>JAYRBT010000023.1:16732024-16867606 GCA_036023395.1 Myiotriccus ornatus
TCTGAGGGCTCTGAGGGCTCTGAGGGCAGAGGGCTCTGAGGGCACTGAGGGCTCTGAGGGCACTGAGGGCTATGAGGGCACTGAGGGCACTGAGGGCTCTGAGGGCTCTGAGGGCACTGAGGGCTCTGAGGGCACTGAGGGCACTGAGGGCTCTGAAGGCTCTGAGGGCACTGAAGGCTCTGAGGGCACTGAGGGCTCTGAAGGCTCTGAGGGCACTGAGGGCACTGAAGGCTCTGAGGGCACTGAGGGCACTGAGGGCTCTGAAGGCTCTGAGGGCACTGAGAGCTCTGAGGGCACAGCCCAGCTCCAGCCGGTCCCACAGGGCATGGCAGAACCCCTGAGTGCCATGGGGTGACCCGGCGGAGCAGCGACAGCAAACATCCCGCAGGCTGGGAGGGGTGAGGGGGAGAAGCAGTCCCAGGAACACCGGAGCAGGTATCCATGCCAGGATCCACGAGGGCACAATCTGTGGAGAAGGGAAAACTGGGAGGAGGAAGGAGGAGCCGGGAGGAGCTGCTGTGGACCGGCCCCCATTGTTCTCCAGAAGGATGAGGGAGTTGTAAGTAAAGGAAAGAAGTTTGTCTTGGAAAGAGGAGAGGGTTGGGGACAAGGGGTTTTAGGGTTTGGGTTTTTTTATTTTCTCGCCACCCAATTCTGTTTTAATTGGCAATAAATAAATTGCCCCAAGTGAGGTCTGTTTTTGCCAGGATGGTAATTGGCAAGTGAACTCCCTGTGTTTATTGCAACCCACAAAAGTTTGATCTCACCCTCCCAACCTGACCTGTTGAAGAGGGGGACGGAGGGAGCGGCTGGTGGGGGCTGGCAGAGGGGGAAGGCCCACACCAAAACCATCTTCTGGCTTTTGGACTCCACAGAGTTTTTATGGAGCCACGAAAAGAAAAAGAATAAATTGCTGGAATTCCTCTTTCTGATGCACAGCTGCACATGTGAAGGTCATCAAGCACTGATTGGCGTGACTTGTTAGTTATAACAGATCAAAGAAATGCAGAAAAGGTTTTTATGTCTGGGGATGGTAAAATAAGGCAGTACCGCGTGTTAGAGGACTTGTGCTGCTTGTGAGAAGACTCCTTGATTCATTAAGGCCATCGAGGTTCTTTGTCTGTGACACATCTTAATTATTGCCATAAAAGTTCTGCACAAACCTTTGTTTTTATATTCCGGATGTAAAACATTTGCCAAATATGTTTATAAGTGCACACAGCGGATTGCTCTGGATGGACTGATAAGGTGCTCGTTGCTTGGGAGCTTGTGATAAAGCCAGATGAAAAGTGAGAGGTTAGAGGTTGTATGAAAATGTGCTGTAAAACAGAACAAATGCTTACATATCAGATTGACTTGCATATGTTTTATTTGACTATTAAAAAAATGATAAACTTTCAGGTTTGTTTATGGTGCTACTCTAAGTAAAATTGAAGTAGTTTGATACATAAAATTAGGGTTTTTTTTCTGGAAATATGCTGTCCAGGGTCATCTGTTTGACTTTAATCTTTACATAGGGGTAGGAATCCTGATGAGCTTTGCTTTGTGTTGAATTTTGAAGTGTTTGTTGGGGTTTTTTGGCTTGAAAGAGAAGGCAGAGGAAAGTCGTTAAAATATGTGCATCTCCTTCCTTCCTTCTCACCTAAATGGAGCTTATTAGTCACTGGACTCATGTAGTGTGAGGAGGAATGTTATAAACTGTTTTTTTGACTGCTTCAAACTCTGTGCCTCCTGCAAGCCTGGAATTAACCACCTTCAACTCTGTTCTAGCTCTCCTTTCTCTCTCACGAGTTCTCCTTCACTGTCATGGATCTTGCGTCTTTGATTCTTCATAAGTCCTTCCTTGAGATCACAGCTACAGCTTCCTGGGCTTTGCACTTTCCCTTCCTCCCTTCCGTGCAGGGACCTTGTATCTGCTGGAAGGACACCCTGTGTTTAGCTCTGTCTGCCACTGCTTGTGCGCTCTGCTTAAAGCAGGTGAAATATTTGCATTCTGTGATCTCATTTATTTGTATTTAACCTAAGTGCTTCTGATACCTCTGTAAAAAATAATGTTTGAACACAACCATAGAACAGACAGTAATTTAACCAGCAAAGTGGTCTGGACATGAATGCACTGATAACCTTGAACCAGCATTACAAGAGTGAGAAAGTGGCTCTTAGCAGACTTATTTGGGAAGCCTGAATATGATGATTTTTGAGCTGATTCTCATGATAATTTTCATTGCCAGATGCTTTATTGTTCGTGTGTACCTAATTTGTGTATTTAATATTCCCAAACTTGTTTTTCTTCATCTTGTGTTAGGAAAAAGATACAACCTTTTCTTGTTCACGTAAATAGCATATAGAAATGGTTATATCCCATACCTACTGTCATCTTCAGCTTGTATAGCATTTACTTTTGACCACATTGAGGGATAAAACCTAAACAGAATCTAGTAATTTTATACTTTTCAGCTATTCATGATAATCTTCCTCACAGAGGTGTTTCAGCCCTGGAAATGTATCTGTTTCAGTTGGACCTGTGTCTGTTTTTCTTTTTTTCCAAGCAGGACCAAAACCAGTATTGATGTACAGTTGAAAGATGGTGCATCTTTTCATCTGAAAATTGTTTGATAAGAGCAGCAGATGAATCCACTTCCTTCAGCAAAACAGATGTGTAATCAGGTTCAGAGAAATTAAAAAATAGCTTATCAAAAGGGATTGCATTGATGTTTGTTTTCCTAAGTTATGCAAATCTAGTGGTCTTACAGGAAAACAAACTCAAGTAGGTGGAAGTTCTTTTTTCATCTCATCTTTGCTATTTTTGGTAAAACAAGTCAAAAACACTTGCTCTAATAATGTGTTGCAGTAGAAGCCACTTATGTTTCTCATTGTGGATATTCCTCCATCAGACCCAGTCTTGCTAAATGCAGGTGTCTTTACTTAGAGAGCTTTTAGAAACCACTCCTGCACAAGCAGATCTGTGTTCCAGGCAGTGCCAGCTTGTGAAGGCTCAGTGTCAGTCCATCTAGTCTGTGTTTCCCCAAGTGACACTCAAACATTTCAGACCTTTCAGAGCAGTGGGAATGGGGCTCAGTTGTTTAAAGAACATCCAGCTGCAACAGGGGATCTTGGTTTTCCTCCTGGGATTCCCATTCGTTGCACACTGGCTGTTTTATGCAGTGAGGAGTCGTGACTGTGTAGGCAGGAGCCCCTTCGACACACAGGTGTGATGCAGCAGACAGTGGAGTGGTTTGGACACACGTCCTTATATTAGGGATGGCCTTGGTTCTTGGCCCCAGACTTCCCTTTTTGTGGACTTCTCATGTAGTTATTTTCTGCAGAGGAAAACAAAGTATTTCTGCTTCTGTCTGGTTTGGGGATTTGGTTGGGTGGGTTTTGGGGAAGGTTTTTTTTCCATAATGGAATAATACTAGTTCTTTTGGAAAGGACTGTGGCGTTACTTGTTTATTTTTGGTGTGTTTGGTTTTTTGTTTTGTTTTGTTTGATTTTTAAAATTTGTTTTATTTTCTTTACTGATGGTGCTGGTGTGGAGTTTTTTTATTGTCTATGGTGATTTTTCTTTTTGAAAGTAGTTTTACTGGTGGATTTTATCATTAATTGCTTTAGTCCCTTTTAGAGTGCAGATAATGAATATTCATATCCCCCCCCCAACATAAATACCTGAGTAGATGTTAGTAATTGGAATATCAAAAATATTAAGAATGTTTATTTTTTTGTTGGGGTGACTAATTGATGCTGACTGTTCTGAACCATTCAGTTCACTGCTGACAGAAACCAAGTCTTTTCACCTCTCCATCACTGTAAATCTTTTTGAATTTACTGTATGTTTGGAATGAGCAATCCCTGCTGTGTATAATGAATCCTCTTCTTTATAGCATTAGGTTCCATCAGAAAATGGACCTCTTAGCAGATTGAGCCTAAACCTTAGGGATAAGAAGTTATTCAGTTTAAATAGCACCAGTTGACACTACTCTTTGCTGTAAATATTTTAAAGCATGTAAAAACTGGCTCAATGTTCCTCTAGGGCAGTTCAGTGAAAATGTGGTAACTTATTAATCTCTTTCTCTCTCTTTCTTTCTTTCTCACACTCTTTCCTTTCCAAACTTACTGACTTCCCCCCCCTTTCTTTCCCCTGCTTTTCTCCCTCCCTGCCTCTTTCCTTCTCTCTCCCTGCTCCCGTGCTCCCCAAAACGTGCTGTTGCAGAAGCATAAGGTGGATCTTTTCTACAAGCTGCGCCATGTGATGAACGAGCTCATCGACCTGCGCAGGCAGCTGCTCTCGGGGCACCTGACGCAGGATCAGGTGCGAGAGGTCAAGAGGCACCTCACGGTGAGGCTGGACTGGGGCAATGAGTAAGTACCGCTGCCACCTGCTTGTTCTTATTCCTTTTAAGTACCTTTCCTTAACAAAAACCCCCAACACAACGTTTCATTTGCACAGGTGGGATTGTTTGAAAATGGAATATAAGTTTTTGTGGTGAGTTTATTGCACAGTTCTGCTCTTGCTGTAAGAGGAGCTGTTTACTGGTAGGCCTTTTCTAAGGCTCTCTGCACTTTTAAAAGGATTGGGTCACTTTACTTGCTGTATATCAGTCTAGGAAATATTAGGGAGGATGTGTTCAGAGCTACTAAACCCACATTTTTTTCCACTGAAAAGGTATTTTAAGGGCTGGTGCAAGAAGTAGAGAATCTCACAATTAACGGGGACATTGGAGCTGAGGTGTGATATTTGGACTTCTTACATAGTGACATATCTCAGAGGTTTAGACTCTCCTTTGGTAGTTCTGTGGTGAATTTGTGGAGGGATTTTTTTAAAGCCAAAAACAACTGCAACACATTCACATAGAGGTGGTAATAAAATGCCATTAACAAAAATTAGCCCTTGGCCAGCATAGTTTGTTCTGAGATGTGTATCAGACAGGTAAGTTGTGCATGACACACGTATGACTCTCACTCTCAGGCATGTAGTGACTCCTTTTCCACCAGGAGTGGGATTAGCCCAATGAGCATGTGGGAGTGGGGAGGGGTTGGTGACTAAGGAAGAAAATCAAGGATTTTTCACCAAGCTCTGTTTGACTGTGTTCCTTAGTCACCTTCTCAGACTCTGCTCTGAGGGACACACCTGAAGTTTAGTGAGCCCCCTGATTACATTTCATGTCTCCCTTGTTGAAGGAAAGCTCTGAAGGACATGAATAGGTTGCATCATCATTGCTCTGCAGTGCGGAGTTAGATATTTTCCATTCTCATTCCCAGTAGAATAAATGGGAACCAAGAGATTGTTTTTGAACATTACACCTGCCTGGTTTTGCTCGGAGCTTATGGATGAAATTAGCAACAGGAAGCAGCAAAAACGTTGTAAGAAAGAAGCTGAGCAGAGCAGACAGCAGTGCAGCAGTGTAGAGGATGGGTTGTTCTATGAGGCAGCTATAGACTTTTTAAAATGTAAAATCACTAAATAGGAAGATCATTAACCACTCTAAGTTAAATCTAATGGTTGACAGTTACGGAGAAGCATCAGTGAAATCAGTAAATATAAGTGTGTTCATGATTATATTCATCTGCTCAGGATGCTTGTGTGGGAAAAGAACAGGTATTGAACTCCCTAGAGAGAAAGGTACATGGTACCAGAGATACCTGCAGTATTTAAGTTTAAATGTCTGGGAATTTGAAGGTGTATCTGCAACATTGCTCTTTTCCATAGAATTTCTGGGGGAGTTCTTCCACTTTCTTCTGTCTCCCCTCTCTGAGTTTTACCATAAAACTTACAACCACCTGTCTTAATCTGCTAAAAAAACCTGAGGATTTTCATATATATGTTCACATAGTACGGCCCTTTCTCCAATATTGTAATAATGTTCATTGCTTATTCTGTCACAATGGAGATTTGCAAATCAAATAAATGAAGAACATTGTTATTGACGTGCATTATTGTTGACTGGGAAGGTTGAATACCTGCAGGGCTGTAATTATTCGAGGTAGAACCACCTCTCAGGAGATATTCCATGACCAAGTAGCTTCCAGGAAACAGGAAATCTTACCCATCTAGTATGCCATGTTTGCTAATTTAGTGAAAAGCTCCTTTTATCCTGACATTGGTCATTACTCAGTTACATTGTTAGGGAAGGAGTGATGAAAGTCACACTCGCTGTCACCACCAGTGAGGGGCTGATTTTCAGTTTGTTGAACTGGTGTGGTTTTCCCCTAAATAGACTGGCAGTGTTTCTGGAAGTCATATCCTATTTGTCTAAGAGAAATAAAATTATACTAAATGAGGCTTTGGTATACTGAAAGGAGGAATACAAGGAAAATGAAAGTGGTAAAAGATCAAGGTAAAGTGGACATTTTTGGAGCAAAGGGAGTGAGATCATGCACACTGCAGAGATGTGATGAGCTCTCCCAATCTGTTCTTCAAAACTGGATGTTCATCTTAAAGACCTTTTTCTTTTCAGTCTTTAGACATAGTTCTGCAAAGTTCTTCCAGGAAAAGTTGTTAGGACTTGTGGTTTTATGAATTCTAAATGCTCTAGGGTTTGTATTGTAAATAAAGGAACATACTATAAGTTAGGATCATTCTTCAAAATTGCCATTAAGCTCAGATTGATTTTTTTTCAATACCTTTCAGTATTGAAAAGGTCTGTAATTTTGTCACTTGGTTTGTTTTCATATCACTTGAGACAAAGATATGCAGGGATTTTAGGTGGTGGATTTCTAAATTACTTTTCTCCCAAAGAAAGGCAAATTCTAAAGACTTCTATGTAGAAAAGGAAGAAGGTGTAAATGTCAGGTGGAAGTATCCCAGGCATGTGCTGCCGAGAGGTATTGGATGGGTTTGGGGATATTTTGTAGGTATAGTCGGGAAGTCTTTCTGAAAGGTGGTTCAGTGCGAAGGCAGAATAAAAGGGCACAAGAATTTGCTTGTAAAAGGAAGTATTGTGGAGAGAGGAACTGTCAAATAAACAAACCAGCACATTATGTAATTTTTATGCATTCTATGTTTTGGAGAAATACTGCTTGGCAGCTGCTGCCCCCAGTATTTGATAATAGAGAGTGAAAGTGGGCCACTGACTGTCGTTGCTGTTTCAAGCATTATGTTGTCAGTCCTGCAGAGACTATAAAATAATTTATACAAATTCAGTGTACAAAGCTGAACTTCCACCTGCACAGTAAATGGCAGCGTGTTGGTACCACAGCAAAGACACCCTTATTTGCAGGGAGCAAGTGTTGTGCAGGATTAACATAGAATTAGAGAATGAGAATCTTCTGGACTGAAAATCCACAGCGTTAAGGGATTTGACTAAAAATAGGATATGAGATAAGTTTCACAGGGATGCTGCTGCAGTTGTGTTGAACATCATTAAGTAGAAGATAATACGTTTGTCATGTATTGAGTAATGAGTCCAACCACTGTTTGACCTCAGGTCTCCAGAGAGTTGAAATGATGCAAATACAACCCTGTCAGGCTGGGATTGGCTCTGCCAGGTTTTCCTGAAGAACTTTATTAGAGCTTTGGAACTGCCCTGCAACTGTATTGCAGGGACAAGTGGGTTCGATGAAGTTAGTAGGAAATTACTGTTTCATATTTGTGTGTTGAGGACAAATTCCTCTATCAATGTGCTTTAGGGGTGGGTAGGTATGTACACATGTGAATGTCAGGGTATTTTGGAGGTTGTTTGGATATTCAGATTCAGGAAAAATTCTGTGAATGAATTTGAGGAGCATTAACATTTTGTTAAAAAAACTTTGCAGTGATCTCTTCCTGCTTTTACCTGTCACCATTTTTATAAGTAGGCTCAAATGGCAGCTGCAGTTAAGTGTTACCCAGTGCATTCTTATTTTAGTCTTTTTCATTTGGTAAATAGATACAGTCATTTTCCTCTTTGCAGCTGCAGTTTTCAAATGCTCGTCCTGAGCCACAGATAAGTTGTGTTTGATAGGTTTAATCAAAACAAAATGTGCAGAAGGTGTAAAACCATCACTTTCACAACGGGGCATTAGAATCTGGAAATCAGTATTTGATGTGAAACTCCACTGAAGAAGGAAAACCGTTCTTTTTTTTCCCATTGAAAATGTAATTGATTTTGGCAAAGAACTAAGAATGTGGAAACTCCAGTTTGTCAGTAGGATATTTTGATGACTGTACAGTAGTGCCTGACAGTTGTTTGCCGGCAAGTGAACCAGGGCCAAGCTGTACTTTTGAGATGTGGTGGTTTAGGGATATAAAGAAAGAAGGAAAGTTGGATCAGGCAGAGTTTCAAAAAGAACTGAGGAGTTTGGAAACTTCTGGGTAAAATATTTCGAGGTGCCGTGGAGAGCAAAGGTAAGGGAGCTTCTCCTACCAACCTCTGGTTCTTGCTGTTGTTTTAAGCCAACTGCTCAGAGAGAGACACTCTGTTGCCTGGAGCCTTGTGCTTATTGCTCCACACAATTACTCTGCAGTACCAGAGAGGTTTTTGGCCAATAAAATTTTTCATTTGCCATCAGGAACAAGTCTGTGCAGAATGTTTCCCTCTGATTACAAAATTAAATTGACTTTTGCTTTTCTTTTGTAGTTAGTGACAGAAGGAGTGCAAAGGTGGTTCATAAGGATATCTCTTCTGTATTTTTTTTTCTTTAAGACTATTAAGCATTTCGGTATAAAATATCCATAAGCGAAGAGTCAGTTACATAAGACAAAAGCAGGAAAATGGTTAATTTATGTGTTTCTTTAATTTACTCCTAGTGTGTGTGTTGAGAGTAGGTTTTTATTGTAATGCTCAGAACTGTTTGTGCCTCAGAACCTGGTAATCCGTGCAGTGAAACCTGGGTTTTGTCACCTTTAAGGATGTCTTGTTCTGCAGTCTACAGTTCTTAATTAATTGTTACCAGCTTTTCATTCATTTGTCTGGATGAAAAATACTATTCTGTCTGTTGCTCACCTGCAGCTGTGACCTGAACTGCTGCCTTTACTGCTGAATTCCTCAACTAGTCATCTTTTTTGCACTGGTATACTTTTTTTATAGTTTATGTATTTGATTGGAGCCAACATATTCCATTCAGAGTAATTAAAAGATTTTTGTGTGTGTGCTACAAATACAGATTAAAGTCCTTGTTATTGTATTTATTATTTAGAAAAAACGCTAAATTTACGCAGTGATGAAGTGGGGGGTTAAGTTGTGCAAAGACCAGGAATACCAAAGTGGCTTCCCGAGGCTGGGGATGTGTTTGCACATTTGAACAGGGCTGCTAATGGGACTTTTTCATTATTTGGTGAAGGAACTTACTCAAATACTGCAGCACAAACCAGAGTACAGGCTTTATTTGCCTGCTGCTTTTCCATGTTTGAAATTCCCTTGGTTTGGGTACTGCAACAACATACTGGGCAAACGGCTCACCCTGCAGTAATTGCTGGAGCTCCACTGAGGTCGGGGAACAAAAAGGAACAAGTTCACAGGGGGGGTTTGTTTGATAATTAATTTTATTTAGAAGGGTTATCTGTTTACTGAGTCCCAATTGCAGTGAGACTGAAGTAGGTTGGTATCTCCCTGTCCCTGCCCCTGGGTAAGCACACGTAGCAGGTCCCAGTGAACACTGATGGGTGACTCTCACACTGCTCCTCCGTTCTCTTTTGCAGACACTTGGGCCTGGATTTAGTTCCTCGGAAGGACTTTGAGGTTGTGGATTCAGATCAGATCAGTGTTTCAGATCTTTATAAAATGGTAAGAAATCCGTGGGAGATGCCTCTGAGTTTTGACTGTGGGAGGGAAAGAAGGGAAAGGTTTTATTCTTTACTCTTACATGTTTTCTTCAATGGTGCTGTAGCTGAAAGTCGTCTTCATTTGCGCCCTGACTGCCAGAACAGTCAGTGGTTTTGGTACCCTCAATTTAGTGAGAATGAAGCAACTTTCTAATGGAAGTGGCATGTTTGGATACATTTATATTCCAATTTACAAAGTAACATGGTGTGAAAACTGGTGGAGGTTTTTCTGAGTCCATAATATCCAACAGAAGAGCCGGTGTCTGATTCTTTCAGGAGATTTGGGAATGAAGAATTAAGTGAAAAGTCTGCTTTTAGGAGTTGCAGAGATAATAAGCACCTTTGCCCTGTTAGAAAAATTTTTGATCTCACAGAAAAGGGGAGGGAGACCAGTGAATAATTAAATTTAAGCAAAACTAATCCTTGAATATTAAGACCATCTCTGTTGTGTGGCAGTGCCCTTTAGAAAACACACGTGGTACATTTGAATATTTGGGTTTTCAGGTGAGGTAGTTTAATTCCTGTATTGGAGTAAATTCCAAATTCTATCATTATTACAGTCCTGTTAGTACATGGTGAAGTTACAGTTGTTTTGGAAATGTGAATTGTGTCATTAATGAACTGTAAAGCCACCGATGCATTTTACAACTTAACTGTGTTTGGATTCTTTGTTAGTAGGAATAATACAGATAATTTGGTTTGGACTGTGTAAACAGAGAAACAGCATGTAATGTTTAGCATATATAATTCAGGATGGTGAATGAAAACCCTTCCTCAGATGCTATTTTATCTAAAAAAGCCCCAAAACAACACAAACAAAGCCCCTCAGCAGTTGTTTTATACAACTTCTGAGCTTAATGTCTGCCAAAAAAAATAGTGGCTTTTCTACCTAAGTACTGCTATAGTGCCACTCACTTCTAGTAAACTTTTAATTTTCTGTTTTAAAATGGATCTGGCTTTTGGCTGTGTAAGATTAGGGAGTGATAGGTCCATGTCTAGGTGGAGTTTTTTGATATGCAAGATGTACTTCTCCCTAAAACAAAGGCATCTTTTGTAAGCAAGCTGATGCCGTTGCCGGTTGGGATTATTTGCACCATTTAACAGTGGATTTCATGGAAAAAAATACAGATTGTTACTTAAGCAATATGGAAATGTATCACTCTGTAGTGCTGATTTTAATGTTTGTTCCTAATGTGCCGTAGTCTGAGGAGAGTTTGGTGCTATCACAGCAGAGTTCTCCCTCAATACAGTATGGAAATAACTCCAAATTTAACCAGTGAGGACTCGGAGAATGCAAGATTAGTTGCTCACAGGATTGGTTTATTACTCAGTGTTTCATTCTGCACGTTTTTTTACTCTGAATACTTGGGGTACTGCAAATAACCAGTATTTGTTATCAGAGCAGTCTGATTATGTCACTCAAGTCCTGAACAGAATGTCCCCAGCACACTGTGCTGCTCCATCCTGGGCTGGTATCAGGACCCAGCCATTAGTCACTTCACACTTCACTGTTACTGCAGTTTGTAGATTCAGGAAGAC
This sequence comes from Myiotriccus ornatus, assembly GCA_036023395.1. NCBI lineage: Eukaryota > Metazoa > Chordata > Aves > Passeriformes > Tyrannidae > Myiotriccus > Myiotriccus ornatus. The sequence continues at coordinate 16,743,303 of JAYRBT010000023.1, forward strand.
AGTGCTGTCTGATCGTGTCTGCATCATGTCAGGAGGCAATTTCAGGAGCCACAGCAGCTGAAAAACTTGTTTTTTAACACAAAATTCATTAGAAATTGGTGGAAGGGAATATTGGTGATTTTAGGTAGTTTAAGGGGTATTTTTTGGTTGTGGTTTGGGAATTGTTTTTGTTATTTAACAAAATGCAGGGAGAGAATCCTCCTTACTCCTGGCAAAATACTTCAAGGAAACTCAAATGAGCAACGAGGTTTTACATTGTAAATTTGCAGGAATAGCTGGGAGAGCCAAATTACTTTCTTCAATTTGCAGGGTTGTTAAATGTAACATGGGGAACAGTCTCGTGTTAGCAGAGCAGTGGAGGAGGTGACACACCAGACTCTTCTCTCTGTGACAGTTTGTTGTCAGGCATTTTGTACCGAGTCATTAGACTTAGCATTGCTCTCCTTGGTAAATTTTCGGTCTTCAAATTTGAGCATGTTTTTTAGCTCTCCTGTTTCATGGCTGAGTATATGTGTGAGTGCTGTACGATCCCGTGTTCCTCTCTTTGTCAGAACTGTTGTGTTTGAGGCCTTGTCCCTCCTGTTTCTCCAGGTTGCTCGTTCTGAAGCAGAGTGCCAGCGGCTGCGGCACGAGCAGCATTTGTCAGGAGTCATTGCTTTGCTCCTGAAGGAAACCAAATAGCCTTTTCTTATGACAGTGTTTGTGCTTTTTACCAATACGACAGAACCCTTTAAAAATTTATATTCCTTCTGAAATGGTGGGAAAAGATGTTCTCAGGATTCTGCCACAGAGCTCAGAGCTGGAGTTGCTGCTGGATTGAAGGTGTCATTTAGGAACACGAAGTGCTGCAGAATGTCAGAAACACTTGGATGGCACTTCTTAGTGAAAGGGTTACAAGAAAAGGATTACAATAGGTTCCTATTAAATAAATAGTTTCAAATTAATGCTGCCATCACCTCATAACTGCTTATTCTTTATTCAAGTGGAAAATGTGATTGGTAAGAAGGAACAGTTATAAAACTTGATAATTCAGTTGCCCAGAACTCTACTAGAAAAGGAAACCAGCTGGACACAAACTGTGCAGGAAAGCACATGAAATCTCTTTGTGTTTCTTTTTTGGCTGTTTGTTTGTTTGTAACAAAGCAGATTCTCAGAGAACAGGTTTGTGTACATTTGGTTCTAAACCCCAGGAAGAAGTCAGATGAGAATATGAAGATAAAAAGCAGTTTGAGACTGACTTGGTAGTGATGAGATTCACTTACCAAGCATTGTCAGGGAAGGGAGGACGAAGAACAACACTAAAAACTCATATTGGTAGGTATCTTGAGAAAGAAGTTTGGTGGGAAGAGAGAGGTAAGGAGAATTAATATCTGTTTCAGTACAAAGGTGCTCACTAAGAAGCCAAGTTGGATAAATTCAGAATTCTTTGTTGCCTTCAGTCATTGGAGTGAAAGGGAAATGGAGATTACCAAGAGCAAGAATAGAAGAACAGAACTGTAGAAAAGTAGAGTAGCACAGATGGGTAAATAGAAAAATTAGAAAGGCAATGCACAAAGTCAAATATAACAAGCAAATATGGTCAGTTGTATCAAAAAACAGTTTTATATAAGTTATATAATAATTGAGAAACTAAAGAAATGTTTTGTACTGAGGGAAACAAGTTGGCACACAGTGCAGTACAGTACTGTGGCATTTAATGCCCTTGCCCTGCTGAATTCTGGTCAGGTGGTCACTCGAAGTAGTTACCAGTCCCAGGGGAATTTAGGATATATACATTTCACTTGGGATGTCTAGAGAAGCCACATCAGACATGTTAGTGATAATCATTGGAGAGATGGGTAAGGTTCCAGAATACAGGCAAAGGGCAAGCAAACTTTACACCTTAAAAAAAGATGTTGGAGGAGGAGAAGCTAATAGTTATCTGCCTGTAAAAAATGCTGGGCGAAGAAACATTAGTGATTTGCAACAGGAAGGTGAGTAATAGTGAGCATGAACTTCTTCAAAATAAGCAATTTTTAGAAGTTACAATGCACTTCCAGAACAAAAATAAGTCTAGTGGATAGAGGAAAAGCAGCTGATGCCATATTTCAATTTTCATAAAGGTTTTAAATGTTTTAATTGGAATTTTCCTAAAGTCATTAGTTTTAGATGAAATTACTGTAAACACAGAGCTAATTAGAAAACCCATGCTCAAAAAAAAAAGAGGTGAAGAGTGGTTGTCAATAATTTGATCAAATAGGAGGAGGGATGAATCAGCTGAATTTCTTGTGGTCATCCTCCATTTTGTGGTGCTTCATGTTTAATTAAGGACTAGATGCTGAAATAAGGAGTCTGCTTCCTAAATATGTAACTTGCAAAAAGCAGGAAGTGGTATTTCTGACTCTTTCATGGGACTAAAGGATCAGAATTCCAAATAACGTAGAGAAATTGAAGAAAGTTTACAAAAAGTGTAGTATACAAGTGAGAATCATCAATGCGAGTGTGAACTTCTGCAGTTGGTTGTTCTCCCTGAAGTACAGGCTGGGACACTGCAAGCTTAGATGGTTTTGTAGAGGAGATTTGAGTATTATAATGGAGTCACAAGCTGAATTAATTAATGTTTTCATCCTAATGATGGATAAGACAGAAATCAGTGGGCTGAGGCTACAATAGCAAGGAATCAGTTTAAGCATCAGAAAGCACTTTGATAAGGAAAGATGTGCTGAACATCTTATCTGTTCGAGTTTGCACAACTTAACCAGGCAACTCCCTCTTGGGAAAAGTAAAAGTAAAACTGATTTATTTTTTTTTCTAGAAGGAAGATGGATAATTTCTTAACAGTCCTATTTTTATATCACCTTGTTAGGCTGTTCAGGCTGGAAGGGGCCTCGGGGGAGGTCTAGTCCAGCTTCCTGCTCTCAATGCAAAGTCAGTGTTGAATTCAGACCAGGCTGCTCAGAGTTTTGTCCTGTTGGATCCTGAAATTCTTCAAGGAAAGAGATTGGGTCCCTGCTCTAATGCTTGGCTGTCTTGATGGGGTTATTTTCTTCCATGTTGGAAAGTTGGGATATCCCGTGTTGTAGTTGATGACCACAGTGTTTTGGCTGCTGGGAAGGTCTGTAAAGAGCCTGTCTCAACTTGATGGTAACTTCATAGTTACAGCAAAGCTGCCCTCAGGTCACCTACAGACCTTCCCTTCTCCAGACTCAGATTGCTGCATTCCCTCCATCCTCCTCTGACACCCTGCCCTCCAGCTCCCTGCTGCTCCCTGTCCTTTGCTGAGCACGGGGCAGTATTTCAGCTGGAGTTGACTGAATGCTGAGTAAAAGGGGATAAATGTTACCCCAGTGACACTGGGCACGTTCCTGTTAATAGAAGCAGTAAATTGCTGGAGGTCCTTGCTGCCGGAGTTCTCTCTTGACTAAGGTTTGACTTGCTTTAGTAGGACCCTGCCAGTCAGTCTGCTGCCCCCAGTCTGAGACCATCTGGGAGCTGATGAGCTGCACAGGTCTCAGGGCAGGCCTCTAAAGAATACACACCATCAGCCACTACCTTTGGAGCTGACAATCCAAGTGTTTGTTGGGGTTTTTGGACCAGTATGGTCAGTCTGCCCATCCAGGTGTACCTTTCCAGGGGTACAGGAATGCTGTGGTGAGGGCCTTGCTGAGCAGAGAATAAACAACAGCCATTAGTCCTCCCTCATCTACTGATCAGGTCATTTCACAGCAGAGGAATCACTTGATCCAGTATGATTTACCCTTGGTAAATCCATGTTGACTACTTTCAGTCACCCTCCCATCCAAGTACCCAAAAATGGCTTCCCAGAGAGCATCTACACTTTGGGCACTTTGCTGAGCAAGGGTATGTAACAGAAACTCTGTCAGTGATTGTATATTAATAGTGTGGTCCTGAAGCAAAAAAGCAGAGAGTTAGCGAAATCTAATCTTTTGATTGTGGAAAAATGTAAAACCTGATTATGTTTTTGGCCGCTTATGGTTATAGATTTAGCTCAGTGTGTGCTCTGTAAGGAGCTGTGTTCACTGAGGAAACTGGAGCTCTTCAGACCACCGCTCATATTTATGGTGCTTGAGTTTCTCACTCGCTTTCTTACTTGGATTTAAAGATGAATTTTAGTCAAAAGAAGCCAGGACAAGATACCTGGAGCAGCTTAAATCACTGGTCTTTTCTTTTCCAGCTGATTCTGAGTGGTTGCAGGTGACAGAAGATTCAATAAGCAACTCAGCTACCTAAACTTAGATGGTTTTTTGACCTTCAGAAGCTGATACAGTAGTTAGACAAACAGTGGGGCTGAGACCATTATTTCTTTTACTGACAGTGTTGAAAGAGGACTTTTCTATAACTGTGAATGTAAACAGATGTCAAAATACGCCATTTAGAATCAGAGTTGTTTAGAGACCTTTAAGATGATTGAGCTCAACCATGAACCCAGCACTGCCAAGGCCACCACTAAACCATGTTCCCATGTCTAGATACGTTTGTGTCCCTCCAGGGATGGTGACCACTGCCTCCACCACTGCCCTGGGCAGCCTGTTGCAATGCTTGGCAATGCTTTCAGTGGGGAAATCTCCTCTGATATCCAATCTAGTGGTGAGGGGACCAAAACTGAGCCCAGGATTTGAGGTGGGGCCTCACTGGTGTTGGATACAGGGCCCTTCTTGGCAGCCAGGCTGCTCCTTATGCTATGCAGTGTCAGTGTTTGGTCAGAATGAGATGTTGGGTTTGTAATAGAAGGGGAGAGAAATGGGGCAAATGAAGAGAATGTTTAATAAGGTGTGGTAGTGTCAAGGGTAATATTTCAGCTTAAAATGCTAACGTTGAGATGATGAGCAGGGAACGGGCATGGCAGAATCATTAATGATATGTTTTTTTAAAGCTCTCTGAAACCTTTTCAATTTAGATTAGTATTTAAATCTCCCTTTGGAGATTAAATGGGTTCGGTGAGTCTTGCAGTCCATTTTCTGATTATAACATCTCCCTCTAGCATAAAAGGCTTTAAACACAATCATCCTCTGAGTTTCCCTTTGGACATGTAGCTCGTTATACTGATGCTTCTTTGCAGGTGTTGGTCAGCTGAAATTGTAGAGGAGCCTTCAGCCATTTATCAGGATTTCATCTTCTGATTAGAGCAAAAGGTTTAAACAAAGTCTAAAATCCATCTTCCGTTCTAGATGTCTGGGTTTTTTTAACAAATGCACCTTTTCATTGACAACATAGTGGTAGATGAGGATTAGTGGTGAAGTATCTTCCTGTTTAACAGCAGAACACATAGATTTTACAGTATAGGGTGATGAACTTGAGAAATGCTGTTACACTGTTGGAAATTCTTCCTAGCTTATGACAGCCATTTCCTTTAAAAGTGAAGGTAAACACCTCTGTAAATTGAAGTAGTTAGGCTAAGAAATGGCTTAACTGAGAAAAGCCTTCAGGAAAGCTGGGAATGATATACTGCGAAAAAAGACCGTGTAAAGTTGGTAATAATTTTAAAAGTCATATTTTACAATTACTTCTAATGCTACACAAATATAAGTATTTCTTACTTTCAGAAAGGTTTAAATTGTACTATTTTATGTCTCCACAGCATTTGTCAAGTAGACACAGTGTCCAGCAGAGCACGTCACAGGTAAGTACCACCCACATTGGAGTTCTTTATTGTCTTTAAGTGCATGTAAAGGTATGATGGAGATTATTGGGTAAGTCCCTACCCGTAGAACACTTCCTCAGAAGATCCTCAAATATTTAAGTCACTGAGGTCCTTCTCAAATTCCGTTTAGGACTTTTTTCTTTGGCTCTGACCGTTCTTAAAGGATCATCTACTGTGGTAAGATCCAAAGCCTCCCTCTGCCCTCGTGACTCTTCTTTCTACCTGCTGCACGTGGCTTAGTGGCCTCTGCCTCACACCCCCTTTCTGCAGTAATGTAATCCAGTCCTGGTCCTGGCATCTGCCTCGGATCTGTACAGAGATCTGTGCTTCCACAGCTACCTGTCCTTAAAAGAATGAGGATTTACTTGGTTTTAATTGAAAATCCAGAACAAAATTCCTTTTAAACCAATACAAATCTTGAGTTGGAAGTCTGGAAACTTTAAGGTTTTCTTTGTTGGTGTGTACCTGTCTATACATTCAGAGGAGACAAGCCAAGTGAACTTAGGATAATCATGCCACTTGTTTATTAAGATCAGCATAAATAGATGTAAAGGGGTATAAAACTAAAAGCATAAATTTGTTTCTGATTATCCTCCCTTTTTCCTTGGGAGAAGAAAGCCACCTGGCTCCCCGTTCCTGTCAGGGAGTTGCACAGACCAAGAAGGTCCCCCCTGAGCCTCCTTTTCTCCAGGCTGAGTCCCCCCAGCTCCCTCAGCTGCTCCTCATCAGACTTGTGCTCCAAACCCTTCCACAGCTCCGTTCCCTTCCCTGGACACACTCCAGGCCCTCAATGTCCTTCTTGTAGTGAGGGGCCCAAAACTGAACCCAGGATTTGAGGTGTGGCCTCACCAGTGCCCAGCACAAGGGCATGGTTACTGCCCTCATCCTCTGGCCACATAAATAACCTCTGTAAATGAATTGCAGCTGCTAAAAAGAAATAATGGAATAAATCTTATTCTTAAAAATGCTTTGAAGTCCATCTGCTTTAATGGAAATTCCACTAAAGTTCATCTACTTTAAATGGAAATCATCAGGAACCACCCTAGCACATCTTATTATAGTTCATTTTCACTACCAGAATAAAGCCAAAATCTGAGAAATAGGATTGACTTGGTTTACTTGATAAAACCAGATTTCAAATGCATAAACCATTTATTTCGTATCTACTTGGTTATCGTGGTTTCTCAAACTATTGAAATTATAAGTGGAAAAAACAGAGGAAGAAAACTTAATCTAGCACATATCTGAGGCAGAATGTATTTGAGATTAAATTTAGGTGGAGAAAGGAGAGTGGAATCTCAGCTAAAATGATGGAGCTGGTCCCGTGTCCTTTGTTTATGGAGAACCACAGATGATTTCCCCTGGTTTTGGTAGGTGGACACGATCCGTCAGCGCCACGGGGAAGCCTGTCGCATGCCAGTGCCTCACCATTTCTTCCTCAGCCTGAAGAGTTTCACCTACAACACGATTGGAGAAGACACAGATGTCTTTTTCTCTTTGTACGATGTCCGAGAAGGCAAACAGATCAGGTAGGAACTGAAAAGCTTCCTAGGGAAAAAGTTACATACGATGGATGTACACTGGAGAAACAACCTGTGGTCTGTTACTGTGGCACAGCTGAAGGGACAGAGCTGGTAAATCATAACTTGCCGGCCCTGCAGTGCACAGGGGGGAATATCAGTAACAGTGGTCTTTGCACGTGAAATGTAGGGAAGCATTAAAGGCCCAGGATGGCTGGATTTTGTTTGGGTTTCTGACTTCGCCTCCACACGTTACTGAGGGTCTTGGTGTCCCGTAGCTGCCTTCTTAGGACTGTTGCTTAAGGATCACCAATAAAGGCCACGCCAGGCTGTAGGACGGGTTCGAGAGCACTGCTGTGTGCCTGGTGATGAATGGAGGCCCTTTAACCCTCCTCCACTCCTTGCCTTACAGGCCTGTCACAAAAAAGCTTGTTGTCATTGCTCTGCTGCCATCAATACAAACTATTCACATCCATCCCTGTGTCTGTGCTCTCAGTGCATGGAGCTAATTGGTACCAGTGTTCGCAAATGTGAGATGGGCTGGGTTTCTCCTTTACAACTGTGTGTTTTGAAAACAGCAGAATACCTAGAAGAGTATTGCAGCATTTATGTTGTGTCTTGGAAATTTAGTAAGTGTGCCTTGGTCTGATCTGAAGTACAGCGTGTCTGGGGGGTGTTCTGTGTTCTGAGTTTTGGTAAGGCATGTCCTGCCAGTCAGCACAAACCCTATTTGCTGCCATAGTCAAAACTCTCCCAGTTCACAGCAAATTGGATTTAGAGTTGTTCCAAAGTGAGGGAAGAGCCACAAAATGTTCTTTCCTCTCTTCAGAAGAAGAATAATGCTCATCCAAGAAAGTTCAGAGCAGAGTGATAACAGCTTTGTAGCTCTTCAGAGTACAGCCCACTGTAAAACTGGTCTATACTGGGAAGCTCTAATGACTTGATTACATCTTATAAATATGTGTGCCACCATTTAATTAGGCAATTTACAGGTTGTTCCATAGAATATGGCAAGAATGCCCGACCTGATAGAACTTTGTGCTTATTTTACCCCTCAAGTGAGAAACACTTGCTTTGATCACAGAATATCCTGAGTTGGAAGGGACCCTCAAGGGTCATCAATGTCCAACTCCTGGCCCTGCACAGACACCCCAAGAATCCCACCCTGCTGAGAGCATTGTCCAAACGCTCCTTGAGCTCTGGCAGCCTTGGTGCTGTGCCCACTGCCCTGGGGAGCTTGTTCAGTGCCAAGCACCCTCTGGGGGAAGCTTTTCCTGAGATCCAACCTAAACCTCCCCTGACGCAACTCCAGGCCATCCCCTCGGGTCCTGTCACTGAGAGCAGAGGTGGGAGCTGTCCCTCTGTTCCCCTCGGGGGGATGTTGCAGGCCTGCGAGGTCTCCCCTCAGTCTCCTCCAGGCTGAACAGCTCAAGTGCCCTCATCCCCTCCTGGTGTGGCTCCTCAGACTCCTCATCCTCGTAGCTCTCCTTTGGACACTTTCCAGTTGCTGTACTTTAGGAGTTCATGCCTATGATTCCTCTATTAAGAGAATTACCAGAAAATAGCTGTTAAAAGAGAAAGGTGAAATTGGCAAACCAAATCAAAAAAATATACTGAATTTATCAGCTTCTACCACAGAGCAGTAAAATAACAAATTATTTAGATGAGGAAAGCTGCAGGGAAGAGGAAGGGACAAGTGGACAAGCTGCTACCAGCAGAAATTGCTTTGAAAGGAGATAAATTGTCTTGGGCTGCATTTGCATAGTATGTAAACATTGAATGGAAAGCCTTAAGAAGGAGTTTTGCCTGTGATAAAAAAATAATAGTTATAATGAGAAAAAGCACAAAGAGTGGTTCAGGCATATTTAAATCTATATAGTAATGCTTTGATGTGCAAACAGTTGTTATTATTTAGCTCTTGGTATTAAGCACCGCTGATCTGCTGCAGTGAAAACAGCATAATTTTTACATTTTCTTACATCCCAGGGAGTGCTGGGGAAGAAATGTGTAATGAGGCTGAGCTCTGTTTTACAGAAGAAACCAGAAAACAGACAAACACATTGCTACAAATTTAGAATGATGTTTTTATATCTACTTGAAAAGATTTTCTTTCCTCTCAGGATATAGTACATTAAGGTAAAAAAAAAAAAGCACACAGGTAAAGCTTCTGCTCACTGCATTCTAAATGAAAGGGACAAATTCACTTCTGAAATGGTTTTGAGGTTGATAAGTTGCTTACCCAAACAGCTCCTGCTGGAGGCTGAGTGGCTTTCAGCGTTACTGCTTTGGACATGTGCTAGATTACAAACCTCACTAAACCTGCTGGTGGGAAGAGTTATTTCCCACTTAGTTAAGGGAGGAATTGGTGACATTTGTGGTGTTTTTCAAGGGCTGAACTAACAGCAGGTGCTGGTTGTGGATTAGCAATCAGAAGGTTGAAGCTGCAGCAGAAATACAGTTTGAGGTGGTTCTCAGGTTCTGAACACAAATACGTTCCTGTGTTTAATGGTTTGTGCTGTCAGAAAAAGGAGGAGTGGACAAAGGGTGACAGTGGGGAGCTCTGGACAGCAAGAACAACAATGCTGCTGTTAGAGGGGTGAGACCTAGAGGTAAAAGCAAGGAAAAACTCAATTTTTAATCTGAGAGAAATATAAATATTCACTTGAATATGCACTGTAACTATCCACAGCTTCTCTGGGCAACCTGTGCCAGGGCCTCCCCACTGTTAGAATTTCTTCCTAATATCCAGTCTAACTGTTTGGGATTCCCCCCCCCCCCAAAAAGTCCCATATTCTTATGTACAAAAGCCATTAGACTGGCAACATAATCTTTGTTACTAAACTTTTATACCTCAGTTTGTTTGCTGCGTGGAAGTTAGAGGAGGGTAATGTGATAATTGATCCAGTAGGGATGTAGAACCCCATTGTGAGCTGTGCTTTGGGATGAGTGATCATGGCATGATCCAGTTGATAGTAAGATCAAAAAGGAAGGAATGAAAATGTTGATGTAAAGATGGTGAAACTCCATGTGGAGGGGTTCAGTAAACGTCAAACAAAGATGGGTAAACTGATACGGAGAAAGGAAATTTGAGAGTTGTTGGTTTCTTAATGGTACTGTTGAAGAACACAGAAGCAAATCAGTTTGGTGTGACAGAAATATTCAATAAATGGCAACAACAGAAAGTCTGTGTCACCTGTTCTGTGGTGAAATAGAGTCTGGAAGGCAGTATGAAAAAAGGAGAAACTGAGGAAATCGCATGAACAGGGATGGAAGAGACAAACTTGTAGGAAAAAAATACAATTAGCAAAAGACACAAGGACCAAAAAAAAAAGAATCGTTCTATAATGCTTTACCAGCAAAAAAATAATTTACAAAATCAAGAAATAACTGAACGTATTAAAGAGGACTTTAAGCCATGAGCAGATGTTTCCAAGATAACTGGAGTATTTAATGGCTGTTTTGCCTCAATCTCCCTAAGAAGGTCAGCTGCAATCCGATGGCAAATGCGAAAAGTTGGGGAACAAATAAACTACTTGTTAGTACTGAGAAGCCATAAGACGATAAGTAAAAGTCAACATAGATTTGTCAAGCACAAATCACATCAGAGCCAACTAATTTTGTTCTTTTATATGGGAATGCACCTCCTGCCTCAACAGAAGAGAAGCATTAAACTTGATATGGTACAGAGGGACATACAGGGTGGATGAAACCGCTCTAAAAGAGCTGGAAACTGGTAGAAAAAGTGATGCAGGGCAGTTATTTATGCTGGGTGGATGCAGAAAATATGATATATATTTAAATTTTTGGTCATTTTTTCAGCATGATTTTGAGGGGTGGAAATAAACTAAATTCAGTAAAGCAGTGAGGTTTAGCTTCCTATGCAAACAGTAGCTCTTTTTTCCTAGGAAATGCATGGAATTATGCAGAGCTTAAAAAATTGCACATTCCAAAACACAGTAGCAGGATTTGTCTGAAAATAGGCTGGAAAAGTCCCCTAAGTATTAGAAAATCACAGAATGGCTTGGGCTGGAAGGGGCCCTTTTAAGCTCCTCTCGTTCCACCCCTGCCATGGGCAGGGATACCTTCCACTAGCCCAGGTTGCTCCAAGCCCTGTCCAACCTGGCCTGGAACACTTCCAGGGATGGGGCAGCCACAGCTTCTCTGGGCAACCTGTGCCAGGGCCTCCCCACTGTTAGAATTTCTTCCTAATATCCAATCTAAACCTACTCTCTCATTTTTAAGCTGTTTCCCCTTGTCCTGTCACTCCAGGCCCTTGTAAACAGTCTCCATCCTTCTTGTAGGCTCCCTTCAGGCACTGGGGGGCTGCAATTAGGTTACTTCAGGAGAAGTATTCCCTTTTCCAAGCTGAACAGTCTCAATTCTCTCAGCCTTTTGAGTGTGGAAAAAGATAAATAAATTTTAGTCTTATTTTTTCTTTATAAAGTTCATGTTTAAATGTGTAAATGTGTTTTATTCTGTCTGCATGTTAAACCAGTTACCCTGCTTTACACCACTGGGATTTAAAAGTTCCTTGTTGTCTAGAAATGTCCTCAGTTATGGAGAGCGACTAGAACAGAAAAGAAATTCTAATGTGATTGAGTTTGAAAGTCTGGGGCCTAATCAGGAATTATGCATGGAAAAATGGTGTTGTGCATATTTCTGCTTGTGACTCCCCCACCTGCCTCCTCCTCCTTGCTGTGCCTTTCCCATGCCCATTCTGATAAAGACTTCCTTGTGACTGGAGGTTTTGGAAGATGTGCTGAGTGCCCAGGGTGGTGTTGATGGGGTTGACAGAGAAAGTCCTCGTGGGTGTTTCTCATTTTGAGCCTTTTTGTTGAGGGACCAAATGTTCCCTGTGGTGCCTGTACAAGGCATATGTTTGCTGATGGTCCCCTCTCATTAATACACAGTGTTAAGAGAAGACCTCACCATCTTTCAGCTGGTCTAACCAGTCCAAGTCTCCCCTGCTTGGGGGTTTTTGTGTGTGTGCTTGTTCCTCCTCTCCCCGTGATGCCTTTTCTTGCTGTCATTTTATCTCAGTGTGACATTCTGGATACTCAGGATGGTCCCTTCTGGTGTGTGGACAGTCAAGCAGAGGCAGCAGTTGAGCTACCTGGGGGAAATAAGGAATAGCCTGGGTGTGCAAGGACAGAATTAGAAAAGGGAAAGCTCAGCTGGTTTTGAATGTGGAGAGGGAGAGCAAGATACACCCCCAGGCACACAGAGCCTCGGTACACCAGCAGCAAATGGACACAGGAGAACGTGGCCCAGATGTCAGTAGGGCACTGTGTGGGATGGCACGAGGGAAAGCTAACTGAGAACTGCTTCTTTAACTCATTAATATGTTTAACTGAGTGGCTGGTTTAACTAATGACTATTTGCAGCTTGAGCAATTGTGGCAGTAGCAGTAATAGGTAACTATACATATCTTTAGGTGTGGATCCAGAGGAGATTGACAACTCAGAGGTTACAGTGGTAATGAAACACTTCATTTTATGTCACTGATGTTGTGGGCTTGAAATGTGCACACTGAAAAAGCCCCTGGAGGTACATTCTTTGGTTTGCATTGTGTAGTACTCAGAAGTTTGGTTGGTCCTGGTCTGCTGCTCTTGTGCCATCTGCCTTGTAATCAGCTTTTCACTTACAAGGCTTACACGATCATGTCTCTTCAGTGAGCACCATAGTGTGCATTATATTTTCTGCCTTATATCTTCTATTTTTATTAACATTTATTATTCCATTCTGTCTGATTCCAGTATCTAGGTAACTATTTTTGCAGTGTCTTCATGAAATTATTTTTATTTTTTTTTACTTTGCTTTTGGAAACCAGTATTCCATAGCAGATTTGCAGTATATTGGATTCTTTTGCTTCAGTTAATGTCTAACAAAGTTTCCCAGAAGCGATCACATTAAGAAATTAAATGAAATTAAGAAATTATGTACGGATAGGTGGCTGTTGCTCAGTTTTAGAACTTCCTTCTCTTCTATCCTGTGCTACTGTAGAGCTCCTCTGTATGGTGGTCCCAGCACCTCTTGGTAAGAGCTTGATAGTTTATTGTGAGAAATACGAACTGTACAGTGTGTCTAAAGAGCCTGGATTGTGGCCATGCAACCTACAGCTGGAAAAGTTTAAAGTTAATGAAAATGGACTCTGGGAATGTTACTTAAGGAACCGTAGAACACACTTCCCACATGACCTTACAGTGTCCCAGGAAACATGAGAGAAAGTTTACTTAAGCTAAATGCTACCCAAAACCTCCAGATTTACCCAAAGAAGTGTGGAAGCCGTGGGGAATACTGAGTCTGATCCTCCCACTGCATTTTGTGGCTCCACATTCTTGTAACTTTTTCAGTGCTGCAGAAATTTTTAAGGTTGCTCCTTATTTTATCCATAAGTTCTGTCAGGAAAATTGATTGTTAATGGTAAGAGTCTGAACTTACCTCACCCAGAAGCGTGGCAAATACTTAAAACTGTTGCATTTTTAGTGTCTGGGTGTTTCAGTGTGGTTTTGTTTGACAGTTTTGTATTGTCGAGGCAGCTTTGAAGGAAGTTACGTAAGCTGGAGGTGGGGGAAAGGGTTAGGCAGAGAAATAAATATACCTGCAAATGCAGAATCACACACGCCTTCTGTTTAAGTGCTTCCCAACTGAACCCTTAAGACTCCTAAAGCATGGGAAATTTTGGGGAATCACAGATGATGATCAGGTTTAAAAGGTGTATATAAATCCAGGTACTGATAACCCATTTCTTGTAGAGCTCCATGGGGGGAAAAGATGCTGCACAGTGACTGACCTTGAAACTTGGACTAGTCCTTGTCTGTGCAGATTCCCACACTCTTCCTGGAGGGGTCTCATTTCCACAACGCCTCACTGAGTGCTCTGGTACACAGCACAATATTCTAGCCACTGAGTTTTATCGTATTTCCTTTTTCTGTAAAAAATTCTGTTTCTCCAGGGCCTAATCAAATAGTTATCTAAGCTTGTCACCTTCCAACATTTTTTTTTTGTTTGCTTCTCTCAAACCATTCCTTTCGTTTCCTTTTGCAGGCCTTCATTAATAATTCACTGTTAAGTTAAATTTATTTTGTTTTCTTCAGATCTTTATTCTTTCTCTTTGCTGTCAGTATAAGAGAAACATCCACATGGAATTAGTATAATTTCTTCCTCTGATTATAATTTAAAATAATTTTATTTCAAAAATAAAATGCTCGGTTTTCTAAAAGGGAAGAGAAAGAAAAAAGAGAGTAATGGAATTAAAATCATTCAAGAGAGTAAATTTGTGGGAGTGTGAAGCCCTGCAATGAGAGGAGTGCAGGAAAGGCACAGTAACAGTGTAGTAATAATCTGGGTTGTTATTAGCTTGGACTGATTAGCATTTCACACCTTTTTTCTTTTTTTAATCTCTACTAAATTGTGCCTTTGGGCTGTATCTCAATGGCATTATGCTGTAGAACTGCAGCCTTGCACAGGGAGCACATACCATGTTGTTACAATCCTTTTTTCTTATTACTTAAGAGATGAATGCAGACGTGACTGGGGGTATGGCCCACACTGTCAGGGTGGGAGTTGCTAACACGGGATGTTTGCTCTCACGTAAAATGCCTGTCCAGAATTTGGTCTTGAAATGCTGTGTGCTGCCAGAATATACTTCCTTCTTTTACACTGTAAGTTGATGTCCTCATATGCATCATAAGCCTAAATCATTGTCACTTTAAGGTAAGACACAGCAAATGCTCATTCAAAAAACAGTCAAAAGGGATGGGGGGAAAAACAAGGAATTCCAAAATACGTGTTTTTATAAGCCAGACATCTACCTCAGTCTCTTCCTCCTTAAAACAAGTAAATAAACCCAAAGATACACTAACATAAATGGTGTGTGCTCTGTGTTATATACTAGACAAGATGAAATTATTATAATGATCCCATCTGCTCTTAAAATTAATCTGTTAGATAGAAGTCTTTCCTACTGTATTCTGTCAGCTGGTGGTTTCCCAGCAGCATCATAATGGAAGCTGATCTTGACTGGTGATTGCAATTAGGAAAAGATATATTGACAGAGTATTTTCCTCCTGAAGATTCTACCAAGAATTCCAAATCTCCCCCTGTTCCTCTCTGTCTGGGGCAGTAACACACAGAGCAGAGCAGTGTGTCTGCTCTGAGGCAGAACTTGATCCCTCAGCGGTTAATGTATAACTGCTTGGAGCTTTTCTAATGCAAATCAACAATTATTGGTTTAGTTACATTATGGAGAAAGTCCTTGTTCCTGTAAAAAGCAAAATGTTCTGAAGTTCATGAAGCAGCTTCGTATCCTCACTCTTTTCTCACGCTGCTCTGATCCTTTACCTCAGAGTACGTGGAGGTATCAGCGAGGTTAACATCCAGCCCTTAATAAAACAGCTCATTGTGTTTCATTGAGGTGCCTTTTCACATTCTTTTCGTCCCCACTGAAGGATAAAATGTTAATCCCTTTTTTTCTCAGCAGATGGCAAGGTAAAACACGTGCAGAAATGTGAGAAAACTGAGACCCACAGTGACTGCAAAACACTAGAGCTGTAGGAGCCTGTCTTCTACCCAGCTGGCCAGCACTGCAATACAGGGCTAGGGGTTAGTGATTTGGAAGCATCTATTTCTGTGTTAAAATGGAAAAGCTGTGGTCAAAGTGAGGAAAAAACCCCAAGCTTTCTCTTTAATGCTGTTGCTAATAGTTGATACAGAAAGATGTTTCATGTGGAAATGTACTGGGTTTGTGGGTGGGTGTTGGGGAGAATGTGAGCAGTACAGTCTGTCCCAAATCTTCTGTCTTAAGAATTTAGCACCATTGACAAAGCAGTTCTCAGGAAAGAAACATGATTTGGAAACATAATTATGGACTGAAAAAACACTCTTGATGAACCTCATGGTAGTTGGATTCAGTTACTCTGTACTCATCTAACATGAAATCATCTGCCCCTGTTTCTCAAGGCTGAGTCAATCAATGTTCAGTGGCAGTGTTTTGCTGTTAGTACTGCTCTGCAGTGGGGTGTAGTGATAACTGGCAGAGGCAATGTAGGCAGTGATTTCCGGTTTGGAACTCATCTCTGGGTCTTGAGATACTTTCCAACCAAATTCTTTGCCCTGTTAAAAATTAGCAGACAAATAAACAAAATGTTTAAGATGTTAAAGGTGAAAAAATACTGGAGAACAACATCATCATCAATTTAAAAGTCTCCTTGGCCTTGTAAACAGGTTAACTCCCAGGGCATGATCAGACTGGCTTTGGGTTGAGCAGTGTGGGAGTGTGTTAGAGAAGGAGGAGTTTCCTCAAGCTGCTGCTCACTTGGACACTCTGGTCCTGTAGAAGTCACGATACTGCACTGGTGGGGGAGGCTGTAAAAAATAAATGTTTGTGACAGTGTTTAGATAGAACAGAATGAAATGCACCACTTTAAAACACAGGAGTTAGAAATGATGAATTTGTAGGGGGTTTGATTTTCACTCTTTCTGTAGTAGGAGTTGTCTCTGACACGGTATTCCCAATTCAGATGTCAGAATACAAGTCTGTACCAAGTTGCTGAAGGTTACCTTGACAAATTTGACAGGGATCCTTCATCTCTGTTTGTATTTGATGATGGTCATTAGTTCCATGGTTCTCATCATCGTTTAGTCCTATTTTCTTCACTTTTAAACTCTCAGTAGGAATGTGTACTGGCTGCTCAAAAATGTTATCAGGAACAGTGTGGCTAAAATTACATCAGAGAATCAGAATCAGGTGGGTTGGAGAACTCCTCCAAGATCACTGAGTCCAACCCTTGATCCAACCCCACCGTGGTTCCCAGCCCACGGCACTGATGCCACATCCAGTCTCATCTCAAACTTCTCCAGGGACGGTGACTCCACCCCCTCCCTGGACAGCCCATTCCAATGGCTCATCTCTCTCTCTGGAAAAAATTTCTTCTTAAACCTGCCCTGGCAGAGCTTAAGACTGAGCCCTCTTGTCCTACCGCTGGTTCCTGGGAGAAGAGACCGATCCCACCTGGCTACAGCCTGCTGTCAGGGAGTTGTGAAGAGTGATGAGGTCTCCCCTGAGCCTCCTGCAGGCTCAACAACCCCAGCTCCCTCAGCCTCTCCTTGTAGGACTTGTGCTCCAGTCCCTTCCCCAGCCTCGCTGCTCTTCTCTGGACCTGCTCCAGCCCCTCCATGTCCTTCCTGAGCTGAGGGGCCAGAACTGGACACAGCACTCCAGGGGTGGCCTCACCGGTGCTGAGTCCAGGGGCAGAATCCCTTCCCTGGTCCTGCAGCCACACTGTTCCTGCGCCAGGCCGTGATCCATTGGTTTCTTGGCCACTTGGGCACACTGCTGGCTCAGTGTGCTCATCGTGCTTACACATCACCTTGAGTAATTTTCTTGTAACAGTTCCTGATGTAGACAATTAGCATCACATTTCAAACACTGAGCAAACTTCAGGAAATGTGATGGCAAATTGTCCCCAAGTCCCGTCTTAGTAAGGTTTTGAGTTCCCCTCAGAGCTCTGATGTGCAGGATCAGGATCCTTAATGGGAGAACTCCTGCACAGAGCTGTGGAACTTGCATACATCCCAGATGCTGCTTGGGTAGAGGGAGATTCAGCAGCTTAGAATGGAGAGGGGCAGGTGGAGAATAAGCAGGAATATCTGCATTGATAAGGTCAGAAGAAGGGAAGACAGGGCCACTGGGCAGATGAGTCTGCTTGGAGTTGAATAGCTGCAAAAGAAATTGTTAGTTAATGTGGAAAGATCCCCATTAAAAGCTGTGCCAGACAAGCCGGGGTGCGTTCTCTCCCAGGGTATGGAACTGACCTGAAGGTGCTTTTTTCTATATCGCTTCTCTCTCAGGTAATGGCTCTGGGAGTGCTGTGACAGTGTGTGGGTATTTATCCCCAGTTAATTGCTTTAAAATATTACCATGCTCCACTATTGCCAGTTGCTATGTAAGGAAGCAGAAAATTATATTTTACTTTTATTGTGCAATTATGTGCTAAATTTTCCTTTTGTTATGTTTTTAATAGCATAGCTATTTTAAAATAAAAAAGTTCTCTCATTCACTGTCAGTATAATAATTTGTCTGCTGGGAAGAAATAACTTTGTATCGCTCAGAATTATTTCTTTAATATTCAGAGACTTTTCCTAAGAATTAGGCTTACCAACTCAGGAGTTTTTTCTTCTGCTTAGTCACGAAAAAAAAAAATCTTTTTAATTTTTACCTCTCCCAGCAACCTGATCTGTTGGAATAGCTAATCCTCCATCAGTTCCTCCTGAGCTTTAGTTTAATGTGTTCTTAGTATTTCAAGGAAAGCATGTTTCTGAGCTTTGTGCAGTAGATAATTCATAGCAGTAGTAACAGTAGTAGCATCAGTTTTTCATCCTGCTCAAGATGAATTTCCTCAAAAACTGAGTAAACACTAAAGGAATATTATCACAGCAATGCCTTGTTCTGGTCACTCCAGGTAACATGGAAAATATGTGGGTCTCTGAAGTTTGCTGCACACACAGCTGGGGACAAAGAGTCTTTCTGACAGAGTATGTATGAAAATGCAAGTTTGATCATCACTGGAGACTTAAAACCTACGGAGTATTTTATGGGGGGTCTTTTGTGTGTAGATTTTTAGAATAAGGTGCAGGAGGATAACGTGTCATTTTCTCTACCAGTTGCTTCAGCTGACTTTCATTCCCTAGATCTCTCTGAAATCTGCATTTGCTGGTTTGCCTGTTTATCCCCTGTCCTGTTAATAGGATATGGAAAAGAAACAATCACTATCTACATTTGTATATGAAAATTCCTGTAAGAGATGCAAGTGGTTTTATTGGAGATGTTAATTCTTTCCTGTAAAATTACTATTTTTTCAATTTTCTATAAAATTACTAACATGAAGCTATTATAAGAAAGGAGCTTTTACAAAAGTCCATCTTACCTTGTGTCTCTCACCACCATCACCCTCCTTCCCCCAAAAGAGGGATCAGTAGGCAGGGACA
Organism: Myiotriccus ornatus; assembly: GCA_036023395.1. Classification (NCBI taxonomy): domain Eukaryota; kingdom Metazoa; phylum Chordata; class Aves; order Passeriformes; family Tyrannidae; genus Myiotriccus; species Myiotriccus ornatus. The sequence continues at coordinate 16,762,452 of JAYRBT010000023.1, forward strand.
CAATTTTTTACAGGGGTATTTTGATTTTTTCGGTTATTAACAGGAAGAAATCAATTCCTTGCAGGCAGTTGAACTACTTCTTCCCTTTTCCTGCCCAGAAGGAATGACCATGTGTCATAAGCACCTACAGCTGGGAGAGATTTTTTGTGTGGAATGGCAGGGGGCAAATACACATTGTTAAAATGTCTCAGTGAACTCCACAGCTCAGGGAAAGCACTTACAGGTAATTTTCTGTCTGTAGGAAAGCCCAGTCTAAGGAATACTATTCATTATACTTGAGCTCTTTCTGTGGCAGAATTCCCAGTTAAAGCCCAGTTCTGTGTCCCTGAGAGAAGTTGTCATGGGCAAAGCCAAGTGCTGGGGATATGTGGGTTGTGGAGCAAGAATTAAATACGACAGCTGCTGTATTAGCTCTCAGAACCATTGGATCCTCCCAGGTTGGAGATGGTGATAAAATACTTATTGTACAAAATACCTGTAATGCAATATTAGAAGTCTTCTCTACAAAGCTTTTCTTTCCTGCCACCTGGCAGGTCAGTCTGCCCCGCTTTTCATTAGTTAAAATCACGGTCATTGGCAGACACTGAGGAATCTCAACAGATGACTCAAGTCTCTCTTTTTTTTTTTTGAAAAGAGAAACCTTTTCTAGCTAATTGAGAGGATTCCACTCAGGAAGACAAACACGTACCTTTTATGATGGGAATAACAGAAAAACCCTAATGACAGTGTCAAATGTTCGAGTGTGGCAGAGTCAGGAGAACCCAAGGAGAACGTAATTGGTTCTTGGCTACCTTTCTTCTGCAGGGTCCAATAATGCTTTAACACTGTGGTGGTTTTCCCTTAAATGTGGTAGAGAGAAATGACAGGTAGTTATTTTCACTATTTTCTGTTTCTATGGAAACCCAGTGTTTGCAGTAACAGTCTTACTGTAAGCTCTGTAATCCTCCCCCGGGGCTTCCAGCCAATGTGGTAATTTAATAATTCATGAGCATGAAGCCTGAATTTGCTGGGAAGCAAACTGTGTTGCTTGGAGCCGTTTTCTCAGGGCCAGATTCATTTCCCTCACAGATTTTGTGTTCTTTTCTCTAAGATGTCTTTATAAAATACACTCCATAAACCAAAGCAGTGTACTTTACTTCACTTGTTTGTGAAACCGGGGTTACTGCAGATCTGCTGGATAAGGCAGCTCAGGAAAGAACTTCCCTCCCTCCCCCCCAAAAAAAAGAAAATGGGGGAAAAAACAAACACACTCTATGGGCATTTGCCTGAAAAGGAGGATTTTTAAATAGTCCATGAGTCATTGCTGAGACACTGAGCAAACTGAAAGTTCAGCAGAGGTGATCCCTCTGTCTCCAGGGCTCGGCAGTGACCGCTGTGGATGATGGATTGCTCAAACACTGCTGTGCCCTGGGATCCAGAACACACTGTTGGTTTACACTGTAAATGGGAATGGAGTTCTTCACAGACTCAGTATCATTCTGTACATATGCTTTGGCTTGCTCTCACACTCACACTGAGAATGAAGACTCATTCTGTGGAGCTCTGGGAGATTTTATTATTAGGTCATTCTTACAGCAGCTGTAAGGACCTAGATTTTTTCCATGAGGATGAGCAAAAATTAGCAACTCTAAAAGATGGTCATGATAAACTTGAAAAGCTTTTCTCAGGGGGTACTCCTACTGCTTGAATTATCGTTCAAGTGAACAATCAACCTGGTATTTATGAAAGTGGGAAACTATTGAAACATTGATAGACATGCATGCTTTCTTCCTGAACATGAGACCACGTTCATGAAATAGAAGCTTAGAAGGCCTGATGTGAAGCTTGTGTCCTGTTTAGAGAGTCTCTACAGGTGTTCTCCGAAGCATCAGGCTGCGATGCTGTGCTGGAGTGAGCATTCCATTGCTGAGCATAGCAATGTTCTCACAGGTGACAAACATGAGAGAGCTTGTGGCAAATGGAATTAAAATAATTTTTTTTTCTTTCTGAATCTTGTGTAAAGTTGTACAGGCAAACACAAGAAGACTCATTGTTGTTAGTGTTACCTGTCTTGCAGGATGCTCCATGCCTGCAAAGCCATGGCAGCACAGCCAGGTTTTCTCTCTGGCTCCACACAGGCTGTTGGAGAACAGTAATTGCTTCCTGGAAAACTGGCTAATGCTGCTGCCCTGGGGCTTGAAAACTTGTGCTGTGCTGGGTAAGGGTACTTCTCTGTGATACAGGAACAGCTTCCCAAATTAATCCATGCAAATATTAGCTTGTCCACACTGGAAGGTTTAGACATTGTAGTTCAGTTTTCTCTTTCCCTCCCACCAAACCCCAGGGATCTCTTCCATGGTGTTTCTCTCCAAACTGACGAATATTTTGAAACAAGCTCCCTTTTGCAGCTTTAGGAAAATGCTTTGATCATGTGCCAGTAATTCCTAAGGTAATTCCATTCACCTGGTCAGCATCCTGCCCTTGTAGAGCTCGTACCTCCCAGTGGCAGGCAGAGTGCAGTATTTCATGGCACTGCTGAAGGGAACTGCCCAGAGCGTGACGTGCACAGCACGACTGGGATATATGAAGGCAAACCTTGGCAAGGTTTCTACTGCCATAGAGGGTGATGAGCTCATCCCAAACTCCATCCTGAATGACCTGGGCTTGCAGTTTGTAGACTTTATTCTTGAGGTTAACCCGGGACGAAAAATGGTGCTTTTACAGTAACATCTTAAAATGTTCATGATGCTCAAATGCCAACTCAAATTTTATTCTAGAATTATTATCAGGCATATTAGCATTCATTAAAAGAAGGGACCAGAGATTTTTATTTTGTTTTTGCAGCAGGAGGAGAGGAGAAATAAATTGTATTGTGCTTATCACCGTTTCTTAACTGGTAGGACTGAAAGGAGGTGAACTGTGCTGGCTATGCAGGTCTTTGTAGCTTATCCCTGCCAGCTTCTCTGACAGCATTTTCAGATTTTTATTTTGTATGCAGGTCGAGTTTTTTACCTGGGAGACACTGAAAGGAGATCAAAGTCTGAAATACAAGTTGTTATATGATCTTCTCCTCTACCAGATGACCCTTTTCCCTGTGCACTTCTCCAGGTGTCATGGGACCAATATGTGTTTTAAAATAACCTGTATTCTTAGAAGGGATTGGCCAAATGCTGGGTTCTGAAAACCCAACTAAATACAGCTTTTGAGAAAGGATTGAGGTATTTGTAATAATGTTGGGGGTTTTTTTCAATGTCCCCCCAGTTTTCTCTGGAAATAGGAAGCACTGAGGAAAAGAAGAAAAATTAGGGATCATATTTGTACTGTTTCCCTTTCAGTGGCATACTGGAATAGAGAGGGTGAAGGTGGTATTTATTTCTGGGAGAAATGTCTGCTGAACCATTATTTAAGGTAAGGGGAGGGTACAAGATATGAGGTTCCTGCTTAAGGAGATTGAAGCCCTAATGTGTTGCTGTTCATGCCTCAGAAAACCAATCTCCTGTACTTTGTTAAAGAATTAATATTTTTTTAATCTGTTCTTTTATCACCAGTTTCCAATTCAAACAGAAAATTGATCTGCAGACTCTCTCCAGACTACCACTGCTTTGGCATTATCCATCTATTAATGCTGTGCCTACATGCATAAATTGATGCTCAGTCAGGATTTTTGCCTTTCAACACCCCACAGTAATTAAACCTGTCCATGAGTTAATGCAAGGGCTCACCAGACCATCCCAAGCTCTTTGCCAGGCCTGTCCTTTAGCTGTCATCTTTGCATGTTATGCAAAAAATCCCAACAACAAAAACTCCCTGTGGGCAAAATGCCACTCCTGCTCACCCAGCAGTAAATTTTGTCCCTGTTTGCCTCCTCTTTCATGCTGAAAACGTAACGTCCCAAACCATTGATGGCTTCCTTCCTTTTAGCAGAGACAGATGCCAGTTCAGGATGGTCCTGCTTTTCAGTCAGTTCAGGGCAGCCAAGAAGTGAGACACTACACTCCTTTCATTTTTCCTTCTTTTCAAGTGAATGAACAAGAAGCTGTTTGACTCTGCTCGTCAGAGCAGCGGCTCCTGGATTTGAGAAGCGTTAGCAATTACTAGTCATGGGAGTGATTGTAAACCCGGCCTTGCTGCTGCACAAGAGGTGGTTTCACTGTGCTGTGAGTTAGCACAGGAGGAGATGGTGCAATTAGAGTAATTGAAGGTTGCTTACAGCACATAGGAGCGAAGGAATAAATAAGCTTTTGTTTAAGATGCTGCTACTACTGTGGCACATCTTAGGTCTGAACCCAGCGAGGTAAAATGTTAATTCTTTTCTCTGTTTGATGCATTTATTTCTGATTTTATGCAAGAGAACTGATTTTGGTGTATTTCTAAACTAACTGAAAATTAATATTGATTGGGTTGGCTTTTTGGGTTTGTTTTTTTTGTTTATCTAGTTGCTTTTGGTTTTGGGGGTTTTTTGATAGTAAGAGGATCAAGCAGTCAGATTTCATCTTGGCACCTCCCCATACTTAAATTCCACCACTCATTTGGCATTTCTAACTATTGGGGATTTTTAATTAATTTCCATATGGAGTTTATTCCCATTTGCTATTCTGGTCTCCCTAAACTGGACTTTAATTTAGTCTGGATGCTATGCATGCTCTTGTCCTTGTGCAGAAGATAGGCTTGAGGAAGAGGCACACTGAAGATTGAACTCTTTCAAAGGGCATAGCTCCCAAGATAAGAAATTAAATTACTGAATTCCCATTAAGTTTCTTGACCCTAAATGTGTGTCTTTTTGTCTAAAAAGAGAGCTGTAGTGACAGATGAAGGCAGTGGATCTTCAGGTGACTGAAAACAGGGTTATTCTTCCAGATTTGCTTTGACATAGAAATGAATTTGCAGTTGTAAACCGGGAAGCACTTGAGTAACTATAACTAGTTCATAACATGGGCCAGCAGCATTCACACCTTCCAGTCCCATTCCAGGGATACAAACATCAGCAGCACCAGTGAGATCCTAGTGCAATAATCAGAGGAACTTCTGTAAATTGTCCTTGATCAGAGATTAGAGAAATGCCAGAGATGGGGAACAAAACTGCGAGTTTGGGAGAAATGACCTGCCAGGAAAGGCAGAACTGGAGGTTCTTGGACAGATGGCTCTCTGTGTTCTCCTGGTCTCAAATGCTGTGGATAACTCAAAGCCCCCTTAATTACTTAGTCATACGAACTCAAGAGGACTCGAGGAAGGACTGGAAATTAAAGGAAGGAATTTAAAGGTTGTTCCTGAGGTAGTGTGGGAATAAGGGAACAGTTGATCAACAGGCAGGTGGGAAAGATGGTGACCTACTTCATTTCTTGAAAAGCACTGGAATAGGGGAACAGGAACCAGATTTTTTCTATGGCTCTAACAAGGAAAAGACGAATTGCAAACTTTAAAATATTTCCACTTACTAATGGGATGAAACCCTGCAAGTGAGTCTCCAGAATATCCCTCTTTGGGTGTTTTGAAAGCAGACTAAGCAATACAATGTTTGGTAATGAATGAAATATATATATATATAGACACGTCATCTCACAGACTTGGCACTCCCTTTTCTGCCATTGTCTGAGGGACAGCCTGCACAGGATTTTGTGACAGACATTCAGCTTCTGTGTGAAAATGAAATGCTCATTAGTGCTGAAATAATTAAAGAAAAAACTGTATTGAAAGTTCAGAAGTATATCTTACTGGAAATCTAAAATAGAATATGTAATGTTGTTACTGAATTATGTATTAGGTAGATAGATATAACTGTGAAGAAGTAAAATTGTCGTTTTAATGTACTGAAGTTATAATATTGCCCTGCTCTCCACTTAACACATCACAAAATTCTTACTAGAAGATTTGTTTATACCACGTCATTAAAGCATTTGCTTAAACATTCTTAACTTACTGATTGACATGTCAAAGCAGTTGTAGGTTGAGAATCATCAAATATCTGTTTCTGTTGGATTTCTTTGAGGCTTTTCAGCAATCTCTGAGGTTATAAATATTGGTGGCAAATTAATTAAGTTTAGAACTGACTGGGGTTGTGGGATACATGGAGATGGGTAGCAGTGAATGACAAGGAGAGTGAAACAGCCAGAGAGGATGACCTGGATTGCTGAGCGTGACAGACTCTCACAAATAATCATGACAGGTTATAACGAGGTGTGTGAGTCGTGCAGAGCCATCCAAAGAGAAGCAACAATTCTGAAAATAGATCAGCATTTACAATGGACAGGTTGCAAGAGCTGTAGTAAAAAGGCCAGTTTGTGATGTGTGATACGTTACAGTCAGGATGAGCAGGGACTTGGCTTCATGTGTGTGGAATACACAGATGTGTGTGTTGGTATTTGTGGTGTGGGTGGTGCCAGTACCAGACTGTTACAATCCTACATTTTTAGAACTGTTCATGAAACGCTGTTGAAAAATTGCACCATGTGTAAGTTCTGTAAAACATTTCCAGCACTTTTTCTCGAGTTTCTTAGCAGTGTTAAGTTGCTTACTTGTTTAAGGGGCTGTCACTGTTACCCTGTAAGAAATTAGCTTTTCTAAAGGGCTCTTTAACACAGAGAAGAAAGAGTAACAAAAAGCAGTGGCTGCACGCTGAAATCAGGCGTTTCTGAGCTGATGATGATCCATGTGGATTAACTGTAGGGATGAGTGGCCTTTGGGAACAAACTACCAAAGTGTGTACACTGTGTTTTCTTATTTTTCAGGCCAACAGTACTGGAAAATGTGTCAAATAAAGGTTAATGGAGTTGATACAGTCATACTGGATAGGATTGAAAGGATCTGTGAGATAATGGAACTGTAGCTGGAAGATCTAATGATGTGCTCTCTTTTCATTTCTGTGAAAATCTAGGAAGAAAGTTCTGGTCTAGAAAATCTAGGAAGAAAATACGTAGTGTGGTCTTACACACTTGTGAAAAAATTACTCCTCAGACCTTTTTTTACATGTAAATTCTCTGCCTTAAGAAATAAGATGAATGTCCATGTCCTACCACCCATAGTAAGGATTGTTCATTTTGCAGTCTGGCTATACATGCTGGTTTTATTCATAGAAGAGCTGATTAATTTGATTGATAAGAGTTGTATCAATTGAATCCTAATGTATTTGAATTAGGATATTGCCTCTATAAATACTGTGTGTTAGAGGAGATTGCTTAATCGGTATTCTTGCTACTTTTAGTTTTGAGTGGATTTTAATGAACTCAGTTTTACCAAAGGCCCTCAGCAAGTTTGCCTTAGCCTTTGCCTGGAGGAGCTGTAATGTGCTCAGATTCTGTGCTGCTTATATTCACATTAAAATAATGTTATTGCATCATGAATATGCATCAACACAATGTTTTCACAAGCAGAGTACTTGCTATTAAAAGTCTTCTGTGCTATTCCATGTCATCTGAGGAAGATCAGGCAGTACTGTTTCATATATGTTGAAATTATAACAACCACTGCATCTTTTTTTTAAAAACCCCATACCTACATGTGTTGTTCTGTTGAGGTGTGTACCTGAAGCACTTACATTTTTTTTAATGTTGTTTGTTTTTCAGTGAGAGGTTTATGGTGAGGTTAAACAAGAATGGAGGCCCCAGGAACCCGGAGAAGATCGACCGGATGTGTGCACTGTTCACAGTACGTGTCTGTTCCTTCCTTTACCCTTCCAGGGCTGTGCTTGGAGATCTCTCACCCTGAGCAGGGGGGGGAACCAATTCTTCCCTTCCAGTATACTGAGCAGAACAGAAGCTGTTTCTGATTTTTGTTGTGGTTGTGACTAAATGTTAACATGGAAAATGAATGTCCTTGTAAATTATTTTTATGGCTAAGTAAATAATCTGAAGTACTTCCTTTGAAGTGCATCTTTTCCTGCTCATAGTATGAAATTTTTAATATTTTCATTGCATGTGCTGTACTCTTGATGCTGTAGTGGCCTGAACAAAAAACAAAGCACTGTTTTCAGAATCCAAGTCAGGCAAACAACTCCAACAGCACACAGAGAAAACCTGAACATTCTCCAGGCAGACTTTTGTCACAGCCCATTGGAGTGTCCGTGTAGCAGCCCCAGGTGGATGGTGCAGGACACTCCCAGGTAGGGAGCAGAGGGTGTGGATGGGACAGAGGGACCAGGATTTGCTGCAGAAACAACAGCCAAGTTGAGCTCTGGGGAATTGGTTGGAATAAAGGGAACATTGTGACATCCAGAGATCCCACAGCAGGTCTGTGCAAACAGCTACCCCATCCTGAGGCACAGCAGATACCACCAAGTGCACCAGCAGTCTTTGACTTTCTGTACCAGAAAGGCTGAAGAAGTAACACCTGCCTGGTTCCGACCAGATGATTCCTCATTTGGGAATGAAATAACCAACTAAGATTTGTTTCCTTTTGGTTCTTCAGACTGACCCCTCAGCTAACTGTCTTCTTGTTCCATACTGGTTATACTGAAATGGAATCACAGAAGCACAGAATGGTTCAGATTGGAAGGGACCTTAAAGATCATCCAGTTTCAATCCCCTGCCATGGGCAGGGACACCTTCTACCAGAGCATGTTGCTCAAAGCTCCATCCAGCCTGGCCTTGAGCACCTTCAGGGAAGGGGCATCCACAGCTTCTCTGGACAACTTGTGCCAGGGCCTCAACCCTCAGAGTGCAGAATTTTTTCCTGATATCTAGTCTAGCCCTGCCCTCTGTCAGTGTGAAGCCATTACCCCGTGTCCTGTCCCCACATGCCCTTGTCAGAAGCCCCTTCTGCACTGGTCTTAAGTTATGTTTAAAATTCCCTCAGAATTCCCTCTGAATCATATGTCAGACCATGATTTTTCTACCGCTTTTTCTCAGATATGAAAATCTAGAGACATTAAAGCTTAATAGCCCCTGACAGAATAACTGTGGGGAACATCAGATCCCAAGTGTGAGAAACACCTTCCATCGTGTCTCACCTTTAGCTCGTGCACATGCTGGAAGCTCTGTGGCAGAAGTACTTTTACCTTCAGTGAAGAAAAAACATGGTGGAGAGCTTTAGTGTAAGCTTTGGTTCTGGCAGTGGAACCCTCTTAAGGTCAGGCAGGGTTGGACACTGAAACAGGTTCCCAGCACTGTTTCTTTTTGTCCTTTAAGAAGACAGTGGAATTTCTCCCCTTAAGGAACAGAGTATATCCAGCCAGATGTAAGGATGCTCAGTTCTGCCTTCATGGATGTAGGAGATGTGGGTCAGTTGAAAAATAACACTGACATGGATGCTGCCAGCAGTACAGTTCAGGTTTAGGAAGTGCTACAGCTGGTTAGAGGTAACAGTCTCTTAGTGTTTCCGTGGTTGGTAACTCAGCACCAGGAGTGGCCAGGCAGCAAGCTCCAGCTCTGGTGTCTGGTCCTTACGGAATATCCCTAAGGAATATTCCTAAAAGGCAGGATAGGATGCTTTGCGGTTTTGCTCTGGTGACCTTCAAACCAGCCTTTACACACTTTAAAAAACGATGATATCCTGCAGCCGGTGACATAGTTCGGGGACTGACCTGCTGCATATTGTGACAAAGAGCCTGCGAAAGGCCGGTCTGGAGCACTGCAGACAGTGCCACTGCAGCACCTCTCCCGACCTGAGAGCACTCCCAGGTAGCCTTTCTGTGCTGCTGTACAGAAATACCAAAGCTGCTGCAGTATCCCTCTGTCTGGTGTAGGTGCTCAGACTCTCTCACTCTGCTGGAACATCTACTCTACATAACAGGAATTATAACTGCAAAAATTATCTGTGCAGAAAAAGGCACGCTTCTGATACAGTGTTTTTCATAAGTGTATTCAAAGGACTTTTCAAAGTCTGCAGGACAAGAGCAACAAATAATTGCTTTTTGAATAACTGTTTTATCTCCAATGGTTCTATCTTATCTAATTTCTTAATTAGGAAATGCTCCCAAGATAAGATGATTCTGTGATTATCAGGTTTGTTCTCAGGCTTGTGTTCATCTTGACTCTAAATCTATTTATTTATTTCCTTGCCCTTCCTCACCACACTGCAGTATCTTTCAAAAACTCATCTTTCCCAGAGGCAAGAAGCCCAATCTCAGACAGTTCAAGGGATCCCTGTCTTTTCCTGCTCTGTTATTCCAGGGTTTCAGCTGTCTCCCTGTGTAAGAGATCAGAATCACTCAGGCTCTGGTTTTATATCTGCTGTCATACCATAGCGAAGGTGAGAAGCTGCTTGCTCTGCAGATCAAAGCTCACTCAAACCTCAGCCTGTGCACACTTCAGAAACATTCCTGGGTCTGAATTGAAACATAACTACACAGTATAAGCTTGTTATTTTTGTTAAATACCTTATTTTCTCTACCCTATGAGGTTGGCAGCTGAATTAAGTAACTAATTAGTGGCAGACAGGTATCCTTGATTCCAGAGGTTTGGAGGTGGTTATGATGGTGTTTGGATTTTTTATCATACAATTAGACATTTCTAGAAACCAGCATTGTAAAGAACTAATCATTATTAGAGAGTAACTCTTTTCCATACCCAATACTGGAGGGAAAATTTAGGAGTGATTTTCTAAAAAGCCGTTCAGTTAGAATTGTAACTATTTTATTTATGAACCAATATCATTTAAGAAGCAGCTCAGAAGGAAATACCCACCCTGTGGATGCAGTCCTAAAAACACCTTTCTGTCTTTATTTATATGGCACTCAAGTAAGCAATAAATGTAGTTTGTGAAGACAGACTGGTCCTAAATCATGTGCATGCATTCTCTGCAGAGGAATTATCTGAAACCTTCCTCGCAGGGATTGGGGCTTTTGCTTGTTTGGTCCATGTCACAGTAAGAACTTCTTGCCTTGGAAAAAGCCTCTGCTGCACAAAGTCAAATACGAGGCCATCTGGGCCCACATTTCTTGTCTCTTGACTGTGCCACAGTGTATTTTTTTAAAGTGTGAACCCATCAATATGTTCATGCCCTGCCATTTTCTGATGTTTTGACAGCTGCCCTTTAAAAAAATAGTTCTTTAAATGCTGTTAATTAGAACTGGTAATCTGATAGTATAATAAAATTCTCCCTGTCAAAGCACAGATATTTTCAGGAATCTATTGCTCTCTAGAGCATTAAGCACTCCCTCCAAGTTTTTTTGCTCTTTGAAATGTCTTGTCAGGCACTATTGAGATTAAAACTATGTCAAATCCCCTCTTAGTGTGGAACTTCATGTCTCCAAGACATGTAAGATAAAGGCTACCATATGCTGCCACACTGGTATGCTGGGTGAGGAGAAAGCCTAGAAAGTGTGTTCCCTTATTGGTGCAGCAGCAGCAGAAAACTTGCAGAGAAAATGCTAAGGACGACTTTTATAGCTTAATTTTTTGGCTCAGGAGAGACACGATCTGCTCTTTAGCAGGATCCCAAACAGTGTATTTGCAGCTCCCTGCATATGGTGCCCTGGGAAATACAGTGCTGCTTTTAAACAGAGGGAGGAGGTACAGCCGCGAATTTATTACTGACTGCTGTACTTTAGCAATATTGCATGATTGGAAAGGGGTTGAAACCTGTCCTTACAATGAATTCTCTTTGTGCCTGGTTCTCAGTCAGTGTGCCCAGATTTTATTGTGCTACATGTCACTGTAATCTGGGGGTGCATTGCCATTGTAATCTCAGTTGTTGTGATTTGGTTTCTCAAGTCACATGGGAAAGAAATCTGCTGTGCAACTTAAAGTTCGTGGTTTAGCTTTCAGCAAAACACAATTTTTAATTCTAAATTGGTTCAGCCTAGAAATAGCAGAGCTTAGTTGTCCACAGTTTAAATTTCCTCCCCATCTTTATATAAAAATTCCACTTACTTCCTTTTACTCCTCTTAGCTGAGGAGTTTTTTTAAGCAAAACCACAAGAGTTTATCTGAGATTGTTGCAGTTAATTTTTACGTAAGCAGTACCTGACAGTAGGAGGACAACACTTCATAGAGTGGAGAAAGGGGCAGCAGCTGTTGCTGTAGAGCACAAGGAGCCTTTTTTCATCAGTCTGAACTGTGGATGAATATTCTCACAGTACATAAAGTATCTGTTCAAAATCTTCTTGTCTGGGAGGTTAGTAGCATAAGGAAAACTTGTTAAACAGTGCTGATGGTTTTAGGAACAAATGTTTCTTAGATCTTTCCTGTAATTTTAAAAAAAGGCAGAGAAATGTCTCTGAAGTTGATATTTGTAAATTATCAGTGAAAACTACAACATGCCAAGGAAATTGCAGTTGTCTTTTAACGTGTTAGTGCAAAATGCTGCAGTAATGAATTATTGAAAAGTGTTATCTGTGTTTTGTTAATCTATTTCTTTATTATTAAATGTTTCTCAGGGTCATTAATATTTACTTGTCTTCATTAACTCCAGCTTTCCCTTTGCTCTTTTCCTGTTCTTTGGGCTTTCCTTCAAGCTCACTTTTCGAAACTTTGACCTGTTTTTCTGTAACAGGGAATTTGAGAGTTTTCATCCACGTAACATAGTAACAGGCACTTATGTTGGAAGTGCAACATGTTCCTTTTAATGTCTGTATTTTTCCAATCTTTCAGGATCTCAGCAGCAAGGACATGAAGAGAGACTTGTACATAGTTGCCCATGTAATCCGAATAGGTACAGTATGATTTAGTGCTTGAAATAGATATAATTAACAATGCCTTTAGAGTGGATTTAAATGTATGTTTTAATTAACTGACTTTATAATGATTTAACCACTTAGAAAACTCAGTCTGATTAACATGCAGACCATATGGAGCTAAGTGTTAGAAAGTTACTGATGATTGTTTAACAGTGATGGTTTTTTCTTAGTCTGAAACAGAATACTTGATTGAACAGCACATTTGGGGAGAAAGCCTAAAAAGGCTTTTTGTTTAATGTTTAAAAATTTCAAATGAGGTCTTTTTACTGGTGGTTGTAGTTAGTTTACAGGACAGGACAGCAGCATACCTGACCATGCCCATCTAGTAAATCAGAGGCTGTTAAACAAATATACGGAAAGGTCTGCTTTCTACTGTAGGTGCTTCCAAGAACCCACACTTGAGTTTAGGGAGATGGGTTTCTCTGACTAGTCAGCCAGGCCGGGTCAGGCTTCATTTATTCTTTTTGACACTTGCAGTAGCAAGAATAAGAAGTGTTTGTGACAGAAGTTGAATTTGAATGTGTCTTACACAATATAGTGCAGTGCTCAAAGTTCTTAGCCCAGCAGTGTGTTTAAAGTAAAGTGACTGTTTGATTTCTGGTATGTGAATTGAACTGCTGGAATCTCTTATAGATGGAAGGTGTTGGGAGAGAAAAAAGTTCAAGTTAAAAGGGATATAATTAGTTAGTAACAGGTTTAAATGGATCTAAATTATTAATGTCTGTAGTTCCTCTGAGAAATTAACAAGTACATATTTTACCTGTGTTAAATACTAAATTGTTTTAAATATTAGACCTAAAATGTTAACAACATAAAGTGGGAATAGCAGACAGTTTCTTCAGTTATATGATTGCAAACAAGTGAGTAGTGCAGTGTCTTTCACGTTTTTCAGGTTTTCAGTGAACTGAGGGATGGCCTGGGAGTGTTTGCAGTGGAAGGGTGTCTAACCCTGTTGCCAGCCCAGTCACTGCTGACACCCATTAGCAGCCACAGACACCTTTTCTGAACAACAGCAGGTCTAAACAGCTTAGTGAAACTACAGCTTGGTGTGTTGTCCTGTGAATGACAATGTGCCTTCAAAGCCACAAATGGCTCTGTTATCACTTGAGGTGAATAATGAAGCTTGTAGGAAGATATGCTGTGTTAACCTTATGTGAGAAGTGCTGGACAAATTATTGTGTGTAATGTTACAAGTTCACTTAGATTATCACAGTGATTTTTCTGGCCTTGGCATTTTTTACTCTATTTTAAAACAGCCTTAATAATAGGAAGTGAATCACTGAGCAGCTTTTTACCTCAGAATCCTCCTCCCTCCACCCCAAGACAAGCATGATATATGGCCAATATCTAATATGTGAGATATATACAATGTATAATGTGAGGGTTTGCGTAAATACTGAACTGTAATGGAGGGACCACAGTGAATCTCTGTGTGGATCAGATTGGTCAGTACAAGCTGTATTCTTGGCTCAGTCCAGAGGTGATTTGTAGTCAGCCCATCTGGATGCAAATACATGTCATGGAGCTGGAAATCAAAGATGGCCAGACTTGATGCTTCTCTCTTTGCCCTTGACTGTTCTGTGTAGCTAAATGAGGTGATGCCCCTTAATTAAAGCAGCCCAGGGGGTCAGGGAGGTTCAAATGGACCTCTGGGTTTGAGGCAGCTTAAGAGTGAGAAGTTGTGGTGGGCTGACACTGGCTGCACTCCAGATGCCCTCCAAGCTGCAGTAACACTCCCCTGCAGCAGGACAGGACTGGGGGGGAATAAAATGGAGGAAAAGTCATGGGTGAAGGTCAAAGCAGTTTAATAAAGCAAAAGCAAAGGCCGTGTGCAGAAGCCAAGGAAAACAAAAGATTGATTCTCTGTGTCTCATCAGCAGTCGATGTCCAGCCACTTCCTAAGAAGCAGGGCTGCTCCAGAAGAAAAACCTCAGAGTCGCAAATGCTCCCCTCTCCTCCTCTGTTCTCCTTGCTTTTATTGTTGAGCAGATATCATGTGGTTTGGAGCATCCCTTTGGTCAGTTTGGGTTACAGCTGTCCTGGCTGTGTCCCCTCCCAAGATCTGCCCACCCCCAGCCTCCTGGTGTGGGGGGGACACTGCAGAGGCAACCTTGAAGCTGTGCCAGCACTGCCTAGCACCCCTGGTGTGTTATCAACACCTTTTGGGGTACCAGCACAGCCCAGCACTGCCCAGCACCCCTGGTGTGTTATCAACACCTTTTGGGGTACCAGCACAGCCCAGCACTGCCCAGCACCCCCTGGTGTGTTAGCAGCACCTTTTTGGGTACCAGCACAGCCCAGCACTGCCCAGCATCACTGGTGTGCTACCAAAACACCTCCTTGGGTACCAGCACACAGCCCAACACTGCAAGGCTGCTGAGGGGAGAACCAGCTCCATCTCCACCAGACCCAGTGCGGAACTATCTGCAGGCTGGAGTTGAGACTTGCTGTAGGTGTGCCTGCTCAGAGGGGCAATGGAACACAACAGACAGGATGGCTGCATGATGATCCGTTATGTTTTCATTTTCTCTTCACTGTAGGTCGGATGTTGCTAAATGATTCCAAAAAAGGGCCCCCTCATTTACACTATCGCCGCCCCTACGGCTGTGCAGTGTTGAGCATCATGGATGTGCTTCAGTCAATCTCTGAAATAAAGGAAGAGAAGGATTTTGTTCTCAAAGTTTACACGTGAGTAACTGCTAGAAGGAAGTATTTTGCTTCTTTATTATTCCAGCAGCTCATAGAAACTAATGAATATTATCCACAGATATTTCAAGTATGTGAAATGCCTCAGAAATTATTGAGTATTGCCCAAGTCTGTGACATGCAAAGCTGCTCTTTTAGTAATGTGATTTATTTAAAATCTGCTGAGCTCAAACCCAAAGAAATATGCTGTATTTCATCTTATGAAGGCAATAGTTACTTGTGCTCCATCTCCTGTTCCTTCCCAGTTATAGTGACCAACAAAAGGAAATAGAAAACAACTGAAGTCAACAGTGTGTGACCGAAAAACTCAAAACAAATCAACACTTCCTGAGCAGGAATCTGTCTTACAGTTATTTGTGATTTTGAACTTTGAACTAACAAATTCTTATTCTGAAATGTGGTCTCACAGTTGTAATAAAGAGGCCACAGACAAATTGTCTGGAGACTGCAGGGAATATTTAAATCTCTTGTCAGTGAGAATAAATACTGGCAAGATCTGCTTTGCAGATGGGCTGAGATACAGCTGACACTGCTTCGTGGTCTGTGGCCACAGTAATAAGATAATTTGGCGGGTTACAGGACTTTGTTATTCTTTGAGAAGTGCATTCAGCAGCAGAAAAACTGACCTTCAAGGGAAACTATAAATGAAAAAGAAAGTCTTTTACTGTTCAGTGAAAGATTCTTGGATTTCTGTTCGTACATTAGAAATCTCTCAAGTGCAGACAAGTCTCTCAGAGTCAGCTCCTCCATTCTTCCTTTGCCAACAGTTATGAAAACTGGAGCAAAAATGTCAAATTACAGGGAAGAAAATGGTCATCTTTCTTCTCTTTGTTGGTCGAACCTGGATAATTTTGGCCTTTTGTCACCATTCAGTTCCAGCTCCTCTCAGACCAGTGGGTTTTGGTTATGTACTGCATGTTAATATTGTCCTTGTAGGTGTGGTGTTAATACATTGCAACTGCAGCATCTTGAACGTTTACAGAAATGGAACATTCTGGTTATCAGATATCTGGTTTGCTGCCCTTTTAATGCATCTTTAGCTTCTGATGCACTGAAAAATAGAAGAGAAAAAACTTGTTAAAATACTGGGCAGATAAAGTCACACAGCCACTTAGAGCAATCCAAAGTCCTGGTACAACCATACAATAAAGATTACAGCATATCCTTTTCTTCCTCTTAATCTGAAGTGTTTTGTTGACATGGATTCCCTTCACACACCCAGAGTGCCAGCAGTATGTGCCCCAATGCCTGAGCAGGTTTGTACCATCCCATCTGCTCCCCCCAGCCCTTGTTTTCACGTCCCCCACACAGCCCTTGCTGCCTTCCCAGAGGGGAAGGAGAGCCCGTAACAGAAATCAGCTCTCTAATCGGATGCTTGTAATTTTTTATCACTCTTATCACTCACTTGGATTGTTTAAAGTCTTGTGCATTCATTCTTCTACGTTACTGCTGCTTGGAGTGTTCTCTGGAAACCTCCAGCAGAAATACTCCGAAGGGAATGTGGATTGATCTGAAGGGCACCAGCTTATCCCCTCTGCAGCTTTGATAGCTGTTGGTCCTTCATGGCAGAGTTTTCACAGGTTTATCTCTTGCGTCTTCTCTTTGCACACTCCTTAAGCTAACCCCCCTTTTCTTGCTTTGCAGGCTAAAATTGAAATGACGGGGTTTTGTCCTTTGTAAGTTCAAAATTGAATATGAATGCCTAAAC
Organism: Myiotriccus ornatus; assembly: GCA_036023395.1. NCBI lineage: Eukaryota > Metazoa > Chordata > Aves > Passeriformes > Tyrannidae > Myiotriccus > Myiotriccus ornatus. Next base: position 16,779,455 of record JAYRBT010000023.1, read on the forward strand.
AGCACTGAACTGATTTCCTTACTGCTGCTCCCATTTTGATTACTGCTAACATGCCCCAGGCCAACTCAAAACCATCATAAAGATGAAATAAAGAGGGAGGTGTATTTGTGTTTTTGAGGAGCAGTAAAAAACATTCCTTCTGCACACTATCTGGCTAAAGCTCCCAGCTGCCACGAACAAGGCAGCCAGCAAAGCTTTTTCATAGGGAGAGGCTGGAAAGAATTTGAGAGACTGCAAACCTAACAAAGGCTGAAACAAATACATGGTCTTTCAATGAGACTTTTGCTGGATCCACAAGAGAGAATGCTTATGGGAGGGGGAAAAAAAATCAATTTACTTCACCAGTCTTTCTCTGCTTGCCTTATTATTGTTAAAGATTTATGGCTGAAAAATACTTCTTTCTCACAATTGAGGTTTTCCTCTTTGTTAATCCCACAGTCATGTTAAAATCTCGCTAAGAGGATCTGGTACCACAGCTGTAGTTATAAGCTCATTATGTAAAAACATAAACGTTTACTTTTATAATTCTTTTTAATATACATGTAGAATATTTGAAAAGAGAGATGGAAATTAAATTCTCAGTCCATTTTTGAAAATTACTTGGTTTCATATTTTTATATTAATTTTTATCTCTAATGAAAGTTTTTGCTCACTGAACACTACTTTTTGTGTTAATCTTACCATTCCTCTGAAAACTTCATGTATTTCTCTTTCATATTATCTTTTTCAGTTTTATTTTTTTGTCCTATTTTCCTTCTATCCTTTTTTTTTTCCCTCCTTCTCCAGCACTAGGTCTTAAAATTCTTTCCCCTCAATGCCTGAATGCCTTTCCCTTTTGATATTCCATAGTTGCTATTTGCCCAGCTGGACAAGAGGGTACATCCATTGCTGTCCCCAGCTGGGGGATGGCAAACATTCCAGGTGGTAAATCTACTGCAGAACCAGCCCACCTCAAAGGGGGATGGCTGGCTCAGGGGAAAGTTCTTCTCTGAAGGAGGAATATATTCTGTTATCTCTTTGGTATTTGGACAAGTAGAATCTGAACACAGTAAAACACATCCCAAGCAAATGTTTTCAGCCTACATGTCAAACCTAGGAGAAGAGCCTCCTTCTTTGTGTTCAGGAAATGCAAAGTGCAGCTCACCTTGGTACTTGGTACAGCACTGGCTTTAGCAATCTTTACGGTCTGTTGATTTGGGGATAACTTTGTCTCAGGTTAATTGGCAAACATAAGTCACTGGAGGATGAAATCTATTTTAACTTGGACTCCAGAGGCTGGTACAGCAACTAAAAAATTAGGGAGGGAGGAGGGTATAGAATTTGTCCTATAGGTTAGCCCTCTACTTTTAGGAGAATATTATTTGCAGTAGAATAAATTACTTTTAGTGCTGTGGCCATGTGAAGATAATGATTATTTTTTCTTGATGAGTAAGCTGAATTAGCACAGAACATCACAGTTACTGACAGGGGGGTTGTACTGGCCATTAATGCCTCAGCTCTGCTGTGTTTTGGTTTTGAGAGAGTGTCTTGGGGAGTGCAGATACAGTCAATTTGCCATCCTGTGAAGTTGTGGAAGGTCACTTCAGTGCTGACCTGTCTCAGGTGACTGTGGATAGCTGATCTCTCCTCCCAAAGGGGATATAGTACTTAGAGAAAGGGGGGAGTCGAGCAAGTGAAATGTTTAATGACACAGGGACATTTCTTTATCAGAAATGAAGACTGTGGGGAGCTTCAGCTTGAAGAGGAGGAAAATGATGGTGGGAAGAGATACGACCCAAGGCAGTGTAAGCAGGTCCAAGGAGGATTAGACAAGTTCATGAACAAGAGATCCATAAGCAGAGGGGCAGGGACAGACAGGGATGTACCACCCCAAACCCAGCCACCTGGGGGCCGGGTACCTGAGCCTGACTGCTCATCTCCCCTGCCACAGTATCATGGCCTGTGGCCAGTGTGGAAGCTTTTAGTGTGTTCTGGAGTTCCTAACAGTCAGCTGAGGTGTCTGATACCTAAACTCAGTGCAGGGGAAGGGAGGGATGATGGGACAGGTGGAGCTAAGGTTTCAGGTGGGATGATCCCACAGCACCAGTAAACCCTGGAGCACAGCCTGATCAGTGTTTTAATGAAATGAATACTTTTGGGTAGGACAGTGGAAGAAAGTAACTCCTAATGATTTTTCTCCATATTTTTCTCTTTTGTTGTCTGCACTTTGTATTTCATTTATTTCAAGTTGTCTCTGTTACCTTTGCTGTTACAATGACATTTGGGGGGATGTCAGTAAGTGCCATAACAGGTTTTGTGGGTTGTCTCATTATCCTTGACAGTAGGTGGTAATGCAGAGGCTGTAGGAAATTACCAGCTACTATTTGTTCTAGATAGCCCTAATTCCTTTTACCATGCTGTTCTTCAGTTACATAGTGCAGCAAACAAAGAAAATCCCTGATGTCTTCAGTGTAGCTGGTTTGTATCTTACCCTGGTTGTGCTGCTGTGTTGTACTCTTGGGGTGGAAGCAAAAAAGGGAAAAAATGTTCATATCCTTGGGAGAAGTTTTGCAAAGTGACTTATTTCTCAAGCCTCATAGGAGCTGAAAGCTTAAAGCATTAGCTTCCCTTTTTTTTTTTAACCTTTAAGAGTCAATAGGACAGAAGTTTAATTAAATTGTTTAATTCAATTGCATTTCAGGAGAAATAAGATTCACTATTGCTGCTGAGTTAAAAATTGCTGACTTCATGTGGAATCATTAAATCTTGCAGTTGTGATTTAAATAGAGCACAGTTGAATTTAAAATGCAGTTAGACTTGATCAACATATGGTTTTCCTTCCTTTTTTGGCCAGTAGCACTGTTTGTGGTAAAGTTTCCATTTTTTTTTTTCTTAAGAGAGGAAATTATATGGCTCATTATATGTTTCCTTCCACTTTTAAAAACAAAACTTAAGTGGGATTTCTCTCATTCATCCAAACCTTTCATATTATCTCTACAGCAAAGTTGACCCTTCTGTTCTAAGATGGTTCAGCAGAAAGCATTTGACTTGAATTAGTGTTCTTTTATTTCAGGTGTAACAACGAAAATGAGTGGTGCCAGATCCATGAGAATATCATCCGCAAGTCCAGCACCAAGTACACAGCACCCAGCTCCAACTACGGTAAATATTTACTGGTGCTTGTTTGTCTTAATAAGAGCTGAAGATTTCCTTTAGGAAACTGCTGATTATTTATAGCAGGGAAATTCACTGAGATGTGAGGTTTTACTTTCCCAGCTAATGACAGATAAATATGGAAAGTAAATCTTATCTTTTTACCTCATTTAGTGATGTCTGGAGTTGCTAATTCAGAGATATCATTGCTATGCCATTCCAAATGAACCAGCTGATAGGATGCAGTTGTGCTTCATTAAAGCGGGTTTTGCATTCATTACCAAGTGCCTCATTCATGGGCATTCTGATGACCAAATACTGAATTTGTCTTCATTTCACTTGTTTGCATATTGAGATACTGTAGTGGAATATGCAGTTCGCACTCCCACAGAATATATTAAGTACAAGAATAAGCAAATACAACATTTTTCAGGTTTGGGATTTTACTGTGTGTCAAGCCCGTCTCCTTCCCTGCTGCTCCTCCTGTTACAGTTGAGGTTATCCACTAGTTATCATTAGCATATTTTCCTGAGTTGTTTATAACTGATTTAAGCATAAGTAATATGATTTGGGCCTCTCAGAACCCACTCTTATAGGGAGAAAATTCTCAAACCACAAGTGTGATGTTTCCCTAGAGAAAAGCTCACTGGGTCTTCCTCTCACCACCTTCCCAGGTCTTGTGTAAAGTTGGTCCTTCAGATTCCTGCAAGGAATAGAAACAAACTGGAAGGATATGCTGGGTAGAAAAGAGGAGTGGGGAGTACAGAACCTTTGGGGAGAGCAGGGAGCTGGGCACAAGTTTTTTGGGGTGGATTATGTGGGAAAGTACCACATAAGTAATATATGTAATACCATGCTGGAAAAATTATATCTTCTGTTTCCTCTTTTGACTGACTCTAATAGATGATAGATTAATTCTGGTGCTTGTTGTTAAGTACTGGGAGATCTGAACTTCCAAATTTGCTCTAGTGCTTTTACACTGGAATGTTTTTAATTTATTTTCATTGGTTTGTTTTTAATAGCAGAAGGGGATATAAAATGACCAACCTTTTCTGTAAGTGGCAAAAGTAGCCAAGACTGATTTGTCACGAGCGTGTGTCTCTTGTGTGCTGTGGAACCTTCTGTAGCACATAGACACACACACACATCCACTTGCACATGGTGTCCAGAAGGGCTGGATTTTTTCCATGGTTTTCAAGCCTGTGTTTTCCCTGCAGAGCTTTGCAGTGCTCTTCTGCCTACTTAGCTGGACAGTTGCAAGTGCATGTTTTGGCAGCTTTTGAGTACATCCATGCTGACTGTCCAGCTGGCTGGTTGGCCTCCCTTTTCCTTCATTTTAAGGCTCTATTTTTTTTTTTTTTCATCCCAACTCCCAGTATTCATAAAATTTATACAGTCTTCATGTAATCTAGATATCCACTTATTTGCCAAATTTAGCTGAAGCCAAACAGCAGGATTGAAAATTATTTCAAGGGAAGAAAGCGGGAATTGGGTGGGAGGTACATGATCCTCCTGGTTTCATTCCCCTGGTAACTTGTCTGACAAAATGGTGACTAAATACTGTTCACAAAGCCCGTGTGTTAAGCTTAGGAAATAGCAGAACTTCAGAGGGCTCATGCAAGAACAGGGTTTGGTTTGGTGTGTGGTGTTCTGGGGAGTGAACAGGGAGGATACAAAGAACTCCTGACTGACTGACATGGAAGGAGATAAAGGATGTGGGAAATGACTGTGTGAAGGTGATTCCCGTGGATGTCAAGGCTGGTAACGTGTGCCCAGCAGGTGAGACTGAGCTTGCGGGGCTGAGCTTAGTCCTGGTACTTTTTGGTATTGTAATGCTGGACTTCTTAGTTTTACCAATACATTATCCTTGCTTTAGGGGTGTAGTATGGGACAAATTAAAAGCAACTGGAGAAAAGAAGCTGGACTGGGATTACCTGTGTAATTATTCCTGGTCAAGCTGTTTTTCACTTGATATGCTGAACAGCAGAGCTGGTTGCTGAAGTCAGTTTGTCCAGTTGGTATTTCTGAAACGTGTTGAGGTACTGATGGGAATTTCATTAAAATCAACACCCCTCTATGAAGCTGTTAAAGAAACAAGTGGAACTGATATGCTGTGAGATTTAATTTTTTTAATGGTATTAAGCAAGGTTAAAGTACTTTAGAGATGTTCTACAGCATTGTGTGGTTGTTCAGATAGAGTGGCATTGTTCATACAGGTGTTGTCACCTGCTGTGTGTGAGGAATAGAAGTAATGGAAGTACTTGCTGTAGCTTGTGACCTGTGTGAAATAAAGTATTCTGATTTTTTGAAGTTGTATGTTAATATAATGCTGTGCTTGTAACTGATCCCTTGTATCAATTTTGTTTCTTCCGTTTCAGCTTTAAATTATTCCAAAGGAAAAAAGAACTCTGTTTATATACTTGTATTAAATTAACTGTGGAGCCAGACAGTAGTTTACCTGCATGCCTTGTATACCCAGACATCTAATTCTTAAGTCAGAAACAAGGAACATATTTATGTTTTTTTCCAGGACTTATAATTTCTCTTCAGCTTCTTCGTGGTGACATGGAGCAGATTCGAAGGGAAAACCCCATGATCTTCAACAGAGGCGTTTCTGTTACCAGGAAGCTGGGTTTTCCTGATGTAATAATGCCAGGTAAACACAGCAGCTCCAATCTGAAAATATTGGTGGGATTTTTCCTCATACTCTCCCACACAAGGGCACTGGGGTGGGGGATTTACTTGATCAAGATTAATAACAGAAGGGTTGCCTTATTTATCAGTAAATGCCAATTCCAGGTTTGGGAAGGTATGCTAAATCATTTTAATCGGTGGACATTATAGTCACAGAAGGTGCCAAGTGAACATGTATAGAGGGTGATGTGGAAGGATACTGCCCACACCACCCCTGACACTTGGATATCCCTCGTGTGTGGAGATTGTCCCTCAAGCCTAGAGATGTTTCTTTTTAAATGCATGACGTTTCTTCTTCCCAATAATCCAAAGCCTGCAGAAAGCGTTTCCATTTGCACCCTTGATTTTTTTGGGTCGGTGTGATCCTTTTGTAATGGTTGACAGTACACAGGGTGCAGATCTGGTTGGATTTTCCAGCTGGCCTTGTGGAGCACCTGATCCCTGCAACAGGTGCCTTGGCTGGAGCACTGCTGTGCTTCCTTCACTCCTTAATTCTGGAGCAGCAGCTGGAGATGCTTCTTGTTTTGGCAGCAGCTGAGGCAGCCCCAGCACAGCCAGGAGTTCAGTTAGGGAAGAACCTGGAGCGTAGCCAGTCGTGCAGCCACGAACAGCTGGTGCTGCACTGCCCTGACTCGTGCAGTGTGGGAAGGAATGGGCTTGGTACTTACCCTGCATGTGTAGCATCTGAACTGGTCCCTCATTTGCTATGCATGGCAGGCAGGACCAGGGATGACTTTGCAGACATGGGGAATTTTATGAAAGCATGATTGGGAAAAAGCAGATCTTGCTACTCAATAGGCTGCAGTGACACACCAGGATCAGAAGTAGTTGTAGCTTCGTTGTGGAAGCTCTTCAGAAACCACAATAAAACAGGAAGTAGGGGGGAAGAATTTCCAGAAACTAAAGTCAAAGGGTTTAGAACATCTGTTTTATTTACTAATGAGCTTGAAAATAGTAGTAATAGAGCAGCAGAGGATGTGGGCTATAAGGCCAATTATAAATTTTAGGTTTTAGTGACCTTATAGCAGTTCCTGTCATAACCCAAAGCAGTCAAATACAGAAAAGATGAATTTATTACAGGTTCATCTGCAGAAACAGCTGCTGCAAGGTGATCTGCTGTGATTGAGATCCCAGCTGGATATGTCAGCTGGAATAGCTGAATCACAGCTAGAGAAGCCAACGCCAGAAATAACATTTACATACCTGCGTGAGTGAATTGATTCTCCTGCAAGAATTGCTTTATCCTCCATTTCTGTGTATAGAGAAGTCCCTCAGGTGCTTAAGGAACAGCTTTGTGTCCTCAGTGTTTCCCTGTATTCTGCTGGTTTGGGCAGGGCTTTGGTCCGGAGCTGGAGCAAGGAAGGCAGCAGTTTCCATACAAAAAATGCTCCTGCCCTAAGCTTTTAAAATTCTCTATTCATTGCAGCTAATTGAAATGTCCAGATTTTCTTTATAAGAACCGCAGTTGTTGTTGGAGAAAACACTGGGGTTTTAGGATGATAATCTCTTTAGAATATATGTATATACACACATATGCTTAAAATACTGATTGATAGTAACAAATGTGTCAAAGATCCACCATTCTGCTGTTAAATGCTTCCTGCCTCTCCAGAGGCATTGCACACACACAACTTCTCCTTGGTTCAGAGGGGGGCTACAAGAGGTTTTCATGTGTAGAGTTTGGATGCAGAGCTTTAGGCATCTGTATTTGGAAAGGAAAAGGCTCCCATTTGTGCAGAAAAGCAGTTTGTAAATACCAGGTGAGGAAAGAAAGGCAGCCAAGGAAGGTGTGAGTGGACTTTCACTGTAAATGAGGACACTGCCAGAGTAGAGATGAGATGTGAAGAGACAGGTGAGCATGAATGGGGGCTCTGACCAAAGGCCTTCACTGTGTTGGGTATTTTCCAGGATAAGAAAGGCTCAGGAAAATGAGGGGATTGAAATGTAAGGGAACTTCACTGATGCAGCAAACTGTTCTTTTTAATTACTTACCAATTTTTTTTTTTTCAAATGAAAGTATGTTTGAGATATTCAAGTGACTGCACATATTTGCCTGTTCTTTGCTTTTAAAACATTTGATCAAACTGGGGTTTGAGTTTACCTGTCATCCAGGATAGAATGTTTGGGTTTAAGTCACCTTTCAGGTGGATTAGCCAAGCAGCATGAACAAGGGATGTGTACCAATTTACTTTGTGCTTGTGTTGTTACAGGATCATTCTTCCTTAGCTTTCTGAGTATTGTCTAAATTTGAAAAATAATTAACTGGGGACACACACAGCCAAAAAAAAAAAAAAAACAAAAACCCCCAAACCAACCAAAAACCGAAGCCTGTCATGCACATGAGCAGTTCTCAGCCATGTCTGCTGCATTAATTGTCTTTGTCAAACTACCTTTTTCTTGCTTTGCTTCAGAACTGTTTCTTTGTCCTAAAACAGAGGGTTTTTTCTTCCAGAAAACAGCACACAAAGTTCATGACTTGTGTTTTGGAAGTGGATGCAGGTTTTTCTGGGCAGCGTGGTTTAAAAATGTTTTTTAATGAATAAATTAATAAAAATATGTCACCTAGTACTGTTAAAATATGCAGCAATCATTCTGCTGAGCTGAGAAATCTATTTTTAAAAAAGTAAATAACTGTAATATTTCAAATAATTCTTCTTTGGCATAGGTTTGAACATTTTCATTTTCTTTTTTAGTAGGAAGTCCTTTCACATGTGCACATCTTAACCATTACAATTCTGTAGATGTGTCTTACACACGGTTTTCCTGTCCCGTTTTGTTTTCTAAACTGGAGTATTAGTTCACTGTGCCAAGCCCTCAAATATGAGCAACACAGATGGCAGCTGGTCATCATTAAGAAATAAAGTGAAACTGGTCTTTATGGGCTTGTGTCCTGCATGGCTGTGCAGAACAAGCATAATATTGTACAAAATAACCATGGCTGTCTTGGTTTGTAAAGATAAAATGTTCTTTGTTTCCTACTGCGTTGAGATCTGAGAAGAGCCTCGTAAAGGCTTTCATTGTCTTTTTTGTCCAGAGCAGAAGGGATTCAGTCCAACCAGGCTCAGGAAGAAGTATGGTGGGGGTTTGTTCATTTGTGGCTGGTCTTTTTTTTCCTTTTCTAAGTTGCTCCTGGGTTTAAAGCCCTGAGTCTGATGGTGCCAGTTTTACCTTTCCCAGAGCTAAGAGCACTGAGCATGTGCTGCTGTGGGATTGCAGCTGTGTTTGTGTACAGAGCTTGCTGATCAGAATCTTGCATAGGCTTGGCGTTTGTCAGTCCCCCAAGGACATCCCTCCCCTTCCCCATGTGCTGATAAGTATTCTGTCTTTTACTTTGATCCTCTGATGAAAAGTGCATGCTTCATCTTCTACTCGTGAGTGATGTTTCTTTCTCTTTTTTCTCTCTCCTTGTCTTAATTTCCTGGCTTCTCTCCTGTTCCTTTCCCTTTATTCTCTCTCCCCTTTCTTTCTGATGCAGAGATGAAGATTGTTGGGTGTAAGTTTCTGCTTTTCTGTGTAATGTCTGCTTATTGCTTGCCTTTTTTTTTCCATTTTCATATCTTCCATGAAATGTTTGGGATTGGTAAAGACAGCAAATCATAACATCCCAGGGAAACTTTGGTAACAGAGAGGTGGAGACTTTGTCTCTCTTCACACCACAGGATTTCAGGCAAATATAGTAGCTGTGACAGGTGAGTTGGTAGCAAAGGTGAGAAACATCTCAGCATCTGTTCTGTCAGTGAGCACAAAGTCATGGCAAAAATCTGTTAACAAAAGGACGTGGCAAAATCCATCAGCCAGTCTTAGAATGTTCATGGCAAGAACTTATTGACTATAAGACCAAAAGACATAATTAGGTAAAAAAGTGTTTACAGGGAGTGTAAAAAGTCTTACTGTCATAAATAAACATGTGGAAATGGAAAGTTGGAGGAGATAAAAAATGAAAAGCATTAAAAAACAACTTCCTGCTACTGAAAGGCAACTGTTCCAGGGAAATAATTGTAATTAAAAAGAGCATTGTATAAATTCTTTTCTATTAATAGAAGTCAAACAATATATAGTAAATAGATAAATGGATAGTAAATAACCCAGTAAGTAAGAGGGGAAAAAAGCTAATTTAATTTACCATACAGGCAGTAGATAAAGCCTTTGTTTTCCTTTCCTGCTGTAATATTGCTCACAATTATATTAATAGTTGCTCACTATAACTATTTCAAGAGTAGAGGCCTTGAAAAACACTAGGGCCTGGCTGGTGAAGGGGCAGAGGAATAAGCTGCTGAAGTGGGTGAAATGGGATTCCCAGGCTGTGACTGTGCCAGGCAGGCAGGAATGCAGCGGGTGACGCAGCAGGGCTTCACTCTGGTGGCAGAGGTGACGTCCCTGTGACGGCCAGGGAAAACCTCAGTGGGAGGACATGACTGGGAACAAGTCCCTGAGGGTCAGCCAGAAGGAAGGCCAGAGGTGCTGGAGACCTTTCCCACGCAGTGCCCTTGGTCAGTTTGTCCGTCGGTCCCTTTGGTTTGTTCAGTGACGTGATGACCCTGAAGCTGCTCGTGGGTGTCGTCCTGTTAGCCTGGTCTGTGCTGGAATCACTGCACTTCAGGAGTCGTGTGGTTTCCATTTGGAGTCACAGCTCCAAGTCAGGGCATCGTTTGCTGTTTGAGATCAGAATCTGATCACTCCTTCCAAAGCAGCTTCCAGAGCTACTGCAGGGAAGAGCTGTCCACTGAGGGATTGTCCAATTTAAGATGATATTCCATCCAGAAAGCAGAGCAGTTACCCCTGTAAAGAGCTAGAACAGATATACCAGAACAGATGATAACACTACATCTTACAGCTTCCTTCAAAGGTTTTCCTTACCCCACTGGTTTAAACTGCTGTGGCTTTGCTCCGGTCAGTGAGGTGATGCTGATTGACTCTGGTTGGGGGGTGTTTATACATACAGGACATAAATGCAAGGGTTTGGTTTTTCCTCAGGAGCCATTAGGGAAGATACTCTGAGTACTCTTCTTGCCCATTCATTCTTCTGTAAAATTAAAGCATTTTTAAGAAAATGCTAAACCAGGGATGTCGGAGAGTCAAGCAGACAGTCTGTCACAGGGTGGGGCCCTGAATAGGACCATCTCAGCAATTTAATAGATAGAGACATAAATACTGATTTTTTTTATAGATAGATTAGGGTTTTTTTAATCCTTGGCTGCTTAAATTGTAAAAGGCTAAACTTTCAGTTTAGAAATCCAAGATTCTCTCGATAAAAACAGTTATTTTACCATGTTACATGTAACTCCCTGGACATTCTGACTGCGGGGAGCTGCCACTTTTCCCCGGCTTACAGGGGTACATTACAAGTCCTTTACAGGTTCACAAAGTCACAAAACGTTGACAGCTTAGAAAAAAAAAGTTGTTACAATTGAGGTGTCAGAATTTTGTGTCTTTTCCTCCTGCAGGAACTTATGTGAATTATGCAGTCTTTCTTGACATGGTATTCCTCTGTATAAAACAGGGACCATTCCTGTCCTCAGTGGCCAAAATCTTTTAGGATCCTTGAAAAAAAAAGTGTTAGATTGAATGCAGACAGTTTCTGTACACTGTTACTGCTTTGCAGTCCAAGTAACTGGTTAGTCTTCCAGTGGAAAACCCACACACCTTGTCAGGAAAAACTCCTATTTATTCCACTGTATGATGGACAATTAGTGGCCACTGGACTACTTCGTGTTATCCAGTCTGAAAATGATAAATAACTATTTGGAAATCTTCCAGTACATTCCTTTTATGCTGGAAATACAAAATCAATATTTGGCTCCTGTAGCCTTTTCCACCACTCCTCCTTTTCCCCATTACCATTAAAGGAGTTTCAGGTGATAGAGCAAGGATTTCATTTCCATATGAGCCAACCCCCCTCCCAAGCTGTAATTTATGATTACAGTTTAAACAACTGTACATTTGACATTAGGCTTTGTAAATAGGTTAAAACAGACAAACAGAACAAAAGCCCAGTAAAGGTGAAGGGAGTTGATAAAGGAAGAGCCCCATAACACATCATAAAATAATATTTTTATATTATTGTGCAAAATACTCCTTTTGAAGACATTTCATAGGGAATGAATCTCAGTTACTGTGTGTAAAAGGTGCACGGATTTTATGCTAAAAAGCAGTTTACTTTTGTTTTTTAGTTGAAAATAGTTGTGGAAAGATGGGCTTTTAAAGAAATACCATTCTGAAAACTCAGATTAGCTTTTCAGTTCATCTTTGACAGCCATCCAGCACAAAGAGACCTCAGCTTAAAATGACATCAGCAGGCTTTACTCTATAAATACCCGTGGCCCACTGGCCTTCTAGCACTTCTTTATTGGTGATAGGAGGCCACAGCTCACCCAGTTTATGATCAGCGCTTGCTGTTTGGGAAGCTGTGAGGCCTCTGGGATCCAAGCTGAGGTACCATCCTGGCTTTCCCTCAAAATGTAGGAATTACTGTCATGAACACGGGGCTGCTTGTGCAGTGGTTTGCCGTGCAGAGGGTGTGAATGGTCCGGGGTCTTAAACGAGTTCATTATTTATCTCTTTCTCTCCTTCCAAAAGGAATTAAGATGGGGGAAGCTCTGTCTGCCAAGAGTTTTCATTCAGTGTGGCTTAGAGCTGACAAGCACCATCTCTGGGTCCTGCTGATCACACCTTTGACGTGTTCAGGCTGTCCGTGTGTGCACAGGGTGGGATGTGGTGCTGAGTGTTCTCTCTGACCCTGCACTTTGCATACTCACCATAAGCATTTTAATAAATTGCTTGGTGTTCAAGCATTTGCAGTAGTTTCTGTGCAGCCCATTAGTGTATCAGAGCTCAAATCCCTCACAGCCACAAGCAATTGGAAGGGAAAAAAAAGTCTTGTGAGGACTCAGCAAGCGATGTGGTTAAGCGGTGTATCGGGGAAAGGAGATGGCTCCTTGCAGGAAAGTTATTTTCACTGGAATAAATAGAAGTGTGGGAGTTTGTAGTTTTTAACTGCAGATTTTCAAGAAACCGAGGGGCTCCATATCTGATGGTTAAATGCTTTTTGTCTTTGCTAGGCACATTTACTTCCTTAATTTTACTGTATGCAGTGACCTTTTCTATTTTTTTAAGATTCAGTAGAGTATTTTTGCAAGAGAAAATGCACCATTATACTTCACTAAAATACTTTTTCCCACCTTTTTTATGCAAATCCACTGTTTTTTATATCACTCTATCCCCCACCCCAAAGGCATTTTTTTTAATTAGTGCAATAATATCCCTCCTGTTGAACTTAGTAGAAGATAAGATGCTATATATAACCAAATGCTACCTTCAATTTAGGCTGGAAAATGATTTGCAATCTGATATTGGACTTTGTGTAGCCAGACTGTCTTCCAGAAAAGAGGTCGTAAATAGGGAGCTCCAAAATGCTAATTATAGTGGATACAATTAATTTCTGTGAAGATATATAGCTTACAAATTGAAATTTTTTTCCTCTGATTGTGCGAACCGCCAAGAAGAAGGGATGGAGTCAGTTAAGCAGAAGGATTTTCAGAACAAAAGTCCCAGCTTAAACTATCTCTTGTGATGAGTTTTGTATTTCCTTGATATCCCTGTAGTCAGCATAGAGGTAGCTCAGCTTGATCTTGAACAGCAAGATAATTTTCTCCTGTCGTGGGCCGTGGATTGTTGCATTCGATGACGGTTCTTTGATAAGAAAAAACAGATCGAATATTTGAGGCCTTTGAGCAGGCTCTCGCTGTCATCTTTTCCCCGTTAATGAACCCTGGCATTCCAGCCCTCTGACTGTGAGGTGTTCCAGCTCTGTGGGAACCCACGGCGAGAGGGAGGTTGATGGAAAAGGGAGGACGCTTTGCATACAGATCCCCTTCACAGAGAGCTCCTCGCAGGACTGGCAGCTGCAGAGCTGCATTTTCCACGCCTAAAGACCGGTACTTATCTCCAGAAATAAAATTGGAAGTAAAGACAGGACTGAAAGCTTCTATTGTTTGTCCCTACAGTAGATTAAGGAACAAATTCTGTGGGGTTATAGACTTCAAGAAGAATTTGAAGTGCTGCTTTGATGGACACAAAAGATATCCCTCAGTGCCTGAAAGCAAATACTGCCTGTTCATTGTGCTTCTGACTAATACGCAGATTTAACTGCATCAGCTTCTCCGAGTGGAATAAGTCAGACACTGAAGGAGTCTCTGCTATGCTGGATAACCATTCCATTAGTTCACTATTTAGTCTCTTGAGACTGTTTCACAAAATACTTGCCTTGAAAGGGTTTAAATATTTGTTATTATTATTATTATTTTTATACATTGCCCTTTAGTATCTCTACCTTTCTGGCAAGCAGACAAAAAGAAGTGGTAAGTGTGAACCATCATGAAGTAGTGACAGTAACTAAATCTTACAGAAGAATTTTGGTGCAGGGGTTAGAAGTGACCACAGCAGTTTTGGAAGCAATTTCCCAAATCAGATTCTAAAAAAAGGAGATTAAAAAAAAAAAAAAGAAGTGAGCTAGAGTCTGTGAAATTTAGGATAACAAGATGCTGAGAGAGACACAAGCATTTCTATTTCTGAATATAGTAATTTGCTCTGAAAGCTCCTGAGAGTGACGTAGTGAGAAGTTGGCAAGTGTCCATCCTGCCCTCTTTCATACAGCCATGCATATGGATACTAGAGGCTAGCCAGAAATCTAGCAAAAAATATATTTGCAATTCCTCCTTAATCCATCTGACCTGAATGACAAGCAGGTTTCCAAAAAGGCTGTTTTTATTTTGCTGCAATGATAAAAGGAAATTAGAAAAATATAGAAATTCCTTGAAGAGCTAACTGGGGACAACGTTCTGCTGATTGTCACAAAAATACTTATTTTTCCTAAAATTATCGGTAGTAGGAAGTTTGATGCTAATGGTGTTTTGTCAGGCTTAGCCTGATCAATCCAGCCCAGCTAAGTAGGCAAAGTTGTAGGAGTGAAAGGTTTTTCTCCCTTCCTCACTTACATAACAAAAGCCAGTGTCGATTCCGAGTTCACATTTAATAAAGGCATTACTACTAACAACGGTCTGATTTATGCACTGATATTAAAATGTCCATCCTTATTAACAATTAACTTGCTGCTTGGAATGATTTGGGCATCAGCCATAGTCTTGCAGAGCACAGAAAACGATGTGCAGAATCCGAAGTGCCCCGTTGAGTGCTCCGTGTGGAACTGAAGGATGTGGCTCCGCTCTCTCCCGTAGGTGACATACGGAATGACTTGTACCTGACCTTGGAAAAGGGAGACTTCGAGAGGGGGGGGAAGAGTGTGCAGAAGAACATCGAGGTGACCATGTACGTGCTCTATGCGGATGGGGAAATCCTGAAGGTGAGTGTTCATTTCCTCAGGGAGCTCCAGGTGCAGCTGCTGCCCCAGGGACGTGCAAGGGAAGAGCTGCAGTAACGCCAAGTGGAGTTTCTAAGCTGTGTGTTGTGATGAAGGAAGTGGTCAGTTATAAATCTGAAAGTATTTAGAGCACTTCCCCTGTATCAGGATGTAAGACTTGGAGAAATTATTCATAAACTGAAAAGCTAGTGTAATGCCAAAATGTGGTGCCTGTGGCTAAAGTAAAAAGAAAATTTAGGGTAGCTGTAGTCAGAAGTGAAGAGTGTATGGCTTATCTAAAATTAAATAATGTGTGTCATACAACAGGATGAAATGTGATTCCAAAAGAGACTTTTAAATCTGAGTTGTTAGAGAACTACTGAATGTAGTTCTGGAAAATAACTTGGAATAAAATTTCACCCTGGGCTGGCTCCATTCCAGCTAGGGATTGGGGATGGTTTATGGTTTTTTCCCTCTGTTCTTTCAGTTTTATTGAAGAGAAGAAGGTGGGGTGGGAGGGCATGAGGATAGAGGAGTAAACAGAAAGTATCTCAGCATGAGCAGGTGTCAGAAATAACTTCCCTCTACCTTTCCTTTTACCTCCACTGCTTCGTAGCCATTGCCATGAAGAGTCTAAACACCTAAAGTGCTTGTGTACCTAACACACCTTTTTAATTGAAGGGAGAACTTCCATTACTACAGTAGCTTGTGATTTGATTGAAGTGGATCTCTAGTACACACCTGGGTTGTGCTCAGAGCCGTTGCAGGAAGATCACACTCCTTTTTTGGTGTTTTTTACCTTTCAAACTGAGTGACAAATTCTTAATCATTGCTTGATTTCCCAGCAGTCTGCTAAGAACCAAAAGAGGCCTTTACCCTCAAACTGCAATATCAGCATCTTCGAATGCTAATGCACATAATGGTAGCTAATTATGCTGTAACTGTGGCTGATGATTACAGATAAAAGCCAGATAATTTCTAGATGTTACCAGTCTTAACTTCTGTGATTTTGGTTGGAATGGTCATTCACAGAGATGCAGTAGCCCTTTCTTACCCCATCAGGGATTTACTTGGGCAGTGGAGCAGAATGGTACAAAGACTGTGAAGGGTAGTAAGTCCAACTAGAAGAAGTTCAGGTGAACAGGTTACCCAGAGAAGCTGTGGATTCCCCATCTCTGGAAGTGTTCAAGGCCAGGCTGATGGAACCCTGAGCAACAGAAGGATCTTTCATGGGTGTTCAAAATTTAAGGCACATATGTAAAATACAATCTTTATCCCAGTTTTAATGTTATTTCCCCTCTGTGTAGTTGCAGTCAAAGCAACAAAGATCTTTGGTTTATGTCAGGAGATGTCTGGTGTCTAATGATGCCTGTGAATATGGGCAGAACACGGAGTTTCAGTCACTGAGGCACTGCTGTTCCTGCTTGGAATGCCCCTTGTATTCCTGAGCTGTGACCTTTGTGGAGCAGAGACTGCTGAGGGATACAGTGTGTGCAGACTTACACAGTAAAGGGGGGAAAATGCCACAAAGTTTTCATCTGATACTAGAGTCAAATCTCTAAACTTTTCCCAGCCAGCAGCACGATCCAAGTCTGAATTGTGCCTTTGTGAAGACTTCAGCAGAACCATGTGCAGCAGTAATGAGAATATTCTCAGCTCCTCACTGCTGTTGAGTATATCTTGCTCCAGGAATAATCCTATTGAAAGCAGTGAAATTACTTCCAGAATGTAGTGCTGTTCAAGATGAAAATGAGTATTTCCCTCTCAAAATGGTCTTACTCCCTTGTTAGTATCTTTCAGTATAGTCTGAATAATAAAAAAAACCCACACCTTGACACATTTCTCACTTATTATTCCTTCTGTTCCAGTGGCAGGAATAGCTTATGAATTGCAAGGCACACCTTTAACAATGGAAATATTACCTGATAGTTTTTCTCCTTTAGCTTGCCTTACTTGCCTCTGCCTTCTAATTCACCTGCATATTTGGGTCTCATGGTAACTGGGTGTATGGAGACTACTTTTATGCTTGTATTTTGCAGATCACAGTTCAGGATTAGACAGTCTGCCCTCCTCAGACTATAAATTGTAGTATAACTGCATAGAAACGAAGTTAGCAACGAGAAAGAAAGACTGTTCATTTATTTAAAGTTTATAGGATGAAACAGCATTCAGAGACTGACCATTTGTCAGCCAGAGCAAGTAATTTTTTGAGGGGACAAAAAAAGCTCACATTAAAATTTGAATTTTTACTGTACCTTGTAGAGGAAATAGAAATATTTTTTGCTATCTCCTAAGAACCTAATGCAGAGCGAGGTTTTGCAATTGCTGTGTTGAAGCCCAACAAGTTACCCTTGTTGCAAATTAGAACTGGGATCTTGCAGTTCTGCTTTGCCACTCATCTACTCTCACTCCAACCTGGGATTATCTGCAACACTTAATTCTTGTTGCTGTATTAACAGCAGCACCTTTATGGCAGGTGGTTGCCAAGGCTTACCTGAGAGGAGTGAGTTGTGAGTTTGTGCTGCAGTCACTCAGTTTGGATCAGAGCCTTTGCAGTGAAACTCTGTCCAGTGAGGCCCTTCTTGCATTGAATGCCGAAATTCCAGGGAACATTTCTTTCTTTTTGGGTTCCTTTGCAAATTCTTCTCTTTCTCAGAGCCAGAAGAATATTGCCAGAGGTTGAACTAACTGGGTCTGGTTAATGGGATATGCTTGACTGGGTAGTCAGATGACTACGCATTAAAAAAAAAAAAATCAAAATTGTTGGTGTTTCTTGGGATAGAACTCAGAAATGCCTTGGGGAAATGACCAGCAGTTCTTCTCGTCATCATCCCATTCCATGGGGGTGTTTTTAAATCAGAATTTATACTGCATGTGTCATTCTGGGTCTCCTTAGCTTCTGTCTCTTCCTGGATTCATCATCCTTGGAGATGCTAAAGGTGAAGAATCTCCAAGCTGGCTTTTTCTGCATGGTTTTATGAGTTGTCATATCTTTTGGATCTCTGCGAGTGGTGGGTCTAGAGCACAGATTAGTGCTTCTATATAAAAAAATGTGCTTCCTACTCCTTGTCTTCATCACAAAGGATCTTTACTGTTCTTACTTCAGGACTTCAGTATTTCTCTCATCTTCACTTGTGTTCTGACTAAGGATTTCTTTATTTCCCAGACAATATCAATTCGTGCTTTTCTTCATCTGTATTTTAATAATACATAGATTGGGCAGGAACTCTGAGCTTGTTATACCTAAAAGCAGAAATTTAAATCCCATTGTATTTTTAGGTGATGGCCGTTACACAGAAATTCTTTGCTTACCATAAGGGAGTAACTTAATCAGAATTTTCTGGGATACTTATTGAGACTGGACGACTATAGTTCTGAAGGATGAACGTTTGTAAGAGCTTGAAAAATTCAAGTATCACTTCTGAACTGAGATACTGAAGCAGAAATTTGGAATGTCTGGAATACTAGAAGTCTAGTATTACAAGTGATGTTCCTATTAGGTCCTCTTTTTTTGACTCATCTTGATATATTGTATTTAGTCTCAGCTTCATGGAAAACTTAGCTTAAATAATAACTTAAGATACTGGAATTCATCTGGTATTATAGGTTTCTTAGCTCACCCTTTGCCCCCAAACAGAGTTTAAAGATCCCTTCCAAAATTTCACATTTCGTTGTGTCTGAGTTTCTGCTTCTGACTCTTCTTCTATGTCTACAGAAAGATAAGATATAAAGGTTATATAAAGGTTATCACCGTGGAATAAAATGACTCATTGGTAGTGATGTGATGTCTTCTAATGTGAAATTGGTTTCTTTTGTTCCAGGACTGCATCAGCCTGGGCTCAGGAGAGCCGAGCAGGAGTGCCTACCACTCCTTTGTGCTCTACCACAACAACAGCCCCCGCTGGGGGGAGATCATCAAGTTGCCCATCCCCATCGACAGGTTCCGGGGGTCCCACCTGCGCTTCGAGTTCAGGCATTGCTCCAGTGAGTCCAGACCTCACCAAGGGAAAGCCAAAGATCCCACTGCCAGCTTATGAATGTGACTGAGGCTGTTAGTGGGTGGAAAGCAGGACAAGGGTGCCAGCCTGTCAGCAAAGAGCTGGTTAGCAGGGCCCCTTCACTACAGCCCTGCTAACCAGCTCTTTGCTGACTTTATTAAACAGCATTAAAAACATAATGAACAGTCAGTGCAGGGCAAAGCACTTTGTAGATGTTCTCCCCTGCTGTGTTTTCCTGGAGAATGTTTTCTTTACAGGATGACTAGTTGATATTTTGTTATGTTGTTTGGTTTGAAACCTGTCAGTCCTTTGCATAGAATTAGAAAGAAGAAATTAGAATTACGGAGTTGTTTGTTCTGTAAGCTGTGTGCTTTTTGGTAGGCATGTGGAGAAGTTAGTGAGTAACCTTGTGGTGTGTTTGGACAGACAGAATATGTACTAATACAATTCCTTGTTTCTGTCTCTTGCTTCAGCAAAAGACAAGGGAGAGAAGAAGCTCTTTGGTTTTGCGTTCACCCCACTGATGAGAGATGATGGCACTACCTTGTCAGATGATATCCATGAGCTTTATGTTTATAAGGTACTGGTTCTTCTCTGCAGACTTGTCACCTGCTCATCTCCACTTTAAATGAGTAATGGTCATTACATCTTTCCCCCCCTTACTAGAAGTATGTACGAGATTAATAGTTGTTTCAAAATTGTATAAAGTCAAAATCCCATGGTATGGATAGAGCCTTCTATTCTAGGTACAGCTCACCTTTTCCATTCAGATGATGATGATCTTTCTGCTGCTAATGCCATCCATTTTGACCTCAAACACACTGGTGTTCATGAGCATTCGGCAGCTTATGGTGTTACTCTGTGCCTTTGTGTGATGACGTTATGCTGTACTTCAGATGCATCGTGTTACTACAGCTTGTGAGGGATTTGGGTGGGTGTTTCTTTTTACCTGCGTTTATTTTTTCAGTACAGTTTTCAGACAGCAGCACTAAGTTGTACAGTTGGAAGATCTCAGTAAGTTCTAAAGAGTCAGTGGGAGCCCACACTTTGTAGGGCTGGGCCTGTTTTGTGTGTGCACAGGCCCCAAAGGTGGTAGGCACAGCTTTTCTTTGAAGTGTTTTTGTGCACCCAATAAAAAGATCAATAAAAGTAGTGTTAGGCATCTGCTGAGGCTGTGAGCACGTGGGATGGGGTGGGATGGAGGAGGTACAGCTCAGTCCTTGTCCTGTGCCCACAGTGTGATGAGAACAGCACGTTTAACAACCACGCGCTGTACCTGGGGCTGCCCTGCTGCAAGGAGGACTACAACGGCTGCCCCAACATCCCCTCCAGCCTCATCTTCCAGCGCAGCACCAAAGAGACCTTCTCAGTCTCCACACAGCTTTCTTCTACCAAACTGACCCAGAATGGTAAGTAACTGATCCTTCAAAATTGCCAAAGGCAGCGGGAATTATGAAAGAGAGCGATAAGATGGGTATGTTTGTGCTTTGCTTATTTTACTAAAGTAAATAAGGAAATAAGGATATTGACAGGTGGCAGAGAAATTACAGACATTATGTAAGTGCATTACGAGGTTAAAATGTTAAAGCAGAGCTAATTTTCATTAAATTATTGTAGACCAAAAAAATACAATGTTAGCACTTCTACACAATCCAAAATTTGTTTTGTTTGGGTTTTACAGAGTTACCAAGTAAATAAAAATTTGTCACAGCAGCACCCCTGAAGCACAAGAAGAAAGGATTGGATTGTCCACAGTGCAGTCAAGTCACATAGGGAAAAACACAGCCTTTACTCTTTTTAAAGCACTTCACCACTCCTCCATTCATTTCTCTGTTATTACTATTCACTTAGTGTTTTGCTTCTTGTTCTCTGCTATATGTGTATGATCTCCCAAGAAGTGAGAACTGTAAGAGGTGAGGTGTAACGTGATGAATCTCTAGTGTGTTTGGGGTCCCCATTCTTCCCTCTGCACATGGTTCCAGCTCTTTCTCCCTCTGTTCTGCAGTGGATCTGCTTGCCCTGCTGAAGTGGAAAGCTTACCCAGATCGTGTGATGGATATTCTGGGAAGACTGAGACATGTCAGTGGCGAGGAAATTGTGAAGGTACTACATGAAATAACAGTCTGGGATGGTGAACTCAGACCTGCCTTCAGGCTTCTGAATGTGCCGTCTTACTGTGCATTTTGATTTCCACCGTGAATTCTTACTGTGTATGAATTGGGATTTTATTATGATGTGAAACTGAGCAGGGAATTACATTTCAGAGATTAGTGCATAGTTAGTTCTTGGGATCAAAATAGAGCTAATCTATAGTAAAATTCCCAATATAGTAAAATTCCTAATCTATAGTAAAATGCCCAAGCCACGTGAGTGGGGAGAGGCGGGCCCTCAGCACCAGTTGTTCCAGTCTGCAGGCCCACACAGCTGCTGGAGCAGACACAGCCACTGGTAGAGGTGTTTTGGCCAGTCTTACCTGTTCCAGTAGTGTTTCCTAGATGACAGAGTAAGACCTGGCCCAAGTGTGGCTAATCCTTTCTAGAGTGAAGAAACAGCTGACACTCAGAAAGCTTGGCCTTCTCAAACGGACAGTGGAGTCGATCTGTGTTGATGGTTTGCAAATATCTTCCAAATGTCCCCATAAAGGACCTTGAAAGTGTAGTTTTGCTCAGGGGCCGGTGAATCATCCTGCCAATCCCTTTTCCTGTCCCAGCACTGTGAACTGCTGCCTAGAGCACCACTTGCTCTCTAGTGCATCCAACTACCACCACCATTTCTGTCTCCCAGCTCATAATTTCACCGTGTTTTGTAACCACTGTTGCTCTGCGTGACAGTCCTTGTGTGACCTCACCTTCCTTAGGTCCAAGGACCTTCCAACTGCATTTGAATATTTGTAGTCTCAGCAAAATAACCCTGCATTCCAGATTGCCTCTGATAATTTTAGGGGTGCTGAGAACTCTCCCTAGAATTTACTTCTATAAATCAGTAAGTAAAAGCTGATTGTAACAACAAACAACCAAGGAGAAGAAACCAAAGAAAACCCATCACGTAATTAGTAACTGATGATTAAAGCCACTTCAGTGTAACACGTTTGAATGTTGCCATATCTGGAATGTTAGTCTTCCTGATAACTTGGTAACAGCAACAGAAGAGCACCAACCCCATCTATATTGTGATTCTTCAAGAATGTCATGTTTTGTGTACTTTGCAGTGCAGTACAAGATTATAGATAAAGACAAAGAAAGATGTGGATTAAATTTTTTCGTGGGGAGAAGTAATTGATTCCCTCCATAAATCAGCTGCCATTTGGCACTGGGATGTGAATAACAGAATGCAATAATTCAGAAAAAAAAGAAATTTTATCATTTCAGAGACTTCATACATTGTCATAATTTATTTCTTGTTTTCCACATCATAAATATAAGTAGAATAGAATAAAAAAGTCTTGAGAGAATGTGCAGTTGATGATCTGGAGCATCCTCCTTCACAGTCATCCTTTTGAAGACTGTGCTTTCAGAAAGAAAATCACTGAATTGTCAGTGCTCAGCAAGCTAAGGTGTTAGAGGGGAGAAAAACAACAGGCAGTATGTAACAGGACCCAATTAATGCTTGTTAGAAAAGCTTTACTTGCTGTCATATAACAAAAGTTTTCAGTATTGAACATAATTTGGAGCACCAGATAATGTTCCTCCAAGCCTTAAATTTGATGCTGAACAGTACCTGACATGCTCTAATGACTCAAGAATGAAAGTGAGTTGTTCTGCTACTGTTAGACAGCACTTTTAGTCAGCTCACGGTGAGAGGAACACTCAGTCAAGTTTACAAATCAGGCGTGCAGTACCTACTCCTTATTTTTTGTTTTTCTGTCATATTTGTTTAGAAATACTCCCTGTAAAGAGAAAAAATCTCCTTGGTAAAAACAAATTATATGGATGAAAGTGAAGTGGTTTGTCCTTGGCAAGTTTTTCACAAAGATACCAACATGTACGAACTAATTAAAGCAGGGCAGAAAGACCTTTTGAGTACAATTTAATTGGGAATTCTTTGTTTGTTTGTGTCATTTTAGTTCCTACAAGACATTCTGGACACGTTGTTTGTAGTTTTGGATGACAACACAGAGAAGTATGGTCTGTTGGTCTTTCAGTCTTTGGTAAGCTCCTGGATTGTTATTTACCTCATGCTCAGTGAGTTTTAAGTTTCTTGTCACCATATTGCTAGTATTTTACTTCCATAAAATATGAAATATTCAGCTGGATTCAGCCTTATGTTTTCTATAATGATCTTGGGTGAGGAGGGCAGGACAACCTCAGTAGGTCTGAGGGCAGCAGTATCTGCTCTCACTTGGGACAAGCGAACAGTGACATGTGATAACACAGATACTGTTTAAAGGAGCTCATGTGTGTATTTCAGTGTTCCTTAGCTTGGGTAACTGGTTTATAGATACTTAGGCACCATGTGCAGTTTCCTGTGGTGTGGGTTCACTCCTTCATCTCCCACAGGTGTTCATCATCAACCTGCTGCGTGACAGCAAGTACTTCCATTTCCGGCCGGTGATGGACACCTACATCCAGAAGCACTTTGCAGGAGCTCTGGCTTACAAGTAGGTTTTCTTTATCCACCACTGGAATGACGTCACCATCACAGTCATAACCTTCCTGTCAGCAGTGGTTTCCAAAAGCAGAATTGCTCAGCTGGGAGTTTCCCAGCACAGCTGTCAGGAAACGCTGCCGAGTGTCACCTGAGCGAGGCCACACTTGGGCATTTCTCTTACCCTTCTGAACTGGCAAATCTTTCTCCTTTTTTTAACTGAAGAGACACTCAGCAACAGCTCATTATCAGTCTGTACTAATGAGCTACCAGGAGCATACACATTCCTTGTCTTGAGGGTGTTGGGATACAATCCTGGAGTGAAAGCTCAGAGAAGTAACTTTAACTTCCTTTTCCAGAGTAGACAGGTTTTCACATAAGATGATGTTCTGTTTGATTGCAGTCTAATTTCAGCAGACCATAAATTTAAATTTCACTGTTACTTTGAAGATTCTGCCTTATTTTCTAGTATTCAAAGACTCTTGCATCAGATTAATGAGACAGATTTTTTAAAGCAGTAACAGTTCTCATTCAGGGTGTTGCTTTTCTTTTAGACCATTTCCTTGGTATATTTGAGCATATTTTATCTTTGGCCAAAATAAACTATTAAAACCAGCTTATAATTGGTTTTGATTGTTTTAAGCCGTTCACATTTGTGTGTAATTAAAATAAATATAAAAAATATTCTGTCAATGGCAGGTTCAAACCCATAGATACTATACAACACTAGAAGGCATAGTCATGTTCAGAAGATAAAGAGGTTTCTACTTTGTGTTGTCACCTCTTTCAGACAAAACAAATAGGTTTTGTTAGTGATTTCTGAAATAAAACATGGTTTTAATACACCTTTATAACAGTCCAGATGGTGATGTGTAGTTGGGAAAATAGATGTATGTATTTTCTTTGTGATCTTAGTTTCTAAAGACTTCTTACCTAGACAAGGGCTGGAATTTCTTATTACAAAAAAAAGGTATATTTTGGTCTTAGAACCATGCCTTTATCAAAGCTGTCTGTTTAATAATATCTTTTTTATGTTCTCTTAGTGTTCCTTATGATCTAAGCCAATTACAGAGAAGAAATTATTTTCTGCTTTTGAAACTTAAATAAATGCAAATCTTACATCATTTCGGTATCAAGGACAGCTATAACTGACCAGTGAAATGAATTGACATGAGGCTGGATTATAGATCCCTCCCTGCAACCCAAATGTCTGTTGCCTGTGTGGTTTTAACCCGTGCTGAAGGTTCCTTCTCCGTGTCCAACGCAGGGAGCTGATCCGCTGTCTCAAGTGGTACATGGACCGCTCCGCGGAGCTCGTGCGCCAGGACCACATCCAGGAGGCCATGAGGGTATGTGTGAGTGACAGTGTGGGCTGGCTGGCCCACCTGGGGCTGCAGACTGGGTACTGTGGCACTGAGTTCTTATTTGTTTAACCAGATTTTTTCATAGATATATACCCTCGATGTTAGGGAGAGATTCACTCTTACACAGAAAAAATTGGAAGAATTGTGTCTCCTTAAGTCCTTTTGCAGCCCTGTGGAGGATTTTAGTAGGATTTACATGCATGGCCAGTGCATATACACTCCATTTACGTGGTCTACACTGTGACCTTCAAGCAGCAGCATTTTTAAATTTATTAGGCACAGTTGCTGTGAATCAAAGATTTGCTTTTCATTTCTGGCTGTGGCTCCATTGTACTATGGTTGAAGCTCTGGAGTATTTTAAGCAGCAGATAAATGAGCCTTTAGCTGGATGGAGATGTTTTGAATTAGCACTGCACAGGGCATGAGCCACAGTTGCATGACAAGATATGATCTCACAACTTTCTAGTGGTGTGGGAAACACCAGGGATGGTTTTGCTGCTGTTAGAGAGAAATCAGACAATAAATAAAGCATTAGTTTTACCTTGTGTAGTTGTAAGCCAGGAGGATGGTGTGTCAAGTACATAAATACAAGATTCCAAAATTTGCTGGAAGGTGTTTCTGTTTGAATGAATGTTCTTACTGTGCTGCTGTCCCAACACTTGGGTCTGGGCACTCGTAGAGGTGGCAACAGTGGCAGCATTGGCACTTGGTTTTTCTCACTTGTCAGTACAAATAGGTGAAGCACCTCCCAGGTGAAGCACATCACTGCCATTAACTCACTTTGCATCCTGTTAGGATCCTGCTCAGATAATAAAAGGGTGTTACACCAGTGTTTGCCTTGTCCTGTGTAGATATTTACATCTTCTTTGTCTTATTTGTCAACGACAGATTCATACGGAATGGTAAAAATAGGGCAAAGACATCTTTTCAAGAAATTACTCATTTTTTCCCCCATTCTTACTCCCCCCACCTTTTTTTTTTAATTGCAAAGAAATCTATTAAAATTATGAGATGAGAGGAAGATCTCTAGCTGGAATGACTTCGAGGAGGTTTTCTTCCCTCTCAAACCATTCATTAGTGCTCTATGCAGTGCAGCAGATGGAGATGTAGGATATTGTCCCTCTGTGATCTGCATTTTTTGAATCTCATAGCAGTCCTCTTGGCAAATAGTAGCAGTGTGACTGTTGGAATGCCTCTCAGAAGATGGGATCAGTCATCTTACTGTAGTGAATAAGGCATGTCCTGTCTGGGCATCCAAGGCAGCTCTTTGCTTACTGGGAATCTCAAGGACTTGTAGCTGTTCCTTCCATGAGTGAGGTCAGTTTGAAGACCCAACAGCCCAAGCCTTTCCAAGCATGGGAATTACAATCACCCCCAGAGTCTATGCAGACCTAACAGCACATCCCCCACCACCCACGCTGCTGCCACATCTCATTCAGTTGCCTTTGCAGGTGTATCTTGGAGGCCCAAATTAAGGTCTTTCTCTCCTTTCTGTTACAGCCAAGTGATTGATTTCGTTTCCTTCTTTGTTTCCAGATTTTATTTCAGGCATTTGGAGCAAGTTTGTACCAAACCCATTATCATTGCTAATGTGTCATTACTAGTGCTGGATTCTACTGTTGGGAATTTCTGTGGTCTTCGGTGTGTTCACTGCATTCCTTGCATTAGTAGTTCTTACACCAAGAAAACAGGATAGCTCTTGATCCCTTTTTCCCTGAATTAGCTGTTAAGTGCAGTACCCTAAAGCTGGTGTTGAAATATCTCTCCACTCTTTTTTGGCTCTTGACCAGTCTTGCACATTCATGGTGGATGTGCAGATGTCCCATAGGATTCTGTTTTCCAGCCCTGGCATTAGCAAGTGGTGCTCTGGAGTATTTCTAAAATTTCTCTCCACCCTCAAGACTGCTCTTAATCCTCAAAAAACTCCTGTGAAACTGCAGCTCCTCTCGTGAGGAACTGTAATGAGAAGGACATCTCTACCTGTGCTAGAACACATTATATCATGTCCCTTTGTTATGTCCTGTACTGAGCTCCACATGAGCTGCATCCAGGGACAGCTGCCTGTGCCTCCTGGAGCCTTCTGTAATGAAGTGAATGGCTGCACAGCCAGTTTTTATTGTCCCTGCTCATCTTGGCAAAACTTAGAAAGTTCCTCTAGCCCTTCCAGCTTCAGTTACCTTCCAGTAGTGGAACCACAGGTGGGTTTTGCCTAGTTTGAGGAACCTGCTCACTGTGTGTGCTCACCAATTGCATGAACGTGCACACAGACTGTGCTTGTGAGGGACCTCCTTTAATTTGATACTGATTTTTTATTTCATGCCAAAGGTAACAGAAGGCTGGAATTTTATTTTGGGGCACTTCTGTGTCTTTAGGCACATAAACACATCATAGCTGTGATTTTATGGGTAGTGAGAGTCAAAGTTAGTCCCAAGTGCTGACTGTGCTAATGAGACTTGGTTTGTGTTTTTGGAATCCCAGCCATGTGCCTGCAAACACACAGAACTTTCCACTTCACTGCCTGTGTGGGCTCATTGTTCAGGTTCTAAGGATGTTCAGAGCCCTGCCATTTCCCCTTCCACAGGGAATTATGGAAGTTCGTACAGAAATCCTCTGACTCATTGCAAAACATAATCTTCACATTGAAGTTACGAGCTTTCAGGTTAGAATTATGGTTGTCTGTCCCAAACCTATAAAACAGCTCATACGAGCACTAGCTGTGCTGGATTTGGTGTTAGGATAGAGATGTTAACCTTGAGGAGCTGACTGGGAACCAACTGGCCTTTGTCTGGAAACCAGCCAGAAATGCACCTGCTCTTTCCTGATGGAGTTCTTTGGTCTAAGGAGGCTTCACCGGGAGATGGTTTAATACAGAAGTTTAAATAATGTACTGCTGAGTTACCAAAGTTCCATGATTTCCAAAAAAGGGGGAAAAAAAAGGCTGTCAGAGTCAGTGGCATTTTTGAAATCTGTGATTGCTGAATCTCCAGTCTGTTTATTTCCTGTGCTGAATTTTGAGGCTGTAATCAAATCATGCATCATGCCCTGCTTTAATCCTGCTTTCATGGTGAATCTTGTTAAGCACCAAGGGAAGGAATGAAGACCTGTGTCACTGATATTTAGTGCATTTTGGTGTTGACAGTTGTGTGCACCAAGTGATCAAAAAGGCTGTGTGGAATGTCACCCTGCAAGGGTTGGTGTCTGGGAGAACTGTTGATAGGTTGTTAACTTGTCACAGCTGTACAGAACAGTGTGTTCTTTGTTGACATTGATAAATGCAGTTCTGTATAATGCCATTTCCAAAATTTTAGAGATGTTTAGGTTGCAAATTCAGACATACCCTGAACATGTCACAGAGCAACTTACCATTCTACCACAAAAAGACCCGATTTGCTAGTCCTGCACATCATGTACTGGGTTAAATTCCATCTTGGGTGTGGGTTTTTCTCCCTCTGCTGGGTGCTCACCAGGCTTCACATGGATAAGAAAAGAAAGACACCTTAACTTACCACAGTGTGAACTAAAGAGAGCTCCCTGCAGTGCTGCTGCTTGTCCTGTGCTGCCACAGGGCTTCACATCCTGCCCTTGCCTCCTGTTTCTGCATCTGCATTTGCTTCTGTTGCACATGTGGCTGCCAGAAATAAGGTGAACGTTGCTGGTGTGTTCAAATTGAAGAGTAGATTTACTTGTTTCCAGGTAACCCTTCTTCTGTTCCAGTGACAGTCCACTGATTGTAATCTAGAGTAGCTAACTCAAATAATTAATGGTACAATTTGAAAGTAAACAGAACAGCTGCTTCTGTCACTTCAGTCACTGTGCCAAGTAATGAGAAAACTAGAAGTTCCTTACCTTCACCAAGATTTTCCTAAAATTGTGTAACTCATATTTGTCTGTTTGACCTTAGTGCATGATTTTGTTGTTAGTGGGACATGCTAGTAACAAAGACTATTGGTTGAGAATGGATACTTGCCTCTGAGTAGCTCTTCCTTAACTGAATTACATAACTTATAAAACCTGTTTTTCTTTCTCCTTTCTAAAGCTGAAGAATTTAGTAATTATGCACCTAGAATCTTTCCAGGTTCTCTTTAAAGCTCCTTTATTTTTCTTTCTCTCTTTTTCTCTGTCTTAATCTCCTTCCACTCCTACTCCTTAAGGCCTTGGAATATCTTTTCAAGTTCATTGTCCAATCTCGGATCCTTTACTCCAGAGCTACTTGTGGAATGGAGGAGGAACAGTTCCGCTCCAGCATCCAGGAGCTTTTCCAGTCCATCAGATTTGTGCTCAGCTTGGACAGCAGGAGCTCTGAGACTCTCATCTTCACACAGGTTTGCTATTTTTTACACTTCCACTGGCAAACCAAGAGGCAGCTGTTTTCTGCACGGGTAGCAGGTGTGGGCACGTGGGGATTAAATGCAGATTAGTAGAGGTTTCCCCTCCAACAAGCTGATGATTCTGGAAAACAACACAGCCGGTTGAAGGTGTTGGGCAGTATCTTTGCACAGGTGAGCTGGACTGTGGGCTCTCAAGAACACATGAGAACACAGTTTTCGCTCTTCACAAAGGTAAACTGCATTTTTAAGTGTCATTCATGTGTCTCAATATTGGCTTCAAGAATTTTTAAAACCTTAATTATTGTAGTTAAAATCAATACTTAACAGTCATAGCAGCATCACAGTAGAGAAGTTCAGTTGATGTACTACTGACAGGTAAACTTAATTCCAGCATACACTAAAACCATGGTCAGAGTCATGTGCAGCCTGACCATCAGCATATTGTGATACTCACATGTAATACATAGTTCTGAATATGGCCCAGGGGATTTCACGAAAACTTCACAAGGGCTTAAGCTACTCCTCAGAGTGAGTGGGGATGCTGCTAAGTTTTGATTCCTGTTTTAGAGGTCACTGGAGTATATTATGTACTTCTGCATTTGAAAGTTCTGAACAGTAATGTCAAATGTGCCGCATGTGCCTCTGCTCAGACAACGTCAGAAGGGACCACCTAGAACTGCTTGATAACCTGGAAGGGATTTGTCCTCACTAATGCAGAGTTACAGATGTTTTGAACACCTGCTGTGGTTTGCCAAAGCAGCAGCTGCTGGGAGTGTTGCAGCCAGGCAGTGACTGTGCTGGTTGGGGAAGCTGCTAGTGGTGTGATCTCTTTATTAAGGAACTGCTCTGAAAGGTTTCAAGAACAGCTGCTCTGATCCTTTATTTAATCACCCATTAGTGGGTATGGTAAATGGGCCAGGAACATGAGAAATCAGTGCACAGAATTTTGCAGACAAAGTGATGATGAATGGAAACAGCATCTTACGATTGTTTTCCAGTTGAGTTGTTCACAAATACAGAGGGAGACTCACTTTGAGGATGGGGGTATTATCCCTTTCTCTCTTTGTTTCTCTTTATTTATTTTTCCCTCCTTTCTCTCACTATGGTACTTCTTACTTTGGACTTTTGTAATTTGTAAAGCCTGTCCTTGTTTAATCTTTGAAAAGTTTGCTTTTTGTTTCCCCCTTGCCACTGTGTTGCCCCTCGATCCCACTTGCCCCCCATAGGCCTCCCAGCCTGGAGGGCAGGCGAGCGCAGCCGGGACTTGTGCCCCACAAAAATGTGGGGGCACGTCAAGGCCGTCATTTAATTCTGTAAGTAACGACCCCCACAACTGCACAAGTGTTTCGTCGTGGATGTTCCCAAGTCATCTCTCTTCCCTACCCCAAACCCTCTTTTTCCTGCATATAAACTGGAATTTCATGTTCAAGTGGCTGGTATTTTGAAACTGGGAGATGTGGAGTATTTCAGTATTAATGGAACAGTTTATGGCATCCACACGCTGAAAAGACAGTAGTGAGGATGTTTGCAAGATTATGTAAGTCAAATTGTTGAGAAGAGCCAAGGATTTGTTTATATTTATTAGTTCTGGAAATCTGGACAACTGTTAAATACCTATAGAAATGCTCGAGGCCCTGGCAGACATAATTTCCCTCACACTTGTCCTCGTCTCCAGGATATTTAAGAGATCTCAGTATAGTTCTTTCCAGCAATGAGAGTAAAACTGATTTCCTTCCTTCCAGGCAATTAGTTTTGACATAAGTAATGTTCCAGCCTATTTTAGGGTGTTGCACAAAAACGGGCCCTTCAAGGAACTGATGAAATGATGAAGCCTCAAGAGAGCTCCAAAGCTTCCTGAAGAGATCCCATACATACCCTTGGATTGCTGCTGAATATACAGAAATCCTTCTGCTTTACAAATAATTGAAAGTTTAGGAAAACTTCTGTAAGGATATCTGAGGGCAGGGTTGTAATTTCACTTGTATTATCCCAAAGATAAAGACAGTGACAGGATTTGTGGCTGTTCCAGCCTTCCAGGAGTACCATGAGCTGTTGAGATGACTCAGACTTGTTGATTTTCTTAGGACATTTTAATGTATGTAGCAGCAAATAGGTGACAACACCCAGGAGGCTTTGTGGGAGTTTGTGTAATCTGAGTGGATTATAACAAAATGAGATGTTGAGAGAGAAAGAGGTAAACTTGCATTCAGAATAATTTAATGAGCTCTATGGTGTTAGTTGTAAAAATAACCTAGATTTTGCTCAAACACTGTTAAATAGATTTTGTTGTAGTTTGAAGGAAAAGATACTTGGAGCACAGACTTGGCAAAGGAGAGGAGACTGGGTATTATATGGATTAGGGGAGGCATGTCGCTATGAGGGAGGTAGAGAAATGTTTATGCAATGGGAAAACAAAAAAATCTGTGAGGAAAAGGAAATACTGAGAATACTGAAGTGTTGAGACTCTGGAAGGGCAAAGCTGAACAGAGATCTGCACAAATTCTGGTACATCTGAACTTCTGCAGGAAGTCAGTGTGATTTGTGTGGAGAACTTTGGGCAGGAGAGGTGGAAATGGCATAAAGGGAAGAGTGGAAGTGGGGCCAGTTCAACAAAGCAACAATGTAGGAATTTAAGTAGGTATAATGAGGAAGCAGGTACGGACCTTGGCTAGGATGTGGAGGAAGAAAGAGAAGAATTATAAAACATTAGAGGTGTGTTGGCAGTTTTCTGGTAGGACATCATGTTGCTGGAATTTGAGCACAGGGTGGTGTGTGGAATTTTTCACTCTTGTGAAGAAATTAATTGAAAAATGGGAAATAGAAGAGGTTTTTGTTGCTGTTGTGCTGGTACTGTTTGCACTTGAGGAAGCACTTCCAAGGATAACTCCAGCTTACTGGAAATATCTGTTACTGCAGGAATCACATGTGCACTTGCATGATGTGATGCCTCCTTCACGTGAAATCACACCCCACCCCCTGTTGCAGAAATCCTGGTGTCACGTGACAGTGCTGCTGTGGTTAAGGGTCTGCCAGCATGTTCTTCAGGATATTTTCTGAAGACTTTTAACTGTCTTAGGTAGTTGCTTAGTACAAAAAATTTGTATGGAACTCTAATCAGACGCAATTGTTGTATTTATTGAAAAAAAGTAAATCAACAAAATGGACTATCTTCTGTCTCTGGTACCTCAGTTTTGTCCTGTGTTTTAAGCTGTGTCCTGAAGTGCAGCCTTTTGAAGCTGTGTCTGTGTGCTCCACTTACTGTGAGAGTATTGCAGCAGCACTCGGTGTTTATACACTCCGTGTGATTTGTTCACTGTGAACTTAGGGAATCACAAACCGTGGGCACCAGCCACAGCAGCCCTTCTTGCAGCCCCTTAATTCAGTGTTAGTGCTGCTTCCACCTCACCGCCCTGGCCGCAGTTACAGAGTTCCCTCCTTCCCCCAGGCCGCTCTGCTCAACTCCTTCCCCGCCATCTTTGACGAGCTGCTGCAGATGTTCACAGTGCAGGAGGTGGCCGAGTTCGTGCGGGGCACGCTGGGCAGCATGCCCAGCACGGTGCACATCGGGCAGTCCATGGACGTGGTGAAGCTCCAGTCCATCGCCCGCACCGTCGACAGCCGCCTCTTCTCCTTCTCAGGTGAGGCACCAGCACCCAGGGCCAGTCCTGCTGCTGACCCACAGCACAAACACAGTATATACTTCTGCCAAATGTCATTTGATGCTTTGCAGTGCTCTGCCACTGTTGCCATGGATAGGAAGAAAATCTCCTTCTCTTCTTACGCCTGAGAAACAGGGGGATAGTCATGTGAGAAACCCACCATATTCCTTTAAAGTATCATTAATCTTTATAGTGTAACTTCGGTATTTCTTCAGCTCAGCCTTCCAGTAATTCTTTTAAGAACTGAATGAAAAATGGTTGAAGACTGTGAGTTTATTTCACACATAAAAGTGTGACTGAAAGAAATAATGAAGGTAATAGTGGGAGATAAAAAGCACCATTGGGTTTATCTTCCCTGAAGTTAGTGCACTCAGATTATTCTTCTCAATGCGTGGTGAGAATGGTAACAGCACAGAATCTTGTTTAAACCATCCATTGTAATTGTTTATTAATATTTTTTTTCCTTAAATTTGAAATTATTTTCCTTCTCTCAGAGTCCCGGCGCATCCTGTTACCTGTAGTTCTTCACCACATTCACCTTCACCTACGACAGCAGAAGGAGCTACTTATCTGCTCTGGGATCCTCAGTAGTATCTTCTCCATAATCAAGACCAGTTCTTTGGTAAATCTGCTGCTTGATTTTATTTTTTTTTAATTCCACCACTGATTTCGTAAAATGAAGACTGAGAGATTTTTATAGGTTAATACAGGTTTTTCGAAGAAACTTTTAAAAGCAAAATTCTGCTAACTGTCAGCAGGAGAACATCTGAAATGGGGGTCTGGATCTGTGTGTGTGACTCAGAGCATTCTGATTACACAGTGTTCTTGCTCTTAGGAGGGGAAGAACGCATTCACATTCACCAGGTTTGACACTGTTTAATTTTCTTCGTCCGAGCCCAGAACTTGGATGTCAGTGGAGTTTAAAAGCTCTACACAGCTCGAGGACTTGTAGTTCTGCAAGAGACAGTAACTAGCACTTTGTGATTCACATTAAGAGAATACTCTGAAATTATCCAGTCAATGAAATCCCACTTAGTTCTGGAAATTGCTGCTGAGTTTAAACACCCAGCTTTGATGGTCATAATACTCTGATCTCAAAAGGTAACCAGATCATTTAAAGCAATGCTCACAAAGAGGGGGTGGGGAAGCTTCCCCACCTGACTCTAAAGTAGGAAGCTCATTGTGCTAAATATAATTCAATGTGGATTTCCAGTTCCAAGTCGTGGTTCTGTATGAAAGGAATGAGATGGAAGGTATCATGGAAATAAGACAAAATAATACTGCCATGGAATTAAGGTTCCTGAACATAATTTCATCCCACTGTGGTTCTAGACCTTTGATTGTAGATTTACCTTGATGGCTGTGACCATGAATGTTTCCATCTGAGACTGTTGAGGTAACACACACACACTGGCAGAACAACAGGATCTGGTACCAGTGAGGACTTTGACTGCACTTTGAACCTGTGTTCTGGAGCTCTCTATCCAAATGAGGTTGTGGTATGGCTGACTCAGCAGAATTGTCTTTGCCGGTCCCATTCTCTCCAGTTTCTAACTGTCTGTTTGCTCACCACTTGCTGTAGGAGGGAGATGTCGTGGAGGAGGTTGAGATGATGGTGGAGAGCCTCCTGGACGTGCTTTTACAAACTCTGCTTACAATCATGAGTAAATCGCAGTCTCAGGAGGCGGTAAGAGGGCAGCGCTGCCCGCAGTGCACAGCAGAAATCACTGTTAGTAACTAACAATCAGTTTCTATTTCCTGCTTCTCTAACCTCTGGTTCAGTCCCTCACCACCACTGGCACCTCATCATCATCTCTGCTGCATGAACACCCAAGGCTTTGGCTCTTCCCTTGATAAGCCAAAAATCCACTCCTTCCTCTGTACAGTAGTGAGGGCTGCAGGAAGCAGTGATGCTCAGGAAGCTTTTGTGCCTTTCCAGGTTATTTTCTTGTTTGTCTTTGCAGCTGTGATTGAGAGTTATTAATTAAAACTTGAGGCCTTGGGGAGCTGCCTCGGGCTTCACCCCTAAGTAGGTGTCCCCAAGGGCTATATGAGTGTGAGGCCGTGATTCCCAAGACTCAGAATATGATAATGCTCAGTGATTGTCCCTGTGCTAAAACACCCTGGAGAACTTCTGTCCAGGGCCACAGAGTATTTATTTATTATACCTTTTCCAAAGAAATTAAGAGATCCTAAGTCAAGTGAGCTGTTGAGCTTGGTGGGGAAAGAGGGACTGTCCAGGCTGTGTCCAGGCTGCCAGCATAAGCCACCGGGAAGACATATTTCTTTGCCATGCAAAGAAAGAGAAGAAAAATAATAGAATTTTGCTATTCAGCTTTCTTCTTTTCTGGATTTGTGCCCTTTTCTATTCTAGCCTATTTCGGTCTATTTTTGCTTGTCAGAGTCTCTAATGCATCTTTTGCACAGTGTGGGATGCTGAGCTGCTGTTCAGAACATCCTTTTTTTAGACTTGCTTTTTTGTCAAGTGGCTGAAGCCTCATTGGTGCTTCTGGGGGCAGATGTGCACCAAGGTAACCTCTCACACAAGGTTGTATCTTCCCTTGTTAGCTCAGATAACGAGATGTTCTTTGATACAGGACGAGAAAGGTGCTGGCTTGCAAATGGCCAGTAACCTCTCAGTCTCCCTTTGCCCCTGCCATTTGACTTACTGTTTACCACATGCCACCTCAGAGAGAAAAGCACACCTTTCTTCCTCATAAAGTTCAGCCCTGTGAAGTTTATTGGGACAACCTGTGTGAAAACTTCTGGGTAGATACCTGAGCCAATTAGAAAGGAAAAAAAGAATGGGCAGTCCCAAGTCTAAAATCCCCTTGTATTTTTTCCTGAATTTACACATCACACACAGTGATATGTGGATTCTTACTAGATACTGCTCAGAATGTAGTTTGTGTATTTTACAAATTAGTTGCTCGTTGCAGAAAAGAACAGTGTTGTGCAAGGGCCTGGCAGTCAAAACACCCAGTAGTGATGTTCGTGGCAGTGCCTTGCTTGTTCTCTTGGACAGATTGCTTAACTTCTCTGTGCTTTACTTTCAGATTTGTAAAATGGGGGAACTCCTCTTTGGAAAACACTTTGGGATGCTGTGGTAACTGGTTAGGGGGCATCTACTTTGCAGGGCAGAAATGTAATTGTAGCTCAGTTTATCCAAACTGTACTTGATGTATCTGACTGCAATCCTGTCAGTACTGCAGCTATGACAGCACAGAACTTGGTGAACACTAATAAGCCATATATTTACAAGATTGCAGACACCTTCTGTAGCCCAGCATGATCCCAAGCTGTCACTGCTACACTGGTCTGAGTGTCTGAGCCAATTAGTCCCGAAAATTCTGGTATGGCATGAGCTGCAGTCACACCTCTGATAGACACTGGTTATTAAGTACCTGAGAAAGGTGATTGTCAAAACCTGCATGCTTGGAGGGTGATTCGTTCATGTCTGTATTAATAATTTAAAATGATTGTTCATGAGACTGCAACATTTATTAAAAACCCTTTAAAACTGCCATCTGCGGAGGAGCCTCTGAGAGGTGTATTCCTGTGTATTAACAGTAATTCAGGAACTGTTAACCTGCAGTACTTTTAATCTCTGCATGACAGCTCTCCCCTCACAGGCATTGGGGCCATTTCAGACCCCTCCCTTTATCCCTTCCCCCGGGTTAAGTTGTTTATTGATGAAATTTCAAGATTGTCTGAATCAAAGAGTTTCTCGTTTGGTCAACAGGGAGAATATGTCTCCTGCCTTTTATCTTTGCTTCGTCAGATGTCAGACACTCACTTCCAGCACTTACTGGACAACTTCCAAAGCAAGGATGAACTGAAGGTACACCAGGATATGATGTTTGTAGGGCGATTCCCTCAGAATGGGAGAGCAGAGGGGAATGTCTCCAGCATCACTCGCTCTGCTGATCATTCCCAGCCACTGGCACTCTGTTCAGGGATCTTCCTTTCGCTTTTATAATCAGAGATGTTGTGTTGCAAAAAACATTTAAGACCACAGGGTACTGAATTAGCTTTATAACAGCACATAAAGTCCCGAGATAGATGTTGTTCGACAGAAAGGATATCGTAATTGTACCATATAGAACACACTCAGAGGGACGGGGGTTTTTAATCCCGTGAATGTGAAGTCAGTTGTTGTAAAGCATTTTACTAGATGTTCAATATGCATTGGAGCTTTCTTGCAAAGAGCATTGATTTTATTCCAAAAGAGAATTTCAGGCCTTTTGGGGGATACAAATGTCTCTAGCAGATGAAATCTTTTTTGGGAAAGCAGTAACCTTAGCACTCCACTTGCTGCACCCTTCTTTGTGAACATTTACTTAAATTAAGGCTCTCCAGGAACAGCAGGGGTTGGGGAGGGGTGCAAACCTTGCTGGTGGCTTTTTGCCTCTGACGTTTTAAAATGGCACATCTCACAAAAGCAGAAACCTTTTACCTCAACTTCCATTGGGAGGAGGAGTATCTGCAATGACAGCCTGTTGAAAAGACAGAATAATCTTATAAATAAAGGCGAGCTTTTATATAAAATGCTTTTGGTTAGCATGGCACTCACTAAAATATACACAATAAGAACAATGTGATGTGGCAGGAACTTCTGTTGCCTTAAGAAATGAAATGGAGAAACAGTGAGGAGTCCTTTCTGAAGAGACTTTCAGCTTCTAAATGTGTGCATATGGAGAGGCTGAATAAATCAGGGAGATGAATTTGGGTTGATAAAATTCTTACTTTTAGATTGCAGGGATCAGTGTACCTGAAGTTGATAGTTGTCTGAGATTACTACCTTTCTGGTAACTTTCAAATGGTTCACAGGAAAATGATTTGGGAAATTAATTCCTATTAAATTCATATATATTTTAAAAGCTATCTAAACTATAGTTCTTATGTCAGACCCATGAAAAAGGTCATTGAACTGAAATTTGTCTTTACACCCATAAGAACAAACACTGTTGTATCTCTGATAATCTGAGGGTGTGTTCCAGGAGAGGAACAAAGGCTGAAGATTTTATATCCAATTTTTTTTCAGCTCTCAGTTGACCTAATAAAATATATTGCACTTTTTTTCCCATTCAAATATTGCTGTAATAATATTTTCAATACTTCTTCTGGCATGGAAAGGTATTATGTTCACTTATCACTGTTACACAAAGGGCAAAATAAAGCCAGAAGTGAAGGACCTTCTAATGCTTTGCTCTGTGCTCAGTTACACCAGGATATTAATCACACACCCCCCAGGAACCCTGCGCAGTTACTTTCTGTGCCATCTTCATTTTATGTGGAAATAAAACAGTAAAATCATAATTTGCAAAAACTGGGCATGTTTACCCCTCACTGTTGTTCTGTACAGACACAGAGGTGCAGGTAGTGAAAAACCAGAAATGTCTTCAGATTGGGGGATCTTTTTGGAAAGCAAATATTCACCTGAATGTGTTTAAGAGCTCTTTGCTGCTGCATGTTGCCAGAAATGGGGTTTTCAGTTACTATTTTAAAAAGAGTGTGTAGGAGTTTTATTGGGTTTGGGTGTGTGGTTTGTTCTCGAATTTGTGACGTAAGTGCAGAGAGATTTGGACAGATGAATTAATTAAATGAATGCATAAATAAGTGATCATGAGTCCAGTATATTTGAAAATAGCTGCAAACTCACACTGGAACTCCGGGTGATAATGTGAGAAGTCATATACAATTATGCACATAGGAAGATTTTCTTCTTACTGGAGAAGTTAAGTTGCAACTTGTTCAGTACATTTTAGATGCAAACAAAAGGAGTAGAGACATATCCAAAAATGCGATGCTTCCATTTTCCAGGTGAATGACCTTGCAGCACAAAGCTCAAGTGGAGCACACTTAGCTAAATTGTCTTTCTTGTAGTCAAGACAATAGATTAATCTGCAGCTGCTGGGGATGTTTAATTTTTTTTCCCTGTGTGACAGGAGTTCCTCCTGAAGATTTTCTGTGTGTTTCGGAACCTGATGAAGATGAGTGTCTTTCCTCGAGACTGGATGGTGATGAGGTTGCTCACCAGCAAGTAAGTAGAGAAGCAGGTACAGAGTGTTGACATTCTACATCAGAATTTGGGCAGTTAAAACCTGTGATGCTGTGTTTCAGCAGGCTGGGATCAAGTCAGGAATTCTGTAGTGCTCATCCTCATTCTGCTGTTATTTTAACACTCTGGACCAAACCTCTGTATTTGTTCTGTTTTTTAAACTCTGCCAGTATTCACAGACATCAAAGAGTTGGAAGTTAAAAGCCAAAGATGAGGGAGCTGCCCTGAGGGTGAGGGGCACAGCAGCTCCCACACCACAGGGCAAGGACCAAGCGCTGCTAACAGGCCTCTCCCTCCCCTGCTCAGGGAGTCACTGGTTGAACATCTGTGCCTTCCATAAACATCACCCCTTAACCCACCTGGGGGGAGGACTCAGGGCTTTTGGAAAGGGAGGAGCAGAGCCCAGCGGTGGCACCGAAGCATTCCATACAGAGATACTTCTCAGTGCAGTTGTTTTCTGCCACTGGAATGCTTCAGTTTGTCTCAGTTTGCTTGTGAGGGGTTAAGCTCTGTGCTGTTTGGACTGGCAGCAGTGCTGAGCGCAGGGTGGCTGCAATTATTTACTAGTTTCCCTCACTAAACTGGTTGTGGAATTACCCCTGACTGAAAGACAACCAGAGGTTCCCATTACAAGGAAACACCCTGGGAGTGTTCCTGAGGGCTGCCTGCTGAATGCTCTGAGTCCACCCTGCTAATGAGAGGTGAAAGGAGTGCATTTCAGTATTTCAAGCGTGAAGATTCAGTGAAGTTCTGTAGGAAAGGAAAAATCCACCTGAAAGAGCAGCTCCCTCAGATGCTGCAGGTTATCTGTTCCTTTCGGTGTTATTTTGCCACAAACTTTTACACTCAGGGGTGTATTCAGAAGTGCTGCCGGAGTATTGCTTGCACATGAATCGGATGTGCTCGCTCCTTTGATACTATTGTGGCCTTATCTACATGGTATTTATTAATGCCTTCATTGCCTTTCACTGAAGTGTATTTAGCCATCAACAAAAAAGCTCCAGGGAATCAAAAATTGGCAAAATACAAATACATTGAGCTAAATGTGAGGCCAGATAAAGGACCATTGTACAGTGAAGAACAAAGATAGCTCCAACTTTTTGAGTTGCTCTTCTCTGGGGGAAAAAATAAATCTTTCTGCTTAAAATAGGAAGACAAGGAGTGTCTTCTTCCATTTCATTGGAGGTCATAGGGCCAGCCATGCAAAACAGACAGGATTTTAAATGCTCCTGTGTGAATTTCAAAAGCTACAATAATGGTGAAGGTTCTTAATCTTGTATCACTTAATACAAATTGTTCATTGAAGCACAGAAAGGTGATTTCTGTGCAAATCTCACTGTGATTATACAAACAACACTCATCTCTGTACCTAAAGTTAAACCAGCACCACCAGCCACTGTAAAATGTGGTACTCCAGATTCAGATGTTCTCTTTTTGTTTTCTTCTCTTTGTTTTTGCCTGCAGTATCATCGTCACAACAGTGCAGTATCTGTCCTCTGCCCTGCACAAGAATTTCACGGAAGCAGACTTCGATTTTAAAGTAAGGATTGATCCTCAGAAAGCGTTCTGACATCTTTTTAAACCAGCAGTAATAAAGGAGCAAGAGCTGCTCTCTGCATTAGCTGATTATATTTGCAGCATTTATGTGGGTGTCTGTGAGGAAGATGACCTGACAAAGGACAGGGATGGGAATCTGCTGTGGAGTGGAGGGGAAGCAGAACAGATACAGTGTGAGTTTAAATCAGGGAAAGTGAGCCCTTTGTAACGGAGACAACTGTCTCCATAAGCAGTGGAGCTAATGGCATGTGCTGTCTCCCAGACTGATGGCTGATGGAATGTAAACTCAGGCAATGCTCTTCCTGAAGTTGGGGTATTAATGGTCTTCCTCTCCCGAGGGTTTCTCATTCTGGCTACTGACAAAAAAAGGGGAGGAACGAGGGATCTTAGACAGTGTTGTCCCTGTGTCTGAGGTAGCTGAAGATGAGCAGCAGTTCAGTGTTAGGAGGGAAAAGCTGCCAGATGTGTCCCTGGGGGCATGTGCACACAGTAGGGCTCAAGTTTTTTAAGTTAATAGGTTTTAAATAATCCATTGGTATCCTTAAGAGTTTAGTATCTCCATTGTAAGAGACATAGTGATTAAGCGTTGATTACAAAAAGGAGCATATGTCTTTCTACACTTGTTTAAAGCTTAGTCCTTGGAGTGTGATGTTATAAAATTCTTTCCCTTGTCGCAGGTCTGGAACTCTTATTTCAGCCTGGCAGTTTTGTTTATAAACCAGCCAAGTCTCCAACTAGAGAGTGCCACACCAGCCAAGAGGAAGAAGATTCTGGATAAGTAAGGACATGTTTTGTTGGGTCCCCACCTCAAAAAAGAGACTTCTTTTTCTGTGATTTATTATGGTGTTTGGGAGTGGAAGTGCCTGGGAAATAAATAAGTAGATCTCCTAATACAGTGTTCAGTCAGGTTGTTTGGTATTCTTATGTTGACATAAATGTGAACGGAACTTTTTTATAACAACTGGATTATTAGTTTTTTTCACATCACTGCCTTGCCAGTTTTTGTTGCATGGGCAGTTGTGTCTCTCTTCTCTTTCAGATACGGTGATATGAGGGTGATGATGGCCTATGAGCTCTTCAGCATGTGGCAGAACCTGGGTATGTCTCTCCCTCCTCTGACCTGACAGCCAAAGCCAAAGAAGTCCCCATTTCTGTTGGATTTTCTTTTGGTTTTGTGCTGAATTTTCCACTTCTGCAGTTCATTTGACCTTTTCCTAGATATCTGGAGTAAGAAATTAAGCATGTTACAAAATGGGAAAAATTTATATCCCTCCACAGATCTCAAAAGGTAAATGGAAGTTTTTCACCTGGGACTTGCACTTTTAGAAGTGTGCTGAGGCAGTGTTGGTTTGGGTAATTTAGGATTTAGAAGGGTCAAATAACAACTGAACTGAATCAGAGCAAGTCCAACTGGGCCAGTATCCTGTCTCCATCTGGGACCAAAAGGAATACCTATGGAAATGTTTGAGAAGGAAGCACACAGCATTCTAGAGCAAAATAGCAAAATGTCTGCTGATAGAGATCACAGATACAAAGAACAGGTGAATCATTAAGAGTGCAAAGGAATGATACCATTCAAAATGGATAACTTGCTAATGTGGCTGCAATATATTCAAAGAGCCAGAAATGAACATTTTATGTGTAGGAATGCAGGTAGGAGTGCTGTTCAAGAAAACAAAGACTACAAGTGTATCATGCTGGTAAGTCAGCTGAAGGGGAGCTGCCTGTAAAATGCCACAGGTAAAACACACACTGTAATCTTTGAGAAAGTCTGCAGGAATCTTGAGTAAGAGAAGAGAAACAATATTAGTGCCACAGGTTTTTTTTTCTCAACTGAGAAGTGAGAAGCTGGTTTTGGACATGTAGATACATATATTTGTCACTGAATGCTGTTCCAAATGTGGCTCTTTTGAGTTTCTCCCTCTGACTGTGCAGTGACGTGGCACAGAAGAGGCTGTCAGCAAAATGCCTTGGGATTCTGTTGGAACAGCAATTCCACTTGGTCTCAAGTGTGTTGGGAAATTGGAACTGCCACAGCACCAGAGGATGAATAGCTGTGTAGTTCTTTGAAATCTAAATGTGTTTTATTAACTACCATTGTTCTCACCAGCCCTTTCAAAATCCTCTTCATAAATCAGAGGTATCCCTGGCCTCTTTTCCCCCAGTTAGTATGTTTTAGTTGGGTTGTATCTGACAATTTGAATTCCTTTGCAAGTAAAATGCACTGACAATTCTTGCTGAAGGCTTTCTCAGTGAAATTAAAAATGCTCTTAGAGACTTCACAAGGTGTAAAGCAAATACAGATTTTTCATTCCTTTCAGGAAAAGAATGTTTGGTTTTGTAATGCTCATGCCTACTACTTTGTACATGTCATTATTGCAGGGCTTCTCTGTTTTCTTAGTGGCAGATAACAAAGGCTTTTATGTAATGACATTTGCTTTGTGTTGTACAGGTGAGCATAAGATTCACTTTATTCCTGGAATGATTGGCCCCTTCCTTGGTGTTACGCTTGTTCCACAACCAGAAGTCCGGAATATCATGATCCCCATCTTCCATGACATGATGGACTGGGAGCAGAGGAAGAATGGCAACTTCAAACAGGTGAAGCCACTTCCCAAGCATTCCCAGTATTCCTTTTTTTTGCTCTCTCTGTCTGCAGTGTCCAGCTGGAAGCAAGGAGTTTGTATTTGTTGACCCGTTTCTGATTGTGAAGATGTTGCCAAGTAAATATATATAAAACCAGAAAATCTGAAGCATCATTCACAAAACCGTGACAAGACTCCCAAGATTGTTTAACCAGTGCACTTTAGAGCAAACTAAACTGAACAGGGGGAAGAGGAAGGATGTGCTCAGCACATCAGAGATGGGGGGAGGGGGAATGTTTGTGAATGCTGGGCTGTC
Source organism: Myiotriccus ornatus (assembly GCA_036023395.1). Taxonomy (NCBI): domain Eukaryota; kingdom Metazoa; phylum Chordata; class Aves; order Passeriformes; family Tyrannidae; genus Myiotriccus; species Myiotriccus ornatus. Next base: position 16,823,088 of record JAYRBT010000023.1, read on the forward strand.
ACTGCTCCCACTGGTTTCACTTAGATTATTAGTCAGCCATTAAATGGGCCAGACTGAGAACCAAAAATGGAGATGGAAGATTCAGCCAGTGTTTTTGAAAACAGTGATCTCTGCTTCTCTGTCTTCGATTTCCAGCTAGGAAGTGGTGTTGTATAATTATATCATTATACCGTGCTTTGAAACAGACTTTGGAGCTGTATTTATTTTAAGAACCTTCAGCAGCTCTCCTGGAAGGGTTAAGTCCAATGACAGCTCTGCAGCTTCCACCTGCTGTGAGCTGTGATTGCAAATCAGGGAGAGAAATCTTCCTCATTCTGTTTCCCAGTTGTGGTCAGAGAACTGCTTAAATTTTCCAGTGCAAAACAGATCCTGAAGTGCAAAGCATTGATAATGAAGGAGTGGCTTAGACTGGATCCTCAGATGACAGTGTTTCATTGTCACTGTGCTGGGGCAAGTATCTGCACAGAAGTGCTCTGAAGTAGTAAATCATCATTAAATTACCATGATTCATGTGATTAATTATTATTCACACAGTCATTAAAATGCCAGATCCAATCTTATCATTCCAGGAGAACAGCAGACCTTTCCCATAACCTGATCTATTAAAGGCTGTGTGGAAAAGGAGCTTCTGTTTTTATTCCTCTTCAACTCCCTTGATTGCTACTGTTGTTATTATTTACTGCTACTATTATTGCAGTTGCATTTGATCATGGTCCTCTTTTCACTTGTTTTAGCATAACAATAGAACAGTTCCTGCTCTGGCATTTACAGTTACAAGCACCTACAATCATCTTCAAGTTTCTGGACCTGTTTATATTTTCTGTATCAAGATGAACTCTTCATAATCTTCATTTAATTTTTATATTCACTAATGTATTCTGAACTACAGCTCCAAGAATATTTCTCAAATTACCTGTGGAGCAAATTTCCACACTGTTTTATGAAGCATAACTTTCTAAGGTTAAAGATGGAATAGTCATCTGTATTACTAAGAATGAAATAAACAGTCAAATAGCACAAGATATAATAAACCCCGTTAACAATGTCTGCTGGAACAGGGAGTTTTAATTGTGAGCTTCTCTTTACCTTTTGAATACTCAGCTGGTTGTCAGAAAATACAAAAACCCTAGAAATTAATTTTCAAGCCTTTTTCATTTTCTTCAGTAGCTCATGTTTTAACAAGGTTGATTTTCAGCGAGGCTGGGTAACAGTGCAGTCTGATTCAGGGATGAACTCCGGTCTCCCTTTAATGATTTCAGCAGCAAGAGCACCAACTCCATTTGTGTGCCACTGGGTGAATTGCTTTTCCTTCTCATCTTTGTTTCTTTTGCAATTTGGCAGCTGAAAAACATAGAGAAGCTCAAACTATCCTTGTCTTTAAATAAAAACAAGCCATATTCCTGCAAATGGTTTCAACCTTTGGGATTCTCTGTCTTCATTTGTACTGAAAGTGTTTTTTCTGCAACATTTCCCAGACTACTTGAAATTGTTTTGTTTAAAGTTAGATACATTGATTTCTGCACTTGAATCAATTTTGTGAGAATATCTGATATCAAACTTGATAATAGGATGTATTAGATTTAGGATGGGAATTAATATGTATTCAAAACATTTCTAAAATAAGAGAAACATAGTAATGCTGCTGTGGCCCTTTATGTAAGTGTGAAAAGCAAATGTGTTATGTAGTCATAGAGAGGCTTGACAAAAGGGGGTTTAATCAACAAATAATCTTACAGTATAATGCCTGGATGTGGGAAATCATTTACTCCCAGCAGAAGCAGCACAGCAGCCCAGTGGTGATGGACAGTGTGCTGGGGGACAGGATGTAGTTTTCCTGAGGTTCTGGTTCACTGAAGGTGTCTGAGTGATTGATTTGATCCCTTTTCCTCCAGGTGGAAGCCGAGTTGATCGATAAACTGGACAGCCTGGTGTCCGAAGGAAAAGGTGATGAGAACTACAGGGAACTCTTCAGCCTGCTGTAAGCTCTGCCAGTCTCTGCTCCTCTGTTTGCAGGCCAGTGAGAGTCAAAGCACTGAGCTGTCAACCCCAGCACGGATCTCTGGAGAGGGCAGCAAAGGGCCCCCTGGCAGGTTTTCATGGCAGGGCTCAGGGAAGTAGAAATGCATCAGTTACATCAATTACAGTTCTGAGACAAATATAACCCTCCTAAATTCTTTGTGTTCTTTCTGTGACATCTAAGATCAGGCTGCACAGGTAAGTAGTTATCATCCTCCTATCAAAAGCTGATTTGCTAGAGGAGCAGTGCCCTTGTTTCTCCACAGCAGTAAATGGAATCCTGGCCTCAGGGTCCTTTAGAGACACAGTGCTCTGCAAGTCAGGCCTTGTTGGAGCAAAGGAGATCTTCCTCACCGTTTTCTTTTGCTTCTTCCAGTTTTTGAAGGCCATGTTTTGGTTGGTTCAGACAGTTGCAGGTTGCTCTCCCCAGAGTCCATTGTGACACTGTTATTTCCACTCCCTTTCACACCAACAGTTTGTGTCCACCAGGATAAACTTGCAGACTTTATGTCTGACTTTACACTTAGTTACCTTTGAGTCCTGATCCGTCTCCAAATTTCATTTCCAGTGATCCTGGTTTATTTCAGAAGGGCTTACTTTGACAGTCCAGAGCAGTTAACCCAAATCTGTTAATATTCCAGTGAGCCAGAGGGATCATTAGCAGAATTTTAGCCATATATTCCAGACAGTTTTCTGTGCCCCCAAATAGCACACCGGCTGTCTGAGGCAGGAACTTCTGTTTTGCCAGAACCAGTACTTGTATTTTTGAATTTGCAGTTGCACATTCATTCATTTCAAGCTAGATAATCCTGCCCTTCCTATGTGCTTATCCTCAGGAGTATGGAAATGTATTCAGTTTGGATTTGTGTATGTTCAGCCTTGGCAAGCCTGGTACCTTATGAGTACAGATAACACGAGGCTATTTCAGGGTTAAAGGAAAGAAAATATCAATTTTTTTTTTTTAATTCACCTCCAAGAGAAACAGTGTGCAGTTCCAGGTGAAGACATTTGTTACCTAAAATGTTAAGAATTCAAGGACTGTAGCTTGTTACTTATTTTTAGATGATGGTGACAGGTTCTATTACCAAGAAACACAGCCTGGAATTCTAGCAACCTGTTAGTTTATATTTACCACTAAGTGTTCTGAGAACAAGGTGAGAAAACAATTTGAGGAAACAATTTGACAAATTAATCAGTGCTGTCTGAAAAAACACTTGAGCCTGAATTCTACTGTCTCAACTACACTGGTGAAAAGGGAGCTGGCTGCCTTGGCTGGAAATCATCCAGTACAGAAGAGTTTGCCTGACACCCAACAGAACTTCTTTCCTAGAAGTGGAGAGTTCTTTGACTGGAAATCCAGTTTCAGGAAACCAGCATCTAAATTTCCTTTTTTTCCTTCACTTTTTAAATATAATTTTCAGTGTTTTACCCTTCTCTCATCCCTCACAGCTCTCTCCCTGAGATGGGTGCTTGCTGTATTGTCTAATTTGCTAGGCAGGAACAGGTTGCCTTTATTTCCAGTTTAATTAAATTTTGATTCGGGGTTGGTTGGTTGGTTGCTGATTAGAGATGAAAGTTTACAGAGGGATGAGCAAAGAAGAGGTATTTGCAGTAGGTTTAGACTCCTTTCCAATTTCTGGCTGCTGTTACCAGTGTTTAAGCTACAGGTAATAATGTGGGAATCAAATCTTGCTGAGTGTTCCTCTTTCCTATCTTTTAAATGGCAATGTGAGGATATTTTTCCTTCCTCTGTCAATTCTGTAATTTCCTTGTCTTTGCTTCATGCTGCCTGGAGTAGAACCCAACTCTTTGGGCCTTATCCCAGGTAAGATGGTAATTCTGTGAATTTTTTTATGAGGGAGAAACCAAGTTGCCTGAAGCAGCCTGCATGCACTGTGCCATTCCCCTGGAAGCCTCACCTGCTGTCTTTCCCTCTCCAAACAGTTTGCTGGAGAAGATTGAGCAGGAGACTTGGCGGGAGACTGGGATCTCTTTTGTTACATCAGTTACTCGTCTCATGGAGCGTCTGCTTGACTACAGGTACCTGGCCCCCCCAGTAATGTATGCTGAGCACAAGCTTGGGAAGACTTAGTACCCAATTCCTACAGGGAATATTTTTAATCTGTAGTTTTGTACTAAAGTTTGTCCAGGTTGCTAAAGCACTAATTCCTTCCGTCACTGAAACGATCTCGCCCAATTCAGCAAAACAGATGCTAAATGCAGGAATGATCTCAAAAGCCTTGGTGGCCCCAGGGGTGCTGGATGCTCCTCCAGGCATGCAGGGGTGGAAACTCCATCTGTGGGAAGTCTGCCATGTCAGCTGGTGACTCCTGTGCAAGATTCCTCCATAAATTGGGCAGCCTTCATTTAGTTTTGGACTGAAGTTTGCAGGCCTGGCATGTCAATGCAGCTGAGCTTTGACTCAGTTACCACAAAGGATTTTAACTTCAGATAGAAACACAAGAGAGCTTTTATGCAATAACAGACAATTTGAGCCTATATAGAACTGGCCCAGATATTTCTATCTTTAGCCTACTGACAAGAGTTCAAATAGATTTTTCTTCTGCTGCTGCTGCTCATTAGAGGTGAAAACCCTGGGACTGGGCTGGGTGTTCTGCTGTCCCAAATCCTTTCCTGAGCTTTTTAGTTTGCTCTTTTCATTATCCCTACCACTTTGATCCAGTCTCCTGGTTTTTTTCCTGGCAACAAGCATTCTACTGTGCACAACCAGGTTTTGGAGACAAACTGAAAGGGAAAGCAGGGGAGCTGGTTTGGGGTTATTTTTAAATGAAATTTGCTGTCAACACAACATTGATAAACATTTTCATGCTTAATTGATTTTTAATACACAGCAGATTTTTTTTCATTCCCAGAACAGGACAGGGAACTGCACTGGAATTTGGAAATACACAGGCTTGGAGTCCAGCTGCCAGTTAGCAGTAGCAGTTCTCAAGACAGTTTGCTGTGTCGTTGCTTTAAAAATCAAGTCTCTTGTACTGCTTGAATAGAAATAATTTCTAAAATATTCCAGAATCTAAATTTTGTTATTTAACTTAACTGTGAACACATTAGAAATCCAGTCTAAATCCCTCAGGTTGTGTCTCTCAGTGTGCCACACCACAGTGGTAGCTGCATTTATGGAGTTATTATTTATTTAGTCCTTTGGCCGGGACTAAAACATTTACATCTGGATAAGAAGAATTTCTCATTTTTATAGTAGATCTTGCATTCAGATTATTTTTGGCCACTATTCACTGATTTTTATTCAGCTTCTTGAAAGAAAGGAAGGATCAGTCATTTCAGAGGCTTGTTCTCAGGTACAAACATGTAAGAGAACACTCAGTTCTCACATCATTTAAGTCATGAAATGGAAAGTTCTCTTGGAGGAACTTTATAAGAGGAAGTATATGAGTAACTGTGATCCAGGGAAACTCTGGAGGACAAGATAACTTCATATTTGTTTTAAAAGGACAGTTTTTGCAGATGTTTGTTTCAACACTGCTCTGCTTTCTTAGGGACTGTATGAAAGGAGATGAAACAGAGAACAAGAAAATCGGCTGCACTGTTAATCTTATGGTAAAGATGTTCCCTTTTTCTCTTTGTGATACTGTGCAATGTTTTTGAAACTGGGTTGGGAGAGTTTGGGATGGGAATCTATGTCAGGCAAATGTAGCTTCAGAATCCAAGCACTGGGATGACAGAACAGACTAAACAGAATTGTGAGATTCCCCTGGAGGTCTCTGGTCCAACTCACTGTTTAAAACGAGGCCAGATAGGTCATGCTCCTCAGGGCCTTGTCCGGCTGAGCTCTGCATGTCCCTGTGACAAGTTCTACAACCTCTCACACCTTTTCTTCCAGTTTTTTACTACCTTCACTTGGGAAAAAAAAGTCATGACATGATAAAATCAGTGGGTTAGATCAGCGTGAATGTGAAAAGAATTATTTTCTTTTCAATTAATAAAGTATTCTCTTTTCAAGAGCTCTACACACACACAGATGCTGCCGATTGTCCTGAGTGAAGGAAGAGCCTCAATAAGGGTAACAGCTGTCTTTCCTCCTTCCCAGAATTTCTATAAGTCCGAGATCAACAAGGAGGAGATGTACATCCGCTACATCCACAAGCTGTGTGACATGCACCTGCAGGCTGAGAACTACACAGGTGAGCGAGACTCGTTTGGAGTCTGCTTGAAATCCTGATGACGTTTCTTTACTCTCCCAGGGTTATGTAACGTCTCATTCATTCTCCTGGAGAAAATCTGTATAAATCAGTTATGGCAGTTGGGAAGGGAAGAAGCTGAGGTGCAGTTCCTTCTCTCAAGTGAAATACTGTTTATGCCACACAAGCACGTGACTGTTCCATTATACTCCACATTTTATATTAAAGTGTTCTGTGAGGAAGACTGATCAAAGAAATCACAGCAGTGGAATCAAATTTAGGGGAAGATGAACAAAACCATCATTATATTATCATATGCTCTATTTCCACATTGGAGTGTTGAGGGAGCACTTAGAGAGTGCAGGGACTCTGATTCTGTGTTGTCCAAGCTCATTACGTATCTGAACATCTGACTGTGCATTTAAATCAAGTAGCTGGTAAAAAGAAAATCGACAGATTTGTACCTAAAAATTAAGTTCATAGGAAACAGCTTTGTGCTGCTATTTTAAGTAATTGAATCATTTAATGATCCTCTAAGACTTTGATTTTTTTCCTCACCTTGTAGATCAGAAATCACAGACTATTTAAGAAGCAGGTCTGTGACCTTTCAATACTGGCTGTGTTTATTTGCTGTCATTGATTCAGTGTTCCATAACTGCCTTTCCAACAGAGGCTGCATTTACTTTGCTTTTGTACTGTGAGTTGCTTCAGTGGGAGGACAGACCTCTGAGAGAGTTCCTGCATTATCCATCTCAGTCAGAGTGGCAACGTAAGGAAGGTCTGTGCCGTAAGATTATCCATTACTTCAACAAAGGGAAGGTATGCCAACTTCTTCTCTCTTCCAGCAGCTTCCTTCCCTATTCCTGACTGACTTAGGGCTTGCAAACCATCATCTCAGTTCAGTAGTCTGGAAATAAATTTGTATCCAAAGGTTTTATAACTTGATAAATTGCTTCTGGCTCTCTGGGCAAAAAAAAATTACCAGTGAGAAAAGGGATGTGGGTATTTCATGATGGCATTTGGAATGGTTTGGGGAGGCCAACAGGGCAAACACCAAAACATTTTGTACCTGTAAACCAAGCTTTGGATCAGCTAATGTGGCAGAATGCCAGTTCCTCAGCTTTTGAGGGGTGGGATTGCATTTTGTAGCTGTCTGTGCAAACTGCTGTGCTCTGACTCACTGTAGGACGTGTTTGTGCTTTACCTACACAAGGAAATGACGGGCAAAGCACTGTAGGAGTCCCTTTAGTAAAAACGATTTAAGTCCTTTCAGAGTCACTGTTATTTTAAAGTGATTTCCAATTAAAATGCAGTTCCATCCACTGCACAAGTAGAAAATCAATCCATTTCAATTTCACATATTCAGTGTGGATTTTCTACAGTTAATTATATTTTATTTCAATTACTGCAGAGGTAGAAGTTTCAGTCCCTTGTGTTGTGGTGTTTCGGTAACATTTCAAAGGTGAACCTTAAAAGTGATATCATCTGTTATTTTCAAATTTTTCCCTTCTCTAGGAAAATTCCTACAGCTTATGTTATTGGGAGATAACATCTGTATGTGTGCCTCGGGGTTGGTTTTGCCTGTGATGGCAGTGACAGTGGCATTAAATAAAAATATGAGTTGGTTCATATGGAGCTGCCATTCCAGAGAATTCTTTCCTAGCCCTGATAGCGGAGAGTTGCACAGACATTTTCTACAGAACCTGCGAGAGGAAGTCAGATTCCTGTGTGAAGGAAGAAATGGCCTATTTATGAGGAAGTGATTAATTAACATTTTGTGTGTGTGTGCCAGAACTGTTCTTTTGTAATAACAGTGCATATGGTTCTCTCTTCCATTTCAGAATTTTTCAGGGTTTTCCAGACTGCACTTAAAAAGAAATTACTGACTTGTGCAAATACTGCAGTACTGTACTGTCTGACTAGACAAAGATGATCTAGAGAGTGTGGACAGCAAGTGAGCCTGTATTTTCAACAGAAACAGGGAATGCATATACACACTGAAGGGGAGTAAAAACTTGACAGATGTAATTAGGCTATAAAACTCCTAACAGATTACAGAGTGTTAACCTCTTGAGGTTTTTTCCCTACTGGATGTTTTTGGAATTACTTGACTTTGTGTTTTAATCCTCCTTTATTACAAATGGTAGCTGAATGATTAAATAATCCACTTGAGCAGTGTGCATGTCACTCACACTGTGGAAGTGAAAGGCTGAGAAGCCAAATCCTTCTTTTCAGCCCTCTTCCTGTTGCTTTGTGACAGGGAACAGCTCAGGGAATGGAAGGAACTTGCTTCCCTCAGTGTCTGAGTTTGTTCCTGCACTGCCCTGACATGGCCCCTCGGGTCCTGCAGAGCGGGATTTGTTCTCATGTCCTCACTTGTATTTCCAGTTAATGTCTCACGCTGTTCCTGGCCTCTTCCACCAACTGAGGGGGTCAAGGCAGCAGCAAAAGGGTGTAAAAGTTCTGCTTTTGTTAGAAGGAAAATTTTCTCAGCTCAGCAGTGGGGGGAGAACTGGCCACAAGACTGTCTGGTGGTGTGGCCCGTGGCAGTGGGTGCAGAACTGAGGGGCTCCCACTCAGTCCCGTCAGCAGCAGCCCTGTGCTGGGAAAGAACAGGGTGTTCCAAAGCCCTTTTTAGCCTTCACTGCTCGTGTGCCCCTTCCTGCTGATTTCTGCCATGCTTTGAATTGGTTTATGGCTCAGCTGGCAGCATGTGCAAGAGCATAACTTGAAGTGAAGGTATTTTTAATTCACAGTTACGATTCTGTCTGTTCAAACTCAAGGTTTTCAAGTTAAGACTGTGAACAGAACAGTTTGAACCCAGCTGACCACACTTCTGCACAGCCCTTCTCTGTCCAGTGCACTGCCAGATTTTATTAACTAACAACTGACCAGCTCCCATCCCAGCATTGCTGTGTGTCCTCCTTAGCACCAGCCACGTGCTCAGCTGAGAGCTGATGGTGCCATAGGAGAAACTGCAGTAAATGTCCCATGGATGTGCCTTACAAGTCCCAAAGAACAAGCAAACAGATCTGAGGTCAGCCAACCAGAAAGCAGTAATGGGGGGAATTAACAGTGGAGACATTAGGAAGTTATTTGAAGAGGGAAGTGACACACAGAGCACATGGAATTACATATTCCATTTCTGTGCTGTGAAGATGCTACTGATTAACATCACAGATTTTAGAACTGAGGCTCCTGGTGAGTTGGATATCCATTCATTTCTTTTCCTCTTAAATATCTGCAGAGTCTTTTCCCTCCAAGAAGTTACCTGTCTATTGCGTTTCTTTACTTCTTTAACTCATCTCTTATCAGCAGAACTCAGCTAGCACAGTGGAGTTTCTCAGGGTGGAAACCTAACTGAAACAGAGCCTGAGTTAGGATGACAGGAATGGTATCAAGGGACATGGAGAAGAGGTGGTATAAAGAGGAATTAGATGTGGTTACATGTTGATCATTAAATTGACATGAGAAAAGGAGCATGAAAAGGTTCCATCTCTCAGATGACCCCAAGGGAAGACAGTCAGTGAGCTTTCTGCTTCTGTCCAGAAGGCAGATTAGAGAATTAGGTAGGCTTTAGCCACAGCATCCCATGTGGAAGTGAGACTGCTCACAGTCTGTAAAAAAAAGCCATTTATTCCTGGTCAGATGTTTTAGGAGAGACTTCCCATACTTTCAAGTCAACATAGATCAGCTGAGGACTGCAAATCTATGAAAATATCTCTGTAAAGAATGGTCAAACTATAAAAAGTGCAGTGATGTTTGTGTTTGGAAATTTAAACACTTAATTGGTTGATGTTGTTGATCCCAATTCAGTGGATCAGTTTGTGTGTCATGGACTTTGACAACCCATGGCAAAAATTCCTGTTGGTTTGAGATCACAAATAGCTCAGTAACATTCTAAGTAGTCAGGTAACTGGTCTTTCAGCTCCTTTCCTATTGTATGTATTGTACTGATCTAAATAAATCTCAGGCCTTCCATCTTCCCAAACTGCTAATGCTATCAGAATATCCAAATTGATTCTGAAAGAATTTTTTATTTAGCAAGTTCTTATGGAAGTTCTTGTAATTAACTGAAGCTAAAGAGTTGTCAGATCATTATTTTTCTCTTTTTAATTCTTACAAATATCCCTTCTTTTAATAAAAAAGTTCTTACACTTGCTGGTTGTGCTATTCAGATAAAAAAAGCTTTCCTGGTAGTAAGGATGACAAGAACACACTACAAATGTGTGCTTAAAGGGAAACACTGTAAAGTATTTCATACACTAAAACAGTGTAGAGATTCAGTTTTTTACGTTTCTGTAACCAGAAATCTATTTCCGTATTCAGTGGTAATATTCTGCATAAATGCTGTTAATTACTGTTATCAGTAATTTACAATATTGTATTAATATTCTTAAACCTGAAGGTGGTAGTTTAACTCATACATTAATTTTGTTTTCACTACAGCAGGGTCCCAGTTAAAACAAGTGGCAAGTTAGCCCAGTAATGAATAATAAAAATTAATCCAGTAAAGGCTCAACTGAGACCTTGGTGTTCTAAATAAGCATGGTAAGAAACAGCCACTCCCCAAAAGGCTTCCTGTGCAGGTAAAAGGTGATGGAAGAAGAGATTTCAGTGTAAATGAGCACTCCAGAAAGCCAAGTGAGGTAACAGGGGAGTCTTTCTCTCAGTGTGGGTGTGCCCAAAGTGGGTCTCTTCCCTCCGACCTCTGGCTGATGTGTGGTGTGCTAGGAAGGATTTCCTGGGTGAGATTGTGAGCTGAAGAAATGAGTGTTGCTTTGGGATCTGAGTATGGATACTGAGCTGCAGTGATGCAGGGCTGTTCTGAGGGTGATTTGTCTCTGTGCTGGAGTGTTCCCACTGCCTGACAGTTCGTGCTTCCAGCGGGAAGGAGCAGCCTGGGCAGGGGAGAGCGCTTTGCTGTGGAGCCAAGCCCTAACTCTGCACTCCAGCAAAGGAGCTGGTGGGGGTGGGTTGAAGGGGTGTCTAGCAAGAAGAAAAATTGTTAGTTTTATTATCTTTCTCCAAATAAGTTCCCAGTCTCATAAATGAACTGTCAGAGCAAGCAGTATGTGTGTATAATTTCCATGGAACATATGTTTCTGTTCCCATCTTTTAGAAGGAATTGATCCGATATTTAATGGAAATTGTTTCATCGCGTTACATTTTCACATCTAATCTCTGCCATTTCATACCAAATGAATTCCCAAAATTGAGTTCCCATAATTCCTCTCAGCTGAGTTGGCAATAACATTCTGTTTGCTGTGAGTGTGATTTGCTTTGGCTTCGCAGAGCTGGGAGTTTGGGATCCCGCTGTGCCGAGAACTGGCCATCCAGTATGAAAGTCTCTATGACTATCAGAGCCTCAGCTGGATCCGGGTAAGTAGCTGCAATTCCTTCCTTGCAGGCTCTTGTATCATTCCCCAGAGGTTTTGCCCTCCTGTCAGAACATTCTGAATTTAAAAAATAATCATATTTTTAGAGCTCCATGTATTTACAGTGACTCCTTTGCCATTGATTCGTTCTGATGACCTTGTAGGTCCACTGAAATAATTCCTAAGTCTGGTAGCAGTAAAATCCTGTGGATATATGGAGACAGCATACATACAGGAGATGGGCTTGCTATTGCAATTGCATATTCACATATATTTTTGCATAAAATATCCTTTTTTAATATATATTTCATTTTAATTCCAAAAGTATCAAGGACAGCTTATCCCTCAGTGATGATATAAGATGGACAAGAAAGAAAGAATGGAGAAGGCAAATGTGTATGGCATTCTATCAGTTTAGAAGAATCTGGTCCTCTGGTACAACCAAACATGTGATGAAATCAGGGCACATTTGCAGCATTGTGCTTTAATCAGAAAAGGTCAAAGTGCTGGTTGTTATTTAAAAGCTTTATGAATGTGAAGACAGTTCATATCTCCTGTCCCCTGGGCTAGCATGCTTATATCCAAACTTGAGATTTATGCTGCAAGGATGTACTCTTATACACAGTGGTTTAAATTCTCTTTAAAAGTCAAATTTATTCTAATCTGAAGGTACCTGTCTAACAAGGTCTCATAAACTGCTCTTCTGAAGAACATGTTTTCTCCCAAGTGGCCCTCAGGAGAGGAGGGGTGACCAGCTTGGCTGTGCCCTCTGTGTGCCATTCACACCATCACCTCATTCCTTTATGCTTTCTGCAATGATTTTGGGACCTTCTCCATTTTACAGAAGGAGCTGAGGTGTGTGGGAACCGAGCACAAGCCCTGGCTGTGATACTCTGGGTTGGGTGTCCTGCAGTGAAGTGATGGTGTCAAAGGATTCCTCTCTTTAAGGAGCTGTCCTTTCACTGCAATGCAATTCCTGTGAGCCTTCCAGCTGAGGTTCAGTTTGGCAGCGGGTCTAGAAATCCTACTGCTGATGTAAATGTTAGCACAGTGCCACAAAACTAGGGATTGGAACTAGATAAAAGTCCTTTTACTGTTTCCAACCTCCTTTTACCTCCATGTTAAACCTTCTGGTGCATGGAGCTGTAGAAGATTTAATTTTGTTTCATCCTTTTTTCATGCCCCTCAACTCAATTAAGGCAAACTCAATTGAACTGATGTAATATTCCAGGCAGTGGTATGGATTTTGAGCTGTAGGAGAGAATAGGACACTGTGAGCCTGTGGATCTTAATCTCAGTTTTGCTATTAATTCTGCAGTGCAAAGAAAATAACATTCAAGACCTGTTCAATTTTAAATAAGATACAACAGGAAATGTTCATATGTTGTCTTCCAAAATGTGAAATGAGTATGGTGATACTCTACTCTGTTCCACCACACAGACTGATTTAATTAATAATTTTTATCTTTAACAGAATTTCGGTCTTTTCATGAAAAATTATGGGGTAAAAGAGTAATGGGATATTTTAATGAGTCTTGAGATTCTAATGTAGTGCAGCTTTAAGGGTGTGACAGCAGCTATCCCTTTCCTCCACAGAAAATGGAAGCGACCTACTATGACAATATCATGGAACAGCAGCGCTTAGAACCAGAGTTCTTCAGAGTTGGCTTTTATGGTCGGAAATTCCCATTTTTCCTGCGGGTAAGCCAGCCTTACACCAAGTGTGACAAAGTAGCTGTTAAGGCTTTGTATTTTTGTTTTGAAGATACTGTGTCTGCCACACAGTTTATTTTTCACCCCTGCCCTAGTGAAAACAGCTTCCTGGCTGAACTGGAGCATATGGTCCATTGGGAATGTTCTTGGGAGCAGAGACCAGAAATTTGACTCAAGCCTATGTGTATTTTCAACAATCTGCAGATGCAGCTCAAATTGCCTCTATATTAAGCAAAATGCTGTATCACAGCAATGTTGGGTCATTACTTAACTAATTTTCATCATCTCAAATTATCACGCTTTAAAAAGTCTCACATGACAGAATTTTAACCAGCCTGATGACTCCCATCCTATCTGCAAGCAAAAATTTCCTCTCTTCAACAGAAAACCAAACAGCTCCTCTGGACACATCCCCACTTGGAGTTCATTGTGTGCTGGTGTGTACAGCATCAGCTGGGGCTGCAATCCATCTTAAAAATGAAATTATCTTCTTTTCCTAATGAGGGATCAAACTTAAAATGGGTATTTGTTTATACAATGTCCTGTTGCTAGTTCAGAGCAAGGAAGGAATATAATCTGACAACTGCTTCAGGAGCTGCCTGAAAATTGATGGTAGATGCCATTGAGTGTGACAGGACAAGGTAACGTGAAGCTTTCAAGGACTGGAGGTGCATGGTTTGTGTTCTTTCTAAGGGAATGGTTTGACAAGAGGTGGCACCACTCAAGTTACACAGTATGAAGCCACACAAAGCCAAGCCTTGAAAACTGCATTCTTAAAATTCCCTCTGATTATGAAGTCGTTTGGTTTTTTTAATTAGGATTTCAAAACTGGTGTTTAATTACACTCTTCTAATGGAAACACAGGCAGGGCCAGTAAAGGCAAGATGGAATTAGTCATGGAGAAAAAAGTACCAGTGGATAAAGGGTGACTTCGTTTTATTTGAAGATGAACAGTGGCAGAATCAGAGAATCACTGAATCATTTAGGCTGGAAAAGACATGAGATCACCGAGTCCAACCTGTGACCAATCACCACATCGTCAGCTAAACCAGAGCACTGAGCGCCACGTCCAGTCATTTCCTGAATGCCTCCAGGGATGGGGACTGCCCCACCTCCCTGGGCTACCTCTTCCAGTACCTGACCTTTCAGGGAAGAAATTCTTCCTGATGTCCAGCCTGAACCTCCCCTGGCACAGCTTGAGGCTGTTTTCTGTCACTTGTTGGCTGGGAGCAGAGCCTGATCCCCTCCGTCCAGGTCGTTGTAGGGAGCAAGAAGGTCCCCCCTGAGCCGCCTTCAGGGTAAACACCCCCAGCTCCCTCAGCTGCTCCTCACAGCACTCCCAGTGCAGCAGCCTGGAGCAGTGCACAACACCCTGCAGAGGATCCAAGGAAAGGACAGGTGCTGCAGAGTGAAGCGGGATCTGCCCTTTCATGAAGATCTCCAGAGAAAACCGGCCATTTCTTTTTTTATATCCAACAACAGATGTTTCAGAAAATGAATGACAAACAAAGTCATCGTGGCACATGAGTGTTCCTGAAGTCCTGTCAGTGACTGTAGCTTACCTTTTTAAATTGGGGGATCCTCAGTTGTATGGGGGACCCTCACGGCCGGTGTGTTTGCCGGAGTTTTCCATGGCCAGCCGTGACTCTTTGTGCTGTAACAATGTGGATCCTCGGCTGGAGCCACCACCAGCAAACAGGAGTGTATGTAATTATCATCCTTGTTAATTCTGCAATTATATTTTGTAGCAGTACTTCTGATAGCAGATTACTAATGTAGCAATCTCATTAAAAGTCATCCTCCTCCTTTCTCTCCCTAATGATCCACAGAGCACACACACTGCAGAGCACGGACTAAGCCCATTAGCAGTCACATCAACATGGATCACACTGTAAAGAGACTGGAAGCAGCTATTCTAGAGAAGAAAAAGATTTACATGGATTTAAAATCTACAAATTGATGTGGAAGTGATTTAAAGTGATCAAATAACTCCAAGCGCTTTTCTCATTCATTTGTCTATTGCTGTATAGCTTAAGGCAGAAAATAACCACTTCTTTCTTGATTTTGAAGAGCCTTTGTCCAGAAAAGTCATTGTGCATGTTTCTGTGAATTCTGCATACATTTTCTAGCCTTCCTACATAAGTAAATTAAAGCTAAATTAAAACTGTCCGTATCTTCCGCCTACCAGAAGTTCAAGTAAGGCCTGACAAGCCACGTTTTGAGATCTTGTGTTGGCATCTGTGTGAAAAGTCTATTAAATTTAGCTTTGAGGTGTTTCCAGGGCATTATTTTTAGAATCACAATAACCTTATTTATAGGCTTAGTTTTCTAGATTGCTGCAATGAAAAGCTAAAACAGAGAATGTAGTTAAGTGTTACGAAGAGATTCACCTTCAAACGTGGCCTCACTCCAGATTTAATAATAGCTGCACAGTTTGAGCATTGCAGGCCGAGCTGTCAAGCTCCATCGTGCGATTCTTCTCCCCGTCCATTGGTTGCTGTGGCTGATGCACATGAAGTGACACATGTCACATCCGGGACATGAGAGCTCTTCCTGAAGGGTGAAATGCAAAGCCAGAGATAACTGAACTCCTTGGCTATGTTTTCTGATCAGGTTTTGCAGCTTTCCTTTTGATTTTGGTGCAAGATCAAGACCTGCTCGCCCAGATCCCTTTTCCAGAGCAATTAACAAAACGTTCTTGCGTAAACTGCAGCTTCTAAATGCAAGGAATAAAAGGGAGGAAAGTGTTGTGGTTTGTTAGATTCTTTGTTTTATGAAACAGCTCCCTGTACTTCTAGTTATTTTGTTATGTGTATGAGCTACCAGAATTAGAGAATTTGCCTGCTTTCATTGGTCTTGCACCAGGAGACATTAATACCAATCAAAATTGTGGTTTTTGAGGGTTAAGACACTGGAATACAATCTTTATGACACTGAGGACTTTAGAAATCCTCTATCTTGCTGTTGAGAGTTAGAGATGGCTCAGAAAGCATCCAAGAGCTCTGCACAAGTGGTTCAGTGCCTCAGGAGTCATATCTAAATGCAGCTTTCCATTATTAGCAGAAATGAAATTTTGTTCATCAAGAGGAAAGTGCTTTTAGGGCCGAAGGGGAATTTGCTAAGTGGCCACTGAGAATTCTTGGTAAGGCTTTTCCATATTACTGTGCTGTAGACAGGGGAGTTCCTGAGCATGTATTGCTCAGCATGATCAGGGTGGGGTTGTGTGGCTGTGATAATACAGCAGTGATTAAACAGCAGTTTTTGTGAACAGTTTGTTGCAACTTCTCTCTAAGGAGAACTGATAAAATGATAAACATGTATCTCTCTCTGTTCTGCGAGGTCCTCAGGACTTTCACCCATCTGATGTAAATTGTATTTGACAGCAGCTTTCCCACTGCAGAACAGCCAAGCTGGTGACTTAAGTTTTGGTTGATACATTTCAGTACAGTGCAATTAAAAATAGTCCCTTTTCTGAAAAGCCAGTCAGAAAGGATCCCAGGACTGAGTGCTGCATGTGCACAGATCAGAGGCATCGTGCTGTTGAGAGATCAGTGGAATACTCTCCTCATTCATCACTTCTTGATGAAATACATTGTAAAGAGAAAGGAAGGAAGAAAATACATCAGCTGTGTTAAATGCAAGTTTTACTCTCCCATTAGCATATTGACACTGTAGTTTATCTTTGCTTTTGAAGCAGTAACATTTAAAGTGAGATAAAAGCCAGTAGAATTTAACTTACTTTTAAGGAGACTAATTTATGCTTGTTCTTCTTGCAGAACAAAGAATATGTGTGTCGGGGCCACGACTATGAGAGGCTGGAAGCCTTCCAGCAGAGGATGCTGAGCGAGTTCCCACAAGCCATTGCCATGCAGCATCCAAACCACCCCGATGACTCCATATTGCAGTGTGATGCCCAGTGTATCCTTCTGTAAGGGGCACTCTGATGTGTGAGAACAGCAAGGATACTGTGCCATAAGGGCACTGTCAGCACGTCAAATCTGCTGCCTTGGGTTGCTGTTTCCCACTTGTGTTTCCTAACACGTGCTTTTCACTCAGTAAAAGCCTTCTTTGACTGCACAATGAACAGATTTACAGATCTATGCAGTGACTCCCATCCCAGACAATATAGACGTGCTGCAGATGGACCGTGTCCCGGATCGCATAAAGAGCTTTTACCGAGTCAACAACATCCGCAAATTCCGCTACGACAGGCCCTTCCACAAAGGCCCCAAGGACAAGGAGAACGAGTTTAAGGTAGAAGTAGTGACCAAGCAGTGTTTAAGTGTTTCATCTCTTCAAGTTCATTTTTGTCTTGTTGTTTTATGCTAATAGTGCCTTTCAGGTAATCCTCATTTGGTGGCCAAAGATACCATAGTAACTCAAATAACACGTAGCTGTTGAGTCCATGGTCTGATTGAGTACTGTTGACTCCTGACCTGATTAAAGCATTTTCCAGTTCAGAGCTGAGTTATTTTAGTGCCAGGAGAAATGCATTTTCAAGCAAGGATAGGGCTTTCTTGTTTGGTTAGATTTTTTTTCTTACTGACACACCTGTCCACAGCGTCTTCTTGGGTCCCATGAATTGGTGATCAGCCTTTAAAACCTGACAGAAATGCTGAATGTGTTGTTTAGAGCAGGTGTACCAAATTCCTGGTTTGTTGTTCAAGTGACTTTTCAGCAAGACATTCTACAGAATGAATGCTCAGGAGGTTAACATGTTCTGTCCTAACGCTGCCCCCTCAGCACCTGTAGTAAGAGTAGAGGTGATGTGGTTGTGACTCACTGGGTCCCTCACAGCCTCTGTTAACTCCTTGCAGAGCTTGTGGATTGAACGCACCACTCTGACCCTGACTCACAGTCTGCCTGGCATCTCCCGTTGGTTTGAAGTGGAGAGAAGAGAACTGGTAACATTCATAGTTCCTGTAATTGGGGTTTCAAGGGATTTTTTCAAGGGGTTTCAAGTTACTGAGGACAAAACTCCATTGGCTGAAATCTTGCGGTTTAAAATAATGTAGTTTATCAAGGATTAAGTACATCCTTTTTCTGCCACTTGATCCAAGCAGTTGCTGAATGTGACCAGGGGAGTTATGTGAGGGAATGGAACAGTGCAATGGAGACAGTGCCAAAAAAAAAAAAAAAAGGAATAATTGCATTGCTGCCTCTTCTTCAGTATACAGAAACAAGTTATCACAACTCAGTGACCTGAAATCCAGCACTGCCAACAGTGAAGTTTGTTAATGTAGTTAATTTTCTACAAAGCAGTAAAAGCAAAGAGAACTGAACAATCCTAGAGTATCATTTCATTACAAGGAAGATAATAAATCTCAGTGAAGTGTCCATGGAATTAAAGTATATTTATTGCCTTTGAGGTTGAAGTAAGTCCTTTGGAAAACGCCATTCAAGTGGTTGAGAACAAGAACCAGGAGCTGAGGACACTGATAAGCCAGTACCAGCACAAACAGATGCATGGCAACATTAATCTTCTCAGCATGTGTCTGAACGGGGTGATTGATGCGGCTGTTAACGGCGGAATTGCGCGGTACCAGGAGGTAAGCCGGGCTCTGCTTCCCAATCCACTATCACCCATTTTCAATTTCATTTCCATTTCTGTTTCAAAGAAAGTATGACTTAATAAGATAAGAAATTTTCATGTCCATTATCTAGAGATGAGGTTAAATCTCCCACTTGGTTATTCTGCATCACTGCTTGCACAGCCACGTGTCAGCAGGGAGCTCCGGAGGTGGAGCTGGGATCTGGTGTGGAAGTGGGTGCAGGTGACGGGGGGGTTTCTCAAGGATGGCACTTGGCTTACCTGGAAATCCTCAGCTGGCAGGTAAAACGGTGAGGTGGATTTTTTTATACTGCTTACATTATAAATTCATTCTGCAATAGGGGTTGTGGGACTCATAATTGAGACTGATTGGGCCTGGAATCAGGAAAGAATGCTAATTCATGGTATCGAACCATTATCCTTGCTGATGGCCTACTCACTGTAACCCTGAAATGATCTTATATGCGATTTGTTATCCAGCATAATCTCTGGCAAGCTCTTACTTAAACTGAGCATTGCAAAGGTAAGTTCAGGGTAAAACAGTGAAAAATGGCAGCAGGGGTACAGGGGTGCGGGATGGGTCTTCCCAACGGAGCTATGGAGAGAACGCTCTTCAGGCTTTACATTAGTTACCAATTTACTCACGTAATTCCTTTAACTTGAGGCAGTTATATGAAGGGAACTATATAAAATTCAAATAACTGGGTGATAAAAAGCTTAGTGCTATTGCTCATCACTGTCACATGGAGAAACTTGGTCAGATTCATGATTCAACAGAATCATTTCAGTTGCCAAGACCATTTTCTCAGCATCCCAGAGTGCTAAAACCAATAAAATTAAGCTCTGCTGTTATATTAATATAAGATTTTTGGACCTTTTCCTCTCATCCTTTGACACCAAGTTATGATGAAATATCTGCCAGTAAGCAAAAGGTACTTTTTTTCCCTTTTCCTGCAGGCCTTTTTTGATAAGGATTATATCACAAAGCACCCTGGCGATGCAGAGAAGATCACACAGCTCAAGGAGCTCATGCAGGAACAGGTACTGTTTCTCAGATGCAAAAGAACAGTGTCTGGATTCATCAGCAGTAAGTCTAAACATATCAGATCAAACTGATTCATTCAGAAGCAGAGTTTGGGTACAGGAGATCCAAATACAATCAAACAAAAAACAGGGGAGATGGGCAAGGAGATCATGACCAGCCTTTCACCTTACTGGATGTGAGGTGAAGCTCAGCTAAAAGTACATCAGTTTTGTTGTCTCCATTTATTATCTGACAGACATCTGGCTGCGTTTCAAGGCTGCCATTCATTTTTGGCATTTTGAATTATGTCTTCCTTTCAGATTTCAAAGATAATCAGAGACAGGACAGGTCAGGCTTGAGATTAGACTGGCAGAGCCACATATGAAAACTTAATGCCTGTTTATATTATCTGCAGTTTTATTTTTCTGTAATGTCTCCATGAGACATCTTCACAGATAAAGCTGCAGGATGCTTTGATGGCAGTGAAATCAGATAATCAGATCCCTCTTAACTGAAAGTTTGGCAAGATATACCCCATCAAACAATGTGCCCAAGTCTGAATAGAGCTACTAGGTCTGTTTCTTCAGCAAATCACTGAAGTGCATTTCAGATTCCCCATCTGAAAAATACAGATAATGCTTATCTCCCTTCAATCCTCAGGAGGATGTTTGAAGATTAATTAGTTATTGTTTGTACAGACTTTGGATCGTGTAGGGAATTACATACATCTTAAGCCTGCTATCCTATTTTCTTTCATCTGAGACCTTATATAATCTCATTCAATCACTAATATTATATGTTTGACCTTTGAAGAAGTGACCTTTAGAAATAACTAATGAGGACCAGGCAGAGTGACTGTGCATGTGCCACTGCTGCTGTGCAGCTCAATTATCAGAAACTCCTTTTAGAAATCTCTGTTGGCAACTCCGACCCCTTCCCTGGCACTGGGAGGAGGCATTTTTTCGTCACAGGGCATTATCTGCGTGAGGGCATAATGCTGTTCACTCCAGAGAGAATCTCTCTGGTAATTTTTTACAGTTATGTCTTTAAAGAACAATCCAACGTGACACAAATGTACTTGTCTCACACTTAAAGTACTTGCTGGAGTAGTATGAACTTGCCAGGATTCCTTGGCTTGCTTAATTATCAGCGGGCTTGTAATGAACAATGGCATATTTTAGAGTATTTCCTTGGACATTGACGGAACTGCAGGAAAGGCTTCTCTTCTCTCTCTTAGACACAGTTTATTTGGGTTTGTCATGTTACATTTTCTCTTTCACAGGTACATGTCCTGGGAGTGGGTCTGGCTGTCCATGAGAAATTTGTACACCCAGAAATGCGTCCCCTGCATAAGAAGCTGATAGACCAGTTCCAGATGATGAGATCCAGCCTGTACCATGTAAGTTCACAGCCACTTCTCCCATTTTACTTTATTCAGAGTTATGATTAGTTGCAGTAAGGTTCTCAGAAGAACTGGGCTGATGCAGCATTGATTGAACTTGCTGGACTGCCAAATTACCAGAAGAATTCTTGACTCTTGTGCAAGAAGGAAGTCCTAGTAAATATGTTAACTCAGCCTTTAAACAAGAATTGTTAATATTTGTATGTGCTTTGTGGCATCACAGAGCAGTTGTAAAGCTTAATTTTCAGTTGCTGTCTCGTATAGCAGAAAATTATGTAAAACAGAGGAAGATTAACAGGAAGCGTTGGAGTAGAATGACATGAAGAAAACGTGCAGATTTCCATGACTGACTGAGCTGAAGTCTGTTTGCTTTGCAGGAGTTGCCTGGTTTGGATAAGCTGAGCCCAGCCTGTTCTGGCTCCAGCACCCCCCGCAGCAACGTGCTGGTGTCCCATGGCCCCATGAGCCCAGAGAGCATAAAGCTGGTGCATCGACACAGGTACCCCCTCCTTCCACCCAGATATGGAGGATCCCTGCACGCTGGTGCACCAGGAGTCGAGGATCTAAGGAGTGGCTGACAGCACTGCAGGAGGGGCAGGATGAGTTTTGGCAGAAGTGCCTTTTGCCTTCATGCAGTGCTAATTATTGAAGTTTGGGAATTGGAATAAAATAGTTAAGAAATGAAATTTGCAGCAAATGCTGAACACCTCCAGGTGTTACTGCATCACTTCATTCACTGTAGGGGCAGAAACACACATCTGCCGCTCAGTTCTCCAGACTCAATCTGACTTTGGACATTCCAATTTATGTTATGCCAACAGCAAATAACTGGGTCCTTATCTACCACAAAAGGAAAATTTCACTGCTTGTTTTAAAACCCAACTCAGTATGTGCCCAGTTTGAAGGAACAAAAGTGTTCACATCATTGCTTTTTATAATTCTGATCAAATCGGAAGCCAAATACAAGAATGATCAGAACATCAAAAAACGACTCTGTGTGCCCATCTGTAAAATCTGAGATAATGACTGAGGATAAAAATTGGGATTATCAGGACAAAACAGTGTTTTTTATATCCAGTCAAAGTTGCTCATTTGAAAATGCTAATTATTCTTCTGTGTTTATTTTTCTTGGTGGGTCTCTGTAGTTCAGCTGTTTTTAAAGCCTGGCATTAAAAGCTGTGGAAACTCAGTCTCGAGTCCATGAATGGAGGATGGTGACGTTCTCTTTGCTGTTAAAACTGAGTAGTTTATACTGCTTCTGTGGCTTGGCAGTTGACAATTGGTGTCTGGGTGATAACATTTTTTCCCTCAAAATTCCTCCCTTTGTAAAGGCTTTTTTAGTTGTTAGGACATACTATGGAGATTCTGTAGTGTACAAAATATGTTATTTATTTCTGTATGTGAATCGAGAGTGACAAAGTGAATTCCCTGAGTGAGATCAGGGTGCATCCTGCACACTAGCTGGGCTGTATTAATTTACTGTCAGCTCCAAAGTTGCCTTCAACAGTAATGCTGAGGCCCAATGGATGCAATAAGGAAAACTGTATTTTGACCTGTGTGTCTTGTGCTTGGCTTCCTTCGGAATGTTTTTTTTAAGCTGCTCCCACTCACTGTACTTCAGTGTTAAAAATGAGAGTGGTTTCAGCATGTTCTTTCTGTTTAAACAAATCTGCTCCCAGGGTCATGATGTGATGTTAACCTGGCTTTGGATTCTGAAATTCGACATCCCACCTATTATTTTGTCTTACATGTAACCTTGTTGTCAGTTCTTTCGTATTTACTCACATTTATGGATTTGTTTATTGGGCCTGATTTTTCAAAAGTGTTTGACATCCAGAGGTGACCTAAAGCAGCAGGTAACTGTAGGTACTTTGTAGCTTGGAAAAAGTCAGGCTTCACAAATTAAAACACAAGTTCAAAACATAATTATGCCCTTGCTCTGTCTCTGTTTTTTTTCCAGCCCACTGAACTTGCTTGGTTCAGTCCGACACTCCTCATCCTCTCTGTCATCCCACACCTCCAGTGAAACAGGAAACCTGGTTATCCTGACAGACAGCTCTGTGGGGGAGACTGCTGAGGATATGTACCACATGCAGGTACAGCTCCAGCACAGCCGGGAGCGGTGGTTGGGAGCAGCACGGAACGTGCTCTGGAGGGTTGTACTTCGGAGCAGTGCTTTACCTGGGCACGTGCTTGCATCTGTCTGGTGATATTTTTCTCAACAGAATAGGTAGAATCTAACATTGCTCAAGAAAGATGACAGTAATTCACTAGGTTTGCTTTGGGAAGAGATCTGTGTTTGTACAGTGACTGTGATTCTGCGGTCCAAGATGACACCAGTGCTTTCCAAAAGCGAGATTTTTGCCACGTGTTATTTACCTGCCCTGCTCAGCACGTGCAGTTAGTGCTGCTCTTGGTTTGGGGGGTGAAACGAGTCCCACAGTCCTGAGAGCAGGTTACCAGTGGCCTGCACTGAAGCTGGGCAGAGGCTGCCCTGGCTGATCCGAGACAGGTAAATCCCCAGGGCCCTGACCCACTCGGTTCTCCCTCAGTGGTTTCTCTGCCTCCTGCAGCTTGTTTACCCTAAGCCCAGGTACCGAGGCTCAGCCACCAACATCTCTGTTTTATCCTCGTCCCAGGCCAGCCCTTCCACCTCCAGCCTGAGCTCCACTCACTCGGCACCATCCCAGATGATTAACTCTGCCCCTTCCAGTGCTCGAGGTAAGCACGGACAGGCCTCAGGGAAGGGTCACCTGCAGGTGTTCCCCAAACCTGGCAGCCTTGTTGACTCACTGGTGAAAAACCACCTATAAGTGTACCACTGTTTCTCTTTTGGAGATGTAAATGCCTATTCGATAATTATTTCTTTAGAAATGTTTTCATTCTCCAGAAATGGATTTAATAATTTTTTTCAGCAGTATTTGGAATGTCTCTCTAATAAATGCTGGTTTCAGGCAGTTGAATTTCATAATGATTTCCATTGTTCCACCACAAAATTGTGGCAGGCAGTCTAGAGGAAAACAAGAATAGTCCTTGGTATAGTGCTTAAAAGAGAGATCATGAAGACAAAGGCAAATAAATCATTTTATATGTTCAGTGAAATTATGGCAAGAAAAAGATCTTGAGGCAGTTTAGCAGACATGTATGTATACAAAAGCGTATGCACAGAATGAATGTTGAAAGATACAAACTGAAAGTACTGGAGATAAAGAAGGGCTTCCCTGATGGGAAATTCTTGAAGAAAGGAAAAATGTAAAAGCAGACTCTGGGTTACTCATATTGCCTTTGTGTTACAGTCATTGGTCTTGAAATTGCTAATAATTTTCTTCCCGAGCCTCAGAGCTGAAGCAAAACAACTCCATGTGATCTCCTGACTTTTGTAACTTCTTTTAAAGGTTTTGGTTTTTTCCCTCTCATTTTGGATTCTCCATTACAGGTTCTACACCTCTTTTCACAGGTTTCTGGAGAAGGTGTCCAGGATATAGCCAGAGATGGAGGCTGATATTTAATCTTACCCTTTTTTCCATACAGGGGAACATTGGTTTTTTTTGCTCAGTCTGACAGTAAAATTCTAATTGACTGGCTGTTGTTAGGACACAGAGGCAGCAAAGTGATTTAATTTGAAGGATCAGATGGAATAGGAAAGTGGGAAGCGAACATCTTCAAATAAAGGCAGGTAGCTGCACTAATTACCAAGGGCTGGAAGGAAAACAGTGACAAATAGTAAAGTAACCAGGTGAAAGTGGTGTAAAGAAAAAGGAAGATGGAACTGAGGACAGGGCTATCATGCCAGGAAGATGTCCCTAAATGGAATGTTTGGAGGGATCTGAGGGGGTTTGGTGCTCATACTGTTTCACGCTGTTTTCCACTTTAGAAGTCCAGTGACAGGCTCCCAGTGACAGGCTGTGACAGTCTTTCTGAGTCTGATGACTGCACAGCATCACCAGCTTCCCTCTTTACGGTATTATTCACTGTTGCTTGGAAACCAGCGGCATGAATGCTCCAAAGGGAATGAATGGGTTGCTGGGTGAGCCAACAGCACCTCCCAGGGATGGGACCCAGACTGACCACAAATGGGAAACAATAAAAGAAGGAATGAGTTTGAAAAATACTTATATAACTACGATAACAGCATTTATTCTCTGCTGGTTTTGTTCACTTCTAAGCTATGTGAGCAGAGCATTCAGACATTACCCACTCATTATGGGATTTCACTTGTATTAAGGTCCCAGATGCTCTCTGTGTTTCCCAGTGTGGCAGTCACTGTTCTGGTTATTACAACACCGCTGTTGGGAATGGAGCTGTTCTTAATGAGAAAAAGCCCTTACACTTAAATTCCACTGTGGTAACAGAGCTTTGTTCTTCTCCTTGGTGATTTTTCCTTTTGTTTTCTTTTTTAACTGGGTGAATTTAATGCTTGTGAAAATGAGATTCTGGTGTCACTGGCTGGAGCAAGGTACTTCACAGACATTACATGTGCAGCTCTGCAATGCACTCTATCCTTCTTTTTTTTTTTCCTTTTTTTTTGGTATTTATTTATATTCTTTTTAATTTAGCGCTGGTGAAAGGTGCTGGATTGACCGCACTGGAGGCTGAAGCCCTCTATTTACCCACAGAACAGATACAGCATGGGCGGCAGCCGTGCAAGTTCCCCCACGCTGCCCCCACCCATGTGCCTCATCTCTGTCCTGGAGGGACCACCTCTAGAGGTGAGAGGATAGTTCAGTCTCCATGACCCATCCAACCCCTGGCCTTTCTGCTGAGACTGCCAACAAAGCTACGATAGTCACGATGCTGCAGCTGAACACTTGTCAGATGGGGAGTGTGCGAAGGCCAACAATTCATTCCGTACAGGCCACCTAAATTTATCAGCTTTGCATCTTTGTCACTTGTGGCTCTATCCTGAGTACGGCTAGGTAGGATTTCTAGAATTTTACCTGATTTTTAAATGCTTCTGTCATTGATTCATATGTTAATGTGGAGATGAAAAACCACCATCCCACTATGCAGGTACTTACACCATCTTCTCTGTTTAACTGCATAGCCCTTCCCTGAGGAGATGGGTATCTTTATAATACAGAGTAGTTCCATCAGTGACCAAAGGAAGCCATGGCCATTTATATTAAGAATCCAGCAGGAATTTAAATCCTACTTTCAATTCTCCACTTCCAAAAAATGACCCTTTCTTTGATTTTAAAACAGCAAGACAGACGATTATTCAGCTTGTCCAAAGAAAATAATAAAACTATTAATAAAAATCTTTTCAAAGGTAGTCATCAGGGAAGTAGACCAATGGCTTGATCATGTCACTGAACAGCAGATTAAGGCACCAGAATTTACACTAGTTATAATATACACAAATTACATCAAAAGTTTTAAATAGAATTGAAATCAGAATACAGTAAAAATTTTCTAATTCTGTACTAACGATAAAGACATTACCCGTTGCTCATTTTTACTAATAGGTATCTTTCAGTTTTCACCTGGCTTGGCCCTTGTGTAGCTTCTTCCCTATCAGGAAAGCACCACTGTTGTACGGAGGATCAATAAGAAGTTCAGTTTGGTTTGGCTTCATTTGAGGTGACTCATGAGGCACTGCTGTAACCTTACTGGAGTTAAAAGATGGTACAAGACGGTTCATTAAGCAGAAAATGAAATGCAAAAGGCCTGGAAAGGACTAGGAGTGAGTTAGGGTGGTTTTTTTTCAGTAATTTAATTTAAATATGGTTGGGACTCCTCTGATGCACTTGAAAAGCAACTCCCACTTGGACACTTGATGGCTCTTAAGGCATCCCTACTGCTTCCTCAACACAGCCTCTTGTTAAAGGGTAGAAAATAAGTCCTGGTGTCTTATTCAGCACTTTGCAAGAATCCTTAAGTTAAAACTGCCTTTTTAAAGCAAAAACGTTATGATTTGGCTCAGGAGTAAACTGTTTTCATAACAGTAATGGAAGTGAGGAATCAGGAGGAAAGACTGAATGAGTCTGGAGTTTAACTACATTGATGTTCAGTTTCATTTCTTAAAACTAATACTTGTCACAAGTGGATTAACATATGTATAATTAAAAAAGAAAAACTACCTCTTGCTTCAGCACAGGTTTTCCTTTCTCATTAGTAAGTGCCTGCAGTGCTGCACACACCAAGTGCACCAAGCTACATGCTAAAAGGAGTGGGCCCTGCCACATGCTGCAGTATTTTCTATGGCCACTGGCTGCTCTGGAAGCTTCTAAGAGCCTTTTTTTGACTTGGCTTTTTAAGTTTTGCCAGTCCCTGAAAAGAGCTGTGGTGATTGTGCTCTCTACCTGTCCACTACTTAATTTTGTTTGCAGACTGGACACTTGACATAGTCCCTTAAAATTTTTATATCGATAGTCAGTTACAAATTTAGGGTAGCAAACAGCAGTTTTTTAAACTAGACTCTGCCAGCACATGTGGGATTTTTCAGGTCATGAAATGAAGGTCTATGGAAACTGTAATCCCTTATAAATTGACAGCACAGAGGTGGTTTGCAACTCTGATATAAAAGAGCAAGGATGACAAGATAAATAAAAAGGGTAAAGTGTAGGTTGTGCTGTGCTGTAGTTCTGGGCACACCTAAAAGTTCAGCATCTTTCCATTTGTCCTGCAGAACAGGACTATCTGTGACCTGTGAGTAAAAGACTCAGCACAAAGCGTTAACACCGTGTTCTCCAAGCTGATGTTGTACATAAGAGCAAAGAATGTCGTCTAATTATGTTTCTGTTCTATGTCTGGGGACAAAATGAGTTCGGGACTAGAATGCAGATACTCTATGGCTGTTCATGTTGGAGTGGGGGCGTAGATAAATCTGGCATCTGCCCCCGCAATGGAATTGTTGCAATTGTAGGGCCTTATCCTGCATTCTGCTGGACACATTGTTCCTTCCACTGTGTGCTGAATATCAGTTCCAAAAACTGCATGTTTGCTTTTGCTGGGGTAAAAGCTGCATCAGCCAGCACCAATGCCTTTGCTCATATGTTGGAGTGCTGTCCAGGTGACGTGTGTGGTTGTGGAAGTTTGCCAAAGGGGGCATGTATTCCCCACAAGCCGGCATGGCTCTGTGATGCGCTGTGTGCTGCCATCTGTTCAGTGCGTGTCTGTGACGCAATCAAACAATCAGTGCAAATTAAAGCTCACTTCAGCAGCTTCAGAACATCAATTCCTGCCTAATACTGTGCATCCCAAGGGATGTGTGTATCAGTAGTGTCAGACTTCAGGAAGGCACTAATGAGAATCATTCTTCTGGCAAACCCATTGTCAGCTGTTGCACATCAGAAGGCGTATTGTCATGTGGCACTCTTCTTGAAGGACATGAGTCCCAAGTAATTCCACCTGCCAGGAAGCTGTTTACCTGAATTACCCCTGTGTCTTAAAGGACGAGTACACAGATAGACGAGTCAAGCCTATTCCTACTGTTACAACTCTAAGCTTTGGTAAATGTCCTGGTGTCATGAAAGGGTTCAGTATAGCAACATGCTCAGTAATCATCATTACAGCAGCATTGTAAGCAAAGTGCCACTCACACTAACAGAAAATTCTGTTTATTACTGGGCTTTGTTTTGCTCTAACAAGGAAGCTGGCCAAGGTATCACCAACTAAATAGCAACACTTATCTCTACCAGAACTGAGGAGTGAAGTACCTTCCCATAGCTTCCTGCTTTAACTGAATGGTGTATCTCAAGCTTTTATCCCTTTCTTCCACATTCAGTCCTAAAATGCACAATTTTAAGGCATTTCTGTTTCTCTACAATACTTTATGAGGCAGGGGAGCATTAGGCACAGCCACAGCCCATTCCACAGTTAAGAGAAGCACTTTGCAACATACAACTAGGGACACATACACCTTACACACCTTTTGTGCTACGTCTTTAATTGTACATAACAAGCCAGTTCTTACTCCATCCTCGTGCTATGCACCCACCAACAGTCAGCTGCTTAGTGGGCTCGGCACCATGTTCTTTTGAGTCCTGTGAGATCATCCGTCCGAACCGATTGCACAGGAGGCCAAAATCCCTGGGCATGCAGAGACCTGGCTGTTGTTTGTCCCGTGTACGTGATTATTCTCACTTGTTTACAGGCTCTCCCTCTCTACCAGATAAGTACCGGCACTCTCGGGAGATGATGATGTTGCTGCCAGCCCACCGGGAGCGACCCAGCAGTGCCATGTATCCCGCAGCTATCATGGAAAATGGACAGGTAGCAGCTCCAGTTTTTCCTATGTCAGTTCAACCACCCAAAACTGTGACTTTATTTTTACTGGTTTTGACCACCTTGAAGCGCTTTCCTTTTTATTTTTGGAAAGCCCGGCAACTTACTTGGGATCATTTTCAGAGGTGACTCAGAACTTTTCATATTAATCCCACCCTGGAGTCACCCACTGTGGCAGTCAAGGGATACAAATTGTAATGACTGTTAAAACTGCAGATACACCCTGTAAAAATGAACTGTCCTTATCTTACTTGCCAACTTTATCCTGTAAGCCCTGGTCCACTGCAAGTCATACTATTTTATTTATTTCATTATTTTAGAACCACAGCCATCTCGCAGTCTAGCCTCAAAGTTGATTCTAAATAGCTTTATGGTGATTTCCAGAGGTATCAAAAAACCGTGAAGGGCTGAAATAATATATTGATACAAATAGTCTCCAAACAGTCTATGCCCACTTCTCCATTTGCCTCTGGACAAATTGAAAAATTCAGAGTGTGCATTTAAATCTGGCCCCGGCCTGCACTTCTGAAGGGAATCTCCTGATGGTGCCCACTTAGCTCATCTCAGGGAACTGTCTCAGAGCATGAAACTCAAACAGAACCAGAGCCAAAGGTAAGCTCCAGAAGGGCCCATGGTGCATTCCAGGTGATAGAGGGCACAAGGGCAGGCTAGAGCTACTCTGAAATAACTCCTCCAGAGAACACAAGCTGCAGGGACTGGGGGCCCTCAGCACCCTAGAGACCCCCTGCCATTGCACTGCAGAACTTGCCAATGTAGGCACAGCCTAAGGTTCCCACTCAGCCTTTAGATGAACTTCCTTTGCTTTAGAAAAGTGAACAGAAAGCCCCCATGTTGCCCCAGTTGGTCTGTGACTTTTAACTCTCCTTTGGTAACTTTTCCTCCTTAGCCTCCAAATTTCCAGCGCGCCTTGATCCAGCAAATGATTGGACCGTGCAAACCTTGCAGTGATCCCAACCTGTCAGTGGCTGAGAAAGGTACTCCTTTTCCAATTAGCTGCTTGCTAAAATTGTATTCTTCTGATCATGCTACAAGTAACAAATGGGCTTCTGCATTTCCTGGCAGAGTGCATTCTCTCACGCTTTTCTAATTAACAGTTTAATTAACTGGGCCTTCTGCCAACCTACAGTCATTTCAGAAGGGTGGGGTTGCACAAACCTCTCTATTTTCAGAAAGTTTTCTGTTTAGCACTTCGTTATTGAAACAAATCCTGTAGCTTTTATTAAGCAAGACTTCCAAAGCAGCAAATGAGAAGATATGTAAGAAGAGTGTAACATTTGAACCCTATCTTTAAATAATGAGATACGAGTTTTTTAGGATGCAGTTACTGCTCTAAATATGAACATTCTTTATAATCCCTCCCTGAGTTAGTTTTATATTTATTTAGCTTTAGGAATATATGCATTTTTAATTGGCTGCTCCGAAAACAGGCAGAGGCCCTGCAGGGGACAAAAAATAACAAAAAAAGTAAGAAAGAGGAGAACGATTTTGTGTGGTGTAACAGAAAAGGAGGAGCGTGTGAAAGGGGTGCCATGGACAAAGCGATGGGCTCAAATATTACCTGAAAGGCCGCATTCTGAAAATGCAGAAGAAGGCAAAATTCCCGAGTCAAAATCTGAGAGAAGGATGCTGCCTAAGCAAGCAACAGTCATGTGTATGGCTGGGAAAAATTATATCTTAAAAGATTTTTAAGGCCAGGAAAGACCATTGCACCTCTGTGGTCTGACCTATAATACACTCAGATTTTTACCAGTCTTTTTGTTTCTGTGCCAGAAGTAAACTGTACCTTCTTGAAAAAAATCCAAATTTTATCTTAGAATTTCCAGTGAATCAGAATCCCCTACTTTTAACAATGTGACAACCTCACAGAGCAGTCCAGATCAAAACCAAAAGCCAACATCCAGTTCTGATTAAATGCAGAATGATGACTTGATGACAGTAATGAGTGATGACAACAGAGAGTTAAGACTGAGGGGTGAGGGATTAAGAGCTCCATCTTAGTTTGAACTAAGAGATGCCAGAGATGGTGAGATCTTTATACTGGAGAGGAGAAAGATCTGGAAAAGGAAGGTAAATAAATATTTATTGCCTGTTTAGGAAAAAATACTTGGATTTGTATTTGTGGGAAATATTATACAAGAGTGTGATATTCAGTGCAAAGAGATCAAAGACAGAATCCCCTTCAGGAGCCCCAAGAAGCCACAGATGTTGTTCCCTAGTTCTTTGTAGGGGCTGGTGGGACAGGACTCCCAGCTCTTGTGCCAGGCTGGTGGCAAAAATACAGTGACAGGCACTTTGGCAGGCCTTGAACCCGCATCATCCTTTGAAGTCAGGGTGCCATCTGCCTTGGATTTTGGTCACAGGCAGGGCCTGTGGATTCCCCACTCCCTCCTTGCCCTGTGGGAAGCTCCTCTAGGTAATTCTCACTGACAGGGGTGACATCAGTTGCCCCGAGCAGAATGGTTCAAATGCAGCTTCCCTGCTAATTAAACTTGGCCACTGAGCCCCTGAACACTGTCACGGGCTGGGACAGAGCACTAGGAGCTCCCTGCTTAGGTTCTTCCCTGAAGCATTTTGGAGAACAGGCTGGTTTTAACAGGCAGCAGCAACTCTCCAAAATCATCTGACCTTCAGATGATTTCCAGCACTTCTAAATACTCATAAGGCTGTGAATGAGGGAACAATAATAAAAATGGATTGTGCACTGGGATACCATGTGCTCTTCTTCACATTCTTATTCGGCATCTCAGTGTTCAAACAAACAAACAAAACTAAGCACAAGAGTTTCACATCCAAGCAAATCAGGTTTTCTCTCCTTTCCACTTGAGGCTGGGGTTTGCAGGCAAGATGAGTGGCTGGCACTGCATGCATCCTGTCCCTCCATTTCAGCCCTTTGACACCACCTGCAGTAGTGCAAACTAGAAGCACTCTGCCATATGGAAAGGGAAAATCCATCTGCAGCCCCTGGTCTGAACCTGTTCTCTGTCAATATTCTTAGTGTCTTCTTCACATTCCTTTCACAGGTCGACAGTCTCTCTTTAAAAATAACATTTACTTTTATATTTTTATGGGGTTTGTTGTGCCTTATGAAGATGTCACTTTGGGATCTTTTTTACTTTAGGGAATTTTAGGCCTTTGGGAGCCTGTGCTTGTGCTAAATCATGAACCAGGGAGGAAAAAAAAAAACCAGAGAAACCTTTCAAAATCATTTTAGAAAAGAAATGCACCAAAAATGGCTGCAGGCATTTTAATTAGAGAGAAATCCTCTTCAGATGTCAAACTCCATGTTTATTTCTCCAGGCTTCCATTTTCCAAACTAAGATGGAAAAAGCTATTTTTATCCTAGTTTTCTTTGACAGGCTCAGTGAATTACTTTATTTTTTTCTTTCCTTTGCTAATCTGAAGAAATTGCTTATTTGTTTTTAAATGAACATACAGTTGTTGCACACCTCAGAATAAACTAAGTCTTACTTGGAAGAAAGGAAGGTGCATTTTAATAATGTTTAAGGTTGATGGAATTCTCAAGGTCTTGAAATAGGTTCATATTAGAAAGCAGCAGCTTCTATTTCTATGAAAAAACAAGTTCATGAAGATCGTACCCCCTGTCTGTTTATGAAGCAAATGTTCTCTCTACTTCCTGATTCACAAAGACTTAGGAATTTTACAAGATCTGTTCAGGTGACTCTGTGATACGAGGCCAAAGTGCTGTCCTTAAATATTTTGTGATCTAAATCTCAATCAGCTCTAGAGCTTAGTACATCAGCTTTGAAGTCGTGATTTCTTTTGCAACGGATTGAGGTGTAATTGCCTTCCTGTCCTTTATTCAGTCCCTGTAGTGCAGACACAGCCTGGTCTGTGTTTCCAGAGGGTTCTGCTCTGTCGCCACTCGCCAGGGCAGCTCAGCTCACCCGAGATACAGCTGCCCTTCCATCAGTGGGATTTCATTTTTACCTACTCACTGGCTTGCAAAAAAGCCCTCCCAGAGTTCTACTGCTCTTCAAACTTGCTAGAAATGAGCCAAGGGGTGATGGAGGGGAGCTGGGCACACTAACCCTGCGATCACCTAACTCTTGCTTCCTTAACAAAGCCTCTGTAAACTTAACTCACTGTAGACTAGACGGTGCCTTTCTGTGCTTTCAATCCTGCCACTCACCAAGTGGAATCTGTCCCTCTGCTGCTGAAGAGCACATGGAAAAGCCTGGCCCCACACCCCCCCTGTAACGTTACCCCAGTTCCATCTGTTTCAATCCTTCAGCTGTGCCAGCAGCACCCAGTAGCTGGAGCCTGGACAGCGGAACCCGAGAGGCCCTGCCATTCCTGTCTGCCCACGTTGGGAGCATCCTGGCCCCACCAGTGCCTCCCCGAAGCCTGCCCCATGGTAAGGACGTGCCCAGCAGGCCTGCAGTTGTGCACACAGAAATCCAGACCACCTAAAAGCTGCCCTTAGCCTTTTTCCCCCCATAAAAATAATCAGAGCAAAAACCCACAGTCTTTCCTGGTCTGCTAGCTTTCCAATTTTTTTTCAAGATCTTCAAATTATTGCACTCCTTATAACAATGAGGACTTATGCATATTTGGGGACTAGAATTAGGTGTGAGAGTGCTGAAACTTGGCTTGGCTTCTTACCCATGACCAACTTCAGCAGTAATTTAAGGTTAAAAAGCTGTTAAAAGAAACTTCAAATGTTCATCATTTACGAGCCTGTTGCCTTGCCATGAGATCCTTGATAAGAGGGGTGGGTGGAAGTTTATCACTGCACTGAAGTTCTCCTTAGCTGTGTGTGTGACAGATGCACTCTGCAGTGCCCATCGGACAGGCAGCCCTAGGGTGGCGTTACCAGCATTTGGAGCTGTTACCTGGCATTACAGTTCTGAACCCAGCTCTGTGGCTGCAGCACAAGCCTGCATTTCTGATCCTTGTCTCGTTCCAGGACACTACTCACTGCACTTTGATGCCTTCCACCACCAGCTCAGTGATGCTCCTCCTGCACTGCCTGCACGAACATTGCGCAAGGTAATGGCAGGAGAGCAGGGAGGGATGTAGGACAGTAACAGACTCTTGAAGGAATCCCTCTCCTCTGCTCCCACCAAGCAGCTTCTGAATACAGAAACACTATTTTTAACATGGTAATACCTTGCACATGAGAAAATGCACTAGAAGCTCATAACCTGTTCCAGAGTTGAATTCTGTAGAAATAACTTAAGTGTTATAAGGCCCTTGCCTTTTCCTTTTTTTGCACCATCTGCTGTGATTTCAGCACCCTGATCATCACCTCAGCTACTGTTTCTCTAACAGCTCTGGTGTTGTTGAGTGCACTTGTCTGCCCACAAGTGGTACTTGCGTACCTGTAAACCAATAATCATTGACAATTTGAACACAAGTGGAACTGCTCTGTTGTTCACAACACTGTGAAGAGCTGAAATGGGGAACACCACACAAGATGCAGCATTGCCTCCTTTTGTCACTTTTAACCCGGTTTTGTTTTTCTCCAAACAGTCCCCTCTTCATCCTATCCCTGCATCACCCACCAGTCCGCAGTCTGGTCTAGACGGGAGTAACTCCACTTTGTCCGGCAGTGCCAGCAGTGGTGTCTCTTCCTTGAGTGAGAGCAATTTTGGACATTCTTCTGAACCACCTCCTCGCACAGACACCATGGATTCTGTCCCCAGCCAGACCTGGAACACTGATGAAGATCTAGAGACACCCTACCTCCCTGTCAGGTACAGTCTCTCTGAGCCTGATGTCCTGGAGTCGCTCAAGTCCCAGCCATGCCGAAGCCACTCTGCTCCGTCTGGAGTCATTCCTCAGGACACCATGGACCCTCCTGCTCTGCCCCCCAAACCTTACCACTCCCGGCTGCCAAACATGGAGAACGAGGAGGGGATGATCATTGAAGATGATGACAAACACCGCCCGCTGCACCGTAAAGTGTCCCAGCCAGTGAGTGGTGGAAAGGAAGAGCAGGCCAGGGTAGCATGGGAGCACGGTATCACTGAGCAGTAGGGACAGCTCGTGGAACACAGCTGGCATCGGCATTCCAGGTCTGGATACAACCGAGAGAGAGAGCAGGACTCGGAGAACAGCAAACCGATTTTCTACTGCCGCGAGTTTATGTCTGAGGCCCACACAAGCAACTGGGCCAGCATGGGAGGTTGCTGCTTTCCTTTTTAAGTTCTTTTTACACCTTTCCGTTTCGTTTTTTAACTTTCTGTGCAGTGGACAGTTTATTCCTTCTGCAGTTTCTTAACCACATCATATGGCACATGAGCCATAGAGACTTGCAGAAGCTGAAAAATACGATTTTAAGTGGAGGGGGGAAAAAGGGGGGAATGTGGCAAGTTTTGAACCTGCTTTCCTCCCAGTTCTGAGACGCACATGAGTAGAAGCAGTTGCACTAGGGACATATCTCTTTGCTGTACAGAATTGAAAGCTCATTGCTGAAATCAGGGATTCTATGAACTGTCAGGCTGGAAGGTGCATGAGCTGCAGGCAGTGGAAAGATGGCAATTTTAAGAAGAAATTGGCTCTTTTGAGAGCAGGATTGTACATATCTGTGCAGTGATCTCCCTGCATTGGTTCATAGGTGCTGAGGCAATCTAACCAGTGCTGATGCACTGATCTCAAAGATATCATTTCCAACAAACTTTGCCTCCTTTGTTTTTTATGTACTGTTTGATTTCTTAAATTTTGCTTTCACTGGCTAAGCCAACCTGCTTTCTCATGGGAATCACGTGTTATTCATCTGTGCTACAGGATGAGAGGAGGTTGGTAGCTACTGGAGCTACAACCTCATTGTAGGCCTTTCCCATGCCCAGCTTTGGGCAGGCTGTTGACACCAGCATTTCTATTCCAGTTTAAAACAAAACCAACCAAATTGAGTTTCTCATGCCACAAGCTGGTTGATGACCCAGCCAGTAAAGAAAGGGTGGCTTAAATGCACCATATCCAACAATCCTTGCCTCAGGGCTGAACATCACAATTCTCACCAACTTCCATCACCCAAGAGCTGAGATTCATTCCATGTTAACTCAATATTCTCAGTCCCCCCCCAAAACTCACTGCAGTGAGAAGGAATCTCCCATCTCAGAGTAGACAGAAAACACCAAGACTCAAGCAATGCCCGGTATCCAGTGTACACCCCAGAGTCAGGGACCTTAAAGGCAACCTGTAAAGAACTAGTGTTTGTTTCCTCTTTTGCTTCTTTAGAATGTGCTGCTCCTTCTCTCTTCTGGAAGGTTGATTTCTTTTTTCTTTTCTCCTCAGGCAGCAATACAGCCTTTTCCCATCCCATCTTTTTTTTACGGATAGGCTCCAGACAGGGCTGAAGAACATTGAGGGGTTGGGGGACAAACTACACACAAACCAGAAGTGTGCAGAGGTGAAGACAGTATGAGTCTACGACCACAAAACAAGCCTTTTAATCAGTATTTGCATAGTTCAGGAAAAAAAATCTGTGGGTAATAGTGTTCTTTACAAAGAACAGATCTTGGTTATAAGAAACCTTTTATTCCTGTTTTCATATTTTTCAAGAAACTTTCAATCAGGATAGTATAAAATATTTAATGTTTTTAGATAAACAAGCCATGTTCCTTCCCCTTGCCATGCCCACACACATTTTAAGCCTTCCTTATAACCCTTTCACCTGCAGACTGCAAAGCACACTCCGTAGGATGGAAACACACCTCCCTCTTTCCTACCACTGAAAAACCTGAAGCACATTCAAATAAGACACTTACCTCCATATAAATTAGTGCCAGAAACAGGAACAGCACTCACCCTTCATCTTGAATTCTTGTCCTAACTGCTTAGTTTCTCCTGCTAACAGCATAAAGAAGCAAAAAAGGATATTATAAATCTTTTACAGGTCACCTTTAGCACTACCTCTAAATACAGTGACTGGGCAGAGTACATGGCTTCTGAACTGGCACAGGATGGTCTGGCTGTATAAAGTCTGGACTCGGCAGTTGTGCGAAGGGGATTTTAAGAGGATTTGTTTATTTTCTTTCTCCAGCTCTAGCCCATGCAAAACTAAGTTAAGGATTTGTTTCTTAAATGGCCTATTTGGCTGGAACAAAGTCTCTCTTGCTTCCTCTATTTTGTTACTAACACAGGCTGCTTGTAATCATTATATCCTTCACAATTAAGACAACGGTAATAAAATCTGGCCCATAGTGAATGCTTCATCTCTAGCAGGAAGGAGAGTTTTCCAATGCAAGGACAGGTCTAAATGTTAAGGAACTGAGCTGGATCTCTGGTATAGAACACATAAATGAAAACAGTTCAAAATTATGGTAAAGGTAAGTCAAGGTAATTCCTTAGAAACAGGTGATATGTTTTCACATATGCTGTTCTCCAGTCCCACTGAGACTCTTCCAGTGACATTTTTAAAAGAACTTACTATTCAGTTCCAATTCCCTTGCCCCTGGTTTTGTTTTTCTTTTTGGCAGCAAGACTAAAAGTAGTAAATGTAGTGACTTACCAAGCTTCCTTAACATGGAAAAACCAGCAGGTCTTGCAAATAAAACTTTGCAGAACCAAGAATGCAACTAAAGTGGGACTGAGTCCCAGGCAGCTGGAAAACCTGCTCACTAAAGCTCTAATCAGTCTCTGAAAACACATCATCCTGCTCTGATTAGACATGGTACCACAGCAGTGAGTCCATGGGGAGTCTGACATTCCCATGTATTTGTAAGGGTTTGAAGGCCAATCAGGTGATGTATACAAATACCTAATTTATGGCAGGTCCACACAAAGAAGGATGGAATAAATTGCTGAATTTACCAAATTTAAGCCTCTCTAGAGTTAAATTTCTGTTATGGTTGTGATATCTACCAAGTATTCCACTCCCCTTTTTAGTATTTGCCTTAAAGGGGACAGAAGATAGAAAGACTATTATTAAAATATTGTGAATCTTGGAACTAATATTGCTTGGAACTACTTCTCTGTATGGTGAGGTGTCTTTTAGCATAGTACAACTCCAACATCAAGCTCAGTCCTGGAGTAGGGGGAAGCAACAGCAGTTGTTGCATTTGCCCAACAGGATTTGAAGATTCCTTGTATAAACCACAGCAACAGGATGTTTTGAACAGGACCTTGACATTCTATACCTAATTCAAACTTCAGTGTACTTGCCTTCATTGGGTTTTCTTTGCATAACAAAATAGCATGTGCATTCCTGAGAAAATTGGTGGAATTCTGCTATAAATCTCTCCATCATCCGTGTACCTGCTGGCCCCATCTGAAACAAAATTGAGAAGGAACTACAGTGATAGAAGAAAAGCACTTAATTTCTCTGAATCCTTTTTTTTTTTTTCCCCAATGGTTGGGTTGGTTTTATTACTGTGTACAAGACTCAGATTGTTTTTTGACTTTTCCTCTTTGGTTTTTAGCTTACTTACCCTTTTTTAGGTAAGGGATATTGCATATCCCTTCTGTGGGAGTATCAGCCAAAACTGGGGAGGCTGGAGAGAGCAAGAGCCTTTGGGAAACAAATTATGTGATATTTAAAATTTCCTCTGATCATGCTTCTTTGTAAATACCCCCATTTGAATGCTGTGTATTTGTACAGGAAATTGAGCAAAAAATGTATAGATTGTGATGTCTGACTGGTATTCTGCCCTGTAAATGTGTTTTTAACCTCTGGCATTCTGTGCTTATTTAAAAAAAAAAAAAAAAGGCAAAAACCTCTAACCACTTCTCTTTTGTGTATTCATGTTTAAAATAAAATGAAAACAGCTATCTTATCTATAATGGAAATCAAATTCAAAAGGAGAAATTAATTTGTACAAGTGTCCTAAAGGTACTTCATTGTATATATTGTGATAGCATGTTTCCAGAACCAACAAATAAGTGGTGTGAATTTTAGATGTAAATATCTGCCGTTTGTTTTGGGTTCCTTTCCCTTACCCATTGACTCGACTGCTGTGATGTGGAATTAAAGATTAATACCTGATATTAAAACAGTGCAGCTGTATGTTCATTGCTGTCCTCCCGGCAGGGGTATCCATGGGCTGCTCCAGACATCCACAAGGGACAGGGGAACAGCCCTCGCCTCCCACCTTGGGGTGCATGAGGAAAATGGGGGGCAACCAAAAGGACCTTGTGGCTCTTTGTGTGTGGTGAGGGAACAGCTTCCACGTTATTCTTTTAGCTGACAGTATGTTATTTTATTTAATATTAACCTCCTAAAACAAGCATCAGGCATATCCACCACCTGCTCTAGTCAGGTAGATGTACACGGCACATGCAACAGCGCCAGCCAAAGTTTTGGGATAATTGTTTCAGACACAAAGGCAATGGGATTAGCTCTCCAACAGGTATCTGTGGAGTGGCTGTGTGCCACTCCAGCTGGGGTTAAACCACCACTACCTCACTGCCTAGATTGCTAGTTTTTTATTGTAATAGTACTTAAAAT
This sequence comes from Myiotriccus ornatus, assembly GCA_036023395.1. Classification (NCBI taxonomy): domain Eukaryota; kingdom Metazoa; phylum Chordata; class Aves; order Passeriformes; family Tyrannidae; genus Myiotriccus; species Myiotriccus ornatus. The sequence goes on from JAYRBT010000023.1 coordinate 16,862,987, forward strand.
TTTAACAGCATAGATGTGAATAAAATAGTAGTTAAGACATGTAGGATCACAGGATTTGGGAATAAAAAGCTACAGTGCATTTTCTTCATTACCACTAATAAACCACGTCAAAGCACAGGAAATAAAAACTCGTGTCTTGACAAACCAACAAAAAAAAACCCCTTATGAAACTTGTCTCAAGAGACAAGCAGTAAAATATAAAGAAATCTGACTCTTCAGCTGGTCATAGGGTGTACATGGACTGCCAAGCATTCAGTACACACCACATACAAATACTGAGAAGAGAGAAGCTGTAACAAGGTACTTCAGAAGTGCATCTGAGATCCATAGTGTGGCTGAGCTAAAGGGTTCACCTGATGCCTGAAGAAGCCTCTATCAGTTATGGAACTGAATCATAGAATTAGTCAGGTTGGAAAAGACCTCCAGGATAAGTCCAACCTTCAACCAAATGCCACCATGCCCACTGGGTCATATGGTGAAGTGTCACATGCACTCATTTTTTTGAACACTTCCAGGGATGTGAGTCTACCACCTCCCTAGGCAGCCCATTCCAATGCTTACCCACCCTTTCACTGAAGAAATCTTGTCCTAATATCCAACCTGACCCTCCCCTAGCATAGCCTGAGGCCATTTCTCATTCTCCTGTTGATAGTTACATGGAAGAAGAGTCAGCCCCCCACCTGGCCACAACCTCCTTCCAGGTAGTTCAGAGAGCAGTAACTGAGCTTCCTTTTCTCAGGGCTAAACACTCACAGTACCCTCAGCTGCTCCTTGCAGGACTTACTCTCCAGACCCTTCACACTATCTTCAATCAGACCCTTTGAGACTGTTCCCAGCCAGACTTACAAAATACTAAATGTTTTTTTTATTCAGCTAAAAAATATTTATTAACCAAGCATAGGAAATAAAACCTGCATTTGGCACAACAAAAGATATGTGAAGCCCTCAGCTTTAAACAAGAGTTAAAAAAATATTCTAGTTTCTGTTACAACCAACAGAACAATTTTTTCAGTGCAAGTCAAATACTTTATTTAAGCCAACACCAGTCAGATTGAAATATAAATCCCATGTCCAAACACCTCTCCTTATCTAAATAAGAAAACTTCAGCACAGTTTCAATATATGACTTGTGCAATTCAATATGAATTTCGTTACAAAGCTGATAAGAGGAGACACCAAACCTCTAGAAACGACTCTAACCTGGCTGATAAAATTCAGCCCTTTACATCCTCTGCATAAATGGGCGTATCTGTAGATGCCTCTTAACAAATCATGGGTACAGAGACACAGCATTTAGGAGGAAGAGGTCTGAGCTGCAGGTCTCTTGACTTAGGAGAAGGTTCACATACCACTGCTTCCTTTTCACGGGCTTTACTGTCAATCCCACATAAATTAAACTTTGAACAGTAGATCTATTGCACTTGAGCTTCTATTCCACATTCACTCACAGCAGTACTGTGTTCCCTTTTCCCAAACTAACCTGGTTTCCCCTGCACCCTGACAGGACCTACTTCTTTATCCCCACAGCCCAACACCTGAGGCTGCACCTTCATCCAACAGATTTGTGTTCTCGGACTGCAGAGCCAGCACAGGTCCAGCCCACACTGCAGCCTCACCATGAACACGCAACTTCCTCCATTTACCAAACAAACCTCCCAACAACTCCAATCCCCACAGAGCCACCGAGCCCAGTCAACGTTCTTGCTCCCTCCAAACATGCTTGCAAAACACTGACCAGAAGCCACTAGAGGTTTACTCCTCACTCACCCACAAGCTCCAGCTCTAAGTCTGGGATCATTCCCCGGCACAGTAACTCTCCTAATTCCCAGCACCTCACCTTTTCAGTGCTCTTTGCATTTAGTTCACGCTCTGACCAAACCCAGAGCCAGACACTTCACAAGCACAGGGAACAAATACAACCACCTCTGTCCCTCCCAGTATCCTGCAGGTACAGCAATGGAATAGATACAGCACTGGGACCTCCCTGGGAGAGAGCTAACACTGTTTCATCACTAACTGCACAGTGGGACAGGAGTGGGAACTGGCTTCTGCACCCTCTGCATCTTCTTAACGTCAGTGTAAAACTCCACGGGCATTTTGTCTATCTTGTTCTCACACACACAAACTCATCCCTTTGTTCTTGTCATATTCCTCTTTATTGTGAAGAGGGAATAAACTAATGAGTATCTTCCTGCAGCTGTAGGTTTAGCTCAAACACTAAAATGTGACAGTAGAAAGGAGCTAAAGCTTCCTTAACAACTAAGGAGCTTTAAACAGTAACACCAGCCAACTTCTGCATCCAGAACTAAATCCTTAATGTCCTTTTTTTAAGGACAGCCACAAGGAACCACAGATCTAGATGCAACTCCAAGGATCCTGAGCACAGGACACTGTAGAAACGTATGTGAGGCTCAGCCAGTGTTCCATTACCACTTACTGCTTAAACATGTGGAAATTAAAGACAACATTTAAGAAAAAGGAAAGTAAAAAAATAGGGGTTTAATTTTTTAATTACCCCTCCAACTTGAACTAGTAGCAGTCTGAATGTCCCAACAGCACGAGTTCTCCATCACTCAGATTTCAGACAGAACAAATCCCTAATGCTCCAGAGAGAGAGTGGCTGGAGGGTGGTGGAAAGAACAGAGCCCCAGAAACCTCACCATGGATCAAAAAGAAGCAGAAGGTAAAAGGAAGGCAATCTGTCCTAGCTGCTGGAACATTGGAAAGTAAACTATAAATAAAAAGGAAAAAAAATGGTTCTTTTTCAGACCCAAGTGAGGGTCCCATATTGAAATAGAGAGAGAAGCTCATTTCCCAATCCAAAACCAAATAAAATTGCTCCTATCCTGTCACACAGTCTGTTCTACAAAAACGTATAAAGCTCCTATTTTGTTTGAAGATGTTTCATAACTGCACTACTTTGGTAGTTAAACTTCCTCCTTATTGTGAAGCTCCCAAATTCTCCTAATGCCAAATTTAAGCCCTACTTCCAATTAATTAATAAGCGCTTCATCTCAGCGCTGTTTTGTCCACTATCCTGATAAGAAATAAAGGCATTTTAAGCACAGCTAAGCAATCAGCATAAGGTTTAAAAAGCCAATAATCTCCCTAAAGTGCACTGATATTGTGTAATTCTGGGAATCATTATGGACTGAATTAAAAATAAATAAATAGGACAAGTCAATAACATTATTACTGATCTTAATAAACAATTTTGGAGAGATAACAACATCTAGAAAGGTGCAAAACCACCTTTCTTGATAAACACCTGTGATGTATTCACTCAGGCAAGACACAGTGTCCTAATTACTGCTCACCTGCTGAACGACGTGCTCCTCCTCATCAGGCTTATCACTTGCAGCTGATGACCTGCAAGAACATTCTGATCAGACACTGAAAAACTCCCCACAGCTCCCACCATGGCTTTGCTTGGGGCAGGCACAACCAGGCTGCCTCAGGAGCCTTTCTGTGCCAAGAGAGCCCAGCGAGCTCCATGTGGGGTCCTCTGCTGTAGCATAGGGCTCTGCGACTTCGCCTCTCCCTTCCTCCACTGGAATGATATCCCAGACTCACGCAGTTAAACACACAGCCCCCAGGGAACTATTAACAGGTGTGTGCTCCCCCCAGCTTCGGGGCATTTCAGTTATGAGCTCACAGGGTCGGGGATTGTTCCAGGTAGTTCCCAGCACATCCTATGAAGGCTTTGGGAACAGAATGAGAACCACAAAAGATTTTGAGTTGGAAGGGATCCATAAGGATCAACAAAGTCCAATTCCTTGTCCTAAACAGGACAATCCCAAGAATCACACCATGTGCTTGAACAAAAGGTGATTAGCCCAGTGACTGGGATATTAAGTTGGAAATTTTTTTAAAATAACAGTAATATTTTCTTTTTACTTGACTCTGCAAAAGCACCCACCCAAGAAGCCATCCACAAGCTGCACACTGGTTGTTATTTTAACCTCTCAGATTAACCACCTGAAAGCAGCCAGTCCTTGGACCTCACAGGGTGTGCCCAAAGCCACTGAGCCTGTCCCTGCCCGTCCCATCCCCTCACAAGACACACAATCACAGAATCATAAAATGTTAAGGGGCTAGAATGGACTTTAAAGACCATCTAAAATTACCTGCCACGGGCAGGGACACCTTCCATGAGACCAGGTTGCTCCAAACCCCATCCAACCCGGCCTTACCACAGAGAATGGGCAGCTTGTGCCAGCGCCTCACCACCTTCACAGGCAAGAATTTCTTCCTACTGTTTCACCTAAATTTCCCCTCTTTCAATTTGTACCCACCACTCCTTGTCCTAGCTCTACAATTCCCAACGAAGCGTCCCCAAAAGCTGCCGACCCGTGCAGCTCCTCTGCCCTGCCAAACTCCCTCCCTCCCTCCCTCCTCAGAGAGACGCAAACAGCCGCACTGACCCTGCGGCGCCCCGCTCACCTCGTGTCCCCGCGGCGCGGCCCCGCCGGGCTCTGTGGGGCGGACCCTGCGGGCGGTGCCCAGCACAGCCCCTGTCCCGGCCGTGCGGCCCCGCCGGGCGCTGTGGGGCGGACCCTGCGGGCGGTGCCCAGCACAGCCCCTGTCCCGGCCGTGCGGCCCCGCCGGGCGCTGTGGGGC
>JAYRBT010000023.1:16873185-16887472 GCA_036023395.1 Myiotriccus ornatus
GCAGCTCGGGCGCCTCCCGCAGCAGCCGGGACAAGTCCACGCCCGGCGGCGGCGGAGGCGGCGGCACCACCACCACCAGCGGCGGCGGAGGCGGCTCCAGCTCCCGCAGCCACCGCGGCGATGAGCGCGCCGGCGGCGGCGGCGACTCGAACCACCGCCCGGCGGGGAGCGGCTCGGCCTCGGGCGCCCGCGGCGGCAGCCAGGCCGCCCCCTCGTCCTCGTCCTCCTCCTCGTCCCGGGCGCTCGGCGTGCCCAAGGCCAAGGCGCTGCCGGGCGCCGTGGTGGCCCCGTCCCTGCTGCTGGCCGGGCCGCCGCCGGGCGCCGCGCCCTCGCTGCTGCTGGCGCCGCTCGGGGGCTCGGCCGGGCTGGCCGGGGAGCCGCCCGGCTCCTGCGAGTACAAGACGCTGCTGGTGAGCGGGCTGAGCGCGGCCCTGCCTGACCAGCTGCTGGAGGACGGGCTGTTCCGCCTCTTCCAGCGCTTCGCGGGCGGGGGCGCCGGGGACATCAGTGTCAAGCTCTCGCACACGCCCGAGCTCGGCCGCGTCGCCTACGTCAACTTCCGACACCCCGGGGATGCCCGCGACGCCCGGCGGCACGCCCGGGCCCGGCAGCTGCTGCTCTACGACCGGCCGCTCAAGGTGGAGCCCGTGTACCTGCGCGGGGGCCGCCGCAGCCGCACGCCGCCCCCCGCGCCCTCCCCGGAGCCGCTGGGCTACCTGCCGCCCCTGCACAGCGCATACCAGTACAAGCAGCGCTCGCTGTCGCCGGTCACCAGCCCCTTGCTGCGGGAGCCGCGGCCCCGCCACGCTCACGCCGCCGCCGCCGCCTTTGCGCTGGAGGCAGCGGCCATCGGGCTGTCCCGGGAGCGGGAGCGCGCCCTGGATTATTACGGGCTGTACGACGAGCGTGGCCGCCCCTACAGCTACCCCATCGTGGCCGAGGAGGACCTGATGCCCGAGGATGACCAGAGGGCCACCCGCAACCTCTTCATCGGCAACCTGGACCACAACGTGTCGGAGGTGGAGCTGCGCCGCGCCTTTGAGAAGTACGGCATCATCGAGGAGGTGGTGATCAAGCGCCCCGCGCGCGGCCAGGGCGGCGCCTACGCCTTCCTCAAGTTCCAGAACCTGGACATGGCGCACCGGGCCAAGGTGGCCATGTCGGGCCGTGTCGTGGGCAGGAACCCCATCAAAATCGGCTACGGGAAAGCCAACCCCACCACCCGGCTCTGGGTGGGGGGCCTGGGCCCCAGCACCTCCCTGGCCGCCCTGGCCAGGGAGTTTGACCGCTTCGGCAGCATCAGGACTATTGACTACGTGAAGGGCGACAGCTTCGCCTACATCCAGTACGAGAGCCTGGACGCCGCCCAGGCCGCCTGCGCGCAGATGAGGGGCTTCCCCCTGGGCGGCCCGGAGAGGAGGCTCCGAGTGGATTTTGCCAAAGCAGAAGAGACGAGATACCCCCAGCAGTACCAGCCCGCGCCGCTGCCCGTGCACTACGAGCTGCTGGCCGACGGGTACAGCCGGCACCGGAGCCTGGAGCAAGACTTGAGGGTGCGGGATAGGACTCCTCCGCACCTCCTGTACTCGGACAGAGACAGGAGCTTTGTGGAGGCAGACTGGGCCAGCCCTGCCAAAAACGCCGAGCGCAGGAACAACCTGGAGAGCTACAGCCGGTCCGTGCGCAGCCGGAGCGGGGAGCGCTGGGGTGGCGACGGTGACCGCAGCGTGCCCAAACCCTGGGAAGAGAGGCGGAAACGCCGGAGCCTCTCCAGCGACCGCGGGAGGACTACTCACTCGCCTTACGAGGACAGAAGCAGGACAAAGGCCAGTGGGCCAGCTCTAGACCGCAGCCCTGACAGGGCTCGCAAGGAGAATCACACTACAGAACCCGGGGCCGAGAAAGAGCAGAGCAACTCCCTCCAGAACAATCGCCACGCGGCTGAGGAGAAGCCCCATCGCGAGCCATCCGACGCTCCCCAGCCCAAAAAAAGGGACAGCGAACGCAATCATCGAACTGGTGAATCGGAATCAAAAACTCACGAGGAGCCAAAATCCGAGACCAAAAAGCTAAAGAATTTATCAGAATATGCTCAGACACTGCAGCTTGCTTGGAATGGGCTTCTTGTGCTAAAAAACAGCTGCTTCCCCACCTCTATGCACATCCTGGAGGGAGACCTGGGTGTCATCAACGGACTCCTCAAAGACCATTCGTCCGGCGGGAAGTTGACGCAGCTCAAAATCGCGCAGAGACTCCGGCTGGACCAGCCCAAGCTGGACGAAGTCACCCGCCGCATCAAACAAGGCAGCCCCAACGGCTACGCCGTGCTCCTGGCCACCCAGTCCGCCCCGCCAGGGGCAGGGGCCGAGGGGACCTTCCCTGCTGTGGAGCCTGGCTTGCAGCGACGGCTTCTCAGGAATCTGGTCTCCTACTTGAAACAGAAGCAGGCTGCTGGGGTTATCAGCCTGCCCGTGGGAGGGGCGAAGGGCAGGGACAGCACAGGCATGCTTTACGCGTTCCCTCCTTGCGAGTTCTCTCAGCAGTACCTCCAGTCAGCACTAAGGACATTGGGGAAGTTAGAAGAAGAACATATGGTGATAGTTATAGTCAAAGACACTGCCTAGCCCACACTGTCTTTTCAAATTCCATGTTTTCTTTGTGTGTCACACAACCCAGTTGTTTCTAAGGCTGATCATTTTGGCAGAGGCTCAAAACACCTCGGCCAAAGTGGTAAGATTTTTAGTTTCTAATTAATTTTAATACCTATAATATCTATTAAAATTTTAAATAGAGCCCATTTTATTCATTTTTAATATGTGACACTGTCCGCTGTTGTTCTGTATTTTTATTTTTTAACTGTATGAAAAGTTGTCAGTAAAGCCTTGTTCACTGATGGATTTCTAAACTTGTGCAGTATCCGAGTTCTTACGGCCCAGGAAGGGCCAGTTCCCTGTGCAGGAGCATCCAGATGAGGCCCCAGCTTGGTTCAGTTTCTCAGACCCCAGCCTTCTGCACCTCCTTCGTCTTTATGTGTGTCCTTCGAGGTGGGAGGGGAAGGGGGTTCTTTGTGCTGCATGAGAGACTCAAAGGTTGGTTCTTTATTGTGCTGTTTGCTTTTATTTCATAACTTTGAGTCTGGATGCATTCCTGTAGAGTCTCTGTTTGAGGACAGAAGCTTCCCAGGAAGCCCAGCTACCAAGGAAGCAGATCCTGATCCAGACTAAAACTGGTTTTTACACTCAGCAAAAAATTACAGTTGATAATTAATTGGCATAAACTTTGCTGCTAAGGAGTCAACCCTATATTCAAGTTGGTGAACTTCGAGAACACTGGATACATCTCAGCCATAGAAGTTCTTGGATAAAACAAAAGAGGTTTGGCATTCCCAGTTTTCATAAAAGGAAAAAAAAAAAAAGCAGGAGGAAAAAAAAGTGATTTAAGGGGGAACCCTCTTGGGCCCACAGTAGGACAAGCAAAGGGCATAGAGGTATTTGGTGAGCTGGAGCTGCCATTTGCATAGTCCATCATGTTGCACTGCCTGAAATCCTTTACTGAAAAATGGCATTTTTTTTCCTTTTTTTTTTTTTCCCCTAGAGTTAAAGCTTGTTTAACTCTTGTAAGTTTGTTAAGGCTTACAAGAAAAGAGAGAAACCTGTCTGGCTGTCTGAGAATGTGTTACGTTACTGCAGGTGACCTGTGACTGCTGGAGATCAAAGTCTGAGATCTGAGATGGGGTGGGTCTGTCACCTTCGCTGTCTGTGGTAGGAGGTGGTTGTTGGGAGAGGCCAAGACCTCTGCACCTCTTGAGTGCTCAGCAATGTAAGGATGTGGTAACGAGTCCAAATTGGAGTTAAAATCCACACTGTTCGGTTTGGGGATATTTTTACTTTTTAAAATGATGCCTGTAGATTTTAGGAAGCTTACAGAAAATTGTGTGGGTTTAAAAACACTAAAATTTCTTTAAATTTGCAGGTGGGTTTTTTTTGTTTCGGTGGTAAGCAAGTGAACAAAATCCTGGGAGAACCAGTCTCTGTGACCCAGCAACTCACTTGCTGATGGCTGCCAAAGGCCCTTCTAAAACTCTCTCAGGTATGATTGGTGTCAAAACCTATTTAGCAGGGAGCATAACTCAGTCTAATGATGCTTTTATTTTTTAACCCTGCAGTGTCACAGTAGGGACATCCTCAGCTGATGATGTGTGAGCAGTTGCTTAATTTAATAATGTGTTGATATCAACAAGTATGGGTTGGTTTGTTGAGTTTTGTTTTTTTTAACATTCAATACTGTGATTATATTAAAAGTAAACCTAACGAGTTAGTGTGATCAGGAGGGGGTTTGCATTTCACTTGATGCATCTTCTGTACCCCAGAAAATGTTAATTCTGTCCGTAAGGGCCCGAGTGCAGCTCGGAGGCCATGGAGGGTGTTGTCCACGGAGTGCAGGCACAGGTCAGGGAGATGTGAGCTGGCTGCTCTGCAGGAAGCAGCAGGGAGCTGGGAGAGCTGTGGGGGCAGAGGAGCAACTCCAGTGCTCCCAGCAGCCCTCCAGGCTGGCTGCACTGGTGGCACTGGGCCGTGCAGGGGAGCTGGACTGCCCCAGCTTTACACGGTTACAGGGACACCGGCTTTAACCTCGTGACAGAGTCCCCAATGCTGTTGTATCGTAGACAGTGCCAAATGTCAACAATTGTAACATTAAGTGTTATCTGAAACCAAGTGCTATTAAATGCCCCTCATGGCCGAGTCCTAGAGTGATTTAGAGCATTTTGTCAGAGTCTCCTGTGCGTTGGAGGTGTCCTGGAAGCGTCCTGCAGCCTGAGGCAGAGCGTATGGTGGTGCCACAGCAGTGCCTGCCTGGCTTTATGGTGGCAGGGAGCTGTAGCTCGAGCTGCTGTGGCATGGCCTCTGTGTGTCTGTGTGTGTGCTGTGGTGTGTGAATGTGAGGAATTGAAAGGAAAAAAAAAAGCTGCAACTGCTTCCTGGCAAAGCCAAGGAACAGCCTGAAATCCCCCATCTCCCACTTCCCTTATGAAATCAGTAAATAGGGTTGTTTGAAGGTAAACGGTGTAGTGCTTTGGGTTGGGTAAGAGTTTTAATATGGGATCTCTGTTCCCAGAAAGGGGCTGATGGGTGTGAGCATGTGTGAGTGGACCAAAAGGAAAAGTCAGAGTGTTAAGGAAAAAAACACCTGGGAGAGAAGCAACAGCATCCCTCTGAGTTGATGACATGAGCCTTCCCTGCCCCCTGGCATGCAAGGGAGCCACAGCATTGTTTGAACAGATTGTGCCAAGGCCAAAGGCCCTGTCCTGTAGTCGTGTCCTCCATCCCATCCCATCCCTTCACACTTGTATCCAGACTGTTCCAAGACAAACAGGCCTTAAAAAGGCTTGACAATTACAGCAAAGTAACACTACATCTGTATCTTACAGCATCAAAGGCTTGTCCCTTAAACTGGGATAGGCTGCAGTTCTGGGGAGTGGAAGTTAGTGCAGTTTTGGGGGGTGGAAGGCCTGACAGTCAGTGATGTAGGAAGATGAGGGGTATGACAGTGCTGGGGGGTTTGGGAGGTGGGTGTGCCTTTCAGCCTGGGACAGCAGGGGCAGTGGGATAATCACAGCAGGGTAATGGTCTGGGCTCTTTGAGGGTGCTCTGAAACTCCAGTGGGACTGGGGTGGGTGGTCTGAGAGCATTAGTGCTCAGACTGAGCTACTCCATCTTTTATTTTAAACACCCATTCAGCAAACATTTGGTATTTAACTTCAGTCGCTGGCTGCCTTTACTACAAAAAAAACAGGGTGAGGGCCAGCCCTGGGCATGCTGTGACCAGTGCTGAGGAGCCCATCACAGCTCCGTTACCACCCTTCCCTAAGACAAAGGTTAAGCCACTGCCCAGCCCGGGGTTTGTACCCTGCTCTCCCAGGGACATGCTCTCCCTCCCGGGTGTTGGCACGGGCGTTCCACAGGCTGTGCTCCACGGAGGGTGTTGCTGCACCAAACGGGCCCAGCAGTTACGTGGGGTTGGGTCCCCGAGTGAGGCGGACCACACTGATAGGAACGACACTGACAGGGCACAGGCTGTGCTGGGCTCGTCTCTGCTCACACTGTGGGAGGAAACACATCCTTCCTGCGGGGGCTGCTCTCGCTGCAGAGGTAGGTGGGTGTCTCAGCCAGCTGGCAGGACACTTAAATCTCCTTCCACCCCCTAAGCCAGGGCCTGTAACAGCTGCATAGAAGAAATACTGTATGGCATCACATCAGCCATGTGCTATGTGTATTCCAGAAGATTATAAGACTTTTTCCAAGCACCATGCTTTTAAATAGATTAAATCATGATGTCAGGGAAGAGGTGATTTTTCCAAATGCTGAGATTTTCCTGCCATCCCAAGTAGCTGCAGAATTATGGACTTAAGCAAACAAATCCCTGCTAGTCCCCAAGTCTGAATCCTGATTTGCACCCAGGTTGTTACAGTAACCTGTTCCCCAGCACCCTTCAGTGACAGCCCCCCAGTAGCACAGGGTTCAGGCAGCCTCCCCCAGCTGTGAATTTAACTTCAGGAAGGCTGGGTCTGCCCAGAACAGGCAGCAGGGGCTGCTTCAGCAGGTTTCCGGGGGTGACATGCAGGCTCTGCCTCCTTCACCTGAACAGTCCCTTTGGCTCTGCCCAGTGAAGTCAAGGCAGGTGTGGGAGGGGAGGGAGGGCACATATACTTACAGCAGCCCAGGTTCAAGTCAAATGTACACACAGGAGCTCCATCCTACGTGTTTTGTTTCTGTCTCGCAAAACTAGAGGCAAGTTTCTCCGGGCCAGCCAGGCCCAAACCAGCAGCAGATGCAGCCCATTATAGCTGGGGTACAATGCCAGAACAAGACACAGGCATCTGGCACAGCAGCTCCCTGGTAGTAGTAGCCGAGTACATGCTTTACTTTCTTTTTCCTCCTCCTGAGCAGCACATTTTCTATGGTGAAGTCAGATACGATGGTTTCTGATAAGGCAGAGCCTGCTTCCACAGCTGTTGGGTGGCATATCCGATTTTCAATCCCCTCATTTAATCAGAATGCTGCTCCAATTGCTGGCCTTAAATGCTGTAGTAATTGCAACTCGTTCGTCTTTATCGACTCTGTAGGGTACAATTATCCATTATAAGTTGCAGCAGAACCTTTCTTTTTAATTATTAACAAGCAGCTCTGGGTAAGTGCATTAAGTAGATGCAATGCTGGAGGGAAGAAAAACTATCCCTTCTCTCGGTTAAAAAGGAAATCCTTCCTCTTCCTGCAGGACCTTAAGCTTAGTTGAAATGCGCAGTTCATGGTGGAAGACTGGCTGTAGTGTCGAGTGAGAAGCCTCCAGTTCCCTGTTCTGCTAAAACCCTATTCTGAAACTGGTCAAAACAGAGAAAGGGTTAAAAAGTGAGTGGATGTTATCTGAACACCTGGGAATAAACAGCACAGGTAGTGGCCTTGTCCAGGCAAGCAGGGAGCACACTCACCTGCCAGCTCTGACCCAGAGGACTAAGCCGTGCCGTGGGTGCTGCACTGTGAAACCAAACACTCCACTGCCAGCTCTGAGGGCAGGGCCCTGGTCATGCACCAGCAGGAGCCCCTGATTTGCGTTCTGCCCAGACAGCCACGGGGCAGCCTGGCAATGCCAGACCCCAGGAAGACGGCTGGTGCTGCTCCCAGCTCCTGACACACACCACGGAGGGGGTGAATTCCCTGGCTGAGTCACAGAGTGGACTCTCCACACCACCTTCCGACAGCACCACAGCCTGGCACCAAGCAGCACCTCCCAGCTCCCGCCTGGATGCCCACACTGAGAATTCCAGCCTGTCAGGCAACCCAAGTGATCAGACTGGAACCCACAGGTACCGTGCAATGTCTATCCTAACAGAGCCTGCACCCCTTGTTTACTCTGCCCTTCCTTCCTGGCTGCAGCCAGGCCACCAGCTGCACCTGGCTGCTCTCCAGCCAAGCTCCACAGGCACAGGGAGCACCACTTTGCATGGCTGGCAGGGGAATAATGCATGGCTACAGTGCACAGCCATAAACAGACACAGGATTTGTATTTAATTTTTTAATAAATACACTTTACATTAAAGAAAAAGGCCTTCAATTTGCAGTTTCCACACAGAGGGCAAGAAGGGAAAAAAAAACCAAAACAAAACAAAAAAACAAAACCAAAAAAGAAAGATTAAAAAACTTGAACCACAAAGGGCAGAGGGGAGAAAAAGGGCCCAAACTTCAATCCCAGATTCCCATGTCTTCAGGAATAACAGGCTCTGACTAGGCCCAGCCAGGATTTCAGCCTCCCACTACAGCTGGTATCACTATCTCCATTAGTAAACACTCCAGGGGCTCTTCCCTGGAGGACAAAAGCATCTGGAACACACTGGCGCATTAGCAGGTATAACACCTGTAGTTCTTTTCTTTTAAAAATAAAATCATATTTAAAATAAAAATATTCTCACTCCTCAACAATATTAGAAATCATGATCCTCTTATTTCACTTGGTAGTTGCATAAATTTTAATTTCATTTAATTTTAAACAATTTTTCTCCCCTGAACCTACCCCATGGTAACAAGGTACTACAGGAATACAAAGGTCATCCCCTCTTTACTAGAACACTTGCCTTTTTTTTCTTTTTTTTTTTTTTTTATAAAACTATTTCTGTTCTTTAGGAAAGAACTTTATACAAAGAAAATATATTGTGAAATATCTTCAGAAGTTTCCTTGAAGAGGAGAGTCATCTCAGCCTAAAATAAAAAATAAAAAAAAAAAAAGGCAGAGAGAAATGAGGCCTAACCCCAGGTCTCTTTATTGAGACTTAGCCCCGAGCCTCAAACTGACTCAAACCAACACGGCAGACCGGCAGGAGTTCCTCGGGTTTTCCCAGGAAAAGCAGGGCTGGGATGCTCAGAACTGGTTTCCAATTTGGTCTCTGGTCTTCTGTTGGGAAGGCAGCATCTCCTCCTGCCAACACCCCGCCCGGCAGCCGCTCCTCACTCATTCAGAGACAGGATGATGTCGTCCTCCAAGTCGGAGTTATCCGAGCTGTCGGCTGGAAAGGAGACACGTGGGTTATGGTTGGTTTATGGCAGAGCACAGCTGTTGGGCCAGCCCCTGCTCGAGGCCACAGCTCCTCAGCACTGCCAGAGACAGCCAGGGCCATTAGTGCTCCAAATCACTCAGCAGCAGACGGGAAATCCTCACCAGAGCTTTCCTTCCCTGCTTAAAGGAGAAGCTCAAGGAGAGCAGCTTTAGCCAGTGCAGTTCCTATGAGCTGACAGGTTTTCCCTCCTGACAAGGTGGGGAGGACACCCGCAGTGTCTCCATGCCGGGGGCTGCACAGATGTGGCAGCCACTCCTCACAGCTGGACAGTTCCACCAGCCTGATGTGGTGGAACAGGGCTGCTGTGTAATGTGCACCGGGTAATTCATTATGCACTGAGATGGACCTGTCTGAGGGGGAATCAATCCATACATTCACAACCAGAACCGTCCTCTAGCAACCCAAATGTTTCGGTAATGAATTTAACTACATGGCACTCATTAAAGGTGACCTGAAAACTGTGCTTTTGCTGGTTTTCTTCATTGTGGTACAGGATGAAGACATGAAAGGATTTGCCAGAAGCAGTCACACACACACACACACACTTGCTTTTTATCTTAAAACATAAGTTCTCTACTCCCTCAGTTGTGCAAGAGGGGAGCAATAGCAGCTCTGGCAGCAAGAGGGCTCCTGCCTTACCTTAGAGGTGATGTTGGCTCTTTTTCTTATGCGAATTCATTGGATGCAGCAGTAAACTAGGTATTAAAAATAGTTGAAAAGAAAAAGACACCAAGACTTCCTCTTAGCCATCTCAGTTATAGTGGATCTGTAAAATGCCTGTCAAGGTAAGCAAGGCCCTCTGGAAGGTTCATCCCTTCCCACACACTATCCTTAGGGGGGAAAAAAAAAAATCACAGGCAACCAGAGAGGGACCAAACCCTTTCCCCCAACCCTCCTCCCTGAGGATCAGCCAGCTGCCCTTCCACTGTGATCAGCAAGGGATGCTCCATCTCACCATCCCTCAGACTGAGCCTAAACTGAGGGTCATCAGTGCTCCCAGAACAGCCACAGCCACCTCAGGGTAGTTGGAGAACACCAGCCAGTGCTGCAGCAGCTACACTTACACAGTAAGAGGGAAAGAAGCATAAGCAAGATAACAATCCAGAAACTATGGGGAAAAAGAGAAGCTGGAAGAGTTGGGAGTTTTGGGGGTTTTTTGTTGGTTTTTTTTTAACACCAGAGGAAAGCTCACTACTCTCCAGTGCACCACACAACCTTCCAATTTTGAACTCTATGTCTATAGGTAAATCTGACTGCAGTTAACTGCTTAGCAGTTAGTTTGCATAGACATGCCTGGAAGTTGCCATTTTGGATTACAGAGGAATAGGAATCAGAATCAAGAGTCAGCCATGCTGCTGGTGAGAATTCCGTTCACTTCTTCCATCCTATGTAACGTGTGCATTTAAAAAAATTACACCCAGCTGGCCCAGGAACAAGCTCCTGAAAGATCTGCACAATAAATAAGCTGCTTTGACAAACAGATCTAATGTCCCCAAGGTGGTGACAAAAGGGGAGGAAGATATTCATACTTAAAAAGTTCATCATGGACTACTCCCAAAAAGGAATCAGAACCACTTCTAAAGCATAAGGAACCAAAGCCACTGCCACTGCCCTGTTTCAACTGTTCTTTGACTTACTTTGCTTTGAAACACACCCACTGTATGTTCACAGAATCACAGAATATGCTGAGTTGGAAGGGACCCATCAGGATCAGAGTCCAAGCCCTGGCCCTACACAGGAGCTTCCCCCTGAGACACACTACGTGCCTGAGATTATTGTCCAAATGCTTATTGAGCTCTGTCAGCCTTGGGGCTGTGCCCACTGCCCTGGGGAGCCTGTTCAGTGGCCAACCACCCTCTAGGGGAGGAACCTATTTCTAACATCCAACCGAAACCTCCCCTGACACAGCTCCAGGGCGTTCCCTGGGATCCTGTCCTGTCCCTGGTCCCCACAGAGCAGAGCTCAGTGCCTGCCCCTCCTGAGGACACTGTAACTGCAGTGAGGGCTCCCCATAACTTTACCAGGCACTGAAGTGAGACTGAGAGGCCTGGAGTTTCACGGGTCCCCCTTGCCCTTCTTGAAAACTGGGACAACATTCAGCAGCCTCCAGTCAGCTGGGACCTCTCTGGATTCCCAAGACCACTTGAAAAAGAAAAAATCATCGACAGAGGTTTTGTGATGATATCAGCAACTCTTTGAGGATTCTGGGATGAATCCTATCAGGCCCCTTATTTGCAGGGATCCACCTGGAGCAGCAGATCCAGCACAATTTCAGGGTCAACTGGGAGTTGATCATTCTCAGTCTTGGTTCTCCAGCTGAGGGCACTGAGACAACCCCCTCGGTCCTTCACCATTTTGAAGACAGAGGCAAAGAAAGCACAAACACCTCTGCCTTGTCTCTCTCTCTGTTTGTGAGGAGACCATCCCCATCCTGGAACAATGATATTTCTATACTGCCTACTGCCATTAATGTATTTGAGGAGACTTTTTGTTATTGCCCCCCCCACCTATTTCTGGCAGCTTTAACTCCGTTTGAGCTTTGGCCACACAAGTTCTCTCCCTACCATGGCAAGCAGCATCTCTGTATTCTTCCCAGGTCACTTGACTTTGCTTCCAGCCTCAGGAAGAGGCACTCCTGGCAACCTGTGGCCTGGAGAGCTGCATCTGCCATCAGCAGGTCTGTCTGTCTGAAAGCCTCTGACAGGGCTGGTACAGTGACTCCCACAGCTCCAAGGGATCGAGCTCTACAGCGTTTCAACACCACAACTGGGGGAGCTTAAACTAAAATGCTAACAAGACTGGGCTGAAAGGATCTCTTTGCCCTTTCTTGACAGCTCCTGACTCTGCTGCCTCTATTGGATACTCCTGGATGGTCAGAAATGAACCCTTCCTGCTCACTCTGCCTGCACAAACTGCCATGCCCTGCCCTCCCTGCTGTGCCACGCCTATTTTCCCACTCCCGTTTGGCATGTTCCAGGTTGCTCACACACACACACACTTTAACTTTCTAAACCACTGCATTTGTGGAGTGCTAGAAAAAGAGAACAATTTAAATTGTATCCCAAAAGTTACGTTAGCTTCAGAACAGTCTGATAAAGGAAGTGAGGTCAGAAATGCCATGTTGGCTTTGCACTTTAAGCCATTACAAGAGAGAAAGAACAGCACCAAGGACCAAAAATGTTTCTTGTCCTTACAGGTACAAATGAGACAGAGGACAAGTGAGGTAACAGTTAAACCTGTGTCCCCTTGAAGGGCAGGACAGGCAAGCAATCAGACAAGGCTTCTTCACATGGAGTTTCTTGGCCTGCCAAGTTCTCACACACACACACACACACCTGGGAGCACCTGAAGAAAGGAAATACCTCCCTTTCCAGAATGCACAGTTGTTCCCTCACATAAGAGCTGCTTTTACCAGATTACCTAGGGAAACCACAGGTGAACAAGGATGATGACCTGTGCCTCAACTAAGTAGTTTCAGGGCAGATTTATTGCATATTTGTCAGGACCTTAAGCAGAGGATAAGCTCACCAAGCTGGGCACACACTTACTATCTCCAAGAATCAGCTCGACTTCCTCATCAGCATCAGAATCCTCATCTTCACCCTCATCTCCCTCTTCCAGGAGGTTGGCAATCTCCTCATCATCGGAGGGAGAAAAGTCATTTTCTCCATCCTCACCAGCATTCTCGTTGTTCTCATCCTCCTCCAGCTCAGCCTCCAGCAGCTGGTCTGTGTCTAGTTCATCAAGGTCATCTGTGTCATCATCATCTTCATCATCATCTTCTTCCTCTTGCTCCTCTTCCTCCTATAAAAACAGCAAACATAGTCCATTGCAGACATTAGGACAAATGTAAAATGGAATAACTGAAGAAAACATACTACAGTTTTCACTTCTCCCCCTATGCAGACATCACCCATCTAAGCAGTCTCTCTCTCTCTCTCCACAGCTACAGAACATCACATGTCAGATCACTTCCAAGCCTGCAAAGTCCTGTCTGCAAAGTGCTGGTGCAACACAGGTACCCTTGGCTCAAGCTCCACTCCAGTACTGGCCACCAACACATGTCATCACAAGGCACTCTTGAGAGGGACATGCGGCAAGACCTGTTAATACACAGCTTTCTTGCTAGTCTTCTGCAAACTGCTTTAGTTTCAGCTGGACCAAAACCTCTGCTTGTCATCAAACACCATGCACGTTCTGTCCCTGCCATTCCCAATTGGATGAGATGTAAAATGCAGGGAAGGATACCATCAGCCTAAACCAATCCCTGAAGCAGCTTCGGATGACAGAACTGTTTAAAGCAGCTCAGGTCTCATCTTTGGTATTTACCTGTGGATGAAGATCTTTCTCTATTAAACCGTAAGAATTTGCATTCAGTAAAGCAACTGAATTCCTCATTGCACAGCTGAAATCCAGAAATCTGTGTGCAGCAGAAAAGATGGAATGGGAAGGAGCTGTTACAGTCCTATCCTTCTTCCAGACAACCTGCCAGCACAAGCCAAGCTCCAGGAGGTCTCCAGGACTAAAAGGGTTCAATACACCTGCTCATCTCTGAGCCACAGCCTGTTTCTCTAAGAGTGCTCTCATGTGGCAGGGAGGCAGCTCTCAACTCATTCAGCCTTAACTGCCCCTTTGTTTCGGGAGGGAACACATTTTGCAAAATTAGGAAGCAATTAAGATAGATATCTGACAACCCACTTCAAGGGTTTGTTCGGTCCTCAAGCTCACCACATTCCCACTGTGCTATTTAGACTGCTGCATTTTCAGATCTAAAAGGACAGAGGAAAGTCCTTTACTGTCATCTCCCCAACCTACTTTCTCTTCAGTCAGTGCTATAAAAAGCCCACCACACCCACACAAATCCAACATCTGTCACAGGCAAGAGAAACAAGGAATGCCAGGAAGCCTGACCAAACTGTATTGTTTCTTCACTTGGAAAAGGCAGCCAAGTCTCCTCTGCTGACCAGAAGGGCCATGTTATTAAATGGAGATTACAGTATAAAAGCACTGGTTTGCTATACACAGTTTTCTTTATGAAGGAGTTTGTATTAAGTATAAAATTAAACCCAAGCTGTAAAAAAGCCTGTGCTTGTTTTAGCCAATTATAAACTTTACTTTGAGTCAGTGGGTCTTCAAACAAACAGACATTGCTTTTTGAATTGTATACAACACATTGGGAGA
>JAYRBT010000023.1:16887572-16913759 GCA_036023395.1 Myiotriccus ornatus
ATAAACTTTACTTTGAGTCAGTGGGTCTTCAAACAAACAGACATTGCTTTTTGAATTGTATACAACACATTGGGAGAGGAAATACCTTACTTGGATTTCACAGTTTTAAACTGCAGTGTCATACTGGGTATAATTTTCCATAAAATATACTAAACTGAGTATAAAAGCTTTAACCTTAATAATTTTTATTTATTACTGTTCTATGCAGTATCTGCAGAAAGACTGATGTCTTAAAGCTTATCGCTCTACTCAGAATTGGAAAAACTGATTTAAAACTGAAAAAGGCAGGAGAGTTTATTTTCCTTTTTCGGTTTCTAAACAACTTTGAAGCAGAAAGGAGGTATCAGTTTATTCAAAAAGCTTGGAAAAATTAAGCCGAATTTCCCTGTATCTGGAGCTGGAGACACACCTGTAGATGTTAGGAAAAAAGTATGCTGTCTACAAGTTTCAGAGTCCATGTAGGTAAAACCTAAAGGATTCTGAAATGAGTTAGGTACCCTCTCTGTTTCCACATCTGTGGAATTTCTGAAAGCATCTTTTTCCTAAATATCTAGCCCAGAAGGACTTAAAATGTCAAAACTACTAAATTTGATTATGCTTTGCATGTAATGTATTTATTTTAGAAACTGAAATACTGTTTCATCAACATTTTCATTCAAGCTTAAAGCAAGGCATATATAGCAATATCCTTCAAATATAGGATGAAATGAAATATAGTTGTATTAAGGTATAAATTCCTTCTGGCCGACAAGGATAAGGGCCAAATTACACAGAAATGTTGTATATTTTGCTGCAAATTAACTTGGAAGGATTACACCAACCAGTGAGGGAAAAAAATGCTTTGTGAAAAAACAAACAGTGCCAGAAGAAGCGAGGTATTTCCACTTTTACAGTTTAAATTACTTAATCTGAACCAGGTGATTAGAATTGGCAACACTCATTTAAAAACCACCTAAGAACAGTAAGATGAGATCAAAATTATACCTGTCCTTGGTAAAGCAACCACACTAGAAGGAGTCAGGTGTGCATGTGACAGTGTGACACACCCAGGGATGTCCTTAGGGAGCTGAGGAGTGACACATAACAGGGTTCAGCAGGAGCATCTCCATCACTGAGAAACCTGCACCTTATATTTTAAAGAACCCAGACAGCAACTTGGACACTGTGATGCTTCTGCCAAGTAACAGGCAAATAAATTGTGCCTCAGCCTCTGAGCCACCCCCGAGCACAACCCTCTGCAGGCACAGCACAGCATTCCCAGCTGGAATGCACGGCTTGCACACACATGGGGAGAGCTCTCCTGAGAAAGCTCCAGACTTTCTGCACCCAAACCCAATCCGTGGGACTTGTAGCTCGGAAAGGTGTGAGGGAGTACCAGGTGCAGTCTAACACCATCCCCTGCAAGTGATATCTGATCTGTTAGCGGGGATCCAGGATGAATCCTCGTCAGACACCACAACTGCCTCGTGTTAGGGATCCATCCACAGATAGAAAATGGCACACCTTCCACAGTGACTCAAACAAGCACTCTGAGGAAGAGCAGTGAAAACAATCCTTCTGCCATGTCACGAGGGAAGACAGGCAGAACAGTTATTCCAAACCACATCTGTTTCTGTAGGAAAAACCTGCAAAAGCAAGTTTCTATCTATTCATCAAGTCATTCCCAAGAGCTTTGGGCAATGACACAGGTACTGCTGGAAACAGAACCAGCATGCACATCTATGCAAAACATCCAGGCACCTGCGCTCATCTTCCTCATTGGAGTAAATGAGGACCAGCACACTCCAGAGAACTTAAATCGCTTCAGCCATCACTAACTCCTTTTGATGCCTAAAGATATTCTTCTATTTGGGTTGAAAATTTGCTTGGATCAGAATGTGAACTGTTCATGGAGTATTCACGGTGCACCATGACTGCAGAGCAGCCAGACCAAACCCCTGTCTTCCCATGGAATTCATGGAAGATTACAAACAATCTCAACCTGAGGCTATGATGGAGGGAAAAAAAAAAAGAAGAAAAACCTAATGGTGCCTCTTAAATAGAGCAGGCAAAACTCAGAGGGACATGATGGAATTCAAGCTTCTGAATTAAGGATGTCACATTGCTCCCCATTTTAGTTACACTGGGATTCAGGTATATTAATTAGCTGTAGATACTTAAACTTTGGATTAATTTAAAGAGTTTTACTTTCATATATGTCAAGAGTAGAGTAATTTTAAGTAGAGTACTCATTGACCCCTAATGAGATTCAAATTTGTAATTGGATATGACAGAGATACGTATTAATTTTATTAATTAATGGATATGAATACTAGGGGGTTTCTGTGTTATCTTCCCAACACTGCACCAGTGTTGCTCCTCTTCATGTCCAGCACACACAGTGTCACCAATGCAGGTGACACTGTGGTATCAACATACCAGGATGACCAACTCTCCCTGCTCATCAAAAACACAGTGTCACAATTATCATAAAGGAATTTTCATCTTGGAAACACCCACCCTATTTCCTACCCAAAATGGCTTCCTGGCCCCACTCCCTGCAGAAATACTTACAGAGTATTTCACCCCAGCTAAAGCAAAAAGGTCAGGCAAAAATAAGGTAATGAACAAAGACAAAGGTGACAATTTAAAGCAAACGAGAATAAACCACAACCCAGTTCTAATTGTAAGGGGATAGCAAAGAAGGAGGCTGCAATTTTAGTGTGGAATAGCTACCCACAGGATAGGAAGTCCACACAGGGACAGGCCCCAGTGTAACTCAGAAATTGTTTAACTCAACTATTAAAGATTAGTTTAGGCCGAAAAAGACCATCTATACAAAGGGTTTGTGTCAGTTTAACTCAAAAGGTCCTAAGAATATAAGTTAGTAATGAATAGTATCATCAGTTACATATTTTAGACAAGCATAAAGGATGCAGGAACTATCAGTTCTAGAATCAGACTGCAAAGTGGAACAATAATTTAAGTTTGCATCTTAAGATAAATCTGTCAACACTCACTAACTCACCTAAATTCACTAATTCATAAACACAGTAACGTATAAGCAGCTTCAACACACAATCTATGACCCTGGAACTGCTTTGAGGATGATTAAGAGAGTAAAAGTGATTCCCATCACCTTTCTGTCATGCCTGCATACAGGAAGATTTACAGAGATGTAGCAGCACAACAAAAGCTGGACATAAACTTATAGAAAAGTTGATTACATCACAAAGGATTATCTCAAGATCATCTCAAAGCACATTACTGGTAACTTTACTACCAATTTCAAATCTTAGACAAAGATTCAGAAAGCAGAGTAGATTTGGTTCAATTAATTTATCATTTTTAACCACAAAGGAAAAAACTATAAACAACATCCCCTAAAGGAATGGCAAATACTGGGGTGGCTGCACTGGAACAAAAAAAATGCTTGACCTAATTCTTCATATTGCCAGTTTTTACAGCCCTTTCAGAGCTTAGTAAATACCTTTTGGACTTGTTCAAGCGTTATGTGTTTTCTGCCATATTGTTCTTTGATGCTTGTTTGCACAGCCTTCATCAGCTTTCACCATCATCATCACAGAGTTTCTTACTGTCCCTCTTTACCCAATCATTTTGCACATACAAAATCCACAAAATTTATCTTTTTAGGTAGTACAGATTATTGATACTTAACGTATCCCCTGGGGTTCAGCTCTCAAAAGTTATTCAAAGGCTCAGAAAACCCCCAGTATTTCACTTCTTCAAACTGATGCAAAACACATTACCTAGGCAGAACTTTTAACTTTTTGATCTTAACATATTTCTGTAATGTATTCAAACACTGAATTAGTGTATGTACAAAGTGCTTCCAGGAAGTCTGACTTACAGCACTGCAGAGCTGCAGTATATAAAAATAGACCAGCCTGCTTTTAAGCACTCTTAAGACTCTAATTTTATAGAGTTTTTTCACATTTCTTGAATAAAAAAAAAAAAAAAAAGAGCTATGACCACGTGAACAGAATTTGAGACTTCTCCACTGTAGATTACATAATCTCTCACATTTATAGTAGGCTGGCCTTTAACTGCCAGGAGAAGATCCCACAGGTCTTTTTTGACTATTGATATTCAGGTTGGAAATTTTTATTCAGTTTTGAGATTTACAGGTCACTGTTTTGTTGCTTATTGGATGTGGCTTCAGCCGTTACAAAAAGCTTCGTCTCACACCTCATTCACTTCTTCTTCCTCTACCAGGAGCTGATTCACAGTGCAGAACAAAGCACTGCATCAACAGTTCTCTGCCCCGTTCCTGTGAACTGCTCAGCTGCCACGAGCCCCCTGCTCACCTCCATCATCACCTCCAAAACAACACCTCTCACCTGCAGCTGCTTTCCAGCAACAGTCCCTTCCTCTGAAACAGTCTCTCTTGCACCTCTCAGTTTGAATCAAGCCATATGGTACTGCTCTAACTAGTTTTATTTTTCTCTATGAGGCTGCCTTTTCTCTACCTTCAAAACACTTAATCCAGTGTCAGTGAAGCTTTTCCCACCATTTCAAATCTTTCAGCTCATATTTAGTTCACTTCTGGATATTTGTAGCCAGGTCTAATCATCTGCTGGAAAGTATCTGTTTCTCTAAGTTGCTTATTTCATCTAGGTTTGTTGTCTTTTTAAAGAAATTCATGTTTCCCATAATCTCATTAGTTTGGTCAATTTATTTGTTTACTTCTCCCCCTCTTTCACCCTCCTTTCCCAAGTTTCTCCTACAGCAAAGCAAGCTCATCTTCAGTAATCTGATCCCCTCCAGATTATCAGTATTATTTTAGTTACGTCCTATTTCCACCCTGGTTCATAAAAAGGAACATATGATTTTTGTTCAAATACAAGTTCCCTGAAGAATGTTTCACTCCAGAGGAATAAGTGTTTTAGCAATTTATCTTTCTCCATATTCAGTCCTCTTGTCATATCTCCGTGACAGCTGTTCTCTCTGCTCCCAAAGCAGCTGTGGAGCACACTGGTACTTTCTGAGCCTTTGCCATGCAATTCTCAGGAGTGACCATGCCTGGTTTTCAGTCACTTAGAAGTTTCTACCCAATTTCTCCCCCAGCCTCTTCTTAACACTCCCTGAACAAGGAGCAGTAGAAAAAGCTTAAATATAGCCAACAGACTGCCTGGTCAGGCACATAAGGAGTTTCACATCCCAGATTACCTGGTGTCTATCCTTCCCTCAGCCACCAAACCCATTTCCTATTACATACCATTAAATTCCTTCTAAGCATTCATTTCATCTCCCTCACACTACAGGGCTGCACCTGCTTTTACTTTCTTTGCTACTTTAGTGTTAGAATTTCTACTTCTAAGTAGCCATTAATGAGATCACAGAGCTAAAAGTGTAGAAGCCTGGGAATGTGCAGCAGTTACTACATGTAACAAGCAAGGAATCTTCTTACCATGGGCTTCTATGCAGGTGTAGGTATGTGCAGATTTAATACAGGAAACAGCACACAGTGTGTCACAGAGGCAAAACATGGAGTGGAGAAATAAAAAGCAGTTAATCTCTTAGTCTATGTAAGTAGGTTTACCTTGTCTAAACTTACCTGTGATGAATGAAAAAGCATCCACAATACAGACAAACAAGAGCTTTAAAGTGAACGGGCCTCTGATGGATCGGGAGGTTCAGCTGGGACTCTCTGGATCAAACTCTGGTTTTGCCTATGGAATGTTTCCATTTTACCTGATGATGATCAATCTGACTCCAGCCACTGTTCTCTCTGAGGCGTGTGCAAGCCATCATTGCACTTGAGATAAATGTGTTCTAATGTGACTGTTGATTCTCTGTGCTGTAGGGCTCAGAGATAATATATGGGGTACAGAACTAGGAACAATTTCTCAATTTGCTTCTCTTCCTTCCTCTCACTGATCTCACGCTCTCACTCACAAGAATAAGCTCATTCCTTTAATTCCATGACAAAGAACAACAGTGCATAAAGGAATTTCAAAATTTGTCAGGTAAATGAACTCTCTCTCTATGGACAACAATTTGTTCCTTTATTTTTTCAAGCTTCTGACTGGCATTTCTCATCACAGCTGAGGCAGCTTTTATTTTCTTGGATCCCAGTTATTCTGGGAATTCTAGAAAGATGGGTTAGGTGAGAGGAAGGACACCTTTGATTTCTGTCACTGAACAGGCAGAATATGCTTTTATCTCTGCTGAAGCTGTTTTACTCCATAATACTAAGTGTACCCTTCTGAAAACCCCAAATACTTCTCTAAGAATTTCCTCTGTTTGCACTGAAAGCTACTGAAAATATATTTTGAAACAGCAGAATAGCAGCCAGAGCTATTTGCTACTCTCTAAAAAATGTGGTAAAAAGTACAGGTACTGAGAAATAATTTTCCTTTAAAAATGTGTTTTAGAGGATGCCTGTTCAAAAGATGTATCTGTTCTGTAAAAAGGTCTTTGATAAAAACCACTCTTTACTTAGGCTGCAACTAAACTCAAAGACTCCTATTAAGGTGTGCAATAAACACATATTTATTATCACTTGAAACGTTTGTCCGAAAATACTTCCCAGTTATTACTCTGCAAACCACTTTATCTTGAGCAAGATCTCAAATCAAGCCACATCTTTCAATGTTACAGGAACAGCTCCTGAAATGGACCCTTAATTAAGGGTCCCTGATGACATAAATCATTCGAGTCAGCTTGTAATGGCAAAGCACCACCATGGCCTGATGGGTCCAAAATACTTGTGCCAATATGGATTAAGGTTTGTGGGGTCTTTCCCCCAGCAAATCAATATCCACATGAAAAAAACCAAACCCACCATATAAAACAACAGCAATAGAAGTACACTTGAATTGCTGTTGCAGGCAGATAGGGGGAGAATCTTAAAAAAAAAAAAAAAAAAGGTAGAAACTGGGATCACAAAGGTATCATAGAAAGCTGAGGAAAATATTCCCCATCCTGGCTAAACCATATGTTAGAATAGTGATTGTCTTTCAAGTCTTTATTGCCTTGTCTCCAAAGCTTTCATTTCCCATCACCTAGAATTTTCTAAACCAATGCAAAAAGACAAATTACACACCTACCATCACCACTTGGATAGCCCAGAAGCACTGCAGGATAATTAACAGTTCTTCAGTTCTGGCAAAAGAAGTAGAACACACTTTATAGGACAGGGACAGCTAGGTGAAACAATCTGCTGCTGAAGCCATAAATCTCCCTGAGCATGACAATAACTGAGAATGCTACCTGAGCCTCACAGATGTATCACCCACACATACCACAGAGAGAAAAAACAGGCCTTAAACCACTAACATGGAAAGCAGAACAAAAACAGGGAAGTAAAAATGCTCAGACTGAAAATCCCAAAACCCACTCAGAAGATCACATTATCCAGAGCTCAGTTTTGAGTCTACTTTGTGTTCAGCCAGTTCCACTGGGTTTAGCTTTTCTGACTTCATATTTCTGGTCTCCTTTTCTAACCTGTGGAACCTGACATTTCCTCTGAAATCCCTGCACTGCCTCACTGTAGAAGACAGCAGATTACCAAGTGAAACAGGGGATCCTAGGCAGCCAAGAAAGAGAAATAGGTAAGAACAGAGCAAGTTAACAACCAAAAGATGGTCCAGGATCTGTACCAGTAGCTCAGACCACACACCAGACTTTTGCCAAGTCTAACTCTGAAGGAGTGTATCAAAACACTGGCAAATACAGGAGGAAGAAGAATTTGCTGCCAGACTGAAAAATAAGAAGTCCTTACATATTTCCACATAGACTGAACATAGTTTTGCAAACACTTGTGAGTGAGACTGTCAGTTGCTGATGGACCCAGCACCAAGATAATACACAAAACTCATGGAAGTTCAAGGTAGAAGGACTAGTATTTCTGGAGTAAAACATCCAACAAAAGAGCTTGCAAACAGACCTTTCCTAAGCACAAGACATCTTCACTTCCCCTCAGTTACCACAGCAAGTACAGACCACAGAATATCAATGTCCTTTAGCATTTGTTCTGTTCAACAGCTCTGGGCTGCTGGCCATACCTAGGGAAAGGCAGCTTTCCTGACACCTCCCAGGAAAAGGTAGTACAGCACCAGGGAAGAACTCAGCCACAGTGTGCTGTTCTCCAGCACCGCCAATAAAATCACGAACATTTACTGCAGCAGCCCCACACACAAACCAGCTGGGTCAGCCTGAGCGTTTCATCTGAGGGCAATTTATGGAGCACGTCAGTTGATCTTCCAAGATTTGGCTTGAGAAAGGAGGAGTAACAGAGTTTTGTTTCTTAAATTACACAAGGAATTGAAAGATATCTACAGACCAAACATCTCCACCAGGTTGATTTTAAGGACGCTCAGTCTCTTGCTTTTCAAAAACCTGTCACAGAGCTATCAGCTGACATTTGTCAGAACTGACATCATGAGGCATTACAGTTTTAAGTAAAAAAATGCCAGGCAGATATTTTTCTCCACGGTTTTTAACTTGTCTAGCACAATTTTTAAAGCAATTTTATTCTGGATACATGACTTCTGAGCTAGGTTTGCCCATCAGACATCCTTCTATCTGAGTACTCACTACCTTCTGTACAGGCAAAAAAAGGTCTTCATGGACCCCAGTGGGTCAGATAGAAAAATACAAATATACACCAAGTCAAGGTGTGAATGCACAGGGATCAAACAGATTAGTATCTGCTCTAAAAACCTTGACCAAAAAGATACCACATTCAGGTTGATTCATATGGATTTCCCCACCACCACCATTTTCAAGAAAAAGATCAGAAGGCATCTTCTTTCAGCCAGAAGTGGTTTTAGAATCCCTGTGAGAAGTCCCAAAAAGCTTCAAAGGTTATAAACAATTTTTCAAACTCTAAATCACAGTCACTAACTAGACAAGTAGTGAACACCTACATATGTGTGGTCTTACGTATACACAAAAAAATCCTTTCATCAGGAAACAAATTACTTTCGTTGTTCTCAACAGACAAGTGTGCCAGAGGGATTCCATCTTTCTTCTGGAAAACCTTTCCTCATTCTAGCTCAGTGCTGGATGTCTCTATGGAGACAAAAGCTGTATTTTGTAAGCCTAAGGGCAGAACAAACCTGGAGGAACAGCATGGACCAGCTACAGGACAGAGAGCAAAACATCAGTTCATGTTTTGCTAAATATACATAGATTGAATTGAGTTTGGGTTTATAAGTGTTTATATTAACACCAAATCTCTTTTTAAAGAAACCTGATTGCAACCATCCCTAAGAGTTACTATCTAGGAAACATCTACAGACCCCAGAAATGGAGACTCATAAACCTCAGCAATTATGCAAGATCAATTAGTCACTCTTAGCTTGCAAATCGATCCCGGAGCAGATCTGTTTGAACACTCCATCAACTTCACAGAAAACCTTTCAGCACACTTAAATTCTGCCTGGGGCCACCCCTATTTGTAAGACAGGAAGTGTCCCCAGTCACACCTGATGGGTGACAGAGCCCTTATCTCTGCTGGGTACCCGGTGTTACAGCCTGGAACCATTGACTGCCTTACACAAACACAGATCTCCCCTTGAGTCAACACTTACCAGTGATTTTGCAAAACAGTGCTGGTTAATCATTGTACAATGCAAAACCCATTTCTGCTACTATTTTTTTTTAATTTTATAAAGAAAGTATGAATTAGCTTACAAAAATATACAGAAAGTGGACAAAAAAGTGGAAGCAGAGAGAAAAATAGAAACGATTGCCTGAGGCAAGCACTGGATGGCTAGGAAGTAGAAAGGAAGGAAGGAACAGTAATTTCTCATCCCTTTTCATCGCTTCCCAAGAAATTCTACTCTTTTAATCCATCCAATCTAGGGATAGAAACAATGACCAATTTCAAAAGAATGCCAAGACTTCAAATTCAGCCTTGTCTGAACGTTCAGAGGCCAGGACACAAACTGCACACCCAAACCAGAACTGCTGCTTTATCTTCAGAATTAGAGCGAAATTGTAATAACAACAACTAACTGCAGAGAAAATTACTCTTTCCTGGGACCTGCAGTCTTCTGAACTAGCAAGTACAAGTTTTAACCTAGCAACGGGAAGATTCAGACACAGAAAGGGTATCAGAAATCCAGCTCTCCACACAGACTGGAGAAAAAAAGTATTACTTTCTGGCATTCTTTGGAAAAAGGTGAAGTCAGCTTTTCTCACAGGAGACACAAATGCATCATTTACTAGAATGCAGACAGCATAGAGCAAAGGATAATGCATTTAAAATCTTTAGGGAATAGAAGCATAAGATCTTTGCCTTTCAAAAGAAAACCCACAGAACACCTGACACCCAAAAAGCTACAAATTTTAATTCTCACTGTACTATAGTAAGCATTCTGTGCTACTGTGTATATAATACCAGCTGAACCCGAGGGGCACTTACTGCAGTTCTTAGCTCTTTTGTCAAGTTGCCAGAGATCAAACGGCTGATCTGAGAAGGAAAACCAACACATCCCAGTGCAAACCTGCAGCCCTCTTGAAAATTCTTAAAACATTTTGCTGTGTACAAGTACTGTACAAGTTTCACTGCATTAGCCACAAGTTACATCTCGTTCAGAAAACGGTGACAAGTTATGCCCAAATATGAGACTTGGAACTGAGAAAAGGAAAACCTCAAGCACTACTGTCTCTACTGGGAGTCAAAATATTAAAAAAAAAAAAAAAAAAAAAAAGGCAGAAAAAACAGCAGAGCTGCTGACCAAGACTGAAATATCAGGGAAATTAACCAATAAACTAAAATTATTGTGTGTTAGTTTACCGTACACTAAGTTACTGTTCACACAGGCTCTGTGTAGACAGCCTGAGTTTACACTGGCAGTAAAGTGATCTACTTCACATTAAGCGAGACCAAAGGAGGCCTCTGTACTTTCTGGGTAATAAATGAACACTTGTCAAGGCCTAACAGCTACTCTTGAACACCAAGGTTAGTGCTGTGCTTCTCACCTGATCTTCCTCTTCATCCTCTTCATCTTCTGCCAGACGCTGCCGGCCCACTTCATACAGCCTGCAAACCGTATCCATGTTCATGGCATCCATGCTGCCCTGATTCTGAAGGGGAGATGACCACACAGCAGTTAGCCCCAGGAATTAAGCTCAGCTTTCATATTCAATGCTACATCTGATCTCAGTCACATCACCAAAATCCCTCTCTCCCATTTACCAACAGCAGCACAATTAGCACTCAAACCGAGTCTTTTTGGTCTCAAGGAACCACATGCACTGAGAGGATGCTACAAGCTGTCATATAGACAGAGTTCCAGAGGACAGCAGTGACACCCCAGCAACCACATTCCCTGAAATAGCATTTCCAATGACTTCCATAAAAGAAAATTTTCTTGGTCTGACAATGTTGTCCTTTCCAACTTCAATAGTTAAACGTCAAGTTTGTCCTGCTACAGGTTCTTGATTCGCTTTTTTGATCTGTAAGGATCAGTGGTTCAGAGTCTGAAGTCGACAGGATGTTAAATTAGTCACTACATGTGTATAGTCAGGTGTCAAGAAACTGGGTCCTGACAACATATTACTGGGCAAAGAACTGGATCCCTAACAAGCCAGAAGTTTCACTCAGTAATCTTTCCTTCAAGCCTTAGCTTGTGGGATGGTGCTAGGAAGACAAATGTAAAAAGAACAATAAGAGTGATTCACAGAAAAGTTCCATGGGAAGCCCCACAAAGATTGCATTTCTCAGTTATTTGGCACAGTGCACGTTTCAATTTGCAATAATAGGAAACTACTGCTATACACAGGAAAAATGCATTTCTCTCTGTGCTCCTGAGAAGGAAAACCTCTGCACATTATAAAGTGGGAAGAGTTTGAAGAAGAGAAGAAAGTGTGTTTGGAGGTTTAAGGAATGAGAGGCAGCAAAACAGGACTGCAGCGGGTGGAAAACAAAAAACTAACAGCACCTTTATCATCATCAAAACACCACCGCTGCCTAGGACATGAATTTAACAACAGGAACTCCAAAAAAGAAATAAGCACTGCACTGAAACTACAGATACAGGGGCCAGAGTTTATTCTTAGCTGCTTTACCTCAATGACAGCCAGATAGCAGTCCTTGCTGTCTGTGCACAAGTCAAAGATATTCCTCTTTACATCTATGGTGGCTGGAAAACATCACAGAACAAACTCAGTGGTTAACTGCAGGTCACTTAATGCTCGGTGGAAAAAAACAAAAGGTGTAAAAGCAGATAATACAATCTTGGGACAAGAAAGAACGGCTGAAATAGAAGTGAAATGAACATTCGTAACTAATTCAACCTGTAATAAAGAATAGAAATGTTGGAGAATATTGTGGAAAACAGCCATGTAAACTCTTAACCTGCTCTGCACAGAGCCTCCTCCCTTGATAGTACATTTATTGGCTTCCCAAGCACAGTAAACAACAGATCATCTGTCAGAATAGGTGGCAAGCAGGGATTGAGTTGTGACCTGTGTCACAATAACAAAAAGACACAATTTCAATAACAAAAGCCACATTTGCTTATGTCCATAGCAGTAATTAGCACAAGTCCAGGAGCTGAAGAAAGGGCTCCTTCTCCAATAAGACCAGTGCCATCCTGGCCAAACCTCCTATCTCAGAATATGCCTTACTTGGAAAGAAGAAAGGAAAATAAAGCCAGAGTTCCTGAACACTAGCAAGTAAGACAATCAGACAGTGAATAGGGTATGATAACTGAAATTATTTCAGTGTTAAACACAACTCTTGTGCTTTAATCAGAACAGGCCACAGCAGTTTGTTTTCTCACACGTGCAAAGGAGAGAAGTGAATGTTACTGAGCAGAACTTGCAATAAACCTTCAAACCTCCAGACCAAGCTATTTAATCCTCTCTTACCTATAGGTTTATAATCAGTTGCATTAAATGTCCTGAAAGAAGAGCCAAAGGGACTTCTCATTCTCTCCTCCAGAAGGTCATCCTCATCATCTGCCTGCAACATAGCTGATACAAGGAAAGATTACTCCACAAATCTGCCTTCCATTCATCACTATCATTAATCAACTTAAGATCAAGCCAGACTCTGACAGGAATTTTCTTTACATTTAATAGCTTGGCAAGACCCATTTAATATCTACTCTTCCAGAGCTGCCTTTATTGATATTACATATTATCGAAACTAATACAGAGGACAAAATTATTTTCTCAAGCATCATCAGATCTGCCATTATACAATCGGTTGCTTTTTAATCTCACAAATTAGTTGTGATATTGCTGATGTTACAGAAAATGGTTTTTGTCAGCAATAGACGTAGCATGAACATCCTGGAAAGAATCCAGTTCACACGTGCCAGTAAGGCCTGGGGTCAGACTCTCTGAAGCTTCCAATTTCACTGAATAAGCATCTACTTATCTCAAACAAGAGGGGACCAAGGAGAGTGATGTAAGGCTGAGAAGTCCTACCTCCATACATCACTGTGCCAGTATAGTTGAAGACCACACGACACTGGTCCAGTGCAGGTACTGTGTGTAACAAATGGAAAGTCCGGAGGTCCCACTGAAAAAACACAGGCTAAGGACCAATAAACAAAAGTTTACAAACCCTTTCCAACACAGTGGCAAAGAAATGATTAACTGTGTTCAAGAAACTTCATTGCCGCTTTCTTGCAAATATGATGGAACCAGAGTCGGATTCCAGCACCACAATTCCCTTCCACGTGTTCAAAATGAAAAAGCTCTTACTCAAAATGCCATTCCCAGTCACGACAGGTTACTGCAGTAGCTTCAAGGTTGATCTTGGTAAGGAATGGGAAGAGAGCAGAGGTATGATGGAGTATATCAGAAAAAAAATTCTCTCTTGCTCTCTCTCAAGTATTTTCCCTAGGCTGTATCAGAGGCAGAATGTAGATTTACATTAGTAATCTGTCTGACAGTCCCTACTCCCTTGATTCACAGATTCCAGTTACCACACACAACGTGTAACACAAATCATTAATACAAAATCTGCAAACAGCTACTTGTTCATCTACCAGTTGTTTAGGTCCCAGCACCTCAGTTACCACAGTGGCCAAAGGATACAATTTCAGTGTTGACTATGACCTCCAGCCCATTGGGATGGAAAACACCACTGATAGTCATGTTGAATTTGTCAAACTTGTGGATGGCTTGTGCTGATCTGACATCCCAGAGGACACCATCATTTAGGACAAGATCATCAGTGGGGTTAAAGGTGGCACAGTTCTTCTTGTAGTTGTTGGCAAGATCTGGGTTAAACAGAGTCAATAGCTTGTTGCCAGTCTGAATATCATAGATCTTTTAGATTAAAAAGAAAAAGAAAGATTAGTCACAATTTGCAATATACTTCTGCCTAAGATCACCCCATTCCCCCTTTCACATGACAGCATTCCATAAATCACCCTTCATACCAGCCCTTTAATAGTTTTTCACAGCTGGAACTAAGTCTCCCAAGTTTTGGCCAGGACTCAGTTTACTGCAGGTTCACTGATAGGTTTACTACAGCCAGGACGAGTTCCAAAGAAACTAACCCTGCTATGAGGAGTGGGCTGGGAAGCTGCAGTCACAAGGTACCACTTAGCCAAAAACTGTTTCAGAAATGGAACTGCTTTCAGAGCAGATGGTATTTACAAACATTAAAACTCCAAAGCACGCAGTGAGGGGAAAAAAAAACAAAACAAAACTGCAGAAAAGGAGTTAAAATTCCTGGCATCTATACAGAAAGGCAACTTTCTGAGCTCTGTCACAACAAACTGTTGGAATATAAAAAGGGTTTTAACTAGTAAAAAGGGTTTATGATCATCTCCTCAGATAAATTAAGTCTGTAAAGGCCCTCAGAGACAAGCTCTTGTTCAAACTCTCTACAACTGGAAAACAAATCTATTTACCAGATGAACACAATACACAAACTGATCTGACTTTCAGCTAAATATAAGTTAAAAATTGGGCAAGAGTAGAGAGTTTGCTTAAACAAATCAGAGTTAACATGTAAAATTATGAATAATTTGATTAAGTTATATTTCATGACTATTTTTTATGCAAATACGCTGAGAGACAGTGCCTACAACAAATGCAAATTAGCACTGAGAAGCAGCAGAACCTCTCTGCAGCCTGCATCTGTCCAATCTGCATGTATTCACACAAAAACCATAAGAGCATTCCCTGAAAATACAGTGGTAAAATTAAATTACTCAAAAACAAGCTGCAAATTTGGGAGGGCAAAAGAAGAATACTTAAAATAGGTCGTTTCCCACAGCTGTTCACTGAGCAACTGTTTAGAGTAGAACTTCATTATTATTTATTATTATTATTACTATTACTGAAAAATCATGCAAAGAAAGCAACTTCAGGGAAAAAAATCCTGCATGATCTCTCTCCAGTGAACAAACCCAAGCAGATTCTATGGAGGATTATATTCCTGTCACAGCCTCACAACCACGAGCTTTCCTGGTACTTACATGTGCAATGTCTCCCTTTGTGCCAATGACCCTGTCCTGAGAGTGCTTGCTGAACTCCACATAGTGGTCGTCAGGGAAGGAATGCCTGGAGACAGAGGCAGTAAAAAAGTCAAGGAACTGCAGATTCTACGTGAACCAAACACAACCCCAACACCTCCAGCACTGATTTCAACAACAGAGAAAACTAAACATGTAGAAAACACTCTCCTTTCCACTGCCTGTGGACAGTGCTGAAATGCTCCACCGGCATCTTCAGGGAAGTCTCTCTTACAGACACAGCCTTTACAGCAGACCAGTGACAAAACCACAAATAGCAAATTCACAGACTTGTCATCAACAGTGTCAGCCATAAACACAACACTGTTTAGAGGACCAGGCAATGAATGGCATCATGAGCATTCAAACACACATGCAGGCCTGAGCCCTGTGTGGCCTTTTCTCTGAAGAATGGCCCCAAACAGGTCACACCAAAACAGCTCACTACAACTAAAGAAGACAACAGTCAGACCTTTAAAAAATGAAGAGCCTTCCACCCATCTTTTAAATGGAAAGGAACAATTGTAAATACCGAAAGAGATTTTAAATAGCTTTATCCAGGATTGCAATAGCTTGTGTCGGGTCTGAAAATTTCCCAATGCAAATCACCACTGCTAGTCAAATTCTGAACTGGCTACAGAACGACTGTCAAGGTAATTTACAAACATGAGAATAAAAAGACAAACATATTTCTTTGCCTTCAGGAGCAACAGTGATTTTACTGATCTATTTTGCATTAAACAGGTAGTTAGAATTTAGTTAAAACTTACTCTGTGTACACAATAAAATAGGGAAGATGCTAACACAAGACAGGGAGCACATTTTACTTTTCACAAGAGACATTATGAGATCTGTGCTATTCTGTTTTTCAGAGTTTCTTGCTATATCAAGTTGTTCTTCTAACTGCAGCATATCCCACAGCTGAACCAGAGTACACCTACTTCATATCAAAGACAGACTTCATTCCCCACAGCGCAGACAGAGGTTGGCTCCACGTAGCAGATGTCAGCAATAAAGATCCATCCTGGATTTCCAGATTGGAGTGAAGGAGGGGGGAGGGAAAACACAGGTTATGATTTTACCTCTACACATTTACCTTACACATATAAGATAAAGGTAGGAACTTTGTGCTTAATAAACTGCTCCTATAGGGATAAAAATCTAGGTATCTAATACCATGTATAATATAAAAAGCCCTTGGCAGACAAAATAAAAGATTACAGATAACAATGGGAATATCTATGATGTTAAAAGCAGACAAACACAGAATAATCCATGCCTGAACGTTAATGCCCTGAGTGGAGTCTATTCTGCTTACAAATCAGCATCTTATTTCTTCCTAGAATCATCCCCCAAAAGATTTCTTTCTCCAGCAAAGAGAAAACTCTGACACTTTATCTCATGCTTCTCTTAAATAGTCAGTTTAACCATTTTTCCCTTTGCAGACATATATATTAATTTCTTATGAAGGCACACAGCCACTGTGTATCTCCTCTATCATCTTGGAAAGAATAATTGTAGAACTCACAAGAGAAAGAGCCTACAATTATCACAGGTACTTCAACGACAGGCATTGCAGGCCAGCCAGTAGGTGCATTTTGGACGTACACGTCCAGATGGGCCCAAAACATGCCAGGGGTTTAGGTACTGAGAATTTTTAAAAATCTGAACAGGTTGGTAATTCCTTACCCTGGATGGCTCAAGGTGCGTGATGGCAGAGTTGTGGCAGTTGTAACTGGCCTCTTCCTGTCCACTGAACACATTATAGAGTTTCAACTGCCCCGTGCAGGTACCCAGCATTAAGAATCGTTCTCTTGCAGAAAATGCACAACAGGTAAAGCCACTTTCATCCTCATTCGCTTCCCTGAACACAGAAATTGGACGGAACCTGGAGAAGGCAAAAATACACGAGTCAACCAAAAGAGAGAAGAAAAGCAAAACTGAAGTGCTGTGATACTAAATCCAGCCCTTAAAAATCATGTAAGTACATGTTACAGCTTTCTTCTAGAGCAAGGTGAGTGTCAATTGGAAGACTAGTGCTCAAGTGAGTATGTTACAACAATGTTTGGAACCTTTCAGGGTTTGTTTAGCACTATTTATTACTTCTGTAAAAGCACATCATTAAGTTGAAGCACCTGGAGTCCATCTTCAAAGTTGGATTGATGGAAACCCTGTAATGCCATCACCTGGATAAGTACAGCCAGCCAGCAAAAAAAAATCTCCTAACTGTTCTGAAACACTCAATACAAGAAGACATGGCACATCAGCCAAACAACCTCCTGACATTGTAACTTCCCACAGTGACACTGGTTTCACTGTGAAGATGCTTTCATGTGTCATCTTTATAAATTTTACATCACCTTCCAATTTAACCTCAGAAAAGAAAGGCCACATAAAACAGCAACTTGCAGTGCTGAAGATTGAGCTGCGAGAGCAAAGTATGGATTCCACTGTCCTGCATATCTGTCAGCCAACCATCCTCAAGGCTCTGCTACGCTCTCCTGGAAAACTGGTGTTATGTACTTACCTTCCAAAGGAGAACAAAGAGCTTTGAGCTTCAGCAGTCAATGTTGCTCATGAATTAACATGATATTGAAAATGAAGTGTGCTTTATGTACTAAGGGTCAGTAGTAAGGACAAACAGAACAACTTCCAAACATGCCTTTCAAGGTTCTGTGAATTAAAACACTGTCATTGTGAATTAAAACACTTTTCTCTCCACGGATACTCCGCTGTGGGACTGCACAGCCTGAATCCAAGTAAGGCTTTTTGGCACAGGGTGCATCCTGAGAGGGACCACGAAACATTTCTCTTCCTTACCTGCTAAATATAAGGTGTCTATCAAAGCAGCCACCATCCACCCCTCCGTACTTCGGAA
Source organism: Myiotriccus ornatus (assembly GCA_036023395.1). NCBI lineage: Eukaryota > Metazoa > Chordata > Aves > Passeriformes > Tyrannidae > Myiotriccus > Myiotriccus ornatus. Next base: position 16,905,888 of record JAYRBT010000023.1, read on the forward strand.
AGGCTGCCCTGCGGGTCAGCCGTGAGGTAAAGTTAGTTGGCGCCTGGCGCCTCTGTTTTGGCTCAGGACACTGGTGGGGAGTAAAGAGAGAGAAAGGGGGACAGGTGGCAACAGGGTTCTTGCAGCGGGCGTGCTGCTCCCTAAGGTACTCTGTGATTATACTGTCCAGCGTGGGTGGGGAAGGAAGGTGTCTGTCCAGCTGCTTTTTGATAGCTGGGCTCTGGCTGTAGGCGCCATGGTCCGATTTTTGTCGCAACACTCTGATTTTCCTGCCGTTGCAGGGAGACGGCCTCTCCCTCACAAAGCTAATCCTGCCAATCAGAGGAGAGTTGCTGGCATAAGAAGGGCCTGGAAGGGCAGGTGGACCTTGGGATGCCGACGGCCTTGCCTGAGCATGGACAGAAGTGGCGGCGGAACCCACAGCAGTGTGGCTACTCAACCGGGCCGAGATGCCATTGGCTATGCGGGGAGTGCGAGGCAGGGTCACGGGAGAGGCAGCGGCCGCCACGGGAGTGAAGGCAGACGAGTGAGATGCTGCAGTCATGGGCAGGTCAGCCTCCTTCGTAAGGACGGACGCCGTTTCTCCCAGGCCCTTAGAGATGAGATGGTTCCGAATCAGCAGCAGCAGCTCCTTCTCAGGAAACGTGATCCTTGACTGGGCCACCACGTCCGCCTTCTGCAGCCGAGCCAGAGAGACGTCGGTGCCGATGAGCAAGGGCTTCCCCGAGACGCGCTCGATCAGCTCCGCCGCGTACTTGCAGAACTTCACGTGCTCGCTGCGCTTGTCCTGCAGCACCGGCTCCTTCATCAGCTGCTGGATCTGACAGCTGCTGAACAGCGGGAGCTTGCTGATGATCTGCCGGACGGTGCTGCTGCGCGACAGCCCCACCAAGGCTTTGCAGGCCAGCGCCCGGATCTGGTCGGCGTCGGTGATCGGCATCTTCACAGACAGCAACGACAGCAGCACTTTGATGCCGTTGTTGGACTGCACCACATTCCACATCTTGGCCAACGTGTGCTCACTGCTCTTGGGGGCCTGAGGAAGCTTTCGCCGAGGAGTTCCAGAGATGAATTTCCCGATGCTGGAGATCCGGTTATCTGGCCCACAGACACAATTGATGATGATCTGAAGGGCTGATTTCTGAATCTCGGCATCATGGATAAAAAACTCACCCTCAGCAACTCCGAGGATGATACTAATACCTAGTGAGGGAAAGAAATAGTTTCTTTAGTACTTTAAAATATATCCTTCACAGTCAATCGGACAAGGAAGGGAGTCTTGCAATGAATTTGAAAAAAGTCGATAATTCTCTTCCTTCTGGAAATTTCTGAAGTTCTGCCAACTAGTCTAAAACATTCTTCTACTTCCCTGGCAAAATGTTTTTCTGCACTGTTGCTTCTCTGCTTTATCATCAGTAAGCAGAGTCAAGCCATCTTTCAGAGCGGGTGATCAGGCATGGCCCAGGAGAGCAAAACCTCAGATATCTGGACCAGAGTGAGATGCACAGGCACACTCTGATTCCTACTGCACAGAGCAACTCTCTTGTGTAAACACAAGGTGAACACAGAGAGGAAGGAAGGAGACCATGGCACTGTGAGGGAAAAAAAAAAATTATATCACAACTTCTAAAAGGAGTCAGGCAAAAATGAAACTTCGGGTTTATTTTTTTCCCAAGGTGTTCCTGCTAGTTTAACATCTGCTTCAGAAGATCAAAACCCTCAAAGAATTGGTATTTGTCTGCAGAAAGTTTTTGTGCAAAAGAAATCGGTTTTTGCCCACATCTAGTACTCTGCCAGCCTTTTTCCTTTCATTAAAAAAAAAAAAAAAAAAAGAATAAAAATCAGGTCGCAGATAATGCATAAGCCTTGGATCTGATCCAGGCACATGTCAGTCATTTACATACTGAACCTGCTAGGTAGCCAGTTACAGCATAACTCACAGCAATAATTGTTACTCTCAAGGGCCATATCCCCAGGAGACCTAAATTTCTGGGAAGCTGAGGAAACCTAATAGTCCCATTACAAAAGTGTATTTGCCTCCACCTGTTAATAGGCTCTTGAAAACAAGTACAAGAGAAAGATGTATCGCCAGATTTGTACCCAACACAGTGTTCATCATGACACAATTTTAACCACAGTCCACTCTCCCATTTATTTGCATTCTTGGCAGTAATTCTGAGTAAGTGAATTATTTTAACCCTTGTCTGTCTGTAGGTGAGAAACAACCAGCCAAAAACCATGTAGCAGAAGACAGCTGATGAATGGCTAAGTCATCAGGACCATATTCAGCTTACCCACAGTGGAAACAGTAGATCCAGCTTCATCTAGCACATCCACAGGTTCTGCTAGCTGCAACTGGATTTTAGGAACCACAGTCAGGATGGCCAGTACATCCAAAGCATATCGTACTGTGTCATTCCTGGAAGAGAACAACAGAAGAACTTCTTGCAGTGCATGTACAGAGTTATTTCAGTAACATAAAACAGCATTCAATCTACTCTACTCCAACAAATGGAAGTAAAGCAGTCACGTCTGCTGTATCTGATGGTGCCTTTTGATTTTAGCTTATTCCACTCCTAAAGGGCTGGTCTCCACAGAAGGCAGCACTCACATGTACACCATTGCCTGCAGTCTGCCAACATTTATCCCACACAGCCCACAGGCTCTTAAAAGCACTATAATTTTGTATTTTAAAAAATAAGAATGTTAAGACTTATCCACAAAAGCATTCTAAATTAAGCTCCTAAATCTACTCTATATCTTAGTTGGGAAACGTTGCTGTCCAAAATACTCTGTCACCAGTCAGCTAGGAAGGAAGCTGTTCTGAAGTCAAGGGAAACTGTTTAGCAGAAAAACAGACAATTGTGATAGGAAAAAAGGCACCAACTTAGGCTCCAGCTTAAGAGAGACACAGGTGTGTGGAAGATGAAAGGGATGATTAGCAAGAGATGAGAGAGCAGAACATTTCAAGAAAAGAGGAGGAGGTCTGTAAGCCTGTATGGAAAGGCAGGAGTTAACTCAGGTAGCAATTAGGAAAGATGCAGAAGGTAAGAAACAGGAGAACAGAAACTACCCAGGAGAGTGTAACCTGAGAGGGAGGGAGGGAATTACAGAAGCAAAACAGATTTCAAAGGCTTTCAGGTTGAGTTAGGCAAGGAGCTCCTACAGGCAGTAGAAATAAGGACGGAGTCCTGGTCCACCTCATTCTATGATTAAGATACGTCTTGATTTCATCTCATATTTGCAACATTTTCTAGCCTTTCTCTAACAAAAAGGTAAATAAATTTTGAGACAGATAAAAAGTGGCACAGAACTCTGTTTAAACTATGATGCTGCTTTCTCAGAAATCAAAGGCCTGAGGCATTTTGGCTATTCAGAAATATCTTGGCATCCCTCTCTCTACCTCAAAATTTTAGTTCTGCCTTCCACAGTGTTAACTTTCACACAGCACAGGCCCAAACAGCACTAACCAGGATGTGCCTGTTTTAAATGTTATCGGGGTAGAAAATCTAGAAATGCAATGTCCTGCCCAAGAGCCACAACCTGCTGCACTCCAGTACAGCAGCACAGCAAACAGCTCACCTTGCATAGTACGTCTTCCAGTTGCAGGCTATGGAAATGAGCTGGAGCATGAGTTGGACACAAGAGAGTTTGAGAAAAACTTCTGCTGGCTCCCAGTAGAGCTGTGCTGGACCGTATTCAATCAGGAACTCCATCATCTCTACAATCTGCTCATGAGTATATGAACAGGCCTGCAGGGAAGGGAAAGCATTAGATCACAAGGGTTACAAACTCACACATCAAATCCTCCACTGCTAGGATTTAACTGAAAACTGCATTTACAAGATTAGACTACCACTGTCTCTTGCAGCTTAAGTATTTACTTTCTGTTTTATTCCCCAGTTATTAAAGAATACAGCAACTATCACTGTAATAAGCTTAAGGATAATATCCTTTAAGTTTCTTTACAGTTTTAGAAAGCTTAGGCCAATTTAAGAGGAAAAGCTACATTAAACTAAAATTCTACTCTGCTTTTAAACTACTAATGTAGTAGTTACTACACATCATTCAAAACACATTCCTGCTAAAATATTAAAAAAGGTTGCTAAAAATATTCAATTACAGTTTCTAAGTTCTGACTATACAATACACTGAAGAAAAAAAGAGAAATTCCTAACAATTTCTTGCCTTTCAATATTTTTTAATTACACAAGAAGGCAACAGCTTATACACATTTCTTTAGTTACTGAGAATAGCTGATTTTTGCAGAAGCAAAAACATCCTTGTATCTTTCTTATTTCAATACTTCTAGAAAACCACCATAAATAAAATCAGAAAACATAGGTGAATGTGCTCCGTCAAAACAAGCAGCCACAAAATCCAGTTTTAAAAAACAAAACAAATCAACAAAACCAGGAAAAATCAGGAAAAAAAAATTCATGGCCGACACCATGGATTATAATCTATCTGGATCTCCCAGGTAATTTCTAAAACGAATGGTGTCCAAAAGACACATTTCAGTTATCATTATTAAATTAAATGTATTTCCAAGTTTTTCAGCATTATGTACCTCTCTACACACAGATTTTCTCCTTTCAGAGATTAAAAGAATAGAAAAAACTGCAGGCAACAAAAATACTCTGCCTTTAAGTTTTTGGGAAATGGAAAAGGACCCACAGCAGATGAGCAGGAACCCTAATCAAATGTAATTCAGATGAACCTCAGGGGCTTTCCTGTACTTTCCTATTGCAGTGTCCTTCCACGAGTCAGGAAAAAAGTACAAATAAAAAAATCCCTACAAATTGCACACTGCTTAGTTATTCCACTGGTTTCAAAAGACCTCCACACACATCCGCAGCCTGGGATCACTTGAAAAATGCAACAACGGCGTTATAAGCTTGCACCCTGCTCCTCACCTTGTAGGGGGGCTGTGGATGGACCAGGATGCCCCCTTCAGTGCGCTGCAGAGACTGCTTCACCTGCTCCAGCTTGATGGCCAGGTGAGCCTCAAAGTACCTGCGCAAGGCCATGCAGGTGTGCTTGCCCGTCTGGCGGCTGGCAAAGATCTCATCGTCACTCAAGAGGGCCCCTTGGTCTTCCAGGTTTAAGATCTCCAGAGTGCTTATCTTCAGAAAGACGTTGTTGGGTGGGGGGAAAAAAAAGGGTTCATCAGCTCAGTCTTCAGGGGAAATAAAAAGCATCTACAACTCTCAGCGGCGGTTGTACTAAACCCAGACACGCTGGGTTTACTGTGCAGGACAAACAAGCCCGCTCACAGCTGACTAAGGCTGTTTGAACACAAAGGGGTATCTGCTTGGGAAATAGTGAGTCCAAATTGAACCATTCCCTCTCCTTCACTATCTGTGAAGAAAGAAATCCAGAGTTCCATCAGTGTAGGTCTGGAGGCAGGCCTTATATGGCACAACACAGTGCGTGCTTACACCCTGCAGCACTGATGTCCCCAAGTTAGACACAACCCAAGCAGCAGAACTGCACAGCAACACCCTGCAAATACTCCAGCTTTTCTACATGAACAGTGTAATTTGTGCCCATAAGGTACCGTGGTTACACAGCACACACACAGTTGTACCTCTCCAGGAACAAGGCTGGATTTATCCACATTCAAAAGGGTGCATGGCAATGCTGCACCTGTATGTGGAATGGTGAGAAACATTTGGACTCCCACTGTTTGAATAAGTACTGCTTAACCTTGCAGTTGCACCAAAAAGCTCCCAAAGGGTAGCAAGTCTCTAGAGAATAATCATAATAATAAAAAAAATAACAATAAAGATAAAGGGATCCATGTGCATGTTGCTTAGAAAACTCACCCAACCTCTCCACCTCTTTTGAACTGAGGAGGAAAGACCCCCAAGCAAAACCAAACAGAACAGAACTCTGCACAGCTGCACTGCAAAGGATGCAAACCCTGACTCTAAAACCCTGCTCCCCACTAAGACCACAAGCCTTACCAGGTTAACCAGACGCCGAAGGCCATCATGCCTGTCAAAGAGCTCCAGGACAGCACGGAAGGAGAAGCAAATGGAGAAGAACATGGTAGCGTGGCAGCAGCCCGAGGCATGGGAGCACTCCATCAGCCACAAGGTGTAGTTCACCACATCTGAAAGCACATTATGGGGGTGCATGCACACCTAGAAAGCAAAAGAACATTCTTGAGGAGGACTTCAAACAGATTGCTGAAGAGAATTTCTCCAAGGAGAACGAGGGCTCTATGAGAAGCAAACAGAGGAAGAATATCAGTTATTCCCAGCTTGACTTGGGATATCTGAGACAGGAAACAAAAATTCCAATTTCCAGATCAGTAAAAAAACCAAACCAACCCTGTGAGACGAATAGAGCCTATGATTTGGCAATGAAAGACTAGCAATTGGTCCATTCCCAGAGCAAAACACAGTAAATACAGCAGCCTTAGTGTAGTATAATTCCAGGGAGTCTTTCTCCATACCAATTCCAGATATCCAAAGAATGAGTTGCTAGAGGCAGAGAAGCTTCCACTGAAGAAACAAAAATTCCTCACAGTATAACAGTAGCATACACTGTGCTGAGGCTCCAGCAAACCCTGGCAGCAATGAAGCCAAAGGGAACTGCAAGGATCATCAAATCCAAGTCTGAAGCCTGACTTTCTCTGGAAACAAGACAACTGAGCTGGTCTTTTCCCTTCTCAGACTCTGCCTCTGACATGTGCAGACCACGTGCTCAGAACTGCACCGTCCATATGCCTGTTGGCTTCTGATGAGGAGGAACTCAGAACCCTCTGCCAGGGTCAGTGCCAGGAGGAACAGCACCAAGCTGAAGTGCTGGCACCAGCTGCTGTGTGCCAAGTTAGCAGAGTTTTCCCTCTCTTCTCTGCTGGTGCTGGACATACTCAGCAGAGTATGCTGGTAGCAGACAATACAATGCTACCAGCTTCAGACCTGAGGACTGGCATGGACTATGTGACAAGGGACTGACCCTTGAAACTGGTTTCCTATGAAATCCAAAATGTCCCACAGAAATTTGCTCTATGTGGTATCTGTCGATATTGGGGGTAACATCTGGCAGAAGATACAATATCACTACAAAACAGCTGCATGGTTTTATGACACGGTCTGAGGATGTCAGGCAGAAGGAATCCTCATGCAGCACCCTGCCATGGCTTTTGGCCTTCCTTTGGAACGGCCATGCAAGCAGCAAGGAGAATCAAGTTAAAATACAACAAAAGGTTCAAAGAGAGTATATGGAGTTTTCTCATAAAGTTCAGAGAAACACCAGAGCAGCTCATGTGCAGTCAGGGTCCATCTTTCTGACAAAATGGGCAAAAAGAAGTGGTTTCTTGCCTACATAAGGGAGATGCAATACAGGGCACGGACAGCCCAGATTAACCATGATTATCAAAAGTTTGAGAACTCATTCCTACAAACACCTGCAGAACATAAATACCAACAGAGCCCACAGAGATACAGCCTTAAAAAACCACTACTAGTCCTTCCCTATGTGCTCAGGAGCCTTAAGAATGTTGAATCACAACACACATTTAGACAGCATCAAAAACGAGGAAAGAATAAGCAGATATGTACAGTTACTATTTAACTGTTTCCATTTTCAGCTGAAAAAAAAAAGAAAAACATGGTAGACAATGACAGGGACGGGCCAGCAATCAAAAGCTATCATCTCAAGCAGAGCAGAGTTGAAGGGTTAAAGCTACAACTCTGCAGTTGCTTTGAATGACTCTTAGAGCAGAATGCTCCCATAGGCCAGGACTAATGCTCACAAGCATCTTTTCTTTCATCTTGGCACGGTTAATGGCCAGTCTTCGCGAACGAAGAACCGGGGAAGGTCTTTACACCTTCCAGCCTGCGCATTGGATTTTTTAGG
>JAYRBT010000023.1:16913859-16949526 GCA_036023395.1 Myiotriccus ornatus
CTCCATCTGCCCGGGGAGTGGCCCTGACCAGGAATCGAACCTGGGTCTCGGCGGTGACAGTGCCGCGTCCTTAACCACTAGACCACCAGGGGCTCCCTTTTGGCATGGTTAGCAACTTCAGAATAAACTGGATCAGTTCACAGATCTGGCTCAGCACACACATGCTGCTGTCAGTCCAAAAAAAAAAAAAAAAGAAAACAGAATCACTGCTCAAAGTACCTGGGAAACTGAAGCCTAAGGGAATACTGCCCTGTGGACTCATCTGAAGGGATGCTCACTGCAGGGGCAGTACTGAACCCAGAGGATGAGTTCTCTTAAGCGGTTTTGTTCTATGTTAAAATGTGAGGCAAGAACCGTTAGCATCATTAACATTTTTTTAACAGACACAGAGAACCCACAGTGTCATTTAATGTGGTTTACTGAACAATGCAGATCAGACCTGCGTGGGTCTCTTGCTGCACTCCACCACCTCCACAGAAGTTGTGCTGCTGTCTGGAATCTGACTGAGGGACTGTGTCACACTGAAGCTGTCCACACTGGATGGAAAAAGCAATCCCAACTATGGCAATCCATTGGAACAGATGGGAAAAGAAAGACAAATGAGAACGGAGGAGGTTTTTGTTGGGGTTTTTTTGAGGGAAAGAAGGAATAATAGGACAAAAAAAAGTGATGAAAGTATTGAGACAATGCTGACAAGGTCTTCAGTTAATTCCCTAGGAACTGAAATCCACGCTCTTGAAACAAAACACTCAAACACACTATTATTCATACACCTCCTAGTGCCTCTGCACATACCAAAGTCATCCACATAGATTTGCTTTCTGGCTTCGGAGATGTTTATTCACTGTTTGAACACAGGTAGAAACACTGAGAAACGATGGAATCACTGCAGTTACGGGACAAGGACGACTCTTACCCTCTCCATGGCATCCTGATTGTACGACAAGTAATACAAGCACATGGACACCCCTGTTGCTGCCATGGAAGGACGAGGAATCTCCAGCAACTTTTGCACTCCTCCATGAGCAACAAACTCCGTTGCAAACTTGTTGTGCAGCAGCAATGATGCCAAATGCTAAGGAAGGACAAAAGCAGACTGTAATTCTTCAAACTGTCATCAATTCCATTCCCAGCCCGCAGAAGAACAGCAGAAAAAGCAAGCGCTCCATGCTTTGGCCACCTCATTTCCTCCCCCCATTCCATTTAACCCAGAATGTAGTATTCATCCCAATGACAAAAGCAAAAAAGGCACTAGCACTTCATTTTACACATCTTGAATAGAAGAGCAAGTCAGATTATCCAACAAGCCACCTTAAGGTCTTCTTATTCTTTTCCAATTCATTCACTTTCTATTATCACTAAGACTTATTTAAATTCCCATTCACACTTTGATTATTGCCATATTGCTGACAAGACGAATTACAGAAAATGAAGTGTAAAGGCAATTTAAGAGAAGTCTGCAGCTGCACTGAAGTGTACTCCACATTACTTTTCTATATTAGAGCACCTTAAGAGGAAACAGTAAGAACCATTGTGAACCCCACTCCACTCCCAACTGAGGTAACCTGTAGGAACACTGCTCCTTGGAAAATAAATTCTCAAATGATAAAGATACAGAGAGGAAGATGACACTGGAGGATCAGAGGCAGAGAAGTGACTGTGAAAGAGGGGAAAGAACACACAGAAAAGTTTAATTTGTGCTGCTGCACTGCAGGTTTGGCTTGGTTATTTTGTGTGGCTTTGTACCTTCGGGAAGCAACCTTAAAGACTTCTCACACAAAACTCCTGTATTTCAAACACTAAGCTCAGAAATGTCATGCTGAGGCTTCTGGGAGTAAGATACTTGTGCTTACCCCTCACAAAAGTCCCTTGAAATGGAAAGCAGTGGAACAACTCAGGAATACCATTAAGGGCAGCAGGAATGCAAGCAGTTGACAGAAGGGTTTTTTATCATCCTCAGATAAGCAGGTGAAATTAATGACACTTCCTGTACAATTAAGATCTTTTTACCTCCTCTTCCCTGTCCTGTTTTTTCATTTTAAATACTTGAGAGTTCTAAGAACAAAACTGCAATGCATTCAAGCTGAGTGAAAGCCAATTCCAATCCCAGGGAATGCTGCAAGACACGGGCCTAAAGAAGGTGAGCACTCGCCTTTGACATATAGTAGGCACATATTCAATGTTTTTGCAATGTTTATATTTATGTATTATGAAAGTAATGTACCTTAAGAGCTTCAAAAGTGAGCAGCACATCATTGGTTCTCTTCAAATCGATGTAGTACATCATCAGCTCCCTTGATCCCAGTTGCATAAAGATGGGTAATAGCTGGGAAAATAAAAATGGGACACTAGCTGAATGTCTCACGGGAAGCACAAGGTCTCTTTTGGTTTATACTCTCTCAAACCCCCAGTTTCCCCCTATTAGCAGATACCTGTTATGAGAGGTCAGTGGTAACCAGCTCCATCCATAGGAAGCAATAAAGGTTAACAGACCTCTTGTAAAACATCTGCTGACTGCAGCAAGGTGCATGGCAGCTGCCACACGGAAATCTTAAGCCTCTCCTTCAAGTGCGGCTATGGAAGTCCACACAGATACCACCCTGGAGAGAGGTTCCACCTTCCATCTGCGCAAAGACAACTCCCCAACAACTGAACAGAAAAAACAGGAGAGCAGGGCAACAAACCAAAACCCTTTGCATAATTCTTTTGCAACAGCTTTATGCTATTAATTCCTATTTTTATATCCTGTTATTGCTGGCACATGAAGCAATCCAGTCAGCATGCAGGGTGTTAGGGGGATAATGGTTTCTGGCTCTCACAGAAGCAAGGCACACATATGCACACATAATGTGTATCACAAAGCAACACTGTGTTGCTTTGCTCTGTTACAAATTAAGCTAAACCACCTCAAAAAAAAAAAAAAATCTGGTAAATCTGACATGGCCACACTACTTTGCCCATTTAAGTAGTATCAGTTCTCAAAAGCATCTGCTTAATATGGGTCCTGCCCTGTCACTTGTCATCAGAACTACTGCAGAGGTTACACAAACCACTTCATTTAGAATTCCAAGTTATTTCTCAGACTTTTAACTGCAGGAGTCTATCACATCCCCCATAGGAAACAGGAAAAATGTCTGTGTTTCAAACAAAGTGACTTGCCCTGTGTCATGTAAACACCCACCAAATTTAACAGAAACATGGGATTAAATCCCTAGTGCCATGCTCCAACTACAGACCACACACCTGCTAGGTTCGGGTTTGAGTATTACCTACCAAGTAATACTCAAACTAATGACTTCATCAATCTGGAAGTCATCAGCCAGTCAGGAAAGGTTACCTATCTTAATCATAACAGGAAACATCAGAGAGCAATGTAACAATTGTGCAGATTTTTCCCCACACCACCACTCAACTTCGTCAGGAGAACTGGAGCACATTCGTGCTTCCTCCCCCCCCATCTGCTCACCTCTTGATACTCCCCTAAGGGAGTCAGGTACTGCAGAATCAGCCTCTGCTCTATGGCAGGAGTCAAGGGGTAAAGTGTGTAATTAGTGCCAATCACCCACGGGGACATTTCTGACCAGCTGCTGTTGGACAGTTCAATGAACATCCGCTCTGGTTCCGAGGTGGAAAAGCCCAGCTTTTGCTTGGCCTTCCGGAAGCCGTCTCTCTCATGCTGTTTCCCTGATTTGGTTTTCCTCAGAGCCCCATCATCCAGCTTTGCAGCAGAGTTAACTCTGCTACTGGTCTTGTGACTTGAATCAAGATGAAAGGAGATGTCCATGTCACCAGAAACTTCCTCCTGCTCTCCATCTACTGTCACTTCCCCGTAATCCATATCCACAGCCTCTTCATCGAGAGGCAGCAGAGGATCCGATGGCACTTTCCGAGGGCTGGGCCGCTTGTTCTCCTGTTTTGTGGTCATTTCAGTGACCTGTAACTCCCGCAGCCGGCGAAGCACCAGAGCCACCTGTTTGAGAAAAGCAGCACTCGTGAGAACACGCTTCTTGCTTTGATCATGCAACTCACCTCAGCCATGTTTTTTGTTATCAGCATGTAAAACCCACTCCACAGCATAAATTGCCAAGCATGCTGTGGTGTACATTTGCCCATTTCAAAGTGAGTAAGAGAACTCAAACCCTTTTTGCTACAGCTACTTTGATTCTAAAATAGCAGCACACCAAGTCTCCCGTGTGAGAAGGAAGTGGCTTGAAAGCCACTAAGAGCAGATGAGCTATACTGGTGTTAACAGAACCACAGAGCAGCCTGCAGCATCCTTCCATCATCTCTGCCTAGCCTGGAATAATTCCCTTTCAAAGCAGCAGCTTTGGTAAATTGCAGGTCCCCGAAACCAAAGGTCATGCTTTTACTTTTAAAGATTAGAAGAGCAGTGAATGCATTTTCACCATAATAGTCTCCATGTTGACTTACCTTTCATTTTAAAACCCCTGTCTGGTGGGAAAATCACAGCATGCAAGAGTTACAGACGTAAAGCTGATGAAATTTTTTCTTTAAGGAAACTATGCATTATGAGTCTGATTAAAAAGTAAAGTATTTGACTTCTTAGATTCCCACTGGCAATTTTAACACAACTGGTAAAACAGAATGATCAGGCCACATGCTCCAACCAGCAGATGCACCATCAGGGAAGGATGGAAATCATGAGCTACTAACTCTTACAGATATTATCACAACCACTGTAAGACCCATATATGAACTCATGAATGTGAGCTCCCCATAAATAAAAATTAAACACAGGTAGAGGTAACTGCCCTCTACAAAGGGGAAGTGATTGAGAGATGATTACCAGCTGTGAGTTCTCATCCCTGTAATTTGCAGCGATGTCCTGGTTTTCCATAGCTCCCCCCAGCAGCCCCGTTGCGTAGGTCCTCAGTGGCTGATCAGCCTCCCGGGCCCACTTAAAGAGGTTTTCAACTATGCCTTCCTAGAAGGGAGGAAAAAAAAAAAAAGAAAGCAGTTCCAACAGTCACATTTCACCTTCAACTTCTCAGTCCCAGCGAAAGGACCTGTTGGGAACAATTCTCCCTACTCTCTAGTAATGACCAGGCTGGGTTTCCTACCAATCATGTAATGGATAAAAATATGCAAGACAAAAAAAAAAAAAAAAAAAAAAAAAATAACACTTGAAGCGGCATGAAACTATTGCCAGGCATCAGGTATTTGGATTTGCACACCTGCAAAAGCTTTCTGAAGTGGCCAGTCAAAGTACTTCCTAGGAAGCAGCAAAACACTACAGGCATGAATTGATTAGTCCAAACAAAGGAGTCCAAAGCTCCTGGCAGTTTCACTAACAGAAATCTCCAGCAATTTAGCAGATTTCAAAGAGCCACATTGAACCTAGAAAAAGTAAAATGCAATTTGGCTAAATTTAAAACACCCATCTAAAAAGACAATGTTTTAGTATGAAAGACTAATTTTTTTCCTCTAAATCACTACTGGATTTTGAAACATCAAACAGGAACACATTGTCACAACGATGGGAATCTTGCACATAATTTGAATCAGAGGTACGATACAATAAAAGATCAGAAAAAAAGTAATAATGAATAAGACTCACATTTCAATGAGAACTCTCAGCTTACAGATTTTTAAAGACTTGCCTGTTATATATGTAAAGACAATTGCATTATTATTTAAATGCTCTTATGTAATTTTAAAAAATTCTAACTGATGAGATGTGAAATCTCTTGGTCGCTAGAGGGCCTCGTTGAGACCAGAACAGCACTCTCATCCAATGGATAGCCTCAAGTCTCCTACACACAGGAGACCAAAGTGCCAGAACAGAGCTCTAGATATTCTCAAGTCAAAAGGAAAAGAGTTCTTAAGTGCAAAACTTAACTGAACTTCAGCTTACAGAGAGCTTTAGTCTCTGGAAATAGCTATGTTCTCCAAAAACGGGGAGCTATTGTTTGGGTTTAAATTTTTTTGGATTAAGGTCTCCCAGCCTCAGCTTTTGGACAGATTGCAAAAAGCTCAAATTAAATTAAATCTTTTGCAAAGGGAGAGAATTATTCTTTTATCACACTTTAGAGTCCATGTCCATATTTTCAACAATAAAGAAATTAATTTAGAACTTTAATATAAAGCATTACTTGATTTGCAAACTTCAGAAAAACAAATTTTTACAGAAGAAGAAACTGTGGCTCAGGAGTGAAATTCACTTTCTCCTCGCTTTCAACTCTCTGTGCATTCCTTCAGAACAACCCTCTTGTCAACATCCAGAAGTCTGAGTCAGCTGTCCATCACAGTTCCAGATAATCCCCACAAAGCATGTGGATTTTAGACTGCTTAGTTAAAGTATGACTTGCTTATCACTCAGCTCTAGTAACACTATCGCTCCGCTGTAGCTGGGGATTACTGGGCAAGACTCCTACAGCAAGTCCTCCATTCTTTACAGCCTGCTCAATTCACAGGCCTGTCAAGTAACAACTCAAATCACAACATTTCCCAAAACATTACATTAGGTTCCAGCTCCTGTTTGAATCAGTCACATTACACCTTAAAAAGCTGTGAAATACCCAAGATCTGATTAACTGGATATGGCAAAATTAGGAAGTCCCAAACCACTAGTAAGACTGGACAGATTGTCCTCCCAGGGACAGGATTTCAATAGGGCTTTTTACTCTTTTCTCCTTTGGGAAGACTTGTTGGAGTACACAACACAGCAAGCTTGAAAAGCAAGCCTTGGCACAGGTGATACCTTTTCCTGAAAGACAACAGCTGTTTCCAGTCCCGGCATGATATCCAGCAGAAGTCGGCAGGCAGCAGTGTTCAGTGGAGGCTCTCTGCTTGTCATCACATAAGCATTCACTAGCTGGAGAAGATCAGGAACAGCATTGGTTTGAAATCAGGCTCTGACCAAAACCAGAGCCATGAAAGCCTTACAGCTCCCACAGCAGCGAAGCGGTAAGGTAAGGAATGCCAGTCTGAGCCCTGGATCTTGACACAACCAGCCTTTAACGTGCTCCCTCAGTGCCTCAGAAGTTGAAATTACTTCTCAGAGAAGCAATCAGAGAACCTCTGATCTGCTTTTCACGGACGAAATATTTATCTTGAACTCATTTGTAAAGGCAAATGCTTTAAAAAACTGTGACAGTAACAGCGTAAACATGAAAAGATAATCGCTAAAATACTGAAGTACGAAATAGCACATTTTTAATTGTACCTACATTTGCTTATTACTTGCTGTTTAACACAGAGACCTACATGCAAGCAATCTGTCAGAATCCTTACAGCAATGTGTACTGATACAGGTGCTTGCAGGGATGCCAGGGTAACAAAAATTCTAGCTATTAAGTCATGTTAAAGCATAGAAATGTAAGAGGAAAGCCAGATTCCTGCCTCCTAATTCTCTGCCTGAGTCTTCTAGAGCTAACACATCCTATTCTGCTCCTACAGGCAGCTCAGCATTTCCATGAATTCTGAGACAGGGCACTAGAATTAGTGGTATTTTCATTACAGAAAGAAATTATGGTTTTGTACTTGTATTAGAAGACCTACACTTTCTTTAAAGAGACGGATAAACCTTGAAAAGAACAAATTCAGTTGTTGCTGCACACATTCCAACAGCTCATCAACTCCACTTTCCTTCAGTCACTTTAACAGTGGCAAACGAGTTGCTCTTAAAACCATTTTAAAAACTACTGCTATGGAAGAGATGGTCCTGACACCACTAAAATAAACACTAAACAAGTACTGAGATAAACCAGCACACAGGAGATAAAAGCCCTAATGTAGTGTCAGGAACGGACAGATGCAGTTCTTGGAGCAAACCTACCGCGTTCATGAAATCATCGTTCTTGAAAAGTATCCTCAGTAAGTGCCCCAACATGCACTCTGGGTCCGCTCGGCCTGCGGGAGAAACAGGGAAACACTCATCTACCTGCCTCAGGATGCCAGGATTAATACTCAGCTGCTAGCCCCAAACTGACTGGGGAATGCTCTGCTGTCAGCACCACAGAGCACCATTTCCCAGCACAAAGGCAGTATGAGACCTTGGTCAGCAGTCAGCACAAGTTTACTCTCAGTATGAGTTACCAGGTATTCCCTGGGACAGAGCTGGTGCTGCCCAACCCGCTCAGGACTCTTACCCGGGTGCCGGTCATCGAACGGGTCGGGGTCCCCTTTGCGGTACTCCTCAGTCTCCTTTTCAATCAGCTCCGACATCCTGCAGGGGAAATGACATCCAGTGAACATAACTCACACTCAGCCTGCTCCTACTGCTCCCCACAGCAACGTATCTCACAAAGCACTCTAAACCAGCCCATCAGCTTTCACCTGAACAGCACTGAGTGCCACCAGAGGATGTCAGACTGGCCACAGCAGAGGACAGAGAAAAGAGACTGCCCACTACTATCTCATCCCCCCACTGTGCTCCAAAACCCACCAAACCCATATCAACACCCCAGAGTTGCACATACACTCTCTGGGGCCAACACCTTTTATTTACTCATGTTCGAGTCCTGGTGGTATAGAGAACTTGAGCAAATAAAGGGCTTGAGCAGTACTTTTCACCACCACAGTGTCTTTCTTTTGCAGCAGAATCAGTCCTGAATAGGTAACTTAAGTCCTGCTCCCCATTCAGTGTGTGCAAGGGCAGCTGCTCAAACTGCCTACACAGTTTTCTGTTATTTTGCACATTACATTTCAATCATGTTGTATAATTATTAAACATTAAATACTTCATGAAGTGTTGTGTAATCTCTATTCAGCTATCAATGTTTTAGCATGTGTCAGCTACCAACAGGGGATAAGACAAGGAGAAACTCAGCCAGCTCCTCATTCATAGACCTTAAAAATATATTAAATGCTCCTCTGTACCAGAAAAAAAAAAAACAACTCTGAGGGTTGTTTTGAAACTATGCCTTCTCCTAAACTGAGTAGCAGCCTCAGCAGACACATGAAATCCTATGCTCCAATTCATTTAGAATGAGAAGTACAGGAATTAATTATTATTTTTATTTAAACAAAATCCAGACGAGGGAAATTATTCATGGTCAAGCAAAAAATAATTCCACAGTTATCCACTGTCTTTCTCCATGAAGTGTTACAGTGGAAATATATGCAGTTTTACGTGAAATAAAGAGCACTCAACTCAATTAAAAAAACATTAGCAAATTAAATCTTATTTCCTTGGTATAAAACTTCATTCCCTCTCCTCTGCTGAGGTCCGGAGTCTATGTACAGCACAGCATTTTACAACAAGGTCTTAATACCTCAGTGTAGTAATCTAGACAGAGTTTATTATAGGGGAGGGAAAACTGCTGGAAGGCTGCAGTAATCCCTGGAAAAATATTTGTCTTTCACAGGAGATTTCCCTTACAGAACAGCACTGACTTCTACTCTATTCCTGTTACTTTCCAGAAAATATCTAGTGTTTCCAGGCACAATTAGAGGCAAAAATGTACTTAGTCCTGCCTCTGAACTACACTGACCAAGGATGATGCCTGCCAGATTGCAGGAACAGTAATTTAGCTTGCTGGGAATGAGCAGAGAACTTTCCTGCTTGTCTCTGATCTGACAATTGTCTTTCAACAAGCTGTTGATGCTGTGGGGTTCCAATATTTACTTTTACAAGCCTGATTCTGAAGGGATGCAAATTGTGTCCCTTGTTAATAATAGGTGGCACAGCTTGAGCTCTCAAGGAATTCTGGCAAAAGCGAGTTACTTAAATACTCCACTGCCAGCTCCTCATTTTTTTCCATGAGAACTAATTGCTTGAGGGGAGTCTGCTGACAGACAACTCAGACAAATGGGGAGTTGGGAAGCAGCACCCTCGACTTGTCAGGTCTTTTGAGGTGATAATTAGCATTTTGATTACATGCCAGAAAGGACAGACAAGCAGCATGGAAAGTGAGCACAACACTGGCCAGTGCATCTTGTCTGGGTAGGCAGCCAAACGGCGAGCCAGCTCCCAGTGGTTTCAGGGACAGCAACATTATCACAGGCTGGTTGAAACAGGAACGTGAATCATTAATTATGGGGTTTTTTTGAGGCAATTACTCACAACTGTTTGAGCAAAATAAAAAAATCCCTGCCTCTTTAAAACTGACTCCAAAAAAAAAAAAGGAGGGGGGGGAATTAAAACCCAAGCTTCCTTACAATACCCTTCTTTTAACTAACACATACAAAGGTGATTTGTGACCTGACTTGGACAAATCTACCCAGATCAACAGCTTTGTCAATTCTAAATTGGAGCAACAGAAGAGTCAAATAACTAACAAAGCTCATTCCTGCCTTCTAACAATGGCACCTGGCACACAAGGATTTAACAAAACCACAGAGCTTCTATTCAGGTTTCAAGATTTCCTTCGCTCATTTGGCACTATATTGGTTCTCCCGCCACTTCAAAGTTTGCAGGCAAGATCTAGGATTCACAGGGAGGCAGGGATTCTTTCCCCTTACTTCTCTTTTTTTTTCCCTTTACAACTGTCTTTGGAAAGTCAGATCCTCACTGTCACTTGCCACAAACTGAGCTCACCTGGGCAGTGGGACAGGAAGGAGCAGGGGTATACAGAGAAGTTCCCAATGATCCACATGCCATAACAAACCAGTCCTAATTCAGCCCTACATCAGCACTTGGCATTACTGACCAACCTGAGCCTTTACAGCAGATTGCAACTGCATAAAATGCTCTAGGATCCTGTATCACAACACAGTTAGATTGTGGAGATCAAAGTTATGGTGTTAAACTGCTGATTTATCCCCTGATGAAAGAGGCTCCTGGGATGCAGCGAAGGATCTGGCTCCCAGGATTTGCCTGAATGGTTGAACATGACTCGCTTCCAGTCTATGAACTGACACTCTTGCAGGATCATTCCAATTTACAATATTTTGGAAAACCAAGTATATTTAATGTAGTTTGCTGAAGGTTTCCAAGCAATTTATCCAGTTCATACCTTCTAACACTCCAGAGTTTGTACATCCAGGAAAACAGCTTATTTGGAAGTGCCAATTCAGCTGTGGCCTATAAATCTCACTGTTGCTGTCCTTGTCCTGTTACAGCTGAACCCCTCCCTACTGCACTCTCACATGTGCTGCCTCAGCATCACATTTAATGAACCCCCATCCACACAGGGAAGTTTTCATCCATTTTGCTCAGGAGGTAGAAGGAAGTAGAAAAGTAGCACTCAAGAAAAAGTCTGACCACAACTTCCTCTGCCTGAAGACTGAAACAATATGTAAGGGCATTACTCTGCCTCAGAACATTGGCAAATGCAAGCTCCAGTTGGTGAGGATTCCTGGGGAGCCCCTCCACCAGAAAATTCTAAATATCTAAAACTCCAAACATACACACGGCTTTCATTGATGCCTGAGGCACTGTAAATCCAATTCCAGACAGAGCCAGTAGATCCCCTTGCTATCTACCTTAAATAAATCTCTATTATCTCCACTAAAGCCAAAATACCCAAGCTTTCACCATTCATAACCACCTTGCCTGCTGCACAGAAACCCTGAGAATCAACAGTTATCAGACTTGTCTGGGCATAAATAATGTAGGGAGCTCCAGGAGCTAAGTGGGAGCAAGAAGTGCCAGACTGCTATAAACACAAGAAAATGCATGTTTAATTCAATTGTCTTAAAATTTCTTAGAATACAGTAAAATTCTAGTTATGCCTACAAGAAAAAACTTGAAATAGCACATATGTTTCCTTCAGACAATACCCAAAGATGCACCAAAACATGTCTCATGATTTTCAAGAGACATACTAATTTTCAAGTGTTTAGGGTTGGCTTTCTGTTGCTCAACTCCCTCTTCTGAGCTGCTGTTTTTAACAATTAGTAAGAACAGCAAAGAAAGCTGTGCCCAGCAGGTGAGGCACAGCACAGACCTGAGCAAGAAGCTCCACCAGATTCCTGTTACTTCTACCCAGTGCCAGCTCAGACTCCATGAGCCAACTTGTCTGATCCCACAACACAGGGCAGAGCAGAACAGAAACCTGGATTGCTCCTGGAATCCAGAATCATTCCTGCACACACCAGGCAGGCCATGGGTCTGCCAGCAGAGGTGTGAATGGGATGAATTTCTGTGAATCTCCTGTTAAATCAAGAGTAATGTCAGCCTACCCAGCTGAGACCTGGCTTGGCAAACCACAAATCCAACTGATAATTCAAATGTTTCTCCTGTAACAGATGATGTCTTATAATTAATGGTGTTACCTACACAGCTCCTAAAAACATTTATTGGTCCAGGGAATATGTTCCTCACACAAGCAATACAAGGCCAGTCAATCAACACACAGTTTACAATAATTAACCAAGTTTCAAAATTTCACTTTAAACATGTCCTTTGAGCTTCAGTAATACTAATCTTGTCCTTTCACTTAATCTAACCAATGTTACAGCCATCTCAAACGCCTCACACCAACAATGATGGAACAACCTTCTCACAGATTCCCATCTTGATCAATGTTTCAGAAGCTTCATGTTAAGATAGATTTATATCAACTTCTAATTATTTTTCCTGACTTCTATTATTTATGAGAATTAAACTTACGTTTTAGAGACAATCTGTGTAAGATCTTTGCAATATTAAATTTCTTACCAAAATTTTGTATTAAAATACCACACTTCTAGTTCAACTTCCAGATCAAGGAAATGAACTACAGGTTATCAAGTACATGAAAACCTCAAGCAAAAGTGTGGTAAAAACTGCTGTCAAGTAACTTCAGATACTCAACTTCAGGAACTTGCTTAGCAGATCTTACCTGGTGAGAATAGGGACCATGTCTTGCCCGCTGCCATGTTCTTTCTCCCATTGCTCAAGCAAAGTAGTGAGCTCAGCTTTGGAGTCCACATGCCCAGTTCCTGAAGTCATGGCTTAGCCTAAGGCAGAGGGAACAACCAGACAAAAAAGAAAGGGCATAAAAATGAGCAAGAAATCCCACCATGTCACTATGTTCATTAAAATAATCTAAATCAAAGATTACAAATAATTTGAGAGAGACAAATACTCAGCAACAAGGAGAAAGAAGATCAAGTGACAGAATTCTGCTTTCAAAGCTGAAAATTTCTTTTTGGTCCTGTGCCTGAAGACTAAAGAGCACATGCACACTGCACACAAGTCTTGACTGGTGCAGGACAGCCCTGACCAGGACAGGAATGCACACCTCACCCCAGGGGTGCTGAACCTCCTAAAGGCTCCACTGCTTCTCCACTCCCAGAGCAGACCTGAGTTGGTCCTTCCTGGTGATTTACTCCAGAACCAACCAAGCCAGGGCACCAGGATTGTGATCAGTGTTCATTGTGATCATTGCTGCAGTTTAACGCCCTCCAGACAGCAGTGGAAGTGCCAGCAAACATATCAGGTACAGTGCCAGGGAGCAGCTGCAGGCAGTGGGAGCAGCTCCAAGACAGCGGTGGTTGGGAAAGAGCAGGGCACCACATGGCCACTTGTTCAAGGTTTCCAAGAACAGCCAGTAGATCCAGTAGATCCAAGGAAGAGTGATCACAGGAGGGAGCACTGGAGCAATTACTTCAGGTTTATCAGCCTTTACTTTCGTGACAGCAGCTGACAGAAGATTTATCTTCTCATTCTCAAAAGAGTCCTTCTACAGAGCTGAGTGACTTGTTAAGGTACCATTTAATGAAGAGAGCTATCACTGCAGATTCAGTTTAAGCTTCTAAATTTCCAGGTGTCAGCTTTTATCAATCTGATAAATAAACTAGAACAAAATCTGCCTCAGAACACTGCTGTGTCCTTAGTTCCAACCTGACAGACTGTGATTGCTGTGAGGAGCTGTAACTTCTGGAGGAAGGAATACCCAATCCTAATTTATAAACTGACCTTATACTGAAGGTGGGGGTGAGAAATCAAAGCAAAAGAGCTTCCTTCACATCCAAAATTGCACAGATTTCCAGCATTTCATTAGCCATAACATGGCCAATACTTATCTGTCCTGAGATTAAACACTCATTTGTCATAATTGATGCAGAGAAAGAACTTCCCAAAACAGTATTACATACAGATGTGTTTAAGACAGCGACATACACTTTAACTCCAGAAAGACAGATTCAGGGATCAGTTAAATGACAGCCTATAAAGGCAGCCATAGGCCAACACAGATTACATAAGCATTTATAGCCCAAGTTCTCTCTGGAAAACGCCACCATGCTTAACCGAGTGTTGGACACCTCCTCACTCAGGGGATGGATGCACAATCCTACAGTTCTGCTTCTTGTCTCATAGGTGCTTCTGAATTTAATGTACTGTGACTGTTGGTTAAACAGGAGACAAAAAGTGAAGATCACCTGGCTGATGATGAAACTGGGGCAAACTGCACAAAAATCATCACCCCAAAACTATGGAAAGATAAACCTGTGACTACAAGAACACCATTTGGATAAGGACTATGTGAAGTGAGCACATGCCAACAAAAAAACTACCTAAGCATAAAGAAAGATGATGTTTTCTAAATCACAAGTAATTATGATTTTATCTAGGGCATTCATTATTCATTCATCTCAGAACTACACCAGGAAATTCGATGCAAATGCTTAAATTGCTTAGGAAGAAACACTGCCTCGATGCAGGCAACAAACAAAATGAGATTGTACACACACACACCCCGAAACACCTTTGAAAACGAAAACTATTCTGAGCTCATAAAGCTCCATTTCCTTTTTCATTAACAGAACACCACTTGCCAGCAGCACTTCAGAGCTTTTAAATATCACAGAGAAACACGCAGACAAATCCACTCTGGGCCCCAGAACGCAAGTGCTGTAACTGAATCTGCACTCAACCATTTCCAACACCTCCACCTTCATCCTGTACCCAGGATGAAAAGAAGGGCCCTGTGAGCCCAGAGCTGGTACAGGGCCTGTTCAGGTTCTCCTGCAATCTTAAGAACTCTTTACTTCCTCCAACAACCCTTAATTGTTGCTGCTAGGAAATGAGAAAGGTCCAGCAACACCTGCAACAGGTCAACCAAGTTCCAGTCAGGAAGACCACAGGAACTGCTCACACTGCCCTCTGGGACAGCCTGGGCCCAACCATAACCAGGAGAAAACAGAAACATCCCAGCTGTCCCTAAAACCTGGAGTACTTCCCACATTATCAGCCCAAGTACCTGATGCTGACACACAGCTATTTTCCACTGCTGTCAAAATACACTCTGAATCAATAAATTGATATTAACAAAATGCAAAGCACTTACTCAAAGGAATTGACTCTGAAAGACAAATATTTGCAGCCTAAACTGTCGCTGTGGACACTGCCACTGCAAACCCACGTGTGCCTGTTCCAGCACACCCAGCAAAGGGTTTAGGAGTTTTACTCTTCTGAAGTCAGAGGTAAAAACTTGACAGAAAAAGGGAAACCCAAAGAAACATTCAGATTCCTCGATGTACTCACATGTTTTTGAAACCTCAGACACTTTAGTGCTTGAGTCACCTCAGTGAGACACCTCTGAACAGCGAAGAAATCAAGTCCAGTGACCTCTAACCACAAATCCTGACTCAGAGCATGGAACAGTTTGAGCAGCTCAGCTCCACCCTCCTGTCCATCCACACTGGAGTGTCACCAACTGCATCACCACCACAGGTCACTCCCTTACTGGTGCTGTGTCCAGGGAAAGGATTAGGAGGTTCTGAACACACTGACTCCACACAGACACACACTTTAAACCACCAAAACTCTTAGGTGAAAATAAATCTACTTGTAAACTCTGAAAGCCATCAGTGTGGTTATTTGGGAAATGACCGTGAAATCCCTGTCTTGGCAATTTAAATGGAAAACGAGAGAACCAAAAGAACCTAAAAGTTGTACCTCAGGGAAAAAAAAAAAAAGAAAAAAAATCCCAATTTTAATTAACTTTGTAGAAAGATTCCACATCGAAATTAATGTGGACATTAATTAATGTGCACTTTAAATTAATGGACAAAAATTACATGAGGGTTTGTATAAGCACAGGTATAGAGACAACTCAAATTCTAATAACTACACTTTGACCCAGCTTAAGTAAGGTTTTATGCTGTTCCTAAACATGATTCTAAGTATGGCCAAGCAGGAAACTAATATAATAGTGTAACAACACTAGTGAGTAAGCTGAGCAATACATCTGTAGGTTCTTCCACACTTATGTTTTAACACAAAGAATTCCTCACTTTAAGAGGAAATAAAATGCTCCCTCTCATCAAAAATATTCTTTAAACAGATGAGATACCTGACAGCAATTTGCCTGAACCTGTTGAGTCTGAAATAACCACGTGGAAGTTAAAGCTGAAGCACCACAAACTGTCAGCACTGGAGTTCACTTGTGGAAAAAAAAAAGTCCACAAAGAAATAAAATCCTCACAAGCTATAGAGACAAAACCATGGTTTGATGTAATACCCTGACCTCATCTGTCCAACTTCCCTTTTTAACAGAGCTCCAATTTGGCTGTTACTACTGATCACATTCCTAATGCTGCTTTAAGTACCTGTTTAAATATTCATTAAATTAGGATATTTTAAGGCCAGGAAAAACCACAAGGTTATTCAGTTTCCTGGAATTTCTGCTTTTACAAAACAAACTTGGAACTGCGTGATGACCTGGCAGGACAAGTCCAAAAAAGAGGAACAAACTTCTGCCGTCCCCAAAATAAGGTTAGGGGGGAAAAAAAAGAAAAAAAAAAAAAAGAGGCAAAAAACTCCAAACAAACAAAACAAAAAAAACCAGCTCTCTGTTTCAACATCAGTTCCGCTCCGCGCGGCCGGACGGGGAACCACGCGGGCCGCCCCTCCCGGGGGCGGGGGCGGGGGCGGGCGGTGACAGCTCCCGCGGGGTCCCGCACCGCCCGGCCCGCCGGGACGCACCGGCCGCCCCGGCGCGTAGAGGTCGGCGGAGGCCGCGGCGGGGGCGGAGAGCTCCGGGCGAGCGGGCCCGGCGCAGGAGGCAGAGCGGGCGGAGGGGGCGGGCCGGGCCCCGGGGCGGAGCAGGCCCGGCCCCGCCGGACGGGCCGGGGGGACAGAGTGGGACAGCCCGAGCCCCCCCGGCCCGAGGGCGCCCCCTGCCGGGGGGGCGGACCCGCCGCCGGCCCCGCGCCCCCTCAGCGCCTGAGGCGCCCTCCCCCCCCCGCCCCGCCGCCGATGCCGCCCCTGCCCGGCGCGGAGGCCGCGGCCGCCAGCTGGCCCCGCCGTGCTGGGCCCGGCTCGGCGGCGCGTCCCGGCCCGCCCGGCCCCGTTACCTGCGCGCTGCCCGCGGTGCCGCCGCCCCGGACCCTGCTCCGGCCCCGCGCTCCCCGCGGCGGCCGCGATCGCTGTGCCGGGCGCACGCTTTGCGCGTCACCGCGCTGCGTCACCGCGCGCGCGAGACGGGGGCGGGGTGCTGGGGGGGAGCCGCGCGCTTAGCCGGCCTGCCGGGAAACGGAGTTCGCGCGGGGCGCATGCGCCGGGGGCGTGATGGGGCGCGGGGGGCGCTGGGAGATGTAGTTCGCGGCAGGCGCCGCCATTGTTCCCCCTCCGCAGCCCAGCCGGCTGCGGACGGAGGGGTCGGTGTTCTCTCGGCGTTCTCCTGGGTGTGGGCTCCGCGCCTTCCAGGCTGGCACCGAGCAGCAGCTGCTGCTCGCGATACCCGGGTGTCCGCCCCGATAGCGGCGCTGGGCGCGGGGCCATCCGCCCTGCGGGGCACTGCTGGCCGCGGCTGTGCCGCCTTCCCCTCCTCGGGGCTGAATGTTGTCTGCTTCTGTGCATCTGTTCAGTGAACAACACGGTGGTGTTGACCTGTTTAAGGTCACCTCCAGGTAGACAGGGGGTGTTTCAGTGAGAGGGCGCCTTGAAGCACAGCTCAAGTGTTCACTTAATTCCAGCACAGGAACATCGCCCTGTTTCTCGCCGGTTAAACGAGGACCGTTTTTGGCAGCTGTAGCCAAGCCCCACGGCGGTGCCGAACACCCACCTCTGCTCTGGGCCGTGCCCAACAGCAGGGAGAGAAGCCTGCGCTGGAGCTTGTCTCAGGCTCCCCTGGGTCTCTCAGGAAAACTCTTCCCACGTTCCCACCCTTCCTCCGGCTGCTGCGGAGAGCTCATCTGCTCCCCATTCCTTCCCTCTGACACCCCAGGAGGAGCTGAGCACATGCATGGGATGAGTGAGTACCTGTGTTCAGAGAAACCCTCTGGCACTGCACAGCCCCGTCCCTGTTTGCCTTCCACACGCGAAGTCTTCCATTCCTCTGGGACTGTTTCTCTGTGTCTGTCAGTTCTGCTGTGGGAATATCCCAGCTCTTGTGTGCTTTTACAGTGGTAATAAACTGTTTTTCTGCACTGTCCCCTGTCCCTGGAATATTAAATTACCCGTGGAGAAGATCCATGCGCTCTCAGCAAGGTTATAATTTCTGAGGGGGAGGCAGTGGGATTCAGTCCCCAGGCTCACCTGAGCAGGTGAGTAGGCTTGGAGCCTGCTGCTTGTTGCCAGAGCCTGGCAGGCTGCTGACACAGGGCAGCTCTGCCACAGCCTCCCCGGAAAGCTGCCTGAAGTGCTCAGGCCTCCAGGTCCTGCATTTTCAGGGCTCTGGAGATATTTGGGAAGGATTCAGTCTAACACCCTTGTTCCCCACAGGGCAGGTGAGAGTCCTACTGGCTCACTTGGCAGGAACAAGACTGTGAGCTCTCCTTTAATTTGGCTTCTCTTTAAAAGCAATGAAATCCCAGCTTGTGCTGCAGTCCTCCAGTAATTACCCAGGTACTGCCAGAAGCTCTTCTCTTAAAAGAATAAATAAGAGTAAAAAATTAGTAAATAAGGGGAAACAGGGTCCTCCCTCTCAAGGAAAACCTTCATTAGCACCATTCCCAGCTGAGGTGCTTTCTGCCCCACAGTGTCCACATTAATCCACTTTCTTGCACTGCAACTGTATAAACCCCTGCCCAAGGCAGTGTTTGGACAGGTACAAATTCCTCTACCACACTTACAACATTTGACTGTCAGTCTTGATTAACTCCAGCATAGCGAGTGCAGCACTAAGAAGCCTGCAGCACTGGAGGCAGGGAGTAAGGCCCCGCCCTCACAGCAACACTTTGCTTTAATAGTGCAATTGGAGAGCAAAAACCAATACAACAAACACAAAATATGGCTGTGGACTGCAGAGCAATAAAAATCAGAAGCCAGCACCTCTTGCTCTGGGAGGTGGCAGAGAGGCCTGTGGTGTGCAAGGAGGGGAAGGTTGTCTCTGCATGTTCACCCGCATGGACTCTCCAGCCAGAAGAACAACATATTCCATAGGATGGTCAACTGCTAATGATGATGACTTAAGGCTGAATCAAACCTTGAGCTTCCTTGAGCAAAGAACCACTTCTCCCCACTGTGGTCATATCCCAGATCACCTTGCAGTGCTGTGGTTTACAAGGAGAGGATAAAGCCACTTTACCGAGCTTCTAGACTTAAGGACAATTAGTTGCGGGACCAGAGGCGGAACAGCACTGGAAACAGAAGCCAGGAAGACACAAATTGTGTTTACAGGGGGTGTCTCGAGTACAGCTGGGAGTGAAAGCGTGTGGCTAGGGTGCTTCATCTCTCACAGCTGGTGACAAAGGCAGAGAGCCCCAGTCCTGGTCTCCAGGCAGCAGTGTCACCTACCTGCCTGCACAGACATTTGCTCTGAGAATAAGCTTGACATCAGGAAGCTCACAATATTCGGAGACTCCTCACCATGGCTGCCCTACTAGAAGAGGAGGGATCCTTCAGGCTTTCAGGAGAGTTAATTGTTAACCTTGACCTCCAACACAGATCTGCACTGATAGTTCATTAACTTCCTACACTTCACCATTTATTAATTGCCCTATCTGCTTGTAGGAGTCAGTTTGCTCGTCAACATGTTTCTCCTTGCAATTAAGTTTCTGCTGAAGGGCAACTGTGACAATGGTTACTGATTGAGCAGTACCAGGCATAATTTTGCTGCGTGACTCACAGCAGGTGAGGAGTGAGTCCAGTAACAGACTCAGTCTCTTCCCAGCACTCGTGTATCACACTGCTGCTGCAGCTACACACAGCACCCACCTGGATTTCCCGGCAGCATGCAGGGAATGGTACAACGCCAGGACCTGAACCTTTGGGAGGGTCTGAACCTGCCCTGCTCAGGTGCTTGTAAACTGAAGGGTGTTTCTTTGCACCGCCCGTGCCCCGGGGGACTGCAGATCCAGGCGGGAGGTCAGACGTCTGGGGAGCTGCAGCTGGAACACAGGCGGTGTTCCAGGAGAGCAGGGGAGGTCAGCCCGCCTGTGCACCAGGTCAGCTGCGGTGCACTCCTCTGTGGAGTGCATTCCAGTGTCCTGCATTCCCCCGGGAATCTGGGGAGTGAGCAGCAGGCACAAATCCCTGCTGGGAATGTCTCAGCTCCAGCCTTAGTACTGTTGATTGCTCTTCCAGCCTCGATCTGCCGGAATAGCTGAGGAGTGGTTTTATGAGGTGTGAAGCAGTACCATGGCAGATAATATTTGCAATGTTATCCCTCGTACCTAAGCGGCTTTAAACACTGTCTAGACTCCCCCACGGCACTTGTTTGCCATGTATATAATGCTATATTTTCCCGTGCTGTGCAAAAATATTGTCTGATGGATTAGATTGTGACCATGGGTGACCTGCAAACTGGCAGTCAGCACATCTCAAATGGTCTGCTGCCATTGCTCACCCATATCAGAGAGAAGGCAGACACTCCAGGAAAAAGGTGGGAGAAAAGACATAGAAAGTGGGAGTAAGCGAGGGAAAGCAGAACAGAGTGAAGGGGCTGCAGCCATTGCCACAGGTTACCTGTGATCCAGGTGACTGTGGGCAAATGGGGCCAAAATGTGTGCACTCAGTGGCCACAACAAATGATGTGCGACAAGGGAATAGTCCAATCACTAGGTGGCACACCGGCACCATCACACCGGACCAGCTTCCTCTTGGGAGGAGAGGAAAAAGCTCAAAATAGCCCAAAGCAAAAATTAATAAGCAATCATCGGGGATGAGGTGCTTAGAAAGAGCCATCTGTGCGCTCACACACAGAGAGAAAAACCACCCAACAACTGGAGAGAGACATCAAATGTGAAAGTGCAGTCAAAATGTGTTAATTCAATCGAATTCTGCCTGTGCTCCTCTGCTGTTTCTGAGTGACAGTGGGAAAGGCAGGGGAGGCCCCCTTATGAATGGAGCATAAAGAGGAAATAAATGCACAGAGGACAGCAGAGGTGGATGGGTATCCAGGGAAAGTAGTTGCCACCTCTTCTGGGAGTTATGCCTGCTCTTGTGTGTGGAGAGAGCTTTTGGGATTTCCTTCCATCAGAAAAGGCCTAGCAAAGCTCAAAGAGAAGTTCCTCTCAGAGATAAAAAGACAGAGTGAGGGACAGTGGCAGGAGGCTGATGGCACCTACTGCAAAAGGTGTTCAAGGCTGGTTATTTGTGGGGAGAGGGAAGAGTGACAGAAGAGTGACAGCAATGCTTCTGGGGCAGGTTTTTCTCTGGGCTGGAGCTAACACAGCAACACAAGCTAAAACCAGCTAAAGTACTTGTGAGGAGGGGCCAGGGAGAGACCTGCATTTTGGCAGTGGCCGAGATACCACTGTGTATTTCTCTGCTACTGTAGATCTGTAGTAGCAGTTCACTCTTGAAAGCATCAAGGCCTGTACCATGGCCAACTCCACTAAACTCTTCTGGATGCTCACAGGGTCTGCAGGACTTGCCATCAGGCAGACTGCTCCCCGGACTCTCCAAGGGCTTGCATGGATTCAGCAGTGCAGACACCGGCTCCCCAGCCAGCTCCCCCTGAGCAATGGTTTTGGCTGAGCGTTTAGCCCAGACTAAAGAGAGAAGCCAGATCTATATCTGGGAACATAGAAATGCAGAAGAATGTAGTTCTTCAGCTCAGATACTAATGAGAACATGAGCAGGCAAACAGCTTTTTTACAAACAGGCTGTTGCCAAAACCCTCTGTTCAGACACTCAGTGCGATGCCAAGAGCACATAATTCTGCCTAACTGAGCATCTGAGTGACAGCACAGCTGTGTTTGCAGGCTGAAAGTCAACAAAAAAGTTAAATAATATGAAGTGATCAGTGTTGCATGAAGTAGAGGTTCATACAGTGACATACACCTCTGGCTTTCCAGCAGCACAGCACCCAAATCCTGCTGCAGCACCGCTGGTACCGCACAGTCTTGCTCAGAGCTGTATGCTCAGCTTCTCACACACACTTCACAGCTTCAAGCAGGTTTTCATAACTCTCCTCCCTCCCAAATCACGGAAAAGTGGGGTCATTGATGTTGTTCTGTGATACCCAGGTAATACATGGGCTATGCATTTCCCAGGGGGATGCACCCATGATCCAGCAATTAGGGAAGGAGCCTTTGGGAGAGTGGAAGTGCACAGATAAACCATGTATGGAGAATATACCAGGGAAAACATGAGAAAAGTAGGGGACAGTAAGCACACAGAAAGTGGCATCATGGTAACGAGACATGGTTTCCCGACTAAACTCATTTCTCTAACTGGGAGTGAGTTAAAAGTTCATTTCAGGCACACATACACAAAATCCCTTGCTAGTTTTTGTGGTTTAACAAGGGTTTTCCTTTTTTATCTGTTTTGTTACTATAGGAAACAGCCACTCAACCAGCAAAGAAAACTCTCCATACAGGAGGAAGCAAGAAAAGATTATGCACAGCGTGCTGTCAAATGCCTGTAAGACACACACTGGGAATACAAACAAATTCTTCCTAATGTTTTTCAGCAACAAGGATCTTAGGGATTACTTGTAACAACAGCAGCTTTAAAAAACAAAGACTAAACAAAACCAGGAGAAGGTACAATTTTGAGACAACTATAGTTTTAAAAAAGAGGGAGGGGCTTGTTTTGAGTTGGTAGTGGTGGTGGTGGTGGTTTTTTTTTTAAGAGGCCTTAAGTGCAGGTTTGTATATCTGTTCTGTTCATGACTTCTCCCTGCAGGAGTTAATTGGGTCAAGTGTCTGTCTGTGACAGTTGGGAGGCATGGGGAAACAACAAGCAAGTTGGTGAAGGTGGGCTATAATGATGGCAGACACATGTGCAAGCATGTTAATTTTGTATTTATGAGTTTTCTAACTGAGGGATTCCATCAGTGGTCTTAGTAACAACTGTGTGGTGTTTATCACATTTAGCTGCTCCGGTATTTGGCAATCCTAATCTTTAGTTTGACCGTGGTGGTGGTTACGGCTCTGGAAGCTCCCAGCGGCCACACATCCATGGCCCCACTGCAGTTGCTGCCCAAACACTGGGACCTGGAGCACTGTAAATGGATCACTTGGCTCTCAATTATATTCAGACACACCTTGGAAGAAACTCTGAAGCTGCCTTAGCAGAAAGCATTCAACAGCTTCAACATGGGAAAAAATGCCCAGCTGAAATGAGGTAATGTAAAGCTGAGGGAGTCTGTGATGGGATTTACCCAGAACTCTCACCCTAAGGTTCCCTCTCCCATGGAACAGTTCAGGCCTTTTCACCCAGAAGGAATGACTTCCTCTGGCAGCACCTCTCTTCGTGCTGCCCTGACCCCAAACAGCCTCTGCAGCCCTGGAAACTCTCTGGGACAGTGATGTTTGAGGGCAGCTTCCTGAAACACTGAGCACCTCCAAGCCCACGTACCTTGGAACTCTGGTGGTCCTTGGGGCATGAGGTTAATGGCACAGACCCAGATCCCCATCATCGTGGGTGACTTAATAAAGTGCTGGTTCTGCTGCTGAACTCAGTGCTATGTCAAGACACCAGCACCAGCTTGAGGGCTCTTCCCCTCCCTCTTCCACTTGTACCCTCACGTAGGTGACAGTGTCTTCTCTTCTTTACAAGTGCTTCATAGCCCTAGTCAGTGGGGAGGGAATATAGCAAGAATGAAGCCTCATAAATTTCTTTGCACAAATAAATCAGAAGCACCTGGTGATAGGGCAGAAGGGGAAGGGAAGAACACTTGATTTTTAGAATTAAATTGGGTGCCAACCCACAAAGGAGAAAAATCCCACTGTGTCCCAGGGCACAGAATACTGTGTTAGCAACTGGCAGAGACATACTCATGGGCTTTGCTCTCCAGGGAGCTTTGTGAACATTTAGTTGTACTTATAGGAGTGCAGGGTATTTTATAGAGCAGTCTATTCCTTTTGGGATGCAGATAAGTGCTAGAGCCTTATTCTAAAAGCAGCATTGATAAACGATAAGCAGAATATCTGAATGCCCTCTCTGCTTCTGGAGCTGGGGTGAGGGGCAGCTGGGATGTGCAGTAGTGGCTACAAGTGACAATAAAGGGGGGATGCCAAGCTCTGAATTACCATCCCAGCTGAATGCCCAGCATATCCTCTGTAACACATAAACCCCTCTCTCAGTAATGGAAGAGATTTCTGAGAAAGACACGTTTTTACCACTTCTGGACACAAAGGAACAGCAAACTATGAAACACCAGTTTTAGTAGTGATGATTTACATAGAACTGCATATGTCACAGACTGAGTCCACTTGAATCACAATACTGCACATTGCACTTGCATGGCAAACCTCAAATGTAGCAAACAATATCCTCTAAAAGGTGATGCTTCTAGGTCTGGTACTCCAGGTCTAATTGCCGTTTCTTAGGTGTCTGTATCTACCTGCTGCAATATGATTGTTAAATTGTGATAAAGAGCAACTAATTCTGAAACAGGGACACTCTGCAAGGATAATTTTGGTGTTACCCACTGAGAAGAATTAATTTTTTTTTTTTTTGAAAGAGAGTTTTTATCTTGAATCATTTTTCTTCAAGTATTCCCCAGAGAAAAAAGGGTCCTTTTGAGTTATTGAACACACCAGATCACCAGTACAACTGGACAGGACTGACAGAAATTTTCCCTGTATTACCTTATTTCACACTCTGTGTTAGATGTAACATTTGTATGCTTATCATAATACTACACTACCTTTAATGCAGTGCCTGGGCAGCAGTCTTCAGTGTAGTCTGGGAGCAAAACAATGCTTTAGCCCAAAGAGATGTTAAAAAGATGGGAGGACACGATGAGAGATGTTTATGGCTTTTACAGGCTGTTTGGACAGCAGAACTCACAGGAGACTTTAGGAATATGGATACAAAGCTTTGAGCCAGGAAGGAAGAGGGAGGCGTGTTTAGCCACTCTTCTAGTCTAGGATGCTATTTTCCTTAAATCAGAATTTTGCACTGTGGCTGAGAGTACCAAGATTTATTTCCCTTTGTCTTTGGATCGTGGGAGTAAAATGCTGGTCTCCTTGAAATATGTGGGATGTTAGTGACTAAGATAATAAAGGCGAGATTTCACCGTAGACATTTTGATTTGTTTTCCTCCCAGCAGGCTGGCTGGGATGGTTCCCAGCCTGTCCTGTAGCAGACAGGTGTGTCAGGCCACGCTACCTGCCAGATGAGCTCTTCAGGATACACAGTCTCCTGCTACTCACTGTTAACAAGTGTTGTGTTCTCCTGGGCTACAGAAAACTGCCACCAGCAATGAAAGAATCTCCTGGAAGATGGATCCCCAAGGGAGAGCTGCAGGGAACAACATTGCCTGCTGTGGAAAGTTTTACAAGCAGGCTGCGGTTACCCAGCACCCAGATGGTGAATATTCCATGTTTGCTTTAAAGCAGCATCTGCAGATCTAACCGTGCAACTCCCTTTCTCAAAGAGCAAGCAGCTGAAAAGGGAGTGCTGAGGTCTCACAGCACCGGCTCTTCTGAACTAATTCCCTCCTTGCCTGGACTTGATCAGTACCACTCTCCCAAGAGCCTGAAAAATGGGTGAAGGAAGAAGGTAGCTTTCTTGCAGGCAGGTTCACAAAACCTTTTGTCTTGCTGGAGAGGCTGCAGAGACTGCTCACATTTTAAAGATGAATTTTTACTCCTATTACCAATGCTGTTTTTCTCTCTTGGTCCTCCTTATGGAGACTTTATTAATGGATCTTGTCATAATTTATGAATGGATTTTTTAGCCAGTAGAGTTGTACCCCTTACCCTGTGCACATAGGAGAATGTGCCACCCTATAGACACTATCAGACTCCAGAGCTTTTATCTTCCTTCCTAAGGAAAGTGTCTAACGGTGGCAATTTGCTCAGTTAGGAATAATCCCCAGGAGGGCTTCACAGCTGGCTGAGGAGGCTTGGCTGCAGGGAGGGCTGTAGCTCCCCTCTTTCCCCTTGTAAGTGTCAGATGCAGCATCGTCATCCCTGAGCTGGCTTTTTCTGGAAGGACTCTTAGACATCATCCTGTACTTCAGCCGCGGTCACAGCATCCATGTCTCCTGGTTCTGCTCCGTGCCTCTCATCCCATCTCTGATCACTTGATGCTGGGGAATTGCTGGGAGCACTTGTGTCCTGGGTATCTCTTGGGAATTCAGCAGTCTCCTTCCCATGCAGGCACCAGCTGGCAGCAATCCATTCCTGCTCAGCCCTGCACCCAGACCATACACAAGCCATTTTAAATCCAGGGTGTGGACTAGCTGAAAATGACTAAGAAAATGAAAGATGACTAAGAAAAACAAGCTTTGTGTGCTGTGGAATACATCTTCAGCCTGAAACAGCTGAAGAGCTCTACAGTTCTCCTTCAAAGCCCTGAGAGGTGCACAGATCTGATAACAGTGAGGCATCCCAAGAGCCAGAGTCCCTGCCTCCAGCTCATCTCCCAGCAGAGCCAAGAGCATGGCACTCACGTGCTGAAACCTCTGTCTGCTGGTCTTCCAGGAGTCTCTATCAGTGGAAAAACCTGCTCTGCTCACTGCTTTCCACTCCTGTGGAGAAAGTGGCTGTGCAAAGGAGGGATCAAGGCTGTCACCTCCTGCCTCTGCCTCTCTTCCTGTCCATTTGTGACTCCCTGTCAGAGCACAGCAGTGGAAGCTGTTGGCAGTTATACACAAACTTGTCTGGGTGGACTTCATTCTTATTGCTTGGCTGATTTCTAACCCTCTGCATCTACAGTTCCCATCATTCTTTGGCTTCTTCTGTCTCTTCTACTGTGGTTTTTCTTTAATTTTCCCCTAATACTTCACGTAATTCTGGTTGCTATGCAGTGTTTCCAGGCTCAGCCGCCTCTAACAACCCCCCACCATGGGTGTGTGCAGCTTGGCTGCAGCGAGGATGCTTTGCTGATTAATTTGCCTTTTTTTTTGTTTAGTTATTTTGGCTGCTTGGAAATAAAATAAAACTGTTATTAATACCTTCTCCCTCCTAGTGCCAATTAACTTCAGCAAATTAATCTTTTTCAAAACCATCCTCTGTGTGGTCTAGAGCAGGGTGCAGACAGTAATATAACCTGTAGGGCTTCATTTACGCTGTTGTTCTCACCGGGCCCATAAGGTGGTGAGAGGGGACAAGGAAGCAGCACAGTACAGCTGCAAGTCAGAAAGGGCTCATTTCTACATGTCCATGGGTCCCATGCTGGGCCATCACACTGGGTGATGAGGAGAATCCCAGAGGCTGTTTCCTCTACCAGAAGCTGGAGAAAGGGAAGGATCTGAGTCTTGTTTCCCCACATGCTGAACACATTCCCAGTCCCTGCACTATAAACAGAACTATTTGGTGGTTTCATAACCCTTTGGTAGTGCCTGAAAGGGAGCACAGTAGAGTTTCCAAAGCTCTTCCAACAGGTGTGTTGTCACCTTAACTGCTATTCTGATCTGTAAACAGTAAGTTTTCAAAAACAATTGCCCAGCCTCTTGATTGCATTGTCCTCCCATCTCTCCTGCCAAAGGCCTACCTGGCAGGTCGTGTTGCATTTGGGCAAGGAAGGTCATTCACCTGCCGAGACTCCAGCCGTGCAGGTGAAGAAATTACATGTTAATGTTTCTTTCCATTTTATGCATACATGGAGATTACCTCCTTCATACATACGGTCCCATAATTTCCCTACTTAAATACCTCCACCAACAAAACTATCTAGTAAGTCATGCCCCAGAGACTGAGCCTTGCAGGAATGAAAATGTGCTTTTGAAGCAGAGAAACTTCCTTGAGCTCCTGCACCTCAGAAACAATTGTACAGCTAGAGGAGCCAATGAAAGGGAAAAATGCTGTTTAATTAAGTTTAAATGGTTGTTGTTCAGGGGATGTTTTTCATATGAGTAAATTCATCTGTGGTGGAGGGAAAGCAGACCATAAGGATGTTTGCCTACTCCAAAATTCACAGGCCACCCACTGCAGGAGGGCAGACTGCAAAGAGCACTGAATTACACCAGTATATTCCCACTGAGGGAAGAAGCAGGAATAACAGCTGTGCAGAGCCCTTCCCAAAGACAAGAGATGCTGGGATGGACATCATAATGAATTGTGGCTTTTCAGCAGACCAATTTTTGCCCCTCTAGAAGAACTGGCTCTGCATGGTGGATAGAGGGCAATGCCTGCAGGGTTCCAAGTGGGAGCCAGCCTTGGATACCAGTGGAGTTAGGGAAAGGAGCAGCTCCTGGTGACACTAACACTTCATTGGCTGAACAGTCATGTGTATGACCAGGGAGTCTCACATGGTGCATTGTCTCAGAATGATGATACTAAAAAAGAAGCATTACTGCTAATGAGTAAAAAGTGAAATCCACACCAATCCCTGCATATGGGCTACTTAAAGAATTTGCAGTGATTGCAGGTGTTCTAATAAATGATTATCTCCCACACAAAGAACAAAGGAGAGTGGAAAGCATACTGGACAGTGAAGAAAAAAGTTAGCTACCTTGTTTTATGGCTGCAGATTAATAGTAATCCCTGGATGAGTCTACAGATGAAGAAACAAATGTATGTGTGATCAGCATTAACATGAGACATGCACTAAATCTCTTCCCAAGACTTGATAATCCGTTCCTAGCCCTTATACCTGTTGTATACCTGCTCAAACCCAAAAAGTCTTTTATTATTAGTCATTTAATTGCACATATCTTTCTCCTCTCCCCAGAAAGCCTCCTTGCTTTGCCATCCTCATGTGTAAGAATAAATTTCAGGGTAACCAATTAAAATAAAGTTGTAAAATGAGCAAACCAGAAAAATCTCACTGTTTCTAGGTGATCTATAGCCATCCTACCTGTCCCATCCCTCATACACAGCCCATAGCCAAGGTAGGGCCTCAGGATCTTCATCCACAGACAACCTAAGGGTAGAGGGCACCAGGTTTAACCATGGGGAGAACAGCTGGGGCTGAGCAGTCCCTCACTTGTCCATCCATAGCAAAAGCTGCTGCTCTTTAGAGGGACAAGAAACTAAGAGCCCAGGGGATCCTAGAACTAGCAGGACAGGGTCACCCCAACACCTGAGCCAGGCAGGCTGAGGGACAGCAGTCAGCATCACCAAGGATCCAGATCATCAGGCAAGCTCACGGTGATAAATCAGAGTCAAAGTTAAGGTGGGAAATAATTCCACAGACCAGATTCAGCAGTACCAATCAGAACCAAGCACAGATCAAGACTAAGTGCCCTGGGGTGAGTTTAAATAGAGCCAAAGAGTCTGGCCATGTGAGTGAAAGTCCCAGGTAAGGCTGATTAGGGTCTTTACCTTTGCAGCCCAGCACAGGGACAGTGTCATCACACAGGGGAAAACCCCCTCGTAAGGAGTCTTATCAAAGTCAATTCCTCAGGAAAAGCTCGTTGTAGCATGGGAAAACAGGTCTTGGCAGAGGACTGGCAGTGAAAACCTCTTCACGGTGGTCATGGATTGTGTCATCTTCCCTGCCCCACAGCTAATGGCAGAAAAGTAAAGCTGGCTATAGGCAAAAGCAAATTGACCAGCAGTCTCCTCCAGCTCTGTGGCACAGCTCTCCTCTTGGCAGAAAGAGATCACCTTGTCACTTTGGAGTGTTGCAGAAGTTGGTTGTGCCTCCAATAAGGAGCAGTCAAGAGCTGTCTACTGGAAAGACATAACTGCTTGTAGCTTCAAAAGCACAGCTGGGAGCAGGGCAGTCCTGACCAGCAGGTGGTTTTATTTTCCACTAAGGAAGGTGAGGAGATGATTTTTTTTACCCTGTACTCCCCTCTTGTCCTAGGGGAGTGAAATATCTTGGCATGCAGAAAGCCCCTGTTGGCCAGTGCATTTCAGGGACGGTGTGAGAGTGGATGTTGTTGTGCTCACCTTGTTGCAGCTGCTGTAACTACCTGGCTGGGAAGGACGGCTTAAAAGGAGCAGGCTGGACCTGGGAGGAGTGTGAAAATGTCTGGTTTCTCAAACTGGGCTTAAAAGTAAACAAGCTAATGCCTTACTGCAAGACTGCATTTTGCTTCTCAGTTGCATCATGCTCTGTGGTTCTGGCAAAGCAGAGCAAGAAGAAAGCTATATCAAAATGGGTTTTACCTTGCTGTGAATTTCCTAACAGGCCTTCACAGGTAATTCAGTGATGCACACGTGCTGGAGCTGTGGGTTTAACTTTGTCCCCCTCTATGGGATGTGAGTGCTGCAGGTGTCTGTGGGTTCACTGCTGGCCTCACAGAACTCACCCTTGCAGTAGGTGACTAAGCAGAGTGAGCCCCACTTTAACCAGGTACCCTGCTGTGGGGATTGTCAGGAGCAGCTGTGTGACCTATTCTAATAAGGTATTTCCTTGTATTAGTTCTTAAACTTGTTACTTTTAATTCCTTAAATATCCCCCTGCCTCTCCTACGAGCAAAGCACCCCGTCTGGCGCTCGCTCCCTGCTGTTACTTTGCATATCATCACATCTCTGCTATTTCCTTTGCTGATCTGGAACTGTAAAGCCTTCCAGCTTCCCCTGGAAGAGGTGGTGCTCTCTTTTATTTCCCTCCTGCCTTCCCTGGGTGACTGCACCCAGTTCTTTCACCCAGTGTTTGAGAATGGGATGTTAAAGGCCGAAGAGTGTTCCGAGCGAGCAGGGCTGTGCTGAGTTATGCAATGGCATTACAGCATTTCAGTACTGTAATCCTCCCCAAAGCAGCTCACCATAGGGTTAAGAAAACAGACTGCCAGCTTTTCAAGCAGAGAGATCTCGCCTTGCAGTTACACTGAATCTCTTCTGGATTGGGCTAGTGCAGAGCCCAAAATGCGGAGGAAGTGTTCAAGTTGGTTCATGTCGTGAGGCTTGCCTTAAACTTGTCCATAATGTCACTCCCGTGTTTCTGCTCCGCTGTGTCTGGTTCTTAGCCCCTTCTAGCGGGGAAAGGAGGAAGCTGCAGGC
Source organism: Myiotriccus ornatus (assembly GCA_036023395.1). NCBI lineage: Eukaryota > Metazoa > Chordata > Aves > Passeriformes > Tyrannidae > Myiotriccus > Myiotriccus ornatus. The sequence goes on from JAYRBT010000023.1 coordinate 16,944,934, forward strand.
CGAGTGTTGAGGTGCAGGTGAAATCCAGCTTGGGTATCGTGATGCTGATTAAACGCCCATGAAGCACCATAAACCTCCAGGCCATGCTGAGTTGTAGCTCCCTGGTAACTCCTTGACCAACTCCTTCAGCACGAAGCTCAGTGTTACATTGTGATATTAGAAATTGAGTTAACTTCTGCTTCTGATTTCTCACGTCCCTCTGCATGACTGCTTGAGTCCTTCTCTTAGGATGGAAACTGTCAAGTTTCCCATCCTGCAGCTGGGATATACTCCCTGATAAGGACTGGCTGGAGTGATGTTGACTGGCTGATGTGATGATATGCCCTTTCTTTCACAGTGCAGCAGCAGGCAAAGGGAACAGTGAACAGCACCCAGAACAAGCACCAAATCGAGAAATGAGGAAAATCAGAGACAAGCAAAGGTATTTGAAAAAGGAGGCAACTCAGACGTGGTTAAGCAGGTGAATGTGGTGTGATGCAGAGTGCTGTGTAACACCCCTGGCCACAGAAGGTCTCCAGGAAGCAGGAGTGGTGTCACCATGGCACACCTGAGCCTCCTCCATGTCAGGAGGTGAGACCCCACACTTGAAAGAGCAGGATCTATGAAAGGGCATGTCCACCAGCAGTAGGAATTGTGCTGTAGCAGTTGTGATGCTGCCACCAGAGCACCTGAGAAACAATTGTCATGATTTATGATCCCATCAAACCAACACACTTGCTGCCAATGGTGAGATTTGATTTATTAATTGCTTTGAATGGGGTGTCATATGCTGACTCCCAGCTGCTTAGGTTGCAGTGACATACAGATCTGCTCCTCTGATTGAGTCTGTGGACTGCACTTTAATAGTATCTGCTGTTTCCAGCATCCTGTCACAAGCTTTCCATGTCCAGAACTCCTGGGTAAATCTTTGGATGGAATAGTCCAGAGGTATTCGAGTGTCAGGGCACTGAAGGCAAAGCTGAGTTATCCTTGTGTAAATGGGATATATATTTTTTTCCTGCTCTGGAGAGAGCCTTCACAGAGGTTTGTTCCCTGTGACAGGCTGAGTAGTTTAGGAGATGCTTTTATAATTTTCATGGAAAGCTTTTGTGAGGGCATTTCATCTCCCTACATGTTTTGTAGATTACACATTTCAGAGCTTTTAATCAGAGGTGGAGAGTCCTTCTCAAATCCTGCTTTTCACCTCTTTTAAAGATCCTGTCATGGGGAAGAAGGCCCAGAGTAGCCAGACCACTACTGACCTCCCTGTCAGGACACTGAAAATTAGTGCAGCAGTTACTTGATGGACACTTTTATCTGGACACAAAACTGAGGACTGATATCTCTGTGTATTGAGATTGAACCTGATGCTCTGATCAGAAAAGCCATGGAAGGTAAGACTTTGAAAGTGCCTTTTTCAAGTGAAATAAAACTTCATAAATTGTGCTCTGCTGGACAAGAACAACACAGCCAAGTGCAGAAGTGCTCATGGTTATGAGAGAATCAATTAGGGCATGTTGATGAATAATGCATGTGCAGCTTAGGAGGGATGGATGACATCGGTTTTATTTTTGTACTGTTAATTGAGAGTGATTCTAGGACAGAAAAAAACACAAAGGGAAGATGGGGAAATTCTGGTCATAGCAGCAGAAGCTGGAAGCTCATCAACAACACTTCCTGTCCATTAAGCTGTAAAAACCTCAGGAAGAGGAATTGTACTTATGTCCTCTACAGCTCCTAATCCATGTAACTGATACTGCCCAAGAATCCAGTTCAGACTGTAAATGATATGAGCATTTAAAGAGATAGAAGTTGAAGCTGCTGCTTTGAAATCTGATGGCCTTTCCTGTGTTAAGATAATGTCTGCCTTGCTCTTTTGGGATCCAGCTGTAGGGCATCAGTCAGCTTTATTTACCCCTAGAAGTGTGGCTCTGCTGTTCCTTGGACATGCAGGGATCTCTGAAGGAGAGCTGGTGCATTGGGATGTGAGAGAAATCCTGGGACTCTTGTAGGAAATGATCTGTTGCTGCTCACATGTGGCAAAGTTCCCCACATACTGCTCTGCGGGTCAAAATCAACTATTCTTCAGATCTTATGGGTCTCCCCTTGAGTCCATGCACTGGTTGGGTTTAACAAGGCAAAGTGTTGACTCTGAGACTGAAACAACTGTTGCAGGGTAGAGGAGGAGCCTGGCAAAGCAGCGGGAATGCTCCACATCCCCTTGCTTTAGTGTTTCCCAACACCCAGCCAAGAGAATTTCCCAATGCTTGGGTGCTTGCCCAGCTCAGAGCAAAGTCTGCTGCAGGTGCCCAGTAATACTCACCTGAGACACAGGACGTGAGGGGAAGGACAGAGGGCACACACCGTGGTGACCAATCAGCCCCCGGTCTGAGGAACTGTGTCGATTTGTTGTTTGTAGAACACTTCTGCTGGTGGCTGATGTGTGTGGGAAAGGCTGTGAAGGCACTTGGAGGGTTGTGTAGGTGACTGCTGGGGGTCAACCACTGATGCCACCATCTGGAGGATTTCAGACCATATTTTTTATTTGCCTACTCTGTGAGGAGTCACCACTTCAACCTAATCTTCCACAGAGACGGTCAAGGACAGCTGGCACCTCTTTAAGGAGCCAGAGCTGACGTGTGGTGTGACTTGAGGCCACTGATGTTTCCCTGAGCTTGCTACCCCAGTTCTCTCTGGATGGTGTAACTGCAGCCTCAGTGTTGCAAACCAGCAACTCACACTTGCTGCTTGGACTGAATGCTTTTGGTGGTGGCATCTGTGGGTGTCCTGAGGCTGCACTGGGAGCTGCCTGCTGGGAAAGCGTGGGAGATGTGGAGCTGTGTGAAGGGACAAGCACTGCAGTGGGACTGTGCAGGCAGCTCCCCTGTGCCAAACCCAGTCCAACATGTCCACTGGGCATCTTGATGTCTGATTACAAAGGTTCACTGGCTGCGGAGGATAGTGGTTTTACATCTGTACAAGTCAAGAATGATTTTCTAGGTCTGTTTTAGCTAATTTTATAGAAAAAAGGAGGAGGTGCTATCTGCTGGAGTGCTCACAGGGGTGGTCTGTGACGCAGACATCCTCAGCCAGACTGTGCTTGTCACTGCTGCTGTGGAGCAAATGCCTGAAGTGTAACATTTTTCAATGTTGTCATGTGGGATAGAAGTCCATAAGGAGTCTTTGCTGCTCTGCTGGGGTCCCTCCTGCCTGCTTTAACTTACACTTGTTCCATTGCCTCTGAGGCCTCCATCATCATCCCTCTCTCTGAAGGTCTCCTCTGTGTGACAGGCCAAGGCAGGGAAGGAAAACCTGGAATTTAGTGTCAGACGTAACAGCAGAAGGTCCCACAGAGGATTTGGAGGTGTCTAGGTGGGGAGGAGGGTGAAGGTTTGCTGTGATTCCTCATGCCTTTGCCAGGTCCCTCTCTTTGTGAGGTGGCTCTGTGGTGCTATGGTCTTTTTATTTTGGATCAGCTCCGGCTTCCCTGAAATCCAGAAGACCCCTGAAGGACTAAGGGTTGAGTTACACTGGCCATGCTCAGTCTGCCAGTACATATCCAGAGTCACATACCAGTTTGCCACTTCTTTTCTTTCTCTGGGCCTGGGGAACCAGACAGGCACTTTCTCTGCTGGCCTTGTTCTTTTTCTTCCCTGTAACAGAGGGACACACCGAGCTCCTGGTGGTGTGCAGGATGAGCAGCAGGCACTGGGTGCGGCGTCAGCAGTGTCCTGGCACTGATAGAGGCTGTGGAATGCTTGGCTCTCTGTCCATGGGACCACAGCCAGCCCGTGGAGGTGAGTGAAGAGCTCTCATCTGAAACACTGCCTGCAGTTTTGGACACCCCCGGGTTGTGAGAGGGGTGAATTCCAGTGAGTCTTGGGGAGGCTGTGGAAGGGTTGGAGCGTAACAGGCTGAGGGAAGTAGGAGTGTCGAGCTGGAGAAGGGTTTGGTTGAACTCTGGTGGTTGTCCAGTACCTGTGGGGAGGGGATGGAGGCAGCGGAGCCACCCTGGTGGCAGCAGAACAAGAAACAGCGTTTGTGAACACAGATGTGTCCTGTATCACGCTGGGTACGAGCAAAAGTTCTGTCCTGTGCAGAAGCCCAGAGGGTAGCGGGGGCTTGGAGTCTGATGGGCTTTCATGTACGTGAAGGGATTTAACACCTGACAGGACAAGGCCCAGAGCTGAGCTCCGCATTGTCCCTGCCCTGAGGGGCAGAGACCCCCGAGGCCCCTCAGCCTCCCTGACCACGGGACCCTGTGACAAATTAACAGCCTCTCGGGTGGGGTGGGGGGTTGCCCCCTCGCAGTCACGCTCCTCACAGCCGATGGCCCGGGCAGAAGCAGCCGGGGCCCCGCATGCCGCCACATCCCGCTCCACGCCCGGGATGGGCCCCGGGACCTGCCGGGCCGGGGGCGCCCCGCGGGGCCGGGGGGAACCTTTCTGCGCCCTGCGGAACCTTCGCGGCGGAGGCGCCTGTTGCTGCCCGGGGGACGAGGCGGGCGCTGCGGCGGGGGGCGGCCCCGAGCGGCGGCGGGGCCCGAGAGCGGCGGAGGCGGGAGGAGGCGGCGGCGCGGCCGCAGCTCCCGGGGCGCCCGCAGCTCCCGGGGCC
>JAYRBT010000023.1:16950013-17132890 GCA_036023395.1 Myiotriccus ornatus
TGGCTGTGGGGGCCGGGGGGCTCCGCCTGCCCCCCGCGCGGTGCCGGGGGCAGCCCGTGCTGGCGGCGCGGTGCGAGCCGGGCCGGCCCGGCGGGGCCCGGGCGCGGCGGGTGTCGCGCTGTGCCGTGGCCGGGGGCGCTGAGCCCTGGGGCTGGTGAACTGACGTGCAGGGTCGTTATCTGGTGCCGGTGCGAGACCTGGGGGTGAGCTTGGGAGGGGGGAGGCTCGGCGTGCGGAGCCGTTACCTCTCCTCACCTGATCGGGTCTCTCGGCTCTTTTTAACTTGCTCCCTCGGAGGAAGAGTTTGTGGGTGACTTTTGCTGGTGGTTACGTGGATGACTGGATGCTTTGGTGCTCGTGTCTGAGAGGTGCTCATAAAACCCATTGGATTCCCCTCCCGCCCTTTCATCGATCTGTGAAGAACTGGTGCTTTAAAAAGTTCTTGGTATATCTCTTCCATCTGTGTGCAGGTGGGGACTTTTTATGTAAAAAAAGACCAAACAGTGAAAGTTCAGATTTATTTTTTCCCATTTTTTAATGCTGATAAGATAATAATGGTCACATTTACTTGTCTTTATAACTTTATAAACACTGGATATCCTTTGTATGGTTATGCAAGCGTCATGCTTGATGAATAATCACTTAGCCTCTAGGAAATCACTGCAGAAACTTCTGTGTTGGTTCAGGATGTTCCTGCTGTCTGGCTGGAGGTGGTAACTCCCCTCCGTGGCTTAGAGTAGTGGGCCTGGTGAGTGCTCTTCTGCTTCAGTGCAGAATCAGTTAATTTAGAATAAACAGCCTTTGTTTTGGTAGTTCTGCTCCAGGGGCAGCAGCACCCAGCAGAGGAATGAAAACCAAGCAGCCTGCTTGGACTGTTCAGGTGCTCCTGGTGGGAACTGACCTGGCCTTGGTTTGCTAAGGGAGGCTTCTTTCCCCAGGTGTGGAGCTGTACACCCCAAATAGAGAGAGGACAGCGCAGCTTCTTACCCTGTGACCTTATCGGCACCATAATATAGGGGTTGTTCCTTGCGGGTAGGTGCTGAATGTGCCATTTACCAGAAATACACAGCTGCTGCTTTAAGGGAGAGCTGCTGTGGCTGGGTGGTGTTTTCTGGGTTGACACTGCCTCAGAATGAGCACCACCTTCTCCCAAAAAATCTCTGAGGGTTTAGTCTCTGTTCCACTTGTACTGCACTTCGGTAACCGGGAACTTCTGCGTCTCTAAAACTCGGAATTCCAGATTTGATGTTCACAGGCATTGCAGATCCTGGATGGGAACATCTTGTGGTCTTTTGAGGAGAAGAACCAAGCAACATAATTTTTGTGTCATCTTAACAGTGGTTGCATTCTAGTGAGAATTTGTAAGGTATAACCTGGCATAGAATATTGTAACAGAACTTTTGTGGTGTTCTGCATCCAAGTGGATGTTGCAGAATTATTCAGGGTGGAAAGGGCCTCAGGAGGTGTCTCGTCCAACCTGCTGCTCAGAGCAGGATCTACACCAAGTTTACAGCAGAGTTTTGTTCATTCAGGTCTTAAACCCTCCAGAGGTTCATCAGTCTGTCCCTGTTCCAATGCTTGACTGTCCCCTCCAGGAAGAATCTCTTCTCTAGGCCAGGTCATCACCTCCACCGTTGCAGTTCGTGTCTCGTGTCCTGCTGTGTGTCCCTGTGCACAGCCTGTGTCTTGATGGCCTCCATGTAGGTGCGGGAGAGCTGCACATAGTGTCTCCAATGGGTCTGGAAAGTGCTGAGTGAAAGGGAGTCGTGTTTTCCCTGGATCAGGGTGGCTGTGCTTCTGCCTGTACAGCCCAGAGTGCTGTTAGCTTGTCTGGCTGCCAGGGTGCACTGCTGGTTACGTTTCCTGTGTGCAGGTACAGGTGTGTGCACGGGTGGGTTTGTGCACACACACAAATCACACTCAATCAGGTAAGAGCTGATGTTTCTCACCCTCCTGCTGTGCAGCTCTGGAAAGAGCCTCATTGGTGTGTAGACATAGGAGTGTGTGTGTACACACAGGTGTCAGATCACACCTTCTGCAGCACCGAGCAGTAGTTTTTCCACCCTTTTCCTCATATGTCACTAGTGGTGACTGCGGGCTCCTTGGCCTTTCCTAACGCTTGTGCTGCCACACATACCCTGGCTTGTTGTGCCCCTCAGCCCACAGGTCTGGCTGTTGTGTTGCCTTCACTTTGTTGTTCAAAATTTTGTTATTTCAAACACTTCTTTGAGATGTATCAAGTTGCTGTGCTAGGAAGGGAGTGGCAATGGAGTGAAGCTTTTCCCATGGGGATTGAGTTGAATCCCATTGGATCAACTTCAAATCCAGAATATAACAATGTAGGACGTGTGTTGTCAACTGTGGTTGTTTATGGGTGTGAGTTAAATGAAACATTTAGGTACAATATTGTTAAGAATGCAATTAGTTGCAGGGCAACTAATGTTTGTGTAATTTCTTTGAACTTGTTTCCTTCAGGTGCTTACGAGTTTTTGGGAAACTGTAACTGTAGGATAAATATTCTCTGTCAACAAGGTCTCTCATTTTAAACTGAATTCTGGAGAACCTGGTTCCTGCAGAGGTAAAAGTACCAATTGCTATTCCTAGATCCTTGGTACAGATATAATTTTGAGATGTGTGTTTCTGCTTATACAAAATAATTTCTACATCATATTTTCCTGATTGTCAAGTACGTCGAGTTAATTACAGCTGAATTTGTTTCAGAGAATGCTCATCTCAAGCTGGGAATTTGTTGTGTTTAAGCAACATTTGTAGAAAGAATTTATAAAGAGCTGTGGTTTCCCCTGCCTCCCAGATTGGCACTTATTAAGTACTTTCACCAGCACAGGAGAAGCCAATGCTTAGGTTTGGACTTGTAGAATAACGTGTAAATCTGATATTTAGGCAATTTGAAACAATGAATGAAAACCTAATTTCCAGTTAACTTTTAGAAATCTTACACTTAATTTTCTAGGACTTTGTAGAAAGAGAGTCTTAAAGGTGAAGGGGAATATTAAAGTGACACCATTTATGGTTTGACAAAGGACAGAATTAGCTGATGAAATCGAGTCTCATTACATACGGGGATAAGGAAGAAGGGGGAATTACAAGTAGCCATAAGAAGGGAAAAATTGTTGAACAGGCACCTCTAGAAGCTGGTTGGACTTCTGAGAATATGATGTTGTCTTGTAGATTGTTTTTTTAAGTCATCATTCTCTTAAACTAGCTAGCTAATGGCATCTCTTTCTAAGTAATATTAAATTACTGATCAGTATTTTGTATGTGATAACCAGCAAATACCAAATGCACATGTTTTCTGTGCAGATATAAAACTGCTTAAGAATAACAATAAGATTTGTTACTTTGAAAAATACTTTGAAGTATAGAAATTAGGCTTTCAGAAATTCTTAAAGGTCAGACATACCACTGACTCAATTTTATGTCTGATGTGGAATAGCAGAATTTCAGTCCTGTGAGTGAGGCTGATTCAGTGCTATGGCAATCTCAGAGCAGCTGTGATAATTGAAATCTTGTTCTTGCTCAGTAATAATGCTAGAGTTGGGGTCAGTCTGACACCTCCAAAAATCTTATGGCATTTTGAAGGTAACTAGAACTCACTTGAATTGTTACATCACTTAAATTTAATAGCAGCATTTTCAGCACGCTCTAAAATGTGCAGGTAGGAGCAGTGATTTGAAGCCCTCTGGGGGTGGCCTGTCAGCATGTCCCAGAGCTGCTGTTCTGAGGGTGTACCTGCAAGTTGAAATGCGCAAACAAAGGCAGGAAGAATGATCCAACTCAGGTTTTAATGGCAGCTGGTTATTCAAACATCAGAAAAGACGTAAAGGCTTGCGTGCACTTGTCTGGAGGAAGTATTGATTCTGTGCTGGAGAAAAGTGCTGAATAACTTCATGACTGAAGGCATGATTCAAAGGCGCAGAAATCTTTAGGGGAAGACTTTCAGCCAGTTGCTTCAAAACAAAGCTGGAGGACTCTGTTAGATGCTATCGGTGTGGCTTGTGGCATAAACACGGAGTGCAGCATTCAAACCATAGAAGCAGTGCCCTCTGTTACTGCCCTGAATCCTGGGAGGAATTTCTGAGCTGCAGTTACCATTGCCTTCTTGGACACCTGTTTGAAATGGAGAAGAGTTGATGAGATGAACCTGCCTCTTGCTGATCTGACCCGAGTGACTCTCCTCCTCTCCGTGTGCACACACAGTGGCAACGGTAGGAGCCTTAGTAAGTGACACTGGCACAAAACACTTTCTACTGCTATACCTGAAATGTCAAGCCAAGAATTAAGCACATTAACAAAATTTCTCTTCTGCTACTGTAACTGGTTCTATGCTGGTGGACCTTTTCTGGCAGATAAGTAGAAAATCAAAGTTGGAAAAGCTCGATATACCCAAGTGCTCTCCTGTGTTACAAACACATCGAAACTTACGCTGAGCGCGAGAAGGACTTTGATCAAGGCCTCACATGCAAAACAACACTCTTTATGTAAGAGGGGCACTAAACTTATAAAAGCAATTAAAGGGGTTTTGCAGTGATTTGGCAGATTACAGGCAGATAACTTTACTCTGGCTTCTCTGTTGCAAACCGGGTTGATCTAATTAACAAAGAGCTGGAGCTATATAAGGGCAGAATTGATTAACAGAATGTGCAGAACCTGGCTGATCAGGTACAAGGAGTTTCTAGGGCAAGCACAGTATGGGAAATAATTGAAATGTGGTGGAAGCAACACAATCTTGACTTGTACTTTCTTCCCTTCACAGTGAAAATATTTACCTAAAACTTTAACTTGTGAAGAAAACTTTTCTAGCCCAACAGAACCGTGGAAATGATATTTTTGAGACATGGTAATTAATCAGAGGTTTTCTCTAGTCTCTGAGAAACTCAAGTCTTATCTAGGACATAAACATCAATTAAGTGTTATATTTGAAGTTGTTGAATCCAGAATAAATAGGTTGTTGAAGTGTATTGATCTCAGGTGAATTGCTGTAGCTGTTTGTTGCAGCCAAAGGCTAATACAACAACCAACCAAACCAACCAAAATCCATGGACATGAGAAAGCCTGGAAAGGGATTGTGGAGCAGAGGGGCTCATACTGCCTGCGTAGTCAATTTGGAAAATAGGATGTTACTCAAAAAGGACTTGATTGAGGAGGGCTGGGGGTAGGATTTACTCAAAATTAGTGAAGCAACGGAAACTGTTACATGGCTGGTGAGTGGCAGTGCTCTGGAAGACCAAAAAATCGTAATTAAAGCTCTTATATCAAAAACAACTTAAAAATGGGATTTGTGTGGTAATTGTATTCCCATGCCTGCCTCAGTCAACGAGGGTGTTGTTGAGAATGTGAATCTTGTTCAACAGATACAGTGTCATGTATGACCTGTGAGTCAAAACCTAGATTAAAAATAGTAAACGTGGAAAGCAGAATATGAATGGAGTATTTTTCAGGGATTTGTAGTAGGTCCATGGCTTTGTAGTATTTTTATCAGTGGCCTGGAAGAAAACATGAAATTACAGCTGTTCAAATTTGTGGATTATGTAAAGGTTGTGCCTGGGTGGTGAAGCATGAAGAAGGAACGGCAGCTGTACAGTGTCCTCTGAGTTGTTTGGGTAACTGGGTCTAATATGGCCGAATATGTTTTTTATAGAGCTGGAGCACAACCTTACGCACATTGTGGGAAAGACTGGAGGCCGTACGTTTGGAATGCAGAATTGTGCTTCCAGAAACCAGTGACCTTGGAAAGGGTGGCAGGAGCAGAGCAGATATATGGCAGTTATGTGAGTCCTCAACTAATGTACATCCATAGTAACAGGAAATACGGAATGAGGACAGAGAGGTGAAATCAGTTGGGGGTATTTTGACGAGGTTTAATGTTAGTGTTTTTAGAGAGATGTTCAAAAGCAACAAAGATGTACTGCTCAGTGTTGCTTGGGTGATTAAATCACTCATTAGAAAACTTCTTCGTGCTCAGTTGGTTTAGCTTATCGCAAGATATTTAGAAGTTTCTCAATTTTCTTTGGGCAGAATAGGCTGTGTACCAAAGGGCTCTTTAATTTAGTGAAAAAGATAGGATAGCAGCCAGTGCCTGGAAGTTAAAAAGATTATTTCAAATTAGGAAAAAGGCACAGATTGTTAACAATGAACGTGATCAGGCACTGAAGGCATTAGGAAGATGGTTGTAAGTATTAAGGGGAGTTAGGATGTCTCCATCTCTTGAAGTCATCAAGTCAGGATGGAGTATCATTTGAAATATATGCATGAGGAAATGCACTGTACATGTAGGAGTGTGCCTGCCACCATATAAGAGCAGGAGCATTTGCAGATGCCAAACAGATCTCACCCAGTTGTGTTCAGACCAGCTCCCTTCCTCCCCCTGCCTAGAGTTAGTCAAGTGATCTGATGATGGTAGTTGTTCATTTATAGGACTCCTTTAAATCTATTAAGCATACCATTTCTCTCAAGGGAATGAATGTGCTCATATGAGCCATGTACTTAAATGAAACAAAATGTTTGCGATTTGTGTGTTTGGTTTTTTTTTTAGGAAAAAAAAACACTGTCATTTTCAGTGATGGGGAAAGGAAGGAGCTGTATGGGGAAGGACAGGCATGGCTGTTTCATTTTCTGAATTGGTTGGGATACCTTTCCCAATCTTTTTCCTGAAAAAATCCGATAATGTGCTCTCAAGAAGTTTACTCCAGTACTGAGTAGTCATTGTACTTGGAAAAAAATGTTTTTTCGTTGGGGAAGAAATTGCCTGTGCTCTTGCTGGCAGAGGTAGCTCTGGGTGTGAATGAGTAAGGTTGCTGTAAGTGTCTTTCTTCTGTGTCTCTGCTGGTACAAAATCAGTATTTTCCTTTGTCCTGGCTGCCAAAGCAGTGAAGGACCACAGAGAGGAAAAAAGCTGTGAGTCCTCTCCTGCCCTGGCCATTAGGGAGAGGATTGATTGCCTGTGGGTTCACAGTGGCCCATCAGGACCGTTAGTTTGGGATGTTTTCCTAAACCCTTCTGGAAGTATGATGGGATCCAGTCTGGTCGTGACAGGAGCTTAAGCCTGATAGGCATCTTTCCCAACATCCTGATCTTTTCCCCATCACAGGATGAGTGCATGCCCAGTCATGTGTCGGAGGAAGGGCCATGGGAAATACAGGAGCTGGGTCCTCTGCTCCTGGCAGATTGTTGCTGCATGGCCTTTTCCTCAGGCGCTCCCTCGGCTTCCGTAGGGAATGGGCATGTACACCAACAGCCCTTGTGCAGAAAGGATGTTTCCAGCAAGCACCAGATGTAATATGTCTGTTCAGGACCTCTGTTTTTGGGGGAAGGGTTGGCACTACAGCAAATGACTACATTTGTTACTGAAAGAAAGTGTCCTGCTCAAAAAAGTTACCTCCTCACAGCATCTTCCAGCCAAGTGCTACCTTTCCCCCTCTGTTGCTTATTTTATTATTTCATCAAGGCAGGCAAGGTCTTGTATTCTTTTCTTTGCACTCTTGGGCTGGCCTGCGCAGGAACGCTTAGAGATAAAATCCTTTTGTTGAGGGAAGCTGTTTGTATTTTAATCTCTGAATTTCCTTGCGTTTTGGAGAGGGTGTGTCTCCCCTGCATCCCTCGCTCTCCTTATTATTATCATCTTGTCTGACCCATTTTGCTGACAAAGAGAATGCAGTGAAGAGAGACAGAAGTGGTTATAACTGAACAGGTTTTTTACTTGCAGTCTTACAATGACTCCACTTTTTTTTTTTTTTTTTTTTTAATTTTTTTCAAGTGATCTGCTGGCTAGTTTTTGCAGTTGCTTTGTGGCAGGGAAGACTGAAGGTGAACAGAGTTAATTGTCCAGGAGTCTGGATAAGATTTTGGGGATGGGGAAAGACTGTAGAACTCAGGAGATAAGGATTTCAGTTTTTTCTACTTCGTTTTGTCTTACTGTGCTGGAACTCCTCCTGTATCTGATATCAGACAAGTATCTTTCTTATGGCTGCTGAGGGGACCTGTCTCTTCTTTCCTCACTTGCATCTTTGCTCGACTGTGACACTGTTTAGTATAAGCTGTAAAGTATGAAAAAGTTTACCTGTGACCTGGGTCAGAAGGTTGAGACCAGGGTTTTCTGGAGTGGCAACTTCATTCTTGTGAGAAGAAAGGGTAAGAGAAGACTTTTAGGACTTCATGCCAAGGGTAGTTATGCCTCCTTGAACAGTCTGGGTGAAGTTGTAGTGCTGAGGGAAACAAGCACAAAGCAAGCAGGGGATGTGCTTGAGAGGCTTCATATACTAATATGAATTTATGATCAGAACTCCACAGTGGCTCTTGGTTGCATCTTGGGAAAGGTCTGTGTTCTAGGACAGCCCAGGAATATCGACTTATGCCAGGCATAATAAGATACAATATAAAACCAAGGAAAGGCAGAGGGCTGAAACAAGTGATTCTTTTATTTAGGCACTAATAATTAGCACTTGATCTCAAGCAAGGGCATCATGACCAAAGCAAATTCCTCTTCATGAGCTTAAAGAAATTACCTATTTGTTCTCATGGTGCAGATTGCATCACTTCCCTTTGTCACCCCATAGAGCTGTTCCTTTAACAAGTCCTGCCTGAGTGCCTTCAGGAGGGACCTGCCCTGACCCACAGAAATTTCTGTCAGTGCTAGTTATGAGTTTCTCGAGGTCAGGGCAGCTTATCTTCCTGCTCCCTAGAACAAAGCCTTGTCCTGTCTTTGCCCCTTCAGTGCCCTCGTGTAACTGCAAGGACCTGTTCACAGAGGCTCTCACTAAACATGTTATGTTTTAAGGACTTACTTGAGGAGGTCTATTGGTATTTTGCTTTGAGCTCTGAGCAGTTTAAAAGTGTTTGCTATGGGGAGAGATGTGCACAGCAAGGGTGTCTGACTGCATGATGTAATTTATGATTCTTTTTCCCTTTGAGTAGCAATTGCATTGATTTTTCAATTAAAAGAGCCCAGCAAAATGAACTTCAGAAATAAATACCTCCACACAAACCCCAAAGTGATGCCATGACTATTGAAAGAAAGGGACAATGGAGAAGATTAAGTCTGGGAATGTTCATGTTTCACCTCAGATACATGCACCATCCTTTTGGTTGGTGTTTGTGTCGAACACAAGGAAGCTTTGTCACAGAGACCATCACTTCCTCAAACCAAAACACTGTCTGTGCCCTGTACTGGAGCAGTATCTGGTTGCCAAGAGCATGGCCCTGGTGACAGTGACTCCAGCTTGGACAGCCCAAACCCAGGGCTGCAAGTTCTCACCCTCTCACTGTTTTTTCCCCTTGTGCCTGCACAGCTGTTCTTGTAACTTCATAGTAAATCACATTTGGGAATGGAATTTTGCTTCCAGGTAGTTTTTCAGCTGAATCAGTTTGGTGTCCAGCCACGAGAGCTGTGCTGGCACAGTGTAGGAGTGGTGTGCGAGTGGGATAGAGCAGCTGCTGCCGAGAGTGTTCAAGGCCTGAGAGGCTGCAGTCAGCAACAGGGAAAATAGGTAATTTAATCAAGGCCAAATGTTTATTATCCTTCTGGTGCCTGTGAAATCTGAAAACTGTCTGTCAGTGTCAAGGCATGTCTCTGTCTCTCTAATTGGTGGGATTAGCATCGGGTTTTGATTGCCATCTTTGGTTTGTTGCACTCTTTTATTCCATCTTTGCATTAATTATTTGCATCACTTGCTGATGAAAGTGAAAGGAACAGCATTCCTGGTGTAATGTAACTGTCCAGAGGTTTGATTACTCTTGCAGCATTGTGTGAAAAGACAGCTGGCTGCAGCTTCTCCTTTGCAGAAATAGTTCAAGAGCTGTATATTCATTCCTTAGAAAAAAGTGCCAGGGTTATGGAATGCACCTCTGCAATTAAACACAACCTTCCGGGCATAGGAAGTGAGAAAAATCAGCCTGTGTTTGCAGGGGATGTTGGGGTGGGGGAGGTAGCAGGAACAAAGAATATTTCCTTAAATCAAGAAGTTGTTGTAGGAGTGGTGTCATCAGTTGGATTTTAAGTTCCTTGTCCGTAGGTGTCAAGAAACTGAGAGAGTAGGACCAGAAAAATAAACCTTACAGAACCAGAGCCTTTTAATGCTTAGTTATGAATGTCCTGCAGGCTCTAACCTTGAAAACCAGGTGTTAGGGTGACTGTTGCACAGAATAGTTACTGATTTTGAGATCAGATATTTGGGGAAAAGCTGCTACCCCAGAAGAGATGGGTGTTTTTATTTTCCCTCAGTCTTGGGATGTGGTCCTGTTATCTGTGGAGGAGAGTTTCCTGGGGAAACTACTTTTTGGGGGAGGGGGTGTGCAGGTTGGAAGCTCTTAACTCTGGACAATGCATAGTATGATTTACCCTAGCCAGCATTTTTAAGTTTCTGTCGACTGCAACTTCACATCCTGTTCTCCAGTGAATGGGAGTAGGTCTTGATTGTGTGATCTGAATTTGTTTATTCTGTAATGACAATGGTTAACTACTTGAGAGAAATAAGACCCAGATAACGAGTAGAGAACACTGAGGAAGTGGGTGATCTGCTTAGTCATGCCCTCTGTAGGAAAATGTTTTTGGTTTGGTTTTTTTTTCTGATTCTCCCTTAAAAATAATTTAGATATGCCTTTTTCTTCCTTCTGTACTTACCATAGCACTAATGAAAAACAAGAGAGGAGATCTTATATTTCAATTAAATCAATACTTCTGGTCAGTGAAATGCTTATTTTAACAGAAGGAGATACAGAGCTGGTAGCCTCTGTGCTAGCGTGGAACCTCTTTGTGGATATCTGTCCTCTTATTGTGATAAGAAGGTGCATCCTCCAGAAAGTCTTTAACTTCTATCATTTACCTCCTTCATTCCTAACAGAATGAATGAAGTTGATTGAGATTTTACAGCATTGCCAGTAAGTCTTCTCTGCAAGTGCCATATAACCAGTTTTCTCTGTTAAAGAACGTTACTACTTGTAGCCAGAATCTCCCATCAAAACAGGAGCTGTAGTTATTTAAATTCCTTACTTCAGCCCAAATCAATAATGGTCAAGAATTTCTACAATTAGACAAATAGGCAGGTTCAGTAAAATGAGCGGGTGAAAACCTGGATGGCCAAGCCTGGAGTAGTGGGAATGGTGCCACATCCCGCTGGTGGTTAGTCATTAGAGGGGTTCCCAAGGGCTCAGAATGGGATCCAGTCCTGTTTAATATCAATATTGATGACCTGGATAAGGGGATCGAGTGCACCCTCCGTGAGTTCACAGATGACACCAAGTTGGGCAGGAAGGTTGATCTGTTGGGGGGCAGGAGGGCTCTGCAGAGGGGCCTGGACAGGCTGGATCCACGGGCTGAGACCAACAAGGTCAAGTGCTGGGTTCTGCACTTGGGTCCCAACAACCCCAGGGAGAGCTACAGGCTGGGGCAGAGTGGCTGGAAAGGACATGGGGGTGCTGGTGGCAGCAGCTGAGCATGAGCCAAGATGTGCCCAGGTGGGCAAGAAGGCCAAATGCATCCTGGCTTGGATCAGCAATAGTGTGGTCAGCAGGCCAGGGCAGTGACCATCCCCCTGTGCTGGGCACTGGTGAGGCCACACCTCAAATCCTGGGTTCAGTTTTGGGCCCCTCACTACAAGAAGGACATTGAGGGTCTGGAGTGTGTCCAGGGAAAGGAATGGAGCTGTGGAAGGGTTTGGAGCACAAGTCTGATGAGGAGCAGCTGAGGGAGCTGGCGGGACTCAGCCTGAAGAAAAAGAGGCTCAGGAGGGACCTTCTCGGTCTTTACAGCTCCCTGACAGGATGGAGGACAGTCTCTTTTCCCAGGTAACAAGGGACAGAACAAGAGGAAATGGCCTCAAGTTGTGCCAGGGAATTAGATTGGATATTAGGAAAAATTTCTTCACCGAAAGGCTTGTCAAGCATTGGAACAGGCTGCCCGGGGAAGTGTGGGGTTTTTTGTTGTTTATTTTGTTATTTATGTTGACGTGGCACATAAGGACGTGGTTTAGTTGTGACCTTGGCAGTGCTGTGTTAATGATTGGACCTGGAGATCCTAGAGTTCTTTTCCAACCTAAAAAATTCTATGATTTTATGACTTGGCAACCTTGATTCAAGAATAATAATTCACTAATCCAACTAATAATTGAAGAGGAGGGGAGAAAAAATAGAGATGAGGCAAGAAATTCCATCCCTTTTGTATTTTGGGAGGTAGCAGTGGCTGAGTGTAGGGATGATGACTTACTATAACATATGGTCACCTTCACTTGGGATAACAAGTCAAGAGGACACAGGAAGACCTTGCTTTCCTGCTGTTCCCTCTGTACTTGCTCGCTGGGCATGGCTGCCAGTCAAGCAGCATTTGCAAATGAGCTTTGATAGAAAAAGTGGTCATCTGGGGAAAGCACTTGACTGAGGCTTGCACTTCACTTTGAGAGAAAGAATACCTGAAAGGTTGTGGTTTTTTGAAGATCACAGCTGAATGTTCTTTGTCATCCTGCTTCTGAATCTTGGAAACATAACATTTTGGGTTCTGCATGGGCAAGAATATACAGTATTGTCTGTTCAGCGAGAACAAGTACTGCAAAAGACATTGCTAACATTAATGAAAGTTAAGTGAATTTATACATTTGGGAGACAGTGACATTTTTACTCTGAAAGAGTTGTATCTTATAGCCAGCAGCTACTTACAGATGAGTGTTGTGGTGCTTATTCACCATACAGTGTTTTATAGGAATTTGTTGATGTGTCCCTTTTCAATTGCATCTTCCTGTCTTAACATTTGGATATGCTTGTGCCTGTTGGTGATGGTAGTTAATATCCTGTTTAGCATAAATTGGGACAGGACAGTTGGGTATGTTTACCAAAATCCCACAGGTTATATTACCCTTCTGTTAATATCTGTGTGTCTCCTTAGCCCAGCTTGCACAGTGCTGTTTTAAAGCTCTTTTGGAAATAAGCTCAAGTATGTAGAGTCATATACTCATAATTTTACAAGCTAAAAATGTCATCTGCATATCATGAGACTCATAACTCAGGTTCTTTTGTGAAGCAATACTTATTATCTCTAATTGGGGTGATTTTTATGTGTGTATGCAAACGATCCCCTGAGCAGGGTGTCGGGGTGCTTGTGCTGTGTGGGGAGAGGCAATAAGCGGCATTCTTTTCCCTTCCAGGCCTCTCCAAAGCATTGGGAAGTTTTCACCCAGCAAAACCCAACCAAAGTGACATTTCCATTACTAAGGACAGAACCACAGCAGGCTATTTCATCCCTGTGAGCTGCCCATAGAGTCAATCTTAAGTGTTACCAAAGCAAATGTATTTGTGCACGGTGGATAAGGATCGGTGTGAGTGTTTCATTTTGATCGGTATAGTAGGAAAGGCAAAGATCAACAGGTTTTGGTGGCTTTGTTCTCAAATCTAGCAGAAAAATGACCATTACAAGCGGCACTTAATGTTTTACTTTTTCCAGCACTGTGCAATGTTGAGGGAGGGAATGACTGTTGGAGGGAATGACTCTGAAAGAAACTCATGTTTATGACAAATTTTAATCCTCTGATGGATTTTTAATCTACACTGGAATCAAATAAAAATTAGTTCAGTGTCTGATTGCTTGACTGTAACTTAGGTCTAACATATGCTAATTGTCATCTTTGTCTCATGTGAGTTCAAAACTTTTAATTTCCATTTCTTTCTACTTCAGGATTTCCTGGTTTTCTTCTTTCTTTTTTTTTTTCTCATTTTCTTTGGTAAACTGTAGGTGGCATAAGTAATGCTTCCTCATCCCTAGTGTAATTATTGTTGCTGGAGGTGGGGTAAGAAATAAAGAGGAACAGACCTATGTGGAATTCTTCCTTTTTCTAAAAACTGCATAAACCAGAACCTCAGGTTTTAAGTCCAGTTCTGAACTGGGAGAAAGATGACGCATTGACATCAAACTCCCAGAGCTCTGTGATTGTTTGCGCTGAAATGCAGAGCTGTGACTAAAGGCAGAGCTCAGTTGTGTTTACTCTGTGATCTGTCAGTGACAGTGTGCAGTGTGACTGGCGTCTGCCTCACAGGGGATGGTGGGCTGCCCTGGACTGCTGCTGATGGAAAGCTCATTTCCTGAGCAGGGACACAGTCACAGGCAGTGAATCACTCCCCTGTAAGGAAATGTGCTTCTCCAGGAGGCAAAGAAAGAAGAGTGTCTGGATGGGATGATACTGAGAAAATAGGAGAGAATCAGGCCTTTTAATTTTATGAAGACTTTCAATTGTCCTCATTCTGAAAGATGAAAACATTGTTTATGAGCTATCCCAGTCTGTTTCTGTGGGATTCCCTTCAAGGAGGTGAGCCATAATGTTCAGGTATCTCAATGACCAAAGCCATAGCTCATGTTCAAGTAGTGACAGTGACTGATCTTTCATTGAGAGGGGATTAGATCCAAGCCTTTTCCCTCCTCTCTGTTCCACTGCTTCTGTTTATGTAATTTAGTCTTGATTTATTACATAACTTCTTCTGTGGCACCTATGTATAACAAGAGCTTAAACTCCTAGAGGGATCTTTCAGTTATCTGGATCTCCCCCTGCTTGTGGGAATTGTCTTGACACAGTTTAGGTGTTCACAAGGAGAAGGCTTGGCATACCTCTTCAATGAATTGAATCTTCAAATCTATCTTTTGGAATATGGGAATCCTTATCACTAATGCAGAGTAGGGAAATTTACCCCAAAAATAATCTGCTATGTAAAATGTCTTGAATATAATTTAGAATTCTGGCATGCTGTGCACTACTATTGAGTCTTCCCCATAATTTGAAATATTTTCTTGGGGTTTTACTCCTCTCATAGGTCTTGGTTGCTTTTCTGTAGTTGTAACACCATTGGCAAAAGCTATACAAGTACACTTAGAAGTGTCTTTTAGGTTGAAATGGTGTTTGCTTTGAAAGCAGAAACAGTGATTGGGAGAAGGAAAGTTTCCTTTTCTCCATTTTTTTCCTTATCAGGGAATGAAAATGCCATTTATATAGAAGTTGGCAAAGCTAAAAATATAAATGGAAATTCTGTGAAGTAAGAGACAGAATTTTTGTTATTTTGTGATGGT
Organism: Myiotriccus ornatus; assembly: GCA_036023395.1. Taxonomy (NCBI): domain Eukaryota; kingdom Metazoa; phylum Chordata; class Aves; order Passeriformes; family Tyrannidae; genus Myiotriccus; species Myiotriccus ornatus. Next base: position 16,965,069 of record JAYRBT010000023.1, read on the forward strand.
GATAATCCAGATGAATATCAGTAATAAGTGGAAGCAAAACTGATCACATGCTTCTTACCTCAGGTAGCCTGAAGTTTTATGTAGTACCAAACTGCTCCTCTGTGGTGATTCACTAGTGAGGACACTTTAGGTTTTCAAAGCAAAGAGTTGATTTATAGGAAGTCAGTTTCTGCTTTAATAGAGTAAATAGAAATGCTCTTAAAAACAATGCAACATTTCGTATATGCAAACACAAAAGCAGTGTGCCCATTTCTGCTGGCTCCCGGTGAAGAGCCTCACGAGGTCTGTGGGGAAGAGAGCACTGGCACCTCCGGAAGAGTTCGGGTGTTCTGTGAAGGTTGCAGGATGGTGACACTGTTGGCAGTGGGGCGTTCCTGCATCCCTTCTGGACTGCAGGAGAGAAGGACCCCGAGGCTGGGGGTGGCTCCCGTGGCAGGTGGTGGATGTGGCCGGGATGTGCCGCCGGCTCAGGTTGTGTAAGGATCCGCAGATGCTGCCATTGACTCGCACTGGCTCTTTTTGTTCGGATCACAGTGGGAGCCAGGCCTTATGTAATGTTCATTGTCACATTCTCCGTTCCAGCACTGTCATGTCAGCAGAGGGGAAGGATTAGCTCTCCCTTTTCTTTATGGGTTGGTTCTAGGATTTTTTTCTTTCTTTTCTCCCACCCTTTCTTGCAGCAGCTTTTGTTGTTTTTGTTGTGAGGGAACAGCCAGTTTCAGGCTGGGTTTAGTTTTGGGGGTGCCTTTTAGGAGGGAGATTGTTAACCTAGAGAGAATAAAAGAGCAGGTCCTGCAACTCTCCCAAAACTGATATATGGGTGTGTTTTTTAAAAGCAGTCTGTTATTTTTTTTTTCCTCCAGATTCCTGCTCCCCATAAATCACAGTGGGCTCCTTAATGCTCATGTCCAGTGTGGGTGAAGACTAGATGCATTGTCCTATATTTGTGTGGGGTGGGGAGAAGCACACTTGCTTTCCTCAGATAGGTGGTCCAGGGCAGGCAGATGCTCCCCAATTTATGATTTTCCAGGCTGCTTCTTTTCCCCTCAGTTTAATATTCCTGTGGAAAACACATCTCTTAGAGGAGATCAATGCCACTTAGTTTTGTTGCGATTTGAACAAGATGAAAAGGAGAATTGTTTTCTTTCTTCCCAGCCAGCAGCGTGTGGCCACCAGTTAGCTGTGAGTCACAGCTGAAAAACTGCTTCTTGACTCTCAACAGTCTCAGGCTGCGAAGGAAGAAGGGATTTAAGTCACGAAGTAATCAATTAAGGATGGCTTTAAATGCAATTTGCGGAAGTTATTCCTGGGGGAAAGAAGTTCTTGTTGATTTTTCAGTAAACACTTGTTTGCTTTGTTAAAAGCATGTAGGGGATCTGCTGGACTGGTATTAGTCAGTAACACTGACTCCTTTTTGGGAAAATATTTATCCTTTTAATTGATTTCCCCTCTCCCCTGCCATTTTTTACATGATAATGTAATAAAAGTGTTAATATGTTACATAACGTAAGTTAGAAAAATTATAGTGTTTGTTAGAATCAAACTGTCCAAATCCACTGATCCTGGGTATATTTCTTGGTAGATTTTTAACTTGAACAGAGAAGTATTAATTATCTTGCAATAACATTGCAAGTCACTACTTGCAAACTGTTACAAGATTTTCTGTCAGATGGAGAAGCTTAAGCTCATGGCTTCTTTAGTGATGCATCTGTATGCTTTATAATAATGTTCCATTAGTTACTGAAAGCTGCCTATAAGGTGCCAAAACAGTGCTAGCAGTGATTTAGCAAAAAGATGACGCTTCCCCCGAGGAGCCGGCAGTTACCTTCATACACATCCAGTTTGGAGTGTTTGTGTGTGAGCTGAGAGTATTGAGAGGAATCTTGTGGCCCCAACCAACCATTTTACTCTTTTGCTGCCAAATAAAAAAGGAAAACAGTTAAAGGAAATTATTATTACCATGAAACATGACTGTACAGCAGAGACTGGAGAGCATTATGCAACACTGACTTAGAAGTACCTGTTTTTATTAAACTGTCTGTGCAAATCCTCCTGTGATTTGCCAGCGTGCTCGATTCTGTTTCTATGGCCAGGCACCACAATGGCCAATGGAAGTCTTGGTTATAAAACAGGCTTTAAGACACAAATCTTGATGAGCCCCAGATATTGGGCTTGGCTGGAGGTTGGGGAGGTAATGGAATCCTCTTTACTGTTCAGCGCTGGAGTAGCATTAGTGTTAAACCTGCCGTTTCTGAAGGGATTTGTATGGGATGGATGTGTGTACTTGGGAATGAGCCTGTCCTGTGCCTGAATCACTTGTGTCACATCAGGCAAAGAGCTGCTGTCAAGTCACTTTGGCTTCTGTGGCTTCCTGCAGGTGCAGGGGAACCCTGATCCTCCTCTCCAGGTAGGGAAGGACTCCAGTCTGCTATTCCTGCTTCCTTACTTTTTACTCCATGATATTTGTAATAGTCAGTTAAATAATGGTTTAGTATTTATAGTGCTGGTGACTCCTCAGATGAAAGTGATGCACAGAAGTGGCCCAAGTCCCCACACCCCCTGATGTTTGCTGTTTCACCTCAGAGTTTGGGTCATGGCATGTGTGACCCTGCTGTGAACAACTGTCATGTGAAAGGGAAAAAGTTGCTTGCACATTTCTCCCTCAACTCCATTTGTAAGAAGTGATTTTAAAGCTTTGCAGAGTGAAAGAAAAACATGAGAACAACAGATTTGTGTCCAAATTTGCAAGGTTTCCTCATCCAGAACTGGGCCTCCTTTCTGTGCTGAGGAGGAGGCAGTCATCACCACATGGCATTTACTTACTATCTGAAATGTTCTACCTTAAAAAAGCAAAGCCCAAAAAACTTCACAACTATTTTTATCTTTGTTGAAAGACAGGACATAATACATGAGAGAGGCTGTCTTGGATGTTAATTTGATGTGCAGTTGATTGCAGGGTTTAACTTCCTGGGTAGGATAAACATGACAGCTCTTTTCTCCTCCCTGAGTAAGCAAGAGGAACTTCTCAGTGTTTTCCCCTAATATCCCACCCTGGTTTCTCAGCAGCCTCACCACGTGTTGAGGCACTGTACTGTAAGGGTGTCTGGCTGGCTGTAAGGATGATGCAGTGGGTTTCATGTGTGCTTCTTGGTGCTGTCACCCTCCTCATGGCACACATTCTGCTGGGGGAGGGCAGCTCCCGTCCTGTGGCAGGGCAGGGGCTCCAATGTGGCACAGCCCGACTCCAGTTGCAGGTAATCAGTTTATCTCTCGCAGTGTGTCCTTTCTGCAGCGATTAAAAGTTGAGCACAGTGTGCCTGCATGTGCAAAGGCAGGAGATGGGGCAGGTTGGAATAACTCAGCCATAAAACAGTAGCAGCAGCTACAATCTGGCCCTGTTGTGTAATTCCCCTTGGTGGGAGGCTCTGAACTGGGTCAGATCGGTGTGAGAAATGAGGGCAGTCTCTGGGCTGTGTCCTGTGTACCTGCTCCCAGTGCCACCAGGCAGGGTGGGATGGGAGCCCTCCCGAGAGCCGGGCTCAGGCAATGCCGAGTGGAGCTGCCAGAGGAAGGGAGGAAGACAGACAGCACCACGACAATGGGCACAGAGGAGTTAATCATCTTTGTTTCACCCAGCTTCTGCAAGATTTAATTAAGTCTTTTCAAAAGCTTCTGTTTAACTCTCCTGCATATGGCTGGGGCTGCGAGCGGGTGTCAGGAGTTGGCTTATACAGAACGTGTATTTACTGCTAAACAAAAATAAAGCTTAGATTTGAGCCCTTTTGTACTCCAGTTTGAGAGAGAGGCATTCTCCACTGGGCTTGATTTTATTTATAGAAATACAAGGACCCATGTCCTTACCTTTAAACAGTGTTTGGAAAGTGTTACGTGTTTTGGTTTGGGTTTTTTTTTTAAAGCTCTTTGACAAATGATGAAACACAAGAGGGTGACACACAGGAGGATACTGATGGGAGAAACTGTATCATGTGTCATTCTTTGACCTGGAGCATTTAGTGACATTACAGCGCTTCTGTTTTTTCTGTTCGTAGATGAGAATTCATTCCTGCCATGTTAGTAGTGTTTGTGTTTATTTGTTTGGTTTGTGCAGCTGTGCAAGTTACAGGTTTGAGTATGTTTGTTTTCATTAGGGCTGAATATCAGCTGGAAGGGAACACTGTTGCTACTTAAAAGAAAAAATAAGCTGCTGTTGTGAAATACACAGAGACTTCAGCACAACATTTGTCAGGAAAAACTTGTGATAATAGATGGCTTTGTGTCTGCAGCCCTTGGCTGAAGCACCAGATGTCAAAAAGCAAGTGATGCTGGAGGTCACTGTATTGCAGCAACCCGACAGCAACAGGGCTCGTACCTGCCTACCACAGCAGCTGAATTAATATCTTTAGCTTGTGTAAACTGGCACACTTCCACTTGAGCTAATTCAGATTTTGGCCTTTTCTGCCATCTGTTTGACTAATCCAACTTATTTCGCGTGACACATTCAATAGTGTAGGGACTTCAGTTGTCTCTGCCTGGTGGTAAAGTGCTCCTGGGACCGAGCGGTGAAAGGCTTCCTATTCCAATGCCAGTTTCTGCAAAGCCTGCTCTTTCCTTATGTTTTCTTTCTTTCAGACACTCTTCAATGTTATTGAGGAGCTCAGAGGGGCAGAGCAGGAACTGATGACTTCAGCTGGAATAATTTCAGCGTGCTCGACAGTTGGATTCACAGCTCTGCTAGAGGGGTGTTGAGTTGTGTCTTTAACCTTCAGGTTTCTGAGCTCATCTGGTAACTGCTGAAACACAGCTGAAAATGCTTTTTCTGTTTCTTGAAGTGTTTGTAGATATGTGAGGGGCCTTATCAGCTTTGAAGTGGGTTTTTTTAAGTGGCTGACTGGTTCCTAAGTATTTTATAGCTTACACTGGAAATGTGGCCTAAGTAGGGGGCAGTGGGAAATCAGTGATGAGGAAATGTTTCCCCTCATCTTTCTTTAAAGTTTTCTGGGGAACGTGTGGGTAGTAATTCTTCTGCAGCTTGATTTTTGAGTGCAGCCTTTGCTTTAAGTTTCTTGAGCTCAAGATGCCTTATATTCCTTTCTTGGTTGTGTTTCTTCTGATCCACCTTATCTTACCCAGCTCCTTTATGATCATTCTGTTCTTGTGGAAGAGGAGTGCTCAGGAGGACCCGTCATTGTCCAGAAGTGACAGTGCATGACCTGAACAGATAAACTTGTGACTTTGTGACTGCCCTGGTCCTCTCTTTAGGTTTTAGTGTTGTGTTGTACCATGATTTCTGCTGTGATGCACTGGAGGAGTCGTGCACAGCCAGCTCCAGTTCTTGTCCTCGAGGGAAAGGAAATGCAAATTCTGTCTGATCCATCCTTCCCTTGCGTTTACTTTTCTTCTTACCCTGTTTTACAAGGGACTTTCAACCTTTAGAAACTGGATCTTTGTTGCCTTCTGTCCGAATTATTAAGGTAACACTGTTTCTGTTGCATAGTTGGATCAGGGAGTTCAGCCAGGCTGTGACAGGAGCTGGGTGACCTTGGCAGTGGGTACAGCTGAGGCAGGAGGGGGGTTCCTATCTCTGCCCCATGCCTGCACACTGATGCTGCATGCAGGGATCAGGGTAATGGGTGTCTGTAGGGGAACTGTGGGAGTGATCCTTTTCTCTATGCTTCATATTTGGACAGCAGTGTTCTGAAGTTGCTCACATAATTTATTTATTTTTGCATCTCTGAACAGTCAGACACTGATACCAGGAATCTTTCTACTGTGCACATGTCAGGGATACCAGTAAAGACTTGGGGGCTTTGAGTGATTAGTTGATATATTGGTGCTGATACTGATTCTCCAATGCTGGACCTGTATCATTATGTGATGCATTGCTTATGGCATCCATTTTCTGCACAGGATTTTGTGCACTGGCTGACATTTAACAGTCTGATATAACCGTTATTTGAAAGGATGATGGCAGATTTGTGTTTTTATGGGCCATATGATGTTGAGCCTCGAGGCCCAAAGGTTGGGACTGGCTGAGCTCATGGACCTCTCTTCCTTTCTTGCAGGGCTGCCTCACGGTAGAACATGAGCAGGTAATGCCCAAGGAGCACCACTGGGAATCATGTCAGACGAGTCAATCTCAGGGAGTGATCCGGACCTGGACCCGGACTTGGAGCAGGAGGATATGGAAGAGGAGGAGGAGGAAGATGAGGAGGAGGCAATGGAGGAGGACAACGATGGGGATGACGAGGAAGACTTACTTGATGAAAATGGTAAGTGAATGGGGCTGGGAGTCTCTGCATACATTATATATGTTATAGGAAAATGGCTGTGGCCCCTTAGTAGATTGTGTAAGGGTTAGGATTTGTCCAGCTCCTGTGGGGAGAAGTGCTTACGTGGGTGTTTAGTTTAATTAGGGATTTAATGTAGGTTAAATATGGAGTCCAGGCCAAAAAAAATTCCCATAAAGAAAATAAGCCACAAGAATGAAACGTGAGGAGGATGGAATTTTAGAAATAGTTTTAGATTTTAAGGAAGCAATTATATAAAGAAGCAAATAAATCAATTTACAATTACTTGTATTGTTAAAAGAATCCAGTGAAAATTTTGCATCACTGGTTTGGCCAAAAGTAATCAATTTAGTAGATGCTATGGGCAATTATTGCTCATTTACAATAATAATCTTTAACAGCTGGAAAATGTTCTTTCCTGACAGCATACAGGTTGGGTTCAGTTTTGCTTGTGTGTTTTACAAGATGAAAGGTGGAAGTGGTGACTAAGAAAGTTGTCACCTTCTATCCTCACCTGATTATACCTGCCCTACTCTCCTCTTCAGGAGAGGACCAGTTCAGGTCAGGACCATTACAGCTGTTTGTGGGCCTGTGCTGTGCAGGTTACATAAAAGTGTTGTCAGGTAAGTGTCCTGGGTCGTGGCATGATCCTAGAAATCAGTTTGTTGGTCCAGCACAAGGGCTGATGTTCCAAGGCACACAGACAGGAACACACAGCTCAGGTGGGAATCCCCCAAGCTGAATTTGCCCTCAGACTCTTTGTATCATAGAACTGCAGCTGGAGCCTAAGGAGGTGCTCTATTTGCTTCCTTTAAAATCCCAATTTTTAATACTTCAAAGGGTGTGCAGATATTTGAATACACCTACTTAAACCTACTGGGAGTCCTCCTTTTCTTAGCATAGGATGTGTTAAAGGCAGATACTTCTCTCTTGTAGTCACTAAAGTATTTTTGGCTTCACAGTATGTTTTTGTCCTCAAGTGTTGTTTGTTTTGTTTTTATATTCTTTCAGCCACATGCTACTTGAAGATGCTGTTTTGATTTCAAATGCTTATAAAACGTTTGCACAAATGAATTTTATTCCTCTGTTTTTATTCATGTGATCACTTTTTCCTAATGAGAAAGCAGCAGAAAAGGAAGTGTTAGTTCAGGTGAGAAGCAAGGGAATTCTCAATACTGTGGAGTTGTAGGGCCACAGATTACTTTGTCTCAGAGGGTGGTGGTGACTGTCACTTTGTTCATGGGACCCTGCACCCAGTGGGGCTGTAGGAAGTGTGACATGGTAGCCAAACTTTTATTAATAGAGAGGAGTGGCTGTATGTGATGGGGGATGTATGTCATTCCCCATGGTTATTTTATCATAGACCTATGCACTTTATCATCAACATCTATATTATTGTGGGTGAAAAATCATAATTGTTTGTCAAGAATGTTCTTTCCAAAGCAAACAAGATTCATGTTGGTATAAACAAGATTAATGTAGGTGTACAGAACATCATTAACAGCTAATGACAGCTGCTTATTTTCATCTTAAAACACCAGAAACATGTTTTGTGCTTTATATTTTTGTAGTGACTAATTAAAAATAAATTTTAACAAATGTAGAAAATAATGAGGAAGAGTAAAAAGACAATTTACATAAAGCTAACATAAAAAGCTTTTATAGTTGTTCATTAGGTACAGGAAAAACTCTCTCTTCCACAATCTGAGCAAGGCTAGATTGCCTCTGAGGTTTCAGATTGTTGAGGTTTAATTCTGTCTGCCACAGTCTCAGGATGCTTTCTGGGTGCTTAGATGTACAATTATTTTCTTCTGGGGGGGTGTCCAGTCTGCTTTTCCTCATAGCTCCTCGCAGCTCCAGACTGCCTCAGAAATGTCATTTGGCATCTGTATTACCTGAGATCTAACACAGAACCAGTCTCCTGCTGTTTCTCCTATGAAATAAAACCAGCTTCAGGACTAAGAAGTTCATTTTACTTTGCCTGTCTGATGTTTGTAGTCCTGCCTTTGTAGATGAATCTCATTCATAAAAATCATCTTAGGAACAGGCAGTTCTATTCACAAGAAGGGGTGCAGTGCTCTAATGTTTATACTATGAAGCATTTAAAAAGCCTAATTTTAATATTTTCTGTTAAAACTTTGTTCTCCCTATTCCCAGCTGTGCTGTTCTCTTCCCCTTCTGCTACTGTGGTTGTTCTGATCCCATTTGGGATCCTGGGGGGATCATTCCCTTGTGGATGGGCTCTTGCATATTTCTAGCACTACAAGATTTAGAATATTATTAATGTTTCACAGTTACTTCCTTGGAAGGACAGTAGGCTCCACATATATTTCCTCCAAACTGAAACCAATTACTTGTTTTAAAGAATAGTGATTATAACAATTATAAATGAACATTGTTTACTTGCAAAGTAGTGACTTTATATTAGGATTTCCGTATTCTGATGGTGCCTCAAATGACTTAAGAATCCTCCAGGGTTAATGTAATGTTGATAACACTTAGCAGTGACTGGTGTTTTGCACATTTAATCTCTTTTTGTCTTTTTGATATATGTTGTGTGTTAATACTTGTGAAACTTCAGTTTTGTAATTTTCTTGGAGTTCCTTTTACATTCTGGTAATTGAATCTTCAGCTTTGGGGCACTTTTTCTCATTTCTGCTCAGTTTTGCTTGCATTTAGTATAGGCTATCCCATAGATGGTCTAGACTTTAGTTGGGACTTGTATGGTACAAGCTCTCAAGTCTTGTTGGAAGCAGTTCTTAAACTTTCTCCCCCTGCCCTCAAGGAAGGAAAAGAGCCTGGTTTTCTGAGTAAGTGAGAGCTAATAACCACATAGCTTCCATCCTTTATACATTTCTTCAGTGGTGGTCAGTCAGTGAACCTTGGCATCATGTGTAGGAGCTCTTACAGCTTTAGCCTTTTATTTTGCTAGTGTGCTCCTTCCAGGCTGTTCCTACTCTGACCCCTTAGAACCCCTTCCCAGTGGCTGCCAGCCTGCACAGCCATCCCAGCAGCACGCTTCAATCCTAGCCAGAGGCTTCCACTGCTTCTCCAGCCTTGTCATCCCTGCCCACTTCATCTGTTTTCTCATCACTTGTGGGTTGCAGCACTTGTTTTATCATGTTTGATTTTCTGATAGCAGTGCGTGACTGCTAAGAACTTTTCTCGTTAACTCCCTAAATCTTTTTCACTAGAAAAGTGATGTACTGATGACTGTAGAGATAAAGGGCTGTTTCAAGTCCTGCACTTTTTCTCTGATCCTGGTAGTTGCTCAGGGCTGTGTAGAACTCCATAGGAATAAAAGCTGATTTGAGCAAAGAGGAAACAAACGTCCAATATGGATTGTACAGATCCTTTCAAATGCTGGGACTGTTCATACCTCAGAGCTTTCCTGAGGAAAGCTGTTGAGTGTTTGAATGAATCCCACTGTAGTGCTCTGTTTTTCCACTTTTTGAATGTCTTTTTTTGATTATTCTGATTGAAGTCTCTGGAATTCATTATCTCATACATATTGCTATAATTCTGCTATTGATAGTGATGGCAAGTTGCTTGTTTTCTTACCTCTGAGTATATGGGTTAAACACTTTTTTTAAAGTGTAGTTCAGGAGTAGAAGTAGTTGCTCAGTTCTCTGAAAGATTCCTTAATGAGCACAGGCATTCAGGCCCTGTCCTCAAAGGCTGCTGGTTGTGTTTGCATTACAGGGTGTATGGTGCAGCAGTACTTTCAGGGTATAGCAGTGAACAGTTTTCCAGTACTACAGTAGTACTGCAATTCTTAACTGTGCAAATACACCAGTCAACACCAAATAATAACATATGAGATGCTACTGTTGTGGTATGACAAGCTCCATGGAAATGGCCTTGCCTTCTGCCCTGTGTTGTCCACCTTGTCTGTTTTCTCCTTTTCCATCCCCTCATTCTTTCCTCAGGGCTGGGAGTGTGCTAATTCTGTGGCATCTCTGTTTGACTAGTGGGGAACTGGAGAAGCTCCCTCTTCCCAGCTCAGACTCTTGCTGTCCTTCCTGCTCCCTGACAAAGTGCTGGAGTAAACCAAAACTGGTTTGTATGGGGTTTTCATGGGCATACAGGCCTTTCAAGGGGAGTCAGAGGAGCACGGTTGGTTGGTGGTACAGAAGAGCAGGTCCCAGGAGAGGAGGACACACAGGTGCCTGTGCTCTTTTGCAGTGCAGCTCCTCAGCAGGGTGAAGGTATCAGGGCCAAGTCTCCGAACCTCTAAGAGATTGGCACAGGAGGTGAGTGAGGGGCAAGAGAGAGACCCTTTCCCTCAACCTGGCCTCCTAAGGCTGTGCTCATCCTTCTTATGACATCTGAGAGTATCATGACAGATTCAGTTACCTTTCCTTGTTCTTTGCTTTCCTTGAGCCCTTGCTAGAGGAAAGCCTGTTCGTTGAAAGGGGTCCTGCTAAATCTGCTTTGCCTACAATTTTCACTTGGTGGTGGTCGGGGAAAAAAATGTTGGGGTGAAATTATAGCAAGAATGGACTTTGTTTAATGTGATGCTCCTTTGTGGCTCTTTGCAGGTCATCATGATGGTGTGTACAGCAAGGGGTGCAATTACATTGAAAGGGAAATTTGATTTATAGCTGCCTGGGTAATTTCCTTGTCTAACCCAATGGGAAAAATCAGTAGTTAACATCTTACTTACTAGAAACTTCATTAGAACCTGGAGTTATTAAAGCTGAAATTATTTTGGAAATCTGTTTTTAAAGTCATGTGGAAGTGTGGGTTAATATTTCTTTGAATGGTACATGAATGCATCCTTGAGGTACAGAGATCTGCTACTCATTTTGGAGATGGTGTTATTCATGTGCTTCCCACCCCAAATCATTCTATCTTTTCTTCTCCCCAACAAATTGCTGGAACAAAACGAAACTGTGGGGTGTGTGGGAGTCCCCAGCTGGATGTATGTGGTTGGGAATAGAGCAAATTTCTGTCCTTACAGGGGAGGAGAGGAAAGTCTTTGGTATAAATCTGTTCATTTTGCAGACTCCTTCTGTTTAAATACATCAGTTTGTGCTTTTTAACTGAAGTTATTCTGAAAAATTAGGTCATGTTATCCTCACCTGTATGAAACAGGCAGAGAAAGAATGTGGAGACAGTCTCCTGAACAATACCCTACTAAATGGTATTCTATTCTATATCATTTATATCCAGATTTAGAAAGGCCCATACTGCTGGAGGAAAAAAATAAGATGATAAAAGGAACTACTGTTAGAAAGTAATTTACCTCCACTTTTTACTTGAATTGGATGGTCCTGCTTGTGTTGGTAAATGGAGATTTGTCCCAGCAATCTGAAATCTTCTTGCCTTCTACTTTTGACCAGACTGCACAGCATTTTTCTTTTAGGAAACACTGATCTTAAGTTGTCCTCCTTACCTACTGGAAAATGAAATGTATTCCTTAAGAAGAGGAGGAAGAAATACATACTTACTACTTTAATCTCTCATCTCCCTTTAGGAAACAGCCTTCCACAGCTGTGTCTTCGGGTGGCATCAGGGGCAGATGGGCATCCCAAGGTCGAGGCAGCCTCAGACAGCAGCTGCTCTTTGAGGAGCCTTGTAATGAGCTGCTTCCATCTGCTGCAGTACGTGGCACAGTTGGCTTGGTTGCTGCTTGCTTTCTTCCTCGATCTAGAGACACGTGCTTTGATCTCCTGTCCTCCTTCAGCTGGTGGCAGGGGCTAAGGAACGGCACAGGCCCATCAGAGTAAGCTTGGAGTGGAGAGCAGGCTCTTTTTTGTTGGTTGAAAGCAGATGTGTTGGAGGAAAAGGTGTGGAAAGAAACAGAAGTCAGGTCTTTCCTAGACCTAGAAAAGCACTGAAGATGATCATGAGAGTGGCTTTAATTTTGAGCTCTGCTGTGTTCTGTGTGTATATATTACAGAGTGATGGGTGCCCATAAGTGATAATACTGTAATTTAATCTGCAAGTCGAACTTTATAGAGTGCAAGGTGGATTTCTTGGGGAAAAGGGAAGAGTGGTGATTGATGTCTTCCCATTTTTTCCTTCTTGATGGACTTCCCTATCTAGATTCTTTTATTTTGGTTACTTGTGACTGGATGCAGCTCCCTCTAGAGCACATCAGTGCTATTTCCAAGGAAGCTAGAAGGGCATATCCTGGGGAAAGCAAACCTCTGCTCAAGTCCAAGATTTTGCCTACACAATGGGTCTGGTCTTTTTAAACCTTGGAAGCCAAACCTGAACTTCTGTGTACCACTGTGCACTTTGCTGTTCTTAAACAGCCAAGTAGATTTTAATGCTTGTAGTAACTTTTTTGTAGACTGTCTTCCAAGCCAGTAATTGCCTGCAGGATGGTTGGTGTGGTATCATGGAGGTACAGAAGTAATTACTACCTGTGAAAGAATTTACTTGTGAACTAATATCCTGCATATTAACATGTGTTTATATGTGTTTTAACTTTATCAAATGTGTTTTAACTTTATCAAATTGTTTTAGGAAACTGCATGTAGGAAACTGCATTACCTTGAAAAACGATCCTGATGGATCAGAGTGTTTAAATGTGCTTTATCATACAGGTGAAGACTGTGGGGCTCAGCGTCAAGTCAGATGGCTGTGGGTAACTCAGTCAGCAAGTGCACATCTAACTGCAGATTTTGGATGCATTTCTCAGGTGACTTGGTGTAACTAAGCAGTTGAGGGCTTTCTGTTGTTTTCTCTGTTCCTGAAAGTGATAAGCTTTGTCTGTTAAGGGTGTGCTCTCTGCATCCACAGATCTGAAGTTTGAGACTTGTGTTGGTTTTCCCAAGACTCAGAAAGTTAGGAGCTGGCTGGTTTCTATGTTTCCACAATCCAGCTGAATAAAATACAAAAGATAGAGTTAGTATCAAAGGAGAAAAGAGACTGGATGCTAGCATTTGCAGTTCTAGCAATCCTGCTTGCTGAGTAATATGGAAAGGTTATGTTAAAATCATGGAGAAGTAGGTTTGTCTCTCATTTATGCAAGAGCCCCACTGATTTTTCTGGGAACTTTGCTTTGTTACAGAAGGCTGCAGATTTTAACCATTATTTTTATTCTAGCAGTTTCCCAGTAGCACAGTTTGTCTGTCAGAACAAACGCTGTGTCTGTGAGCAGTCTGAGGGGGTGTGGACCTGCCCAGCTAGCAGGGGTCTCCATCCCAGCACACTGTTGGGGAGCTGCTAATGCTTGTGCAGACCCTGTGGCAGGCACCCAGCTCCCTTCAGCTGGATTTACTGGACCCACAAAATGGCAACATTAAAGAAAAATCCTCTTGGGTGCTTTGCAGGGAATAGCCAGTGCTGGATGCTTTGTTAGCTCTAGTTCTGCTGATTCCAAAGCTGCAGATCGCCTGGCTGGGTATTCTGTTGTGTTGGGGCAGTTTGGGTTGTGGGAGGGTGATAGAGGTCTCGCCTTCAGGCTGTTTGCCAATGAATCCGGGAGGAATAGGGGGAAGATAACAGGAATGGGGAGGAGCGTGGGAGGAGCGGTGCCTGGGGTTTGGAGGGGGTCTGTTGACTGATTCCAGGCTTTCAACTAACCCTGTGGTCTGGGTTATTCTCAGCATAGGTGTGGCTTGAGGGCTGCTGTGGCAAGGAGGGATGAGATCCCGAGGAGTGCTGTGCCCCCAGGCCCCCGCTCAGGGGGTTACAGACTGGCGGTGGTGCAGGTCAGTCGCTGAGCCCTTCGCCATCTGCCTGCTCTGCCCGAAAGTTCAAACTCTTTCCCGGTCTCCTCAGCTTATCCCGAGCAGGGGGAAGCTCCGAAAGAGAAGTCGGTGACTCCCCTGCCCGCCTCCCAGGCGCTCTGACAGCAGCTTCTTTTTCGAGAGGGTGGCACAAAGTCTGGCATAGTCGAAGTGTTATATAACCCAGAGTAATGACTTGCTTTACTTCTTTAAAAGGAGGTGATGACGCCAGAGCTCTGCTTCCCTCAGAGCCGCTGATTGGGTGCAGGGCCTGGCAGATCTCGTGAAATGATGGGGTGTTATAAAGAGCTACACTTTTCCTCCCTTCTTTTTCTCCCTCCTTCCCTTTGATCTGTTGCGTGTGATGGAATACAAAATAAAAATCCTTCTATGCAGTTCAAGAGCAGCCCACGCCCATGGCTCTGCATTTTCTATATATATGTACATGGAGTTTCTCAAATGGTTTTTTTTTGCCTGTTTTTTATCTATTCTCTTAAAGCTGCCACAAACGTGAGAGTAGCATGAAGGCACAGGGAGCAGTGAGTGAGCAGTTATTAATTGAACAAAACATTGTTCCAGGTCTTCTCCCTGCTTTTCTGATGAGCTTTGCAGGTGTAGAGGTTGTGCTTTATTGGCCAAAACCTTGCTGTTTTCTTTCCATACAGCAGCCAGAGAATCTCTAACAAAGGAGCCTCCCGCTTCCTTCTCTGTCGTGCTTGGTACCTTTTGCCTCATGAATGTTTCCATTGTCAGCTCTGTACTGCACGTAGTCATTGCTCACAGATACTGTATTCCCTCATCTGCAGCTTCTGAAACCGTGATGGAATCACACGGAAACTAATTAGCAAATTTGTAATGTGGTATTTTCCCTCTTGAACACGTTGGGAGTGGCAAAGTCACCTTGCCAAGGTCAGCCGATGAGTGTGAAGAAGCCAAAGTGAAAATCCTCTGGTTTGCATTTTAGGCAGCACCCCTTTTGTGTTGCAATGTATGAGGTGAAACACTTCTCTGATTTTCATTTGAGTTTGAAACGGTGCAAGGGGTCTTCATTTTCCTTTTCCTCTAATTTATGTGGTATCGTGCTGGTTTTCATGATTGGTTAACTAAAATGTACATGTAGCTATATGTTGCATAAGTATAATATTAAATAATAAGAGGTTGGAAGGAGGGAAGGAACTGTTTTAATTAAATTAGAAGTATTCTTCAGATTTTAAAACACTATATTACATCACAGTTATTTCCTTTATCTTTTCAATTTCTTGCTTAGGCTTTATAGAAACTGCAACACTGAACTTTCAGAAGTGTCTGGCTCATCATTTGGATCAAAGTGTTTTTTATTTCATTAACAGTAGTTTGTACTACAGATGTTGAAAATGTCTTGTTCGCATTTCCTTTAACATGCAGTTCACTGACTCAGTCTCAAAAAAATTCTAAGTAGGAGGCAGAAGACTTTATTTTCACTTGCAAATATGCAAATAGGAATGAGACAGGAGAAAGCTACAAGATAACATCTTTTTGGGCTAGGTTAACAGAAACTTCTAGTTAAAATCTGTGTCAAAACAAATTTTGCAATTAATCTGCAGGTTATCTTCATCTATGTAAAGTATTTAAATACTTGAACCATTAGAAGCCATTTAAAAATGGCACTTTTGTCTACTCTTAGCTTGTGATTTATGTCAGATTTGCACATACCTGAAAATGAAGGGAATTAAATTAAACTTGTACAAAATCATTCACCTGTGGTGCACAAATACAATTGTGTCATCTTCAGCAGCAAAAATGTAGCAAATTACAGAAAGAGATGAAGAATCAGTTTCTTGAATATAACTGGGATTGTAACTCAATGGATTTAGCTTTGATTAAGATTATGATAAATATCTATGGTATAAATTCTTCAACTTAAAATCATTATATATTGTTTAATAATAGCTTGTTTTCTTCAGTACATTTAAACAACCTTTGAAAACCTTGGTCTGAAATCTCGAGCAGTGTGTTTTGCCTCAGTAAGAGTCTGAAAAGCGTTTGCAGGAGGTGTTGCATTGTGTTACTACCTGAATTTTGTGTTACGTTATGTAAGAATTCCCACCCCCTCACTTATTATTTTAGATGAGTGTGGGAAATAAAATAAACTAAGACTTATACAAATAGAAATGAAATGAGGAAAAAACAAATTTATAACTTTTTATACCTTATGATTCAGTCCAAAACTCACTAAAGTCAATGGAAAAACTCCTCTCATTTTCCATGGTTGGTTTAGATCTTATCAAAAAGAATTTTTATTTACAGTGCAGTGTTTGTTTAAAAAGCAAATGATTCTCAAAGCAAGCAATACCCAGTTGCCAACACATACTGTTATGGAGTTCAAGTGCGATTCTGTCTGAACTGTTTTAGGTGGATAAATGCCACCTTACACCATGTCCAACTCAAACCTGATAGTCTTGTGTGTTTTCCATGTTGGTAAAACAACATGGAAAATAGGACAGGGAAAGTGGCCTTAAGGATAGGTGTATGTGCTACTGGCAGGTGATAATCAAGAGTGAAATGTGGCTGTCAAGCCTAGTTTGTGTTTAATGACTTACAATCAATTTGGGTTTATAGGCTACTCATGGGAGGTCAACAGGTTGTGCAGGAGCTGGTGGATGTGGAGCATGGCTATGAGAAAGCTGTGGGATGGGAAATATTGATGTGTTATGAAAATACACATTTCATAATGATTTTTTTTTTTTAATAGGAGAATCAAGTTGTTCACAAGGGAACTTTCAGGTGGTAACAATATCTCGAGAAGCCTCTTTTGATGTATAGCACAGCTGTACAATTGCAAAGAGCTTGTGGTTTGAGATGAGGTAGCTGAGGTGTGACGGCTGGGTAAGATTTCAGACCTTGTAGGGGAGGGAGAATATTGTTCCTTACTGGTAAGACTGACCTCACAGAAAGGCTATTCAGTAAATGGACTTATCTGTAACAAGATTACCTTCCATGAGGAGATCATTTTATAAACTGACTGTTTCTGATAGATCTAATTTTTGGCTGTGTGAATATGTATTTATCCTGCCTAATGGTGATGGCCTCACCAGAGGGTTGTGAGTAGAAGAGCTAGAAAAGTTCTTCTTTCATTTTGCACACTAAGCTGAAGAAGGAATTTCCCTTTTATTGCTGTGTGCAGAAGGACAGGTAGAGGTTACCTGTTTCACCCAGTGTATTGAACTTCCATTTTCCTCATCCTTGACTGCTATAATAAAGCATGTGTTGGGGTTTAACCCCAGCTGGCAACTCAGCCCTACACAGCTGCTCACTCACTTTACCCCAGCGTGATGGAGGAATTGAAAGGGTAAAAGTGACAAGTGGGTTGAGATGAAGACAGTTTAAGGAATTCATTCCCCACTTCCCATGGGCAGGCAGGTTTTCAGCCATCCCCAGGAAAGCTGGGCTCCATCACAGTGACAGTGACTTGGGAAGACAAATACCATCACTCCAAACATCCCTTCCTCCTTCTCCTCCTTCTTCTTTCCCCATGCTAAGCATGACACCATATGGTCTGGGCTATCCCCTGGGTCAGTTGGGGTCAGCTGTCCCAGCTGTGTCCCTCCCTAACTCCTTCTGCACCCCCAGCCTGCTCCCTGGTCGGGTGGGGTGAGAGGCAGAGAAGGCCTTGACTCTGTCTAAGTCCTGCTTACCAAAACAAAAACATCCTTGTATTATTAGCACTTTTTCCAGCACAAGCACAAATCCAGAACACAGCCCCATATTAGCTGCTTCTTCTATGAAGAAAATTAACTCTCTTCCAGCTAAAACCAGCACAGCATGCCTTGCAAAGTACCCGGTTGTATTTACACAAATACTTGTCTTTAAATCTTGCTTCACAGTTTCATAAGTCTGTTAGGTCAGATGCTGAGGTCATGTTTGCTTATTTATTCCAACCCTACAAAGTTCTTATAAGGCCTGTTACAAGATCCTTGGCTATGTACTTCTTAATATATTTGTCCCTCTTTTCCCCCTTTATAAACACTGTATGTTCTTGTGTACCAGCCAGGCTGGTTTGAGTCTGTGACATAGGTGAAAGGCTGTCCTGTCACCAAGCTTCTTAATTGTAATTCAGTTCATCTCTTCTTTGGTAAATTTTATATAGCTCTAATTGTGAAAAAGCACCTTGGGTTTGTTTCGAAGCTGTGATGCACCCTGAAGCACTGGGAGTATTTTGATGGTAGCATTCACTGTGCCCTGCCACGCTCTCAAGTGAAAGGTCACATAGAAATGTCTGGAGTCACACAAAGGGTAGCTGGGCTCTGCCCTGGCTGTGCTTGCAGACCTTTGTATCAACCTGTGCTGTTAGGAGCTCATTGTCCTGGAGTCCTGCAGGTCTGGGCCAGGGCTGTTCGGACACAGCCTGCTTCGGGTTTCTTGAGCCCATCCTGATTTTCCCAACACTCACTCACCAGTTGTTTCAATAAACAGCTGACTTCATTACATGGCCAAATGCTCACTAGCAGCGTGCTAATTTCATTACATGTCTGTCAGCCCAGGTTTGCTGCTTGTTACTGGCATTGGATATGCCTGTGAAGGGAATTGGGCATGGAAAAAGTCTCTGTAACACTGGAGAAGGATGGTTAGCCTTTAGGAGTTCAACCACAGCTTCAAAGGACTTGCTTTCTCTTGTATTTATTTATTCTCTCCTGTGCCTGTCCTGGTACAGATGGATGATGGAGACAAAGGCTCACTTAGAGTCAACTTACAGTCCACAAATTCTGGCAGGTTGTTTCCTAAAAACCGGGAGATCTCATTCATAAACTATTTGCTACACCGAGAGCCTTCTACAGCTTGCAGTGCTGTATGAGCAGCTGATTTAATGAAGTGAACAGGAGGCTCTCTCACCTCTTACTGTACAACCAGGTTACCAGCTCCATCGAATTGCTCAGGTTGCTTGGAAATCAGCAGGCAGCATGCAGCTAGTTCGTAGAACCGTGATTGGTTTCAAAGCCAGAGAGGCTGTACTTCTTTTTGCATCTCACGCCCACCCTCTTTCCCTTTTGTGCTCTGAAACTTGGAAGCAGGGTTACGGTCCCGCGTGTCCCCTGCTCTGAACGTCCTGTTGTCTGTTGGGATTCCCCTTGCGTGGGGCCCCAGCGGAGCCTGAATGGTTATGTAAGGATTTTTATTTTATTCTCAGTCTTGGTCTCTGCCACTAGTTGAACTGGATCACAGGCTGAGTGAATGGGATCTGATCCGTACGGCGTGCAGCTCCAGAGGGGAGAGACCTCCCCCGTACACACCCACTCGGCCTCCCTGCTCCTCTTCTCTCTTCTCAAACTCTTTTCCCAGCCATAACCGAGGCTGCTCCCGCCGATCCGGAGCACGTACCGGAGCTAAACCGTCCCGGCAGCACCGCTCCAGGCATCGGCCCCCAGTGGAGCAGCAGCTACCTCGGGCAGGGCTGTGCTGTTTGACTCTCCGAGCAGGGGAGGAGATAGTGGCAGTTTTTATTTAGGCTGAACACGAGGCATATTTAACTAGTTATGTAACGGTGACCCCGGTCCGTCTCGGCTGGGTGCAGGGAGGATATGTGCGTACTGATTCCCTTCACACCGGCGCGGTGGATTCGGGCACTGCGAGCTATTTACCAAAGTTATTTTCAGAAACCTTAAGTGCAGGTTTCCCTGCCTGTACCCTGGACTGTTTTATCAGGAGGCATTTCCCGCCTGCGAACTGAACAGCCAGTGAGAGTGGATTTAGTGCTCGCTGGGCTGCAGGCAGAGATAAGGAGTTGTTGGGAGTGACTGGAAACTTTTGTCCTGAAGACCCTGAGGCAAGAATAGCAGAAGGGC
Organism: Myiotriccus ornatus; assembly: GCA_036023395.1. Taxonomy (NCBI): domain Eukaryota; kingdom Metazoa; phylum Chordata; class Aves; order Passeriformes; family Tyrannidae; genus Myiotriccus; species Myiotriccus ornatus. Next base: position 16,984,860 of record JAYRBT010000023.1, read on the forward strand.
TGAGAGTGTGCGGCCGAGGTGAACAAGTGTGCGGGCAGAGGGCTTGCCCTGGTGCACTGAGCAGCATGTTACTCTTGGATGAGTCTCAGCAGTTTCCAGGTAGGACACAGGTTGAATTTTTTTTGTGGGTCGATTTTTTTTTTTCTTTTGCTCCCTTGTTTTCTTTTCCCTCTTGCCTTCCTGTTACAGGCTGCTCGTTTTCCCACCCCTGTGCCAGAGCACCCTATTCGGTGGCCAGCAAAGAGCATCAGGAACTGAGACTCTTCTGTGGGGCTCAGGTTTTAATGTGCTCCCCACCAGGCACGGATGGAAGTGGTTGAGTTTTCAGTCTTGCAGTGCCTGTTGGCCTGATGGAGGAGATATCAGAAGGAAACTCTTTGTGTTTTAATTCTGAAGTCTTTGATGGTATGCCATTCTGGGTCCAGCTGTTGTAATTCTGCAAACGTAATTTTCAGAAAGAGAGGAGGAAGTTGTTAATAGCAATAGTATTTTATATCCAGTGTCCTCTCCCCTACACCCTGCAACTTTTTGTGAATACTTTTCCTTCAACATCCTACTTGATAAAAGTTTTGAGAGCTTCTTTTGTCAGTCAAATACTTGGTGACTTGGTGACCGGGCAGCAGTCTGGGCAGGCAGAGTTATTAGTACTTGCTCCAGATTCCCTCATTAGTGCCTAAGAGACTAAGAGCTACTTGACCCTTCCCCCCCCCCCCCATCAAATGGAAGATGCTGGTGAAACCCTCACAGGGGTTTACAGTTTAGGACGGCTGCCACTGAGTTTGCTTGCTGGTGGGAGGATGTTGTGTGTTGGACAAAATACTTTGTTCAGATTTGAAGAACTTTTTAAATTTGTGATTTAACTTGTTATTTTGGAGTCAGGTACTTGAGGATTCCAGGCTTCTTCCACCCTGTTCATGTGGCAAATACCTCCAAAGTCATGCTGTGAACTTAATAGACTGGTCAGGAATGGTCCCCAGGAGTTCCAGTTCTGGATTCCTGTTTTTTTATGAAAGTGCAGTGCAGTGTGGTCATCATGAGGAGTTTTTATAGAAATAAGCCATGCAATATTTGTTATCCATTAGTGAGAGAGGTGGATTCCAGGAAAAAAAAAATCCATCTTATTTCTCTGATTGTGGTGGCAGGACAAAGAAGCTAATTCTGGGAGAGTGTGAACTGAGAAAAGAAAGGAATTACAATAGAAAATGAGTTTGGATAAATGAGGAATCTGGGTGATGATACAAGTGGCTTATGTAACTTAGTCTAGATAATAGGTATAAAAAGAGAAGATGGGGAGGGGAAGATGCTTTTGGAAATGACACTGTAGGTCGTACATGGAGGGGGAATGCAAGGTTAGAGGCCTTCCAAAAATTTTGGATGGAAAGGTCTTTTGGGGTAATTTGTACAAAAGTAAGAGAGCAAGAGTGCAATTTAACTCCTCCTTGTACAATATTGCTTCTCAATTTGTGAAGCTTGGGGCCAGGTTTATCATAGTCTACTCTACCAGTAGAAAATTCTCTCTCTTTGAGGAAGCTTTTGTAACTGATCTAATGAGGTTGTGTTCTGGCTGGCGGATCCAGAAGAGTCTCCATCACGCTTTTCCATAACCTTCCTGTCCCCAGAGATGACAAAACTGTACAAGGTCACTGAGTGAGTTTGGGACAGAACTGACACATCATGTTCTTCCTGCTGTTGTGCTTCAACCACTGTTCAGTGTTTCTTTTTCTCTCTACTTTATATGACTTTTCCTCACTCCAGGTTTTTGAGGTCTTCCAAGTAGCAAGCACCTGTATGTGCAGTGCTGTGCTACCTTTTTGTTATTTTATAAATGTTTCTGGAAAGTTAGAGAAGATTTCTAAATTATTTTTATGGTAGCACCCACCAGCTAGTAAATCAAGTTTTGTTAGAGTACAATCAATACCTATCCTCCTGTTGCCCTACAAGAAAAAGATCTCTTATTTAAAGATTCCTGTTTTCTCCCCATATATACATATATACTACTTTTTTTGACTATAGGGGTAATTTTAATTTTGGCAACCTTTCTTTTCCAGGCTTAGCTTTTTGTGGTGGTGTGTATTTTGGATGGGGGTGTCCTTTTGACACTGTGGCTTCAATTTGTATGAGTCTGATTGCCATGAACAACTTTGCAGCCCTTTGTCAATTTAGCAGCACCAATATTTTGAAAAGGAAAACTAGAAACAGATTGTTCTTTCAGCAGTGGTGTTTCATCCTGGTCTTATTAGCTTTCTCCAGTGCTCTCGGTCACTTTTCTGGCTGCAGTTGATGGGAGAAGTGCCAGTGGAATGCAGTGGCACACAGGCTCAAACTCAACAATTTGAATTTTTCTCCCAAGTGATGCCTCCCTCATTAAACAGAGTCCTCAAAAATTCCTCAGAAATTACTTTAGAGACTGAACAGAAAAAGCGAATGCAGCTGAAGTTCTATGCTTTGTTACAGTTCTAAAAATGAAAATACACAACTGTATTTTGTTTTGTTAAAGTAGGAAATTATATTTAAGGAGAGGAAAGAGAGCATAGGACAGGGGGCCAACAACTTGGGAGTTCCTTGGCACTGATGCCTACCTGATTTCTTTGCCTTAATTTTCTCCTCTGCAAGATGGACAGGAGGGTGTTTCACAGGTCACTGTGCTTGTGAACTCTTTGACACTGACTAGAGTAGAAATGCCAGGTATTATAATTTTGAAATCCCTCCTCTCTTACACCACTGCCGTCATGAGCAACAAAGGAGTACTGAGATGCTGGCAGATGCATTAAGATGGGATTATTTCCCATGCTGCTCTTTTAAATTAGGAGTGAGTATCTCCTGTCTTCTCCCCTACTCCCTGTTAACAGGTCCAGAACAAAGGTATGGTGAGGGCTTGAGGCAGAGATTAAAGTTCGGCTGGTGCTGGTTGTTTTGTTTGCCATTTTGGTGGCCTTGGAAGTGTGTGGCAGCAATAATCCCTCCTTTATTATATCTCATTTCTCTGAGAGTATGCTGGTATAAAGCTTATACCACAACTCCCAGCTACCTAGTGTAAACTAATGCTTATGTAATCATTGCATAATGCAGAATGCTTGCTCCCCTACTCGTCCTCTTTTCTTAGTCCCTGAAATTTATCCCTAGAAAAGTCATGGTAGCAAGCAGCTGGATTCACTGTGCTGGGAACATGTCAAGCTTCCTTATGCATCTATTTTCTGAAGCTGGGAGGGGAAATGTATCTTTGTTACCTAAATCAATATTTAGCCACCTCTGTAGAATAGATCAGATTTCCCTTTTTCAAAAAGCTTTGAACTACTGTGAAAATAAATAACATCTGATGGTTAAATCCGGTTACTTGTGGTTTAGATCCCCGTGGTAATTTCTGTAATCTGGTTGACAAAACTCTATTCTAGGTTACTAGTTAACTGGGATAACCAGAAAGGGGAGGTGTCAGTTCCCTCCTGTGCACAGCTTGTTGAAAACTTCCCAGCACTCAGTCTGAAACACTTCCCTACTCCAGAGCAGGAGTTTTATGTAACTCGTTGCTCTCATACACCCCCGGCTAAAGGACAAATGTGACCCGTCCCTGCTTCCCTGGCTACCTTAGTGGGTGCCTTTCCTGGCTTTGTTTCCTCGTCTTCACTAATGCCCACAGTGTCTGCACAAGAGAGGGGGCACGTGAGGAGGAAACAGTTTACATTCTATGTTTGAGGACTTTTATTGGGAAAAGTAGTTTTGATTACATATCTAGAAGAGGGATGCCAGGTAGCAGCATTCTGCATTTCTCCAGTTCTTGCCAACTCAAGGCACTATGAAAATGTTTGATATGGAATTTCACAACCCTCTTTGGAGCATATCAGAGCAGGAAATGGATATGAGGCTGCCCGATGCTCCAGAGTGACCATCAACCTTTCCTCTGTGGTGCCTGTGAGAGGGAGGATAACCTGAGGGGCACGTCACCTGGGCTGCATTCCGGGGCTTGTGCAGGGAAGGGAGGAGGTCCTGGAAAGGCTGTGTGCCCGAGCAGCTCCCTGCCACACTCTGGTGGCAATGGGGTGCCGGTGGCTGCGAGCCTGTGCCATACAACAGTTATATAAGTGCTCTTTGGTGTTTATGTAACCCGGGTCTCAGCGTCCGCAGCGTTGAGGCCCAGCCAGAACAAGATCTCTTGGGTATTTGGGGCCTGGTTCTGCTTGCATAATCCCAGGGTTAGAAGATATATTGTCTGTCACCAAAGTTGGCAGTTTGATATTCCAGTTTGCCTCTCGGCACTTCTTGGCTGCTTCCCTTCCCTTTGGTTTTTGGGTGGTATCTTCCTTGCTCCTGCCCTTCAGTTCTGCTGCCTTTTGCCCCTGAAGGATTCCTTCAGGCCAGGAAAGGAGTTCTATTCTGCAGCATAACCTCATCAGTAACTGATATGCTGAAAGACCTCTGAAGGAAAAAAGAAGGGCAGTGCTGCCTTACAATTTATCTCCTGAAGTTTTTCATTGATTTGGGCTTATTCCTTGCCCAAGGAATCTGGAGATGGGTTTGGCTTTTGTGTGCTCCTGGTCTGGCTGTCTCCTCAGGCTCCGGCCCACGGAGTCAGTGCTGGTGGCATTTTCTTCAGAGCTCATTTCACGTCACCTCCCTCCATCCTCTGGTCCTGAGCTGGGGATGGAGGCAGCCTGCCATCCCCTCCTCACCAGCAATCTGCAGATTTCATGCAGGTACCTTGAACCCACAGCAAGTGATTGCTTTTACAGATACTTAGAGAAATGAAAAAAATGTGTTACTCAGACTTGAAGGAGCACTATTTGTTATACCATCATGACAGTCTCCGTGTCTGGTTACAGTGACAGGTATGAATGACACACCTGAGGTGGTTAACTCCTAGGTAAATCAGCAACGGGAATGAAGATGTACGTGCTGTGTGACAGCTGAAGGGAAGCTTTCCCTGGGAGCAGGCAAGCGTTGGGGCTGGGCAGGCTCAGCCCAAAAGACGCCTTTTGCCTGGCAGTACCGTGGCTGTGACTCAGCAGGACACCGGCAGAGCTGGGGCCAGGGCAGTCGGTCACTGCTCTGGTCGGTGGGCTGCGTTTCACTGGAGCCAGGCGGGCATTCCTGGGGGCTGGGGCTGCAGGTCCCGCTGCCCGAGGCTCACGCCGTGGCTGTCCCGCTTGGCCAGGGCACAGTGCCAGGCCTGGGAGCTCCCCACAGCCGCGGCCCTGTGTGGATAAGCGGACAAGAGGCAGGTCCCGCTCGGTGGTGTCAGCCAGTGGCGGCTGCAGAGGGTCGGGGGTGGCCGGGCGCGGGGTCCGGCGGGCCGGGCGGAGCGCGGCCGGCGCGGGGGGGCAGGTGTGCCGGCTTATATAATACTTACATAATTAGGGCTTTGTTAAGCACTGCTGGCTGGGAGGGGCGTCCTGCTGTCGAAGACTGAGCCCGATTATTTTCTGACGAGAACAAAGTCTTCTTGCTAATTAGCCGCTCCGACGGCGGCTGCAGGGGGGAGCCTCACCCCCGAGTCCCCCTGGAGGGGCTGCATCCCCCTGCATCTCCCTCTAAACTGACTTTCCCTTGTGCTTCGGGTGGGAGCAACCAGGCTTTGATGTGTGTCAAGCTCCGCGAGAGGGCTTTGTGCCTCTCCTGGGTATTGCAACAGGTAGTGCCTGGCGGAAAGAAGTCTGAGCTTCACCCGTACTTTTGCCTACATTGTTCTTGAGGGGTTTCACAAGGAATCTCCTGCCTCCAGCCTAGCTTGGGGTGCTCAAGTGTTTTCACACAATGCCACCTTTGTGAGAGAGTGCTCTGTGCAGACATCTCTCCTCCCTTCTTGCATGGCATCCATGCAACAGCTGCACCAGTAGCATACAGAGAAAGAATACTGTGAAAATATTTCATTTATATTCCACAGCTGAGTACACGATGAGCCAGAGCACTCTGCCTGTTGCCAGCCTCCAAGATGATTGCTGTGCCACAGTTATAGAACTGCTGTTCTTCAGGTGCCCGGTACAGTTGCACTGTGGCATCACTTACACACTGCTCCAGAGCCCAGTGCACTGGGAAAACATCCCCTAACCCCAGACAGCATCGTCCAGGCTGTCAGAGCTCTGTGGAGTCACTCCTCCAGCCTTTGGCACAGTTGTAGTTCAGTGTGTCAGGGACTGAGTGTTGCAGCTGGAGCTGTGCAATTAGACTTGTGCCATCCCTCAGTCCTCCTCCCATTCCTGCTTTGACAGCTCAGTACCGGCTGTAGTAGCACTAGCTAGTACTAGCTAGTCTCTGACAAGCTTTTGCCCACAAACCACATGGAACTTCTCAGAAGGACTGCAATAATAATATTTAACTGCTCTTTGTTCTTTGTGCAGGACAAAAGAGAGCTCCCAAAGTAAGAATTAACTCCTCGCTGCTCTGCCTGCAGCTCCCTTCCTCACCATGCATGCATATCCCTGTCCTTGGGGTAGGAAGTAATGCCCAAAGACTGAGCCACCCCGTGCTATTTGGTATCCTGAGTCTTCATAGTGAAAGGATTTTAGAAATAAACAGGTGTCTGGTTTTCAGTGTTATGCCTTCCCTGGACTCACTGGAGTTACCCTGGCAGAGAAACTGGCCTCCCAGGAGGAGGTGTACCCCTAGCTAGCCATGTTAGCTGGCTAGTAACTGAGGAGGCAAGGAAGTCACCATCTGACAGTGTTTTGTTCACTGAGGGATCTCTTGGACCTTCTCATCCAGCAGCCTCAGATAGGAGACCTTCAGGTCTTATTCTGAATGGGAATTTCTGTACACGTAGGAGTGTTGGACTGTTGGACTGTTGCTAGAGCTGAGCTGTGGATGCACAACACTTGGAGTTAATGAGGTCTGCCTTGGATCATGGAGATTGGATGCAGGTGTAACACTGTTTCTCACACACCTTGGTGTCAAAAGACGGTTACACAAATCTCACACCTCAAAATAATGTACCTGTTCCTTCAGGACACTTCACAGCAACCTGAGCCCTTTTGCAGAGCAGGCTGTGTCAAGAGCAATTCACTGCTGAATTGACAATGCTGGAGAATATTCTCCAGGCTGAGAATCCTGTGCTGTTTTGAGAAGGAGGTAATGAGGTGAGTTTTGTAAGCTTGGGTACAATAGGAAGTGCCTGACTGTGGGACAGATCTTCTGCTGTGTTACACATCATGAGTCACCTGAAGTGAAGTGTTTAGGGGCAGCTCTGGCAGTCATAGCACATAGGGAGCATCTGAAGCAGTTACACAGAGCAGTCACGACTCCCTTTCTTATAGAGACTTCTAAACTGTATCACTGCAATATGCAAGTGTTGGTCAAGAAACCAAACACCTCCTCCTGCTTGTGCATACAGCTGGGGGTGGTGGTTGCTGCTGCTTATTGAGCAAAGAAAACTGGCAACCCCTGGTCTGCAGCACAAACTAGGGCCATGGTCTCATCAGGTCTGTTGAGTTTTGAGAGGGCAGGCACATTTCAAACCTTTAAAGTGCGTGAGACGTAGTTGTGCCTCTCTTGGTACCTTGCAGGACAGGGTGCCTGGGTGTGTGCAGGTGCCCCTAACCAAGGACCAGTGGGAATTGCATGGGGATCTCTCAGATGGAGAGCTCTGACCCACCTGAAGGAACAGCTGCACTGGTGCTCTCACCAGTTCCCTTGGGGGAAACCCTCTTTGTAGATCTGGTGAGGACACTGCAAAACATGGAACAGCTGGTGTGAACCCAGCGGTTGATGTTCCAGCTGATTCTTGGTGCCCAGTGCGTAACCACGGGATGGATTTTCACCCTTGCCAGCAACCACACCTGACCCATGGCTGCCTTCTGCTGAGGAGACCTGGGCCTGCTTTTTCTCTTGGCTGTACTTGGGCGCATGTGGCTGATCTCGCTATGCTGGGCTGTCACCCACAGGCTCGTGGCAGTGCTCTTCTCATGGAGGCATCGTGGATAACTGCGCAGATCTTCCTAGAGTGCACTAACGTCTTCAGCATGATCAGGCAGTTGTCAACATGCAAACGTGGCTGATGAGTTTTTGTGTTGTGTAAAAGGCTACTTGTATAACCATGTCAGAGTAGCATGTTGAGCTCCTGTTACAAAACCATAATTGCGTTTCTGTTGTAGATGTAGGTTTTGCAAAATTGGGGCAGGATTATTCCATTGATTACCTGATGGGACCTGTTTGACGAGGCTGTTCCCACACTCCCTCCAACCCGAAGATGGAGCCTGCTTATGCAAAATAGGTTTCTTTGTGTGTAGTTTGTTTCTTGGTGTATTTCTGTCCCAGTGTGGGTCCCAGTTACACAGTGTGGAGCTCACCGTGCTGGAGTGCAGCCACACGGCTGCAGCTGGAGCCTGGCTTTTCATATATGGCAAGATTTAGGCTGTGCACACCGTCAGGAGTTTAATACAAAGCAGCAATCAAACAATTCCTGCTTGTAACTGCCAGCTCATGCCACAGGTGGGATGAGAGCTGGTGCATGGTGTGGTTTGCAGTTTTATCATTGTATTAGTTAAACTTAGTGAAAGGCAGCTTTATTCGTGGTGGTGGCAAGGGTGGGAGCAGCCTCGGGAATCCGGCTGTCCCCTGAATCCCGCTGCAGCTGAATCAGTGTGATGTTTGGTGCTGTCAGTAGCGTGGAAGAGCTCTCAGTATCTAGATGCGTATGTGTTGGGAATGTGGGCTGAGGCACAGATTGTGTTCCTCACCTCAGAACTTGCATTGGCAGGACAAACACCAGCCTGAGCAGACACGACTGTGGCGAATGAGGGCTTGTACTCGCTGCAGGACCAAATTTATCATCAGATTTTGTGCTTCAGGCTCCTGGTCAGATGAGAATTACATTTTTTTAAAAAACCTGCTGATCCAGCTGTGTGTAGGTTTCAGATTTTGTATTAGGTATGATTAAGAGGGAAGAAAAGGTAAAATGCCTTTTTGGCATGAGATGGAATGAGTCTATGTAGGGATTGCACAACAAATATGAAAATGTAGAGGAGAGATGTAATAATTGGGGCTGCTGAGCCTTTAGATTTTGTTAGTATCACCCTTGTCCTGAAGGCACCCTTTCCTGGCACAGTGCACGTGGCAGAGCGGCTGCTGGAGGAGGTGACCTGGGTAATTGCTGGAGTGTGGGGAGGGAAGCGCTTCCTCTTCCAAACAAGCATGACTTTGTGCTCTCCGGTGCCTTGTCAAGGTCCTCCGGCCCGGGGTGAGATGGCAGCAGTGTAACCATGGCAGTGTTTGTCTCCGGTTTAATGACTCATCCTGGAGCATGTGATCACGTGTGCAGCCTCCCTGCTTCCCTTTGCCCTATTTCATCCAATCTTTTGATCTAGTTATATAACCAGGAGTCGAGAGGGGTGGGGGGAAAGGAAACAGTGCTGAAGAATTGCAGGTAATGTGACTAAAATGTGTCTGTAGATCAAATAGCAGAGCTGTTGTTTGGGAAGCCTGGGAAACTGGTTTTTTTCCCAGCACAGTTCTCTGTCTGCAAGTGAGAGTGATATTTGAGCTTGTAAGTCTAAGGAGACATGGTGGGAGGACAGGACTCCAAGACCTTGTCTGTGGTAGGAGAACTACCCTGCTTGTAGCAGCAAACCTTTTGGCCTTTGTCTTCACATGCAACATAACTTTTCTTTAATTCATCATGAGATCTGTTTTATCCCATCAGCTGTGGATACCTGTTCTTCCAGTATGTGTAGGACTGGCAGAGACCAATGCTCACAGAAGTGTTTGAGTTGCTCTGCTGGTATTGGTCTATGGTGGGATGAGCCCTGAAGTCATAAATGGATTCTGACATAGACTTAAAGCAAATACTGGGGCTGGTCTGGTGAGGAAGTTTGTAAAGTTGGTGCTTTTGCCCAAGGTCTGAATCTAGTTCTTGTCATCCCAGTTTTAAGAGGTGATGCTGGTGGTAAGTTTAAGTTAATAGACATATTAACATGAGACCTGTAGGTGCAACGTGCTGTACTGAAGCATCCTTCGTTTAAGCTCCCAGCTTTTTTGAGAAGGGATGCTCTTTGTCTCCAGATCCCACAGAGTCACAATGAGATGTTTGTGGGTTCTGTATTGCTTCATCTGCCACATTCTTCTGCACTGATGTCTTCTTTCCTTCAAAGTTCTGTCTTAAGTGTCATTTCAGTTCAGTCATTAACTCAGATACACAGTGTAAGCAAGAAAGCTGATTACAAGATGAGACTCAGGGTATCTCTTTGCCTGACACAAGGGGACAAGATGCTTCAAAGAAGCTATTACAATGCTTGTCAGAAACAGTTTGCTTCAAGGGAAGCTTTTGAACAGAAACATTTTATTTCTGTGCTCTGGAAGCGTTAGCTTGGTCACTGGCAGCCTGTTGAAGAGCCAAGTGTCACATACAACAAGGTGTCATTTCATATAGTGCCTTAAGAGTGAAATCAAGCACTAATGGAAGTCTGAAAATGGGAGAATGAAGAGAAAAAAGAATGAGTGCAATTTATAATGTAGAAAGAGTATTGCCACTTACTTTTTATTTTTAAAAAAGTTTGTTGGAAGTTACAATTTAAATCATGGGAGAGGAGCCTGGTGCTAAAACAACTGAGCTGCCCAGTGTTTGAACCAGATAACCTCTTACATGGTATGTTCTGTTAACTTGGAAGATGGTTATTACACAGGTGTCATAAATGGAAATTTCTGCCTTACTTGAACAACATGAAACAAAGATAAAGAGATTTAAGTTCCTTGTTTTAATCAGAACTCATAGTGTCCCTATAGGAACACAGGCCCTTAGGACAGCAAGTGCTCTATGTGGACTGAAATAATTTTGCCTTGTTTTCTTGTCAGGACATTTTTGGGCTGTGTTGAGTGGTTTTTACTGTCTTGGCTTTTACTGGGAACAGACCCTTCACTATAAAACTTTTTAACACTCTGTCTGGTTGTTGGAAAGGACCCAAGTTTTGACCCTCAGAGAAACATGCTTCCAAATGAGAGAGAATCGGGATTGTTGGTTCCCACTCAGCTCAGATCCTGATGAATGCTCATGTACAAGCCAGGCTGGCCCAGCTGTTCTCATGTCATGGCCCTCTCCCCTTTGCAGACCAACCCCGGGAAGGTGTGTTCAGTGGTGACCATGCTGAGCACACGGAGGATGGAGAATGGCAGCGCTCGACTTCAACTACCTCATCTCCGAGTGAGCGGGCAGAGCAACTCTTGCAGAACCAGCACAAGAGCCTGGCCTCTGAGGACACCAAAAAGAAGAGGGCTCAGAAACCGTCTCACATGCGGAGGAACATAAGGTAAGGAGCAGCAGGACAGAGCTGGGGTCACATAGAGCCCTTTGGGTGAAATCAGAATCTCTGCACTTTGCATCTGAGCTACATTTTGCCACTGCTGGCAAACCAGATGGTTTTTCTTTTCCAAAACCTTAGGATTTCACCAGTGGGAGTAGTATGATCTCAGACTGGAGTGCTGCATGTGGGTGCAGACTTGTTTGGTATTTCAGAAGAGGGAATATTTGGTTATGGAATATATTGCAAAACTTGTGTAATTGCTGCTGGCTTTTAAAAGATGTAATAGAAAAACAGTACCACCATTAAGTTAATATCAGTTTCAGATATTTTCTGAGGTGAATCCTATTGAAAACAACGTAAAACACAGTCTTTTCCTGTACTATTCTGGGTATTCTTTAGCAAGAATGCTGATACTACGACTGGTAATTGAAATGTTGGAATTCAGTTTCACCTGGATTATATAAAGCAGTAATAGTTTGATTGTGTAAGTCACCACATATTCTGGGAAAAGTTGTCAAGTGGTAAATCACTATGAAATATTGTTCAAAGAGACTCTTAAATGCTCAGAGGAGTCCTAATAAAGCAGGAACTCAAGTGGCTTCTCTTGCCCTGTGTGCAGTGTGCTGGTGATCTCTGGTTCATATTTAAGTTTGTGCAGATGATTTTCTTAAAGCCAAAGGGAATGAGCATTGAATAGGCCTGGGGACGTCTCCTCCTATCTCCCCCTCCCTCATTAGGGTGGGGAAGATGCCCCTGAAGTGTGGGGTTGGGGGGTTCTAAAGGCTAGTTAGAGGGAGCTGGATTTTACCATTGCTTGTACAGCACCTCTCCCCTGGCAAAAGCACCTTCATTTCCAGTACTGCACATGTGAAACTGAAGCAGGGGAAAAACAACATTTGGAAGTAAAGAAAACTACCTGTAAAGGGAAGGTGCTTTGAGAGCATCCCTTAAACCACTGTTAAAGCCATTAGAGGTCCTATTTCCTGAAAACGCTATGTCAGAAGAGAATCAGGGTGATGACTTCTTGTGGTGGAATTGATGCCTTTTCCTCCCATATATCTTTGCACGACTTTGTGCATTTTGTGTTTATAATAAACTGAATGTCAATAAAATACATCCTTTCAGGTAGAAAAACTTTTCTCTGATAACCTACTTGACGTATGTGCTTACTCACTCCCAATTTTTTTCCTTTCTTTATTTTGCTTCTGTCAAACTTCTGTCGTTTTCTTGACTACTCATAGTGTTACCTGTAGTTGGGAAGCACAGTCTTGAAATAACTGTATTTACCTTTTGATGATGATGTTCCCAGTCTGTTTAGCTGACAGACTCCTGGAGCCTGTCAGTCATCTTTTGAGCCAGCTGTGCAACCATTCATGTTTTTGGGAGAAGTTGTTTCAGTGTAACCAAATCACGTTTGTTCCTGTGTTCAGAAAGCTGTTGCGTGAGGACCAACTGGAAGCCGTGACAAAGGCAGCCCAGCAAGAAGAGTTGGAGAGGAGGAAACGGCTTGAGCAGCAGCGGAAGGATTATCCAGCCACTATTCCAACCGTGCCCCTTGAGTTTCTTCCTGGTAAGCAGTGGGAGACGCCAACCAGAGCAGGAGTTTTAAGGATAGAAGCTGAATGAAGAATGTAATGCCGTGCTTGGCCATGACAGGACAATGGGTAATGGTTCTGAACAGAAATAAGGTAGATTCAGGTAGATAAAAGGAAGAGGGTGGTGAAACACTGACACAGGTTGTCCAGAGAGGTGGTAAATGTTCCATCTCTGAAAACATTCAAGGTCAGGATGGATGTCCCCGCCCATGACAGAAGGGTTGGACTAGATGGCCTTTGAAGGGTCCTTCCAACCCAAACCATTCTGTGTTTTGATGCTGTACTTGCATTTCAAAGTGTGAACTCTTGAAACAGAAGCTCCAAAGCACTTGTTGGTTCAGTGTAAACAGTTCCACTCATGAGCTGGTTTTGAATCAAGATGCTGTGGCTGCATGGTGAAAGGTGCCAGGAAGAAAATATCTTGCTGAAGATATTTTGACACATTAATTGTGTGGGGGGGGACTCTGGAGCAGAGCTCTCTGGTCTTTCCAACTGGTGTGAGAGCTTAAACCAAGAGGCTTGACAGAATTGCCATGTCCAGACCCTATTTGTCCTGGGAATGATCTGTGTGGGGTATAGTGGAGCAATAGACTGGGAGCACGAATGTTCATGATGTAACCTTGCCCTTTCTTGCGTGTTTCAGCAAGCAGTGAGTAGCAGGCAGTACAAATGGTTGAGCATCACTCTTGTCTTCTGGTGAATATGTCATCTTGCACTGTTTCCTAATCTGGATTATTTTGGTGATCTAGTGATGACCAGCCTCTGTCTGGTGTAAAGGGCAAGGAAGTGTAGTTGGATGTTGTGTAAGAAGTCAGGAGTAAGGAGTTCCTGAGACATTTTGCCTCTTGAGAAGATGCATATTCTCCCTTACATGCAAGTGCTCAAGACACTTTTACATAGAAGAGGAGGAATAAGGGCTGTTTAAAACACTTCAACTGTTGCAGGGTAGGTTGCAGCCCCAGAACATCATTGCTGAGTCACTGCAGTGGTGCTGTTTGGCCCCTTTAGCCTCTCTTCCCACATAGCAGCACTAAAACATACAAACAAATGCTCTTGATCAGCAAAAGTTGTTTATGATACTTGGGATGTAATTATTACAGTGTCCCTACTAACAACGGGCAGTTATCATCCCTTCAGTTCTTTGCTGGGTGAAACACAGCTTTTACTTTTGAGACCAAAAAAAAAGAGAAACAAAGGGCTTTAGCATGTTGCGTGGTCAGTGTGCCCCAGTCAGAGCATGAAACAGAGGGTGCCATCAGCAATGGGCTATTGTTTCAGCATATTGAGAAAGGAGCAGAGTGTGACCCAGGAAGCTGAGTCATAGCGGTATTGTAGACAGTGAGAGTCTGTTATGGAAAATTCCAAGACTAAGTTGCTGGAGCAAAAGTGGAAGGAAATACTGTCTGGTTTCTGAGCAGTTTTGTCTCCTTCCTCATTACTATGAATTACTTATTGTTTATGATTTATGTTTGTAGAGGACATCGTTTTCAGAACAGCAGAGGCGACCCAGCTCCCCCCTCAGGTCCTGGCTGAGGAAGTGATCTGCCTCGACAGTACCAGCAGTGGCAGTGAAGATGATGCTAAAGGAAAAAATAGCATTAAAGATGGTAAGTGACCAATTGGCTCAGCCTGGTCTTCTCACAATAGGCTGTTTATTCAGCCACAAGTCTGTTTTCATCTAGTCAGATGCTCCAGTGGTGAATCACTTCAGATTTTTGTAGGCCTATTGGTTTCCAATTATATGGGCAGTTCTGCTCTGTGAGTCCCAAAGTGACATTTATAAAATGGCCTGTCAGGCCCTCTTGTGAACTTGTGTTTATTTCTGCTTTATAAATGCACTTAACTTTGCCCAGTGCTCTGCTGAAGAATGCTTATGTGGGATGTGGCATCGTCTGCTGTGTATAAAAGGAGCATCTAAGTATTCAGATCTGCAGCTGAAAGTGGTTTTTATGTCTCTTGTCCCAAATGGACCTAACCTGACTATTTTATACCACTCTGGTACAGTACTTCTGCCCAATTTCCTTGGTGGTCCTTAGACATTGCAACAGTAGATAAAATGCATGCCTGGGTCTGGTTAAGAGGACATATGGAGGAGAACGGATATCACTCATGGAAACTGTCTCACTTTCTGTTTGGATCAGCCCAAATTAATGTTGTCTGAAACAGAGGAAAGCTCAGGGAGAGTCATGTCTTCATATGCTGACTTGAGAGGCCTGGTGTGTCTGTATCATGCCTGCTTGTTCAGAATGGGTCATTAGGCCAGTGTGGAATTGCAAAAGGTGATGGTAGCCTTATTTCCTGATAGTTTTTTCCATGTATGATGAACCCTGATGTCAAGTTCACCTTTGCCCTTACTCTCTCCTGCTTTGGTTATTTACAGAAGTGATTGAGCTGAGCTCAGGAGAGGATGATGCCCTCCAAATTGTGGACAGCAGTGACTCTGGCAATGAGGGGGAGGAGGATGGCAGTGAAGAGAGCAGTGGCTCTCATGTGAATGATGCCTTAAATCAATCAGATGCTCTGGGGCAAGTCATTGTCAACATCAATCATCCACCAAATGAAGAGGACATTTTCCTGGCTCCCCAGCTTGCACATGCAGTAAAACCTCATCAGGTAGGCTTTGTTAGTCTTGCAAATGCAGTGAGTTCAGGCAAGCCTGCCTTGCAATCTCAGCAGAACTTCTTTGGTGAGCTCTGTGACCAGTCTGGTTGTAGTAGTGACTGTTGTGGACATGTTGTGGACAGACAGACAAATTAAAGGGAGGCCAAGGCTCTGTATAACTTTGGCTATTGTATTATCAGACCTTTGTATATTTAGATAAGCTTATTAAAAATAAAATTATGTTTATAAACAAACTAATCAACCCCAATTCAGATTTTGATTTATTGTTATAGTCTTAGGACATTTTATGAGTATCTAAAAATACTAAGTTTCTGAGCCTTCCCCAGATTAGAGTACTTCAGTGAACTTGAAACCTCCCCTTTATATTTTAATGGTTTATGCAATCCTAATGTAATTGCCACTCTGTAAAGACATACCCATCTTGTGTTTTTTTTTTTTCTCCCACCATTCCAATACCTTTTCTACCTTTCTGTCTAGATTGGTGGGATCCGATTCCTCTATGACAACTTGGTCGAGTCCTTGGAGAGATTTAAAACCAGCAGTGGGTTTGGGTGTATTTTAGCACATAGCATGGGCCTGGGCAAGACCATACAGGTCATCTCTTTCTTGGATGTCCTTTTTCGGCACACGGAGGCAAAGACTGTTCTTGCCATTGTACCTGTGAGTAGCTACGTGAAGGGCTGGCTGAGGGGCTTCTTTGCACTGCTTCTTCCTTTGCATAGAGAAGGTTGATAAGTGTCCCATCTCACATCAAGCTCTGTTATACCCTTGCTGCTCTTCCCCCTCTTTCATTCCCTGTCCCTGAGTTTGCATGCTGTGGTCTGCTGCTTCTGTCCGGGCACAGCTGGGTGTCATTCCCTATTTTCATTTTTGATCTTAAAATCCCCCGTGACTCACCTGGGTTTTTAATCCTTTCATGGCTAACTTTTTCAGGTGAATACGCTCCAAAACTGGTTAGCAGAGTTCAACATGTGGCTCCCAGCACCTGAAAACCTTCCTGCTGATTATAACTCCAAAGAGGTCCAGCCCCGCACCTTCAAAGTCCACATCCTGAATGATGAACACAAGTAGGTGCCAGTAAAAGTCTTTTTGAGCTCTTGAACTGTGTCTTAGGGAACTGTTATCAGAACTGGTGTTGCAAACTGTTGAGTTTGGGTTAATCCTATGCTCTTGACTCCCAGATCTTTCCCACTCTGCATTTATTGTGGATGCTGTCTGAGGGGGGGATTTTGCTACCTGTGAGAGGTACCTCTCTCTTTCATCCAATATTTATATCTTGTACTTCCTTCTCCCACTGCTGACACACCTTTCTGTTCTTCCATGTGCGCTGAGATCAGGAATCCAGTCCCAGAGACAGAACTTCCTCTGCAGAGAGGAGCTGAAGTGCTGTGGCTTGGTGGGACACTGTTAGTCCTGTCAGAGTCCTGGGGTTCCTGAGGCGTGTACTCCTGTACCTCGTGTCTTGCATTTTAAATGTGGGTTGGATTTTTTTCCTGAGATTTTTCATGCATTTAGGGATTTCTCTACTTGACACTTTGACTTTCTGTGAATGGAGTTATCCTTGAAGGGTTCTGGCAAGATATACAAAGCCTCTTTGTCCAAAAAGGAGAGATCAGTGATTGCAGCTACAGCCTGGTATGGAGTGGGTTCCTGGCTCGTGGATCTCTGCTTCTTCCTAGGTTATTTTTCCTTCATGGATCAGGACATCACAGTGATCCTAGGGAATTCTCAGTTCATAGACCTACCTGTTGATGTCCTCACCTTCTGACTGGGGTGTATTTTGAATCTGCTGATGCTGCTCCAGCCATGTGTTTACTACTGGCTGGGATCTGGTGTGCTGTGGTGGATTGAGTGAAGACAGTGTCTCGATCTGAACCAAATCTGAGAAGGCTACCAGGGAAGGAGTAACTGGGGAACATGAGCAATGGAAGAGACAACAAGGGAAAAACAACTAGACAATTACAGTCATGTGCATTAGCAGCTAGTTCTGAAAATGGTTTTTGCACAGGCAGACTCAACAGCTCTTTAAAAAGGGTGCTGTCATGAAATGAGTGTTTTAAGGTCTCTCAAAAAATCATCAGCACAGGTGCTCTCAAGTTTGATGTCCTTTTGTACATGACAGACTTCTACAGCTCAGTTCCTGTAACGATTTGTCATTCTCTACCCAGCTACCGGTGGCACTTAAAAGGCGCTTTTTTTTCCCTTCTTAAAGAAATTTCATTGTGTTCTTTTGTCTGGTTTGATGCAAGAAAAGTGCTTTAAATTAATTGAACGGGTCTTTTTTCTCTGCAGACTCCAATCTAGTGATTCAGTCTGAAGCTGGAGAAAGTCTGAAGTTTACTTGGTTGTTTTGCAGGACAACAGCTGCACGTGCAAAGGTGGTGAATGACTGGGTGACAGAAGGTGGTGTGCTGCTGATGGGATACGAGATGTACCGTCTCCTCTCACTGAAGAAGTCCTTTGCCACTGGCAGGAAGAAGAGAACAAAGAAACAAACTGGCCCTGTCATTATTGACTTGGATGAGGAAGACCGGCAGCAAGAGCTTCTGAAAGGTGGGAGGCCAGCCCTCAAGAGGGAGGGTGTGATCCTGCTGTCCAGCTGACCATCAGCAGTGGCAGCACAGGGAAACAACCTGTAACTTGCTTTTAGCATTGCTGACATGATCAAATCTTGCTGGGCAGGAGTGTGTCTTTGGAAGCAGAATGTTGTTGAGCTTTGGCTGGGTCTCTAATTTCTTGCAAGAGCTGAAAGTAAGTGTGGAAGTCAGAAGACTGAACTATGGGACTTGTCAGTGTGAGATTTGCCAGTCTGAAATGATGCAAGACACCTGACTTGATATAATGCGGGTCGTTGAGCAGAAATTAAGGGACAGTCATGTTTGCTCATTACCACATTATGCTAAATCAGAGCTAATGTCTAGTCATATTTTATCTTCTGAATCAGCTTGGCTCTCTGCACCCATGAATTCTGCTTTTTTGTCTGTAAGAACTACCCCTCCTTTGTGAAGTTGGTGACCATGTAAAACCAGAACTTTGTCTTATTCACTAACACTTAATGTTCCTTGTCCTCAGGGATTGAGAAGGCCTTGTCTCGCCCTGGCCCAGACGTGGTTATTTGTGACGAGGGACACCGGATAAAGAACTGCCATGCCAGCACTTCCCAGGCCCTGAAGAACATCCGCTCCCGCCGGCGGGTGGTGCTGACTGGGTACCCACTGCAGAACAACCTCATTGAGTACTGGTGCATGGTGGACTTCGTCCGACCCGACTTTCTGGGCTCACGGCAGGAATTCAGCAACATGTTTGAGCGGCCCATCCTGAACGGGCAGTGTATCGACAGCACCCCGCAGGACGTGCGGCTGATGAGGTACCGCAGCCACGTCCTGCACAGCCTGCTGGAGGGCTTCGTGCAGCGGTGAGTCTGTGAGTTCTTAGTGCTGCAAACACCTCCTTCATCCCAAATTACCTGGCTTGTCTGATGAGGTTATGTCCTACAATTAAATCTTGCTACCTTATAGAATCATGGAATCGTTCAGGTTGGAAAAGACCTGAAGGCCATCAAATCCAGACATCCCCCCAGCACTGCCAAGTCCATCACTAAACCATGTTCCCAGGTGCCACATCCACATCTGTTAAACCGCTCCAGGATTTAACCACTTCCCTGGGAAGCCACTTCCAATGCTTGAGAACCCTTTCAGTGAAGAAATTTTTCCTAATAACCAATCTAAACCTCCCCTGGCACAACTTGAGGCTATCTCCTCTCATCCTGCCACTTGTTACCTGGGAGCAGAGCCCAATCCCCACCTGACTCCAACTCCAGCCTCCTGTCAGGGAGTTGCAGAGAGTGAGAAGGTCCCCCCAGTCCTCCTTTTCTCCGGGCTGAGTCCCCCCAGCTCCCTCAGCCACTTCTCATCAGACTTGGGGTCCAGACCCTTCCACAGCTCCACTGCCCTTCCCTAGACCCGCTCCAGCCCCTCCATGTCTTTCCTGTAGTGAGGGGCCCAAAACTGAACTCAGGGTTCAAGGTGCAGCCTCACCAGTGGCCAGCACAGGGGGATGGTCACTGCCCTGGCACTGCTGGGCACACTGTTTCTTACAACTCAGTTTTGCCTTAGCGTTAGAGGTAAAGCTGTTTTGCTTTGGTACCACAGACTCTGATACTAGAGAACAACACCTCTGACTGCACCAGAGTGACCTCGGGTTTATTTTGATGGCTTAATAGTTAATTTGGATGTGTACTTTTTGACACCCCCTACCCAAGGATCTGAAAGTGTTTCATGAAAGTGTTATGAAAAGGGACAGTGACTCCACCATTCTGGAAACGAATCATCTTTTCTTCCTCATATGAGGGTTCAAAGATGCTGGAGCAGTGACTTAAATGGAACGTCTTAATCATTAGCAGAGCTGAAACTAAACCTTCGGTCTTGTTTCTGGTTTTCAGCTACCATGGAAAACAGGAGTTTCATCACCCTCCTGTGATCTGTGCTAGAAGATTGCAATGTTTGAGATCTCTGTAATTGTGTTTACAGCTGGTATTTGGCTTGCAGGGATAGTCTCTTGGAAGTGTCATGCATTAGAGAAACATGCAGTTTAAAGGTCTTTCTCCCTGCAGCCAGGTGGGCAAGAAGTCAAAATCTTACCCTACAGGCAACCATAAAGAGATCATATTGGGAAATTCCCTTCCCTGTATTTATCTCTTTTTATTTCCTCCGCAGGCGAGGCCACAATGTTCTGAAGGTTCAGCTCCCCTCTAAGGAAGAACATGTCATTTTGGTACGTCTGTCAAAGATCCAGCGGGCCCTTTACACGGAGTTCATGAACCGGTTCCGAGACGCAGGCAACAGTGGCTGGCTGGGACTGAACCCACTCAAAGCTTTCTGTGTCTGTTGCAAGGTAGGTTTTGGCAGGAGATGCAAAGAAATATTCTAATATGTAAGGCAAAGGCAGGAATATGAGACAAAACAGGAAGCAAAAGTGTGGTTGACCAGGGACATCTTCTCTCCCCAGAGTGCTCTGCGATGGCTCAGCGGTATCATTTGCTTCCAGAACTGGGATGCAGGGATGTTAAATGTGCTTTTCAAATTGTGCAAGAAACCTGCAGCCATCAGCTGAACCAGTACTGGGCTGATCCCTTCACCTGCACAGCCTTACCTGATGCAGTGCCAACAGGCAGCCTCTTCTGCCTTTGCGCTGTGTGGGGTGCACAGTTGCCTCCTGGTTTGTTCTCAGGAAAAGAATTTGTCACTTTTAAAGATATGAGAGCCTAGGGGAAGTATTAGTTCTTTCCTTTGAATAACTGTGGGGCTTTCAGACCACAATCATTGGCAAGCATCAGGCCAGCATAGGTCTAACCACTTTTGTTACCCTTTCAGATCTGGAACCATCCAGATGTGTTGTATGAAGCTCTGCAAAAGGAGAATCTGGCAAACGAGCAGGATTTGGATGTGGATGACCTTGGCACAGCGAGTACTAATTCCCGCTGCCAGCCTCAGGGAATTAAAGTCAAAGCAGAGAGTAATGCTTTGGCATCACCAGTTGGAGAAGCTACTAATAGCAAGTTCCTCCAGAGTGTTGGCTTCAACCCTTTCCAGGAGAGAGCAAATCAGGTCGTAACTTATGAGTGGGTGAGTGCCACTGCTGGAAATCTCTTCATTTGGAGAGTCTGAAAAAGAGTACCTCTTTTTAGGGCAGTTTTCTGAACTGGAGCAAAGAGAAGACTCTTCTGTTTGAGTTGTGGGTTTCTCTTATGTTTCTTTACCATGGAGCATCTTGATAAGCAGATCTGTGTGGTGCTGGGAGGGGTTTATGACTCTCATGAGGCAGGAGTGCAGGCAGCACTCATACCATTGTTTTCATCTGACCAGAAAGGCTGTGGACGTTGTTATTCAAAAAAAAAGTGTTAGGGTGAAGTTTGATCTAGATAATAAGGGGGTAAATCTAAAAGGCTGGAAGAAAGCTCTTCAGGTAAAAGAGTCATGAAAGTCATTCACCCTAGAAGTTTGTCATTTGGAGCTTCTGGAAGGGGAGGTAGGAGGAGTAGTTGGGAGTAGCATTCTCACCTCTACCAACTGGATGTAAATAACCTCTTTGCGATGACTGATTTCCCTCACCTTGAGACAGGGTTATTGAACTAAACAGGGAATGAGCAACTCCACCTGTAATAGTCTCCCATTTCTTGGTAGGCCAAAGACATCTTGTGTGATTACCAGACGGGAGTCTTGGAGAACTCGCCCAAGATGGTGTTACTGTTCCATCTAATTGAGGAAAGTGTGAAGCTCGGAGACAAGATCTTGGTCTTCAGGTAAGCAGAGTATAATAGTTGATCCTGCAGTCACCAAGTACTGGAGTAGTTGGATCTCCTCTGGTGCTAGAAGGTTGTTACACAGGGTGAGTGGTGTAGCAGTTTCCCTTTTTTTTCTTTTTTGTATTAGATCTTGAGTTTCATCTGTGGGTTTTATACTTCTGCCACAGTCAATTTTAGTAATGAGAGCTGTGCTGCATGAACAGGATTTGACAACCATCAGTGCTGACATGGTTGGGGAAGGGGTTCTGATACTTCACTTTTACTGCTGGGGGAGCATTTTCCTGAACAGAGATCTTGGTTTTGCAGCCAGAGCTTGTCCACCTTATCTGTCATTGAAGAGTTTTTGGCCAAGAGACCGATGCCGAGTCCTCCGGGCTCAGACGGAGGAGTTCACAACTGGGTCCGAAACATCAACTACTACAGTGAGTACAGCAAATCCCCCTCACTTTTGGTGTCACACTGTTTGATCCTTGTGATGGGTTAATTCCTGAAAGTCACCCACTGTCTTCTTGTATTTGTCCTTGGGTGTGAAAATGCTCCTCTGAAGCGTTCTCTTGATGAACCTCTTTCAGATTGTTCTTACTTTAGTTGTTTTGGAAGACAATGTCAGTTGGATAGCAACTAACTGATGTCTTCCAAATCCACTTTCTAACATCTTACTTAGGAGACATTAGACACCTTTAACATCTCACTTACTACTGCTTTTTAAAGTTGCAGAAGACACTTTGCACTTCCTGTTAAGCTGTTTGCTAGATTTTGTTTCCAAAACCAGAATCACCTTGGAGCGCTTTCACTAGCTCAGGGCTGTGAATTCCTCCTCACTTCTTCCCCAGCTTTAAATCTCATTCTGGTATGGTTTGTTGCTTTGTGTGGCTACTTTACAGGCCAGGGCTGAGAGGAGTGGTGCCTGATTTTTGCAGAGCTGCCAGAAGCAGTGTGGAATAGAGACATGACACACCCTGCAGCTCCTTTAGACCAGTACTCTCTGTGTTCAAATCTAATCTCTGAGGGTTTGCCAAAAACTTTACAATTTTGTTTTCTCTTGGTTCCTGGAGCTTCCAGCATACCCAAGGCCTTTGTTCCTGTTGTTCCTGCTTGCTATCCATCTTGCCTAAAGCACAGCCTTAATGGGCTGCTAGCTGTGTTGTAGCACTCCCAGTCCTGGCCTTGACAAGCTTGAGTAATGTTTTACTTGATCTTTCAGCTGAACAAATCCCAGCCTGGCTGGCTGCACTGCACCTGCCTGGCTGGGCAAATTAGAGGTACGGAGTGGTCCAGTTGAGATCCTGGAGTACATGATTTGAGGAAGACCCAGAATTGGTTTGCAACCAGTTACAAAGCTCAGAGTTTAGAAAGTGGGTTTGTTTCCCCCAAACACACAGAGCTTTTAAATGTGTCTTTAATTTCCTTCTCAGGACTGGATGGCAGCACCTCTGCCTCAGAAAGGGAACGACTGATTAACCAGTTCAATGATCCCAGCAACAACTCTGTTTGGCTCTTCCTTTTGTCCACACGGTAAGTAGGCTGGAGCAGAAGGGCACAGTGGAGGACTCACACTGATGTTCTGTGTGCAGGTGGGCTTTCAGTTCTTAACTTCCTTTGTAATATGCTCTCCATGGCATGATAGTGCCATCTGCTTCTGAGTTCCCTAGGGATGTAGCATTTCAGTCTTAATCCTCTGCAACAGTTTAACAGTCTTGGAAACCAGACTTGGGTTTAAAGTTTGACTGGAGGGAACTTTCCACAGACACATTGTGGACTCTTGGCTGTGACGGTCATCCCTGCCTAGAAGTTTTGAAAGTTGGCCAAGGCAGCAGTTTGAAATTTGCCTCTAATTTCCAGTGCTGGGTGTCTGGGTGTCAACCTCATTGGAGCAAACAGAGTGGTGGTGTTTGATGCCTCCTGGAACCCATGCCACGACGCCCAGGCCGTGTGCCGAGTGTACCGCTACGGGCAGAAGAAGCCGTGCCACATCTACAGGCTGGTTTCTGATTACACCCTTGAGAAGAAGATCTATGACCGTCAGATCTCCAAGCAGGGCATGTCAGGTAAGCGTGGGTGAACCTGGCATTCCTCTCTCAGCATTCGCTCCTTTTAGCTCCTACAAGTCCTGTTTCTGTGGGTTTTGTAACTTCTTTTTTTAAGGTTGAAAACCAGACAAAGAGGTGACAGACACTATCCCAGAGCTATGTTTGATGTTTATAAGTTGGCAGTGATATGGGATCCTTTAAGAAATTCGTGATGGTAGAGCCAAAATCCTGCAGCAGGGCTGTGTTAGCAGTCCACTGCTGTGCCATTTACCATCACTGCTACTCTCCTGGCTGCTGCAACAGACTGGACACTTAGAGGGTACTCATCCTGTTTTCCCCTGTCCCTGGTTATTGCTCATTGTAAACTGGGTGTTACATATTAAATAGTTCCATGCCTCCATTTTTCCAGCAGCAAGGGGGAAAAATGGCTAAATTAAAACATATATTGATACCTTTGACTCACAGTTCTTACTTAGGAGCCAAGAATAATTAATTAATTGCAGTTCTGACCTCCCCTTGTGCTAAAAGTATCTCTTGTGCTGGCTTGTGCCAGCTGTCAAGCTGCTCTCCTGGAGCATGCAGCCGAGGGTTGTGGTGACCCAAAGAGAACTCTGCTGCCTGAGTCCTTCTGTGCTTGAAACACAAGTCCAGAGGCAGCAGCCCAGTGTGATCAGGTCAGTGTGCTGTTGTGCACTCAAGGTGGAATCCCTTGGCAGCTGACCTGGCTTCCAGGAGAGTCCTGGATAGAGATGTTTTCTCCATGTGCTCCTGTTTGCCCTGTATGGAGGAGGGATAATGTCCAAGGAAAACATTCAGGCTCTTGTGAGTGAGGGAATGTGGCTGCTTTTCTGAGCTTTTACCTCAGAGTTCTGTACATTTTGGTACCCGATTACTAATTTGAGCCTTTTTGGTGGGATCTATGAGAGAGCACCTACTGATGTGAGTGCAGTTCCCAGGACATCTGTGTTTACAGCCTTGTTATGTGAGCTGGAACACTATCCATCACTAGTTTTGTATTCCTGCTTGCCAGGAGCTCAGTGACCTGCACTGCCTTTGCTGTGCAGTCTGGAGCACAAGGCAGTTGTCAGCCTGACTTGGTCAAACAAGCTCAGCTCTGAACGTGGGTGGTGATTTTTCTCCCTGCCCTGACATTTACAGAACACTTCTGAGGATTGTGCAGATTGTAAGGAGGGGACCTCTGTTAGAGCAGGGCTGTAGGAAGGGCAGCAGGCAAGCAGTACCCATTTCTTCCCTTTTCTGCTCACTTCATTCCCCCTCGTTTCTAGATCGGGTGGTGGATGATCTGAACCCAGTGCTGAACTTCACCCGACGGGAGGTGGAGAACCTGCTGCATTTTGTGGAGGAGGAATCTGACCCTGCTCAGCTCTCCCTCAATCCAAGCAAGATGAAGGAGTCTGTTCTACAGTTAGCCTGTCTCAAGTATCCTCACCTCATCACCAAGGTAAGACCAGCCTGCTTCCTTGCTGGCAAAGCACTGCACAGCCAGGAGTAGGCCTCAAGGAGTCTGGCATCGTGATGGGGCCATGGTGGCAAGAAGGATGCACCTGTGTGCTGATGGGAACAGGCAGAAAATCCTCTAGAGAGAGCCCAAAGAGCCCTGCCCTTCCCTGTGGTATCTCCTACACATTTACAGATACCTCTGTCCAGGACCGGTTTGGGCGCAGATTGTCGGTCACCCCTTTCTTCATCATGGTGCTGGGTGGGAAAGTGGCAGTGGCATATCCCAGCTTGCTGCCAGCTCTTTTCCTGGGATGTCTTTGAACCAAAGCTGGGACAGGCAGCACTTGCCTGTGTTGTCAGGAGTTTCTCTGGTAGGGTGGTAGTGCAGAGGGGGCCTGTGGCTGGGTGCTGTGGGGCTCTGGTGGCTGCGTGACATCGTGACAGACTCTGTGCTTGCACTCTTGGCCTGGCCTTTGGCGCCTGGGTTTTGCTGTGTGCTCTTGGTAAGTGCTGGCCTTGGCTGGGCTGGCAATGGCTTAGCTGTCACCCTTCAATCTGAGCCTGGCCACATCCACAGCACTGCCCCATGTGTGCTTCACCATGGGCAGCTCTGCCTTCCCAACTGCCCTTCCTGCTCAGCCTGGGATGGAGACCGGCTGCCGCAGGGCAGGGTGCCTGCCGTTTGGGGTTTGTTGGTTCCCTCTGGTGGTGCGTTGGTGCCAGAACCGTGGTGCTGTGGGGTTGCAGGAGCCTTTTCAGCATGAGTCACTGCTGATCGACCGGAAGGAGCACAAGCTGACCAAGGCAGAGAAGAAAGCAGCCAAGAAGAGCTATGAGGAGGAAAAGCGAGCATCCGTCCCCTACACCCGGCCGTCCTACGCACAGTATTACCCAGCCAGTGACCAGAGTCTGACGAGCATCCCTGCCTTTAGCCAGAGGAACTGGTGAGTACCTGCCTCTTCCCCTGCTTCCCATGCTGTAGACATGAAATGAGGGGGCAGAGGATGCTTGTCCCTGTTGGGTGGGCACTGCACTTTCCTCCCTCCTCTCTCACTAGGCGACCAGCCCTCAAGGGTGAGGACAAGCCGGTGGCAAGCGTCCGCCCAGTTCAGTCCACCCCCATTCCAATGATGCCCCGGCATGTCCCCATGGGCAGTGCAGGATCAACCTCAAGTTCCAGCCTTGCTGTCAACTTCCCCATCAACTATCTACAGCGAGCTGGTGTCTTTGTGCAGAAGATTGTCACCACCACAGGTGAGTTGCTGGTGCTCACAGTGAGTTGTGATGCCCATGGTGAACTGAGCATCGGGGTGAGTTGTTGATGCTCGCAATGGCAGTGGGCAGATGGCCATCAGAGCCAAAGATACTGCCTCTCTCATGTGAGTGGTTCCCCTGGAGGACTTTCCCTGCAGGTGTGCAAGGGTCTTGGACCTGCTGGGTTGTTGGGAGTAAACTCCCATGAGAGGGCCTTCAGTACTGTCACTAGCTGTCCTTGTTGGGACAGGAGAGATGCTGTGCCAGAGCAGCATGGCTTTTTCTTCCTTGGACCCTCTGCTGCCTTCCTGTGCTGCTCAGAAATAAACCCAGGGCTTGGTTGTAGCACAGCACATAGGAGAGACAACTGCACCGCGAACAAAGGGGTTAGTGGGGCACCTGCTCTCTCCTGACTGTGGCTGGCTTGTAATTTAATGGACACTGTTCTGTTTCTTCTCCCACTGCCAGATATTGTGATTCCGGGTACAAACACGTCCACTGATGTACAGGCAAGAATCAGTGCTGGTGAGAGCATCCACATCATCCGAGGGACAAAAGGTAAGTCTCTCTGTCCTGGTAAGACTTGTTGATAGGGTCTTAGCCAATGCTGAGTAGCAAAAAAAAGGATGTAAAAGCATGAATCAGTCCCTTGAGAGGAAAAGAAACAAGAAGGAGAGGAGATCTGGAGTTTGCAGTGGCTCTGTTGCAGCCTGTGCTCTGGGGGTGTTGATGCTGCAGGGCTGTTGCAGCTGTGGCTGCTCCTGCCCCTGAGAGGAGCTGTTGAACTTTGTGGCTGGGTGTCTCCTTCTCTACACCCTCTGCATGTACTGGGGCAGCCAAACACTTCCTGGTGCTCCCAGAGCAAACTCTGTCTCAAGCATGAAGTTCTACATTTCCCACCAGCACCACACTGGGAGGGGGTGATCCCCAACCCAGGAAAGCTGCAAAGGTGGAAGTGAGGAGTGAAGAAGGGGACAGAAGCCCCTTACTGAGCTTCCCTGCGTGATCTGAGCTGGCCTTATGCAGCACTGCTGTCCTGTTCCTGCCTGAGCAGCCTCGTGGGCTCACAGATCAGGGTCCTGAGCTGAGACTAGAGTTGTAATGAAGTTGTTCTGCCTCTGTTCCAGGGACGTATATCCGGACCAGCGATGGTCGGATTTTTGCTATACGGACCACTGGGAAGCCAAAGGGCAATGAAGACCGTCGGACAGCTGCCTCAGGTAGGGACTTGTGAGTGCTGTGTGAGGCTTTCACATGTGCTTTCCTACTTGAGCGTTTGGGGTGGCTTTCTCTCGTGTATTCCATCATACCTATGTTTAGAGCAATCTCCCAATGACCTTTTGGCCCCCAGGTTTTTCTCCGAGGTCGTCTTTCTCACCTGCTCCATCTCCTTGTTTCCAGGCTCCCAGAGCTCCTCCCTGGAGTCCACGAGCAATGGCAGACACAGTGCCTCATCGCCGCAGCTCCCCAGCACGGAGGAGCTCACCCGGCCCATATCCCCCGACAGCCCCGAGATCATCAGCGAGCTGCAGCAGTACGCGGAGGCGGCGGCCGCGCGCGAGTCCCGGCACGGCTCTCCCAGCACCAACGCGGCGCAAGGCCATGCCGCCCGCACGGACACCGCGCCCGGCGCCGCAGCCCGAGGGGCCGAGCAGCGCGTGGGGGTTCACTGCCTGGCCCCCTCCGTGTCCTCAGCCCTGCCAGCCACCAGCCAGCACGTTGATGCCCACTCGGTGTTGGACTTACGGGGCAACAAGCGCAAGTCGACCTCGCCGTCGGCTCCGGAGGAGCAATCCCGCAGGCAGCAGAAGAAGCGCCAGTTGCCATCGTCCGTGCAGCCCTACGAACACGGGTACCCCGTCTCTGGTGGGTTCACCATGCCTCCTGTCTCTTTAAACCACAACCTAACCCATCCATTTGCCTCCCAACCAGGAAACTCCTTGTACATGGGCACTGGCTCCTCTTATTACCAGCTGCCCAATTTACTCCCAGACCCTCATCTGGTGTTCCCTGTGACTACTGACCCTCTGCTGACAGCCGGCACCGCCAGCTCTTCTGCTGCTACCTCAGCCACCGCCAGCGTCCCCTCATTCATGCTAAACCCTTCTCTGACAGGGGTGCTGCCCAATTACTCGCTTCCCTTCACGCAGTCACTCCTGCCTGAGCCCAGGATGTTTGCTCCTTTCCCAGCCCCCGTCTTGCCTAGCAGCCTTCCCAGGAGCATGGCATCTGCCTACCCTGGCTACATGTCCCCTCACTCGGGCTACCCGGCTGGGGGTCTCCTTCGGTCCCAGGTGCCTCAGTTTGAACCCCAGGAGGTCCCAGAGGTGGGATGCAGCTCTAATGATGAGGACAAAGACGACGATGTCATAGAGATCACAGGGAAATAAAAAGGCCCAGCTCCTGCCTGGTCTCAGCTCCGCCAGGAGGCAAAAGTTGCAGGACCTTTTTGGGAGTCAGGATTTCCCCTCTGGGCCATGGCAGCGGGTGGAGAAGGATGCAAAGGGTGTGGTGTGGGGGTGGTTTTGTTCTTTTCGTTTTGTTTTGTTGTTTTTTAACTGTCAAGGATAAGAATTGTATTAGGGGCTGGGAGATGGGAGAGGGATAGAGTGGACCTGTGAGGGCCAGGGGAGCGAGAGCCAGGGGAGGAGGGAAGCAGCAATGCAAACCATAGGAGTGCCTCCCCCCATGCTCTGTCTGTCTGTCTGTCTGTCTGTGTTCTCTGTCTTGTCTGGCCGCAGAGGCTCCGTGTTGCGAGTCACTGCCCTGCTCAGGCCTGGAGGCGCGGGCTTGACCGCTGGCAGGGCCGAGCTCCCTCTCACATGAACTGCCTTATCTGTGAACTTCTCTCACTGAGAGAGGGGTGGGCCAGGGGGGTGACTCCAGCAGAGGTTGGGGACAAAATGTTTTTAATGGGGAGGGAGTGGGGAGGCTTCTACATTGTGTATGTTGGGGCAGGGAGGGGGGGATTGATGTTAAAAAAAAAAAAAAAAAAGAGAAGAAAGATAAAAAAAGATAAAAGAAAATACCCCACAAACAGTTTGTCACCCTCTTCAAATTCACATGAGACTAGTGTGAGGGCTCCAGGCAGGCTCCTGCCGCAGTCAGGAGAGCAGAGCTCTGGTTGGGGGCTCCTCCAGACCTTTATGGAGGGTCCTGTCCTTCCCAGGGCTCTTCTGGAGGGTCCTGTCCAAGGTAGGTTGACCCTGTGGGTCCAGTGCCATCTCTGTGTGCCAGAGCAGATGAGTGGAGCAATCCCAGATGTCTTGGTGGCCGTTGAAGAGGAATCCTGGTGATTCCCCCGCTCCGCGGCCCTGCCAGGCTGTGTGAAGGCCACGTCTCACCCTGCTGTGGCCCCCCAGATCCAGGGGTAGGTGGGCTCACTGCTGCTTCTCAACAGCACCAGGCAGTGGAGAAGATTGGGAGGGGGACACTGGACCCAGTGCCAGTTGCTGTTGAATCTGTGACTGGAGGGACTTCCCCCTTCACAGAACCTCTACATTAATTTATTTCATGAAGGCGTAGTATTTATTGTCTGGAGGAGTCTGTCTTTCTACTTTTAAATTAATTTCCATATTGAAAAAAAAAAATAAAAGGCTGGCCTCCATCATGCAGTGGTTGCTTGTTGGGTTGTCTGTGTGGGGAGAAGCAGTGGGTTGACTGAAGTGTAGCCTTAGGAGTGGGGCCAGCTGTGACCCATGGCTGACCCATGTGGCATCAGCTGGATGTGCCCCATCAGGAGCTGCTCTGGGTGCTCAGCAGTCCTCTTGTCATTGGGCAGGTGGGGGAGCACATGTGGGAGCCTCCTGTGCTTAATCCCAGCGAGGAGGAGGGCTGTGAGGTGTGTGGAGGTGGGAAAGCAGAGCTCCTGCTGGGGAAGCACCTTTCCCCACACAGGGAGCAGCGCTCAGCCCAGCCCTGCTCAGCCCCACAAGTGCAGAGGTTGGTCCTGGCCCTGACAG
Organism: Myiotriccus ornatus; assembly: GCA_036023395.1. Lineage (NCBI taxonomy): Eukaryota > Metazoa > Chordata > Aves > Passeriformes > Tyrannidae > Myiotriccus > Myiotriccus ornatus. Next base: position 17,015,307 of record JAYRBT010000023.1, read on the forward strand.
TGAGCCCTCTGGCTGCTTACCTCGGGGCCAGGGCTTCTAGGGAGAGCTGGGATGCCCAAGTGCAGCTGGACTTGGTGCGTGTGACTGTGTGTGAACGCGTTAGGATGGAGACTTGAAATCCAGGAACCCCCGTGTCACATCTGGGTGTCACCAGGCATGAGCTGTGCTCACCTGTGTGGGATGTCCCTGGAGCCGTGGCAGTTTGTGGGGACCTCTGGAAGCTGCACTCACTGCTGTTTACTGGGACCAACTAGGTATAGGAAAGGGCAGGATGTCCTGACATCCTCCACTAAAGGGGTGCGGGAAGATGGGGACCTCCCTTCCTGAGAGACAGAGGGGTGTGTGTGCACGCGTGTTACGGAAACATAATAAAAATGTTATGGGGCTTTCCTAGTGTCTTTCTCTGTTTAATGGACATTGTCTGTCAAACATAACCACACCATTCATAGAAGCCTTAGATCAACAGTTTAGCTATGCAAGTTATTTTACTTATTTTTTTAAAAGACAAACATTAAAATAGTGCTTTCTTCTTTAACATATCCTAGGAGTTGAAAACCGAGGGGTTCTGAGCAAACTGCTGGACAACTTGTCTTTGGATGCACCATGGAAATAAAAATCAAACCCCCCCACAAAAGTAACAAAGCAAATTAACTGATGGTGTTCATGCAAGTTTCTCCAAAGACTTGACAGTGCTGCATCTGTGAGTCATGCCCTCCTGTGCTCTGTGTGTCCACCTCATGCACAACCCTGTGACACTGATTGTATGACCAGCTTGCCCAGATGTCCGTTGCATCCCTGTGAGGCTGTCAGTTTTCCGGTGGATTTGGGGAATGGACCTAGGCAAGGGCTTTCCTTGTCGAGAGTAGCAAGCATTGAAACCCTGGCGGCGCGTGTGGGAGGCTGGAATGTAAGCAGACCCCCACCAGAGCCCTGCTGCAGCCCCTGTCCTTCCTGGTGGGGGTCAGGGTAGTTGGGCTCATCCAAGGGACCCTCCCACATCTTCTGAATGGGACCTGTGCTGGGACAAGGGGTGAAGACTTGGCTGGGGTCAGTCAGCGTCTTGGCTCTGGTAGTTACACACCATTTTCTCTGCTCCTTGCCTCTCCAGGAGAGCTCCCAGGGCTTCCTGAGCAGCTCCTGGCACATTTCCATGCTGCCACCCGATGTCCTCCCGGGGTTCCCCAGCATAGCCCGAGCCCTGTGGCCACAGGAGCTGGGGGTGGCTGGCACTGGGCTGCCATGGGGTGCACACTTTGTGCCCTGTTCTGGTCATTAACCTGGTACCAGGGTAAGGTGTGAGGGCTCTCCTGGCTCCTGCAAGGTCATGGCAGCTTGGAGAGCCCTTGCCACCCTTCGTGGTGTGCTTGCCCCTGGCAAACATCCCCGGCTCCGGGCAGCTGCAGCATGTTGGCCCTGCACGGCAAGCGCCCAAGTACAGCCCCAGCCCTACCTCTGCCCCACCTACCAGCCACGGGCACCCCCTTAGTGAGGGGATGGGTCCCCTGGGCCCTGGCAGAGCCTTGGCTCAGAGGTGGTGGCAGAGATGCTCTGGCCACATCTGGGGGCTGGGGCTGCTCCAAGGCAACTGGAGGCACCTGCAGTCCCATGGTGCCATGGGAAGGATTTCTGCCACCCCACAGAAGCTGGGTGGGGAGAGTGGGTTATCCAGAGTCTTTCCTAGTGGGGGGAGCTCTCTGAGCCCTAAAACTCCCCTCTCATGGGACCCACGCTCCCCCTCATCTGCTCTCCCCGGAGTTTTCTCCTCTCCAGCACGTGGTTCTGTTGCAGAGGGTCCTGTCTTGGTTTTCCTGAGCCTGGAACAGGGGCGTTCCCTGCATGGGTTCAGTTTTTCTTTTGCTGCTGAATTTCTGTCTCCAAATGACCTGATGGAAAGCAGCTGCCAGTTCTCGGTGGGGCTGTGGGTGACGCTGAGGACAGCAGTGCAGGACTCTCTGCTGAGGGTTTGGACAATAAGGAAGATTCCTGAGCACAGACCTAAGGCCTGGGCATTGCGGGGGGAATTGGGAATGTCCAGCTGTCTTCCACGTCAGCATCCAGCCCTTGGCCCTTTGCTGAGGTGGGAGGTTTCCACTCCTGGGAACAATCAGGTGAAGGCTGGGTGCCACTGCGGGACTGTGCCATGGGCATGGGGGTGGCTGCTCTGCTCCCCGGCCTTGGGGGGCTTATTTCCCCTACTGATGATGAGGATCTTAGGGCATCGTAGGGAACTGCAGAGTGGGGGCAACACAGCCCAGGCTGGCCCACGTTGGGCAGAATCTGCTGCTCATCGTCCTCCCAAAACACCTGGGAGGGTGATGGGGTGGGTGCAGGTACTTGGAGAAAGCAAATATGCTGGAAAGCAAAGGGTGAGATTTCCACAGGGGCTTCACTAGAAATTATGTGTATTTTGACTTAGTGATGTCAGCGAATCATAGACTCATAGAATGGTTTGGGTTGGAAGGGACTATAAAGACCATCTCGTTCCAACCCCCTGCCATGGGCAGGGACATCTCCCACTATACCGGGTTGCTCCAAGCCCCATCCAGCCTGGCCTTGGACACTTCCAGGGATGGGGCATCCACAACTTCTCTGGGCAACAAGTGCAAGTGGCTGAATGCACGAGAATTGCTGCTGGTTTGGGGGCGGCTTCCTGGACAACAGGGAAGTACAGCAAATACCTTCATAGCTGGTGTTTCTTGCCACTCTGGGATGAATTTTGTTAATCCAGTCTTGGAAGGACCGGGGGGAGGGCTGGGGCGGGGTTAAATGGGGAACGTAGTCCAGCTAGATCACAGTGAGGTGATGGCTCCTCACAACTCGGAGCAGGCGCTCCCTGCGAAGGGACAACGAGGCGAGTGAGGGAGAGCAACCTCTGCCACCTCCCAGGCCACCACCACTGCCTCGGCTGCTTCGTGGTACCCAGCTTGGAGCTGGCATCTGGCAAATCCACGGGAGCCTGAAGGAATCCATCACTGAGTCTCATTTGGGGTTTTGTGTTGGTTTGAGTTTCTTTTTTCTTTTCTTTTTTACTACCGCCTTAGTTTGTGGCCTGTCTTGTTGTGGTTGGAAAGAGGAGTATTGCTAGCAGGGTGGGTTGGTCGGTTGGCCCCACGCATGATCATGTTCTTCCCTCTTCTCTCTGTCGAACGGGATGTGCTCGCCTGATCTCCCAGAACAGAGACTTTGAACAATTTGTTGTTTATATGATGTATTTATTTTTACTTGTGTTTCATGTCATTTTTTAAAAAAATAATAAATTGTAAGTTGGTATAACTGCCTGTTGCTTCTCTCTCTCTCTTTTTTTTTTTTTTTTTTTTTTTTAGTATAACTGTCAAAATTAAAAAAAGAAAGTGGTGTGGTTTGAGGTGGGTTGAAGCTGGACTGGGCATGGGCATCTCTGCACACCTGGAGCCCAGGCTCAGCCAGCAGCCGTGTCCTGCTGCCTCCAGCAGCATCTGGGCTCCACTGGCACCTGGGCAGCTGCCCAGGTGAGCCCCTGCCACCTCCAGAGGGAAGGGAGGCTGGTACAGCAGTGGCCTGGCTGGGTGCTGCCGGGTGTCAGGGAACTGCTGGGAGAGCTGGCTCTTGCCCTTCTCTGTCCTCTGCTCTGTGCTTATTATTGCTGCTGATAATGATTGTCGTCAGGGGCCAGGGGGAAACAGGGAGAATAAATATTCTGCAGGTAAATAAGAGTCTTGGAGAGCAGGTGCAGGCTGTGTGCCCTGGCCCTGGTGCTCCGTGGGGTGCATGGAGAAGCAGCAGGGACTGGCAGGGATTGAGGTAGTAACAGCGAGGCGTTTCTGCACGGCAAGGCGAGAGGTGTCTCGGAGCTGATGCCAAAGAGAAGGGCCCTAGAGAGATCGGGAAGGGAGCTGTGGGCAGCTCTGGCTCCCTCTGCCCCCTCACAGGCGCTGGGGGTGCCTCCGCACCCGGCCGTTCTTGCTGTCCGGGGATGGGTACTTCTGGTGCCAGGCTCTCTGCCGCTGCCTCTCCTGGTGCCGCAGGGCATTGCAATAGGCGTCCAGGCTGGTGCCCGGGGCGCCCAGGGCCCGCGGGAAGCCCCTGTAGCCTGGCTGCAGGTCAGTGCGGGGCCGGGGGCTCTGGTGGGTCCCTCCGAGCTCAGCCCCCTTGCTCCGTCTGTAGGGCGGCAGCTCCATGGCCTCGTGTCCGATGACGCGGAGGCTGTATCGGCTGAGGGGCCGGGAGAAGGAGCGCTCCACCGCCTGGCACTCGTAGGTGCCCACGTCCTCCCTCGCCAGCTGGCGGATCAGCAGCCCTTGTTCCAGCACCAAGAAATGTCCATTGTTCCTGACCTGGGGCGAAGGCAGAGAACCCGGGTCAGTCCCTGGCGACTGAGCCACCGCTGCTCCCCGTCCCCTCCGCCCCGTGCCCCGCACCTCGCTCGGGCCAGTCTCCTCGCCGTGCCGCACCAGCCACCGGAGCGTCGTCTGCGGGGAGCGCGCCAGGCACTCGAGGAAGGTTGAGTTCTTCTCCACCCCGAAAACCAGCTTCTCCACAGCAGCAGTCCCTGTGCAGGGGATGGGACAGGGGAAGGGGTGAGTCCTCTGAGTGGGTGCTGCGTGACAGGTGGGAAGGGAGGGCAGCACGGAGCACCCAACGTGAGGTGGGGGCACTGGTTTCCCAGCTCCATCCCGCCCGCTCTCCTGGGCATGGCTGTTCCCTGGCAGAGCTGGCTGGGGGCTTCTTGGAGGGGCTGGGGCTGGTGCTCACCCTCTGCTGTGCCCTGGCACTGGCTGAGGGGGTCAGACTTCAGCACGTCCTGGCAGCGGGCACGCCTGTGGGAGAGCAGACAGGGCTGTGGAGTGGCTCCCACCCTGGGCTGTGGGGCCCCTCCGTGGCACAGCAGCAGGGAGAAGGACCAGAGAGGACTAAAGCAAGCAGAGTAGCAGTAGGGGTCTGGGCTGGTGGATAAAACTCCAAGGCTGGCACTTGCCCATTGCTGCTTCTAACAGCATCCCTTTGCAGGGGTACAGCAGGGCTGGCCTGGGTAGACACTCACCTCTTCTCAGTGAGCAGGTGTGGGGCACAGGTCTTGCCATCCCAGGTGCAGTAGGGATCCCTGGCCAGGCAGCAGTCAGTGCAGGTTTTGCCATAGAGCTCACAGCGGTACAGGGAAAGCTGGACCAACCCATGGGTGCTGCTCACAAACAGCTCTTGCTGCTCGGGCAAGAGGAACAGCAGCACTCAGAGCCCATGGCTGGAGACCAGGGCTGGCAGGGACCAGAGCTCCTGCCCCGTGCTGGGGTGGGGACACTGGGGGACAGCAAGAGTGTGAGACAGAGCCTACCACCTCCCTAATGCCCTGGCAGAATCCCATTCCCTAAACGTGCAAGCCCTGTGGCCAAGGGGCCCAGGTAGAGGGGCTGGGATCAGTTGCCCTCTGTCCCTGTCCCTGGGCTGCTTTAGGGAGAAGCAGGAGGGAGGACTCACCCGCTTCGGTGATAACTTCATGTCCAGGATGGGAGAAGGAACCTGGAGGGGAAGGAGAACGTGCTGAAGCCATGTCAGTCCCTCCTGGGTGCCCCAACCTGTCAGTGGGGTTGTCCCTGGGGGTGGCAGGATGCCAGGACCCTGGCTCAGGTCCCTGGTCCCAGCTCCTCCTGCTCCCTGCAAGCAGCCTGGTCTGCCCCTGTCCAGCCATCATGGTTCAGCCCCCGCGGTGCCACCGTGTCCTCCCGTACCTTAGCGACGCTGATCTCCTCCAGGCTGATCACCTCGGTGCCGCGGCTCACCCCGCCGGCCAGCCCCACCTTCAGCACTTTGCCTTCATCTGTGAAGGCAGCGGGAGAAGGAGCTGTCAGGGCTGGGAGCCCCTGGGACAGCGGGACCCCTGTGCCACACAAGCTGCCCCGCGGTGACAGCGTCCCCAGAGCTGAGGTGAGCTCCCACCTGTGCCGAGGAAGAGCACGTCGTAGTGCCGGCTCTCCATCTCCAGCCGGTGCACCAGCAGCCGCCGCAGCCGGTACGGCACATTGACCCTCACCAGCACGGGCTGGCGGCCCTGGGGGTACACGGGCTCCCACATCAGCTGGTGGCTGCGCATGAAGCTGATCACCTCGTCGGGGAAGTCCTTGGTGGACTGCAGGAGGGGGTCGTACGTCTCGCTGGGGCACTGTGTGACACAGGGGGCTGCATTAGGGCCAGGCCAGTCTGTCCCGCTCCCCTCCCGCGGGTGCTCCCCAACCTCTTACCGTGCCAGGGCGGGGATAGGGGACGCGGCCCTTGTATTCTACCCAGCGGTAGTCGAATCCCTCCTTGTGTGCAAAGGGGCCACTGAAGGCAGCTCTCACGGCAGCCATGGAGTAAACGCAGACGGCAGAGCCGCTGAACACGCCGCTGTGGGGAAGCACAGGGCTGTCAGTGTCCCGGCTGCTCCACAGGGCTGTCAGTGACCGGGCTGCTCCACGGGGACCAGGCATATGCGTGCCCACACTCCTGAGCCCACGCTGTCCCCTGTCAGCCCTGGAGGCGTGCACAGCACCCCGGGGGTGACAGGAATCCCTTTGGAATAGCCGGTCCAGCCTGTGGGACTGCTGGCTATGCTGATACCAAACCTGTGATTTGGCAAAGGGCTTGTGAACCAGCATCAGGGAAAGCAGGGAAAGGCTGGTGGACCTTCCTCAGCCAGCTGGGTGCTGGTCCTGCCTTTCTCCACCCAAGGCCTCTGTGGAGCAGCACTGACAAGGGGCTGGGGGGCTGGATTGCCCCTTGCAGGGGCTAAGGAGGGTCCTGCTCACCTGGAGACTGTGAAGAGGCCAAAGACGAGGGGGTTCTGGGGGTCCCGGGTGCGCAGGAGAAAAACATCCTCTGCAAAGAGAGGGATTGAGGTGAGGCACCCCAGAGGTAGAGCACCAGTCCAGAGGATGCAGGGAGGAATCGTTGATGTCTGGGAGGGAGGAGCCGTGGCAGGGCAGTGTTAGTCCCAGCTGCAGCCAGGGCTGTGCACTCACCAAGGTGGTCGAAGTGGGTCTCGGTGCCCTGGGGCCCCGGGATGGAGCACACCAGGCGAGCCTTTAGGAACGTGCTCCAGCGGTTGATGAGGCTGCGCTTCCCTCCAACATCGTTCTGCCGGGCACCAAGAGCTGGGGTCAGTCCAGCTTCTCAGAGCCTCCCCCACCACTGTGCCCTCCCTGTTCCCACAGCAGGACACCCCTAACCCTGAGCCTTCTGCCTTGTGGTCAGTGTGCAGTGACACCCTCATGTCTCACTGTTTGAGATGCTTCTTGGTCCAGAGGAGATAAAAGCCCACCTGGTGGGACACCCATCCACAGAACGCTGGCCTTTGGCAACTGACCTTGCAGACCCTGGCCACCCTGGCATGTATGTGCCGCCGCTCCCACTGCCCAGCTTCCACGGCCGTCTCGCGGAAGAAGATGTAGACCTTGTCATCATGTGGGTTGTAGGTGTCAGGGATGGCGTAGGCACCAATGAATGCTGGCTCTGCGGGGGGAAAGAGCAGCACAACGTGGGCCTGTGCCCTCATCCCACCCTGTGGTACTGCCCTGAAAGCCCCTGGCAGGTGTTGAGGGTACACAGGGCCTGTGTAGACCTGGCTACCCCATGCCCCACACATCCCCCTGTTCCTACCGTGTAGCCAGTGGTCCTGGTTCTGCTCCGTGCGGATGTAGCTCTGCTCTGCCCCGTGGACCCAGGTCCGGAAGAAGGCAGCACTGCTGCCCATGAAGTCACTGGAGGTGCCCGAATACAGCTCCCCATCTGCGGGGTCAGGGGGGTGTGGGTGGGAACCAGCACCTCCCAGCACAGACCATGCCCAGCACTCCCCCTCCCAGCATCGCCCCTGCTCCCTCTCGCTCTTACCGACAAGGAGTCCTGTGAAGGGTTCATGGGGGCTGTACGGGCACCGTCCTCGCCCTGATTCCAAGGAGTGGGTCACCACCCTCATGGGGGGAGCCCCAGGACCCTGTCAGAGCCAAGGGGGAGATGTCAGCCCAGGACAACAAGCTGGGATTGTGCAGAAGAGTGGGAAGGAGGCTGGAGTTCTCAGGTCTGTGATGAGTGGGGTCCTCGAGGAGGATGCCAGGACCTGGTCCCATCTCCATGGGACACACTGGCACTGCCAAGCTGGAGTTGCTCTCACCATGTGAATGCCAGGAACTGCACCAGGCTGTTCACCCTCCCCATGCTCTGGGGCTCCCTCTCCCTTTGCTCCCTGGGAATGGGGATCTCTTGGGCCCTTCTGCTATGGGGACTTATCTGTCCAGGGTGCTCCTCACCTTCCCCCTGGCTCCCAGCTGGATGAAGGCGCAGACGGGCTGGTAGGAGCCGGTGCCACAGGCGAACACGTGGGTCCGGTTGAAGGGCTGGAGGAGGCGGATGAAGTTGGCACACTCCGTCTGCACAGGGGGAGATGTTTGTCAGTGGGCTGAGTCCTGGTGTGTCTGCTGGGGATGAGGAGCCTGGCCAGGCCCTGCTCTGGCACCCAGCCAGCTGGGCTTGGCTCTGGCTGACTCCACAACCCCATTCCAGGCAGACCCCCAGGCTCCCTTTCGGGGTGACAGGGATGTTTAACATCCATGGTAAACTGCCAAAGGCGATGAGCTGGGGCTGCCAGCCCTGCTTACCTCCACGTTCTTCCCTGCCAGCTGGCAGTGCTCAACTTGCTCCCTGGGGGCTGGCCAGAAAATCTGAAACACAACGAGCCCTCATGCAGCCCCTGTTTCCCTTGGCTCCCACGGCACCGGTGAGAACAGGCTCAGTCAAAAGGCACTGCCAGGCTCAGGTGCACGGCGAGGACATGGGGCTGCTCTGCCACAGGTCTGACACCCCCTGGGTCCCCAGGGCCCAGTGGGCATCCTGCCAAATCAACTCGGAGTGAACCTGGCGTGAGGACAGAGCCTGGGTGGGCCACGGCACGCCCAGGCAGTGGGCAGGCTCTCCTGGATCCCGGCCCGTGGGAACACCAGGCTGCAGTGCCTTAATGGGCTTTTCTTTTGTTGGGCTTGAGCCGTGCACCCTGCCAGCAGGATGTCTTGGGATGACATTAGTGGACTCATTGCTGGAGCTGTTGCAGCAGCAGCAGGGACTAGGTGTGACTGCAGGGCTCCGGGCACTGCCCGCAGTCCACCCAGGTCATCTCTCCTGGCCAAGGCACCCTGTCCCTCCCTGGCGTTAGCCCGTCCCAGCAGGGCTCAGCACCGCCAGGGATGGGTTGACCCCAGTGATTGAGACATCCTGGTGTAAATGTGTCCCCAGTGAGGATAGAACAGCCCAGTTCAGAGCACATCCACCTCCGCGCCCTGGTGCTGGGACAAGGAGCGGCTCCCAGGGAGGAAGAGGCCAGCTTGGCCAGGGCCACCCTCCTCCCAGCACTGACCTTCTCAGGCTCTCTGCTGGGATGGTCCAGGTGGAGCAGGAAGATGTGGTTTTTTGCTCCCACCATCAGCCAGGCTCTGTCTTCATCCACCAAGAGAGCTTGGAAATCCATCCCATCCCCTGAGGCCAGCAGCAGGCGAGAGCTGTTGGATTTCAGCAGGTCTGAGGAGCACAGTGTGGGAGAAAGAGAAACCCATCCATGAGCGACACAACCGGCAGTCACAGGCCCTGTGCCTCCCTGGCTGGGACAGCTCTGGTTACATATCCTTGCTCCAAGGAATCACAATTCCTGCCTCTGCCTTAGTGCAATCCACTGCCCTTGGTGCCCCTGAGCTCATCATGGAGTCTCCTCCATGTTCCTTCCTAAGGGGAAAGAGTCACTCCTACAGAGAGGAGAACTGTGCTGACCTTGCCCTGGCTGACCTGGTTTGCAGGGCATGGAGCAGGACAGGGGTCCAGCCCCAGGAGCCCAGAGTGCTCAGCTTCCAGCCTGGATTACAGAACTCCTGGAGCTGCAAAGCCTCTGCACCCTGAAACTGTGGGGAGAGGACGGAGCAGAGGAGACTTGCTTGCTGTTCCTCCTGGCATGTTTTCCATGGGTTTCAGATCAAGAGAGTTTACAAAAAAAAGGGGCTGGCTATTTGCTGGGGCAAAGCATCCCTCCAAGGAAAGGCTGTATGGAAATAGAGCTACCACAGCCCAGTCTGGACACCCTCTCTGCCCACACTTTGAGTCTGTGAAGTGGCTGCTGGACTTTACCCCAGGCACAGGGACAGGCAAGAGGAAGGGAACTCTGGGACAGACCCTCGTAAAGGAAGTTCCCAGCTCTGTCCTGGATGCCTCCAAGCCTGCACCCAGCACCCACATTTCCCATTCTGTGTCCTGAGCATCAGACTAGCTCAGGAAAAGTGCTTTTCATAGCACCCCTTTGGCACAGCTGGAGGGAAGAACCACCTTGCTGAGGGGAAAGTCTGTCATAGACCCAGCACACTCCATGGGGAGTGGAGACAGGACAGCAGGAAAGGCTCTGCTGTTCAGGCTGCAGCTCCTCCTGTGCAGCAGCCGGGACGGCTCACATGGCCCTTCTGGCACAGTTGCAGCCATGGGGGTGTGTAAGGGAGACAATAAGCTCTTGTCTTTTGGTTAAAACTCCTGAAACAACATCCCCCGGGCCTGCATCAGCCTGTGATGTGCAGCACCAGGTTTGGTGGCTGGTTGCCGGGGCAATCACCCCCCAGTGCCGCCGGAGTGGCGGCTGCACCGGACACAGGACCGCAGCAGCTGCCGCCCCTGAGCGCCTGCTCCCAGGGATCAAGGCAGGAGAAATCTGCACTGGGGCAGGCCTTGGGGTTTCCAGAAATCATAACACACGGCTTTCATCTCCAAAAGTGCCAGGATATGTCTGGGGATACGGGGCTGGCTACGCTGGGAAGGCTGCTCCTGGCTTTCATGTTGTGCAGGGAAATGGGCAAAAGTGGGGCCATGGGAAGAGGAGATGGAGATGGGCTGCGGTGGATGGGAACTGAGTAGCGGCGGAGTGTGGCTGGAAACCCAGAGAGATTTGTAAGACCCAGGCTGAAAATCTGCCCCAAATCACGTGGATTGAAGCAGTGTGTCAGGAGCAGAGGGAGGGAGGCTGTGGAGGGAAGCTGGCCGGGTGGATGGAGTGTGGATGGGAGCGTGGGTGGACGTGCAGCCCCAGGTGCAGGTGGAGTGTACGTGGGCATGGGCACAGCTCCATCTGAAGGAACCAGCTGACCCGGGAGGTTGCCTCACTTCCTTCCACCCCCTTTCCAGGGCAGAGGGGAAGCAGGGCCGGTGTCTGAGGGCTGAAGACGCCACTGACGTCCGGTGGTCCCTGCTGGGCCCGGCAGCACGTGGGTCCCTACCCGAATCCAGCAGCCAGGCTGGCTCCCAGCTAGCGCTTCCGTCCCCCCTTCCTCCGGGATCAGAGCTCCTGTTTAACGGGGAGGAACAAATCCTCCTCTGCCAGGAGCCACTTCCAGCTATATCAGGGAGCTCCTGGCTCTCGCCCTGTTCCCACAAAAACTGTGTACAGCCCCAGTGCACTCCCCAGCTTTCCTCGGTTGTCTCCTCTGGGTACCAGGGATAGAGGGGAGACGGCTTCCAAGCAATTTTCCTCCAGCTGAATGGGATTAACTGCTGAATTCCTGTCCCTGCCTCTGGGCCATTGTCCCTGCTGGGTCCCCAGTGGAGTCCACTGCATCACGCACTCTCTTATGTCTGCCAACACAAGGACCTGCCTGATTCAGGGAAGGGTGAAATGTTATGCAGGAATCTGGGGAGGCAGGTTGGGGTGGGAGGGAAGGGCAGAGGACAAGGCTGATCGATCCTAGCAAGTGTCACTTGCTGGTCACCCTCTGATGTGCTGAGGACAAGGTCAGGCAGGGTGATGGAGGAGCCCTCTCTGCTGCTGTGGTTAATACATGGGAAAACCCTGGAAGGACTCACTGCCCTGCACTTGCTTCCTCTGGCAGGTTAATGGCCATGAGGGTCTGAGCCTGACCCCGTGGCACAGCTCTGCTCCCTCACCAAGAGGACAGTGAGTGCTGTCATCCAGACCCAGGAGGCTGTCCCACACAAACCAGTCTCTTCTCACTCCCAGGGTATTTGATCCAAACCCAGCCCTGGAGGCAGGCAACCAGGGTGTCTCTGCAGCAGCTGTGCCATGGCCAAACCGATGGGTGAGCCCCGAGAAACATCCTCTCCTTTGTGTTCACTATCTCCCAAGGCCGCGGTGTTTGTCTTTATTGCCGGGACCACTTTGACTGCCTTGTCCCATCCATCATCTCCGCCTGCCCCTCGGCTACAGCATCCTCCGTGCAGGGCGACCTGGGCTTCCTGGGGTCACCTCCCGGCTGTGCCGGAGGGCTGTCCTGGCCCCTTCCCCCCACCACCAGGCACAGCAGCCCACGGAGGGGAACCCCGAAGCCCGGGGGAAGCTTAGTGCTCAATCGGGCTCTGTCCCCTCACTGCTGCTGGCTGATAAGGGACGTGCCCGGGCAGCTCTTGGTGCCGATAACCAGAGCCCCACGACCACCCTGCACTCTGGAGCACTTGCTGCGTGGTGCTGCCCGGCTGGGCTGGCTGCAGATGAAAGGCTGGCAAAGGACCCGTTTGCCGGTTCCTGGGATATTCCCGCAGGAGGAGCTGGCAGGCGTGCAGTGGTTTCACTGCGCAGCCACACGGCTGCACAGCCTTGGAAATGAGAGAGGTTCAGCTCGGGCAGCGCCGGGGCTGACCCAGCCTGACCCAGCTCACCCCAGGCTGCCCCTGCCCGGCCGGGGTGGCCGGGGTGCTATTATAAACCTCCTCCTCGCCTCCTCGGCAGGGTGGGAGCCGCTGCTGTTGTTCCTGGCCCCGTGCCCTGTGCCCCATCCTTCCTGTGCTCCCGGGCCGTCGCTGCTGTCATTTCCTTCTCTCGACCCTGCTTGCGTCTTGTCCCCCCGCCCCGCCGAGGGCTCCGCCTGCCACCCCCATGCTGGGATCTGAGGACAAGGCTGACCCCGCCGATAGTCTCTCAAAGGCTCTTTTTATTTATTTTTTTTTCGTAGGGGTTTTTAAACCTAAACTTCTCAAGGCATTGTGTCCTTGAACCTGCCCTGTGCTGTCCATGAGTCACATCCCCTCGCCATTGTTCGCCTCGTCCTTGAGCCCTCCCGATGCTGGGAGCTTCCTCTTCTGCCTCTGCCCAAAAGGGTTTTTGGCATGTCTGGCCCCAGGACACTGTGGGGCTTTGAAGTCAGCAGTCCCTCTGCCCCAGCAGCCCTGCTCTGCCTCCTCTGGCTCCAAGGAAAGGCAGACCCTGCACCGTGTTTTTGAGCTGGACTATCAGCAGAGCCATCTCCTCACACAGACATCCTGCATCTCTGGGAGGTCCAGCCCTCTCCAGCCACAAGCAGAGGACATCTTCCACCATGCTGTCTGTCCCTGCCTGGAGAGCAGCTCCTCGGGGTGAGGGAGCAGGCCAAAAGGATGGCCCCAGAGCTTGGAATGCCATGCCCAGGGAAAAGCTGCTCTGTCCTCTCTCAGGTGTGGAGAAGGCTGGTCCAGCCCTGCTGACTGCCACGTCCAAGGCCACTCTGGGGATGTGCTGAGCTGCCATCCTCAAAAGCAACTTGCTGTTTTTCACACAGGAGAAGCTGAAAGCAGGTCAGTTGGCCACATCCATGCTGCAGGTTCATGGCAGGGTGAGGAGCTGCCAGGTTAGCAGGGCTCTGCTCTAGCTGCTCAGGTCATTCCCCTGTACAGACTCTTTCCCTAGGGACTCCCTTTCCACATTTCTCTGCTGGGCTGTGTACTGAGCTACCTGTCAGTCTGTCATTGCTGCATCTTCAGGTCACCAAAGCATCTTTGCATTAGGTTTGGGAAGAGAAAACAGTGCCTCCCCTGAAGAACTCATCATCTAAACAGACCAGGGAGATGTAGGGGGGAAGGGAAAAGTGCAGTAGGGAGATGATCTGCATGGGGAATCAGTCTCTTCTGGAGGAGAGGAGGGGTAAAGGCAGGGCTGTGCTGGTGGGAGGCAGGGGAAGGGGCTGGTGGCATTGTCCTGGGGCTCAGTGTCCCCAGTGCACTGTGAGTTGAAGGCAGGGGACGTTCCCCTAGGGTGCCCAGTTCAGCCCCAGCCCAGGACATGCTGTGAGACACACAGAGTGAGTCTGAGCAGAAGGAGACATCCTCTCTGCTCCTGGTGTTGCACTGGACCATAGCAGAGTTTTCTCTACTCTGCCCTCTTCTCCAAGGCCAGTGGCAGTGGCACAGCATCCTCAGGGACTGCTTGGAGCTGCACCCCTGAAGCATCCCGAGGGCCCGATGTGTGGAGATGTTACAGCCACAACCATGGGGCTGCTGCCTGTGTCCCCAGGCCCTGGCCACCCCTTCACTCCCTCCTTGCAGGACTCTCCCAGCCCTCCCAGGCAAGGTGCAGACCCCAAGGAGCCCCTACCTTTGTAGGCGAGGCGGAGGCGCGGGGCGTGCTGCTTCCATGCCTCGCTGCTGCCCGGCTGCTGCAGGAGGACACAGAGCAGGAGTGTGGCGAGGGGCAGCCTGTGGCTGGGGGCAGCCCACATGCTGGCACAGGGACGTGGGCAGGGACCACTCTCCCTCACAGCACCATGGTCCAGCGCCGAGATGCCACCTCAGCCGCCGGCTGCAAGGAGAGAAAGGGGAAAGCTGCAGCTGGTGCTCACCAGGCCAGTCTGGGCACTGGGAAGGAAGCTGTGGCTGAGATACCCGCTCACCAGCTGCCTTCCAGGAACTCCAGTGCCTTCCATGTCCACAGAAGACCAACTATTCCAGCCTTCCAGTGTGATGCCAGCATGCCACAGCATGTGGTACTTGGAAGCACTGGGATTTGAGCATCCTGGAGGTGCCTGGCATGAGGGAAGAGGAGAGGAGTGCTTGGGCAGTAGTACATCCTTCAACCGGCTCTCAGAGCTTGGGCATCCTCTGCTCAATATCTGCTCAGACCCCAATACTTGCCAGAGCATTGTGCAAGATCCCTAATACTCATCTCAACTTGGGGTTAAATCTCATCCCTCTCACTTAAAGGGGAATCCATGTCCGTGGATGGAGCTCTGTCCATAAACACCACTTCTCTGATCCCATCAACATCATCTGTGGCTCTGTGTGTACCTGACACATCCCTGGCCAGTAGCTCTGCAAATTGCCTGGTCACCACAGAGCTCTCTGAGGCCACCAGCATCTGCTGGCTGTGGGATACTGCAGGCTGGAAGGGTTCTCTGACACATACACCCCTTCTGAGGCACACAGGGGTTCACAGCCTTGTCCAGCAGGTCCCACAGATCCTGCTGGGAATGGGGCTGTCCTGCTGGCCCTCACCAATTAATCCAGGCTATTTAGATACTTTTTCTCCACTTCATAAATGTCCTGGTCCCTACACGGCAGCTCTGACTTACTCCCCCTCTTGCTGCATATTAAGTTTGTCCAGTCCCACGACTAGAAGATTTAAAATGAGCTTTTTAGCTCATTCCTGGCCAGAGGCTCTTGGCACCAGGAGCAGGGGATTCCTGCCATCCCAGTGAAGGGCTGTGAGAAGGATGATGCAGCCAAGTTTTTCCAACTGCCTTGGTCTCCACCTTGCACAAGGAGTGCTCAGCTCTGCCTAGGGAGGAAGTTTGGTGTTGTTGGAATGGGGGTTTCTCACTCTCCCAGCAGTAGCTCATCGCTGAGCTGGGGTGCAGCCCCCTGGGAAGGGGTGCAGCTCCTCTCCTGCTGCTTCCCTGCCCTCACTGCTACCTGCATCTCGCTCTGGCTAACACAGCCTGCTGCTACTCCAGAGCCTTCCCCTGTGCCAGGAGACCTGGCACCACCCCGGGACATGGATGTGACCTTGGGGTGACTGCTGTGCCATTCTCTGTCCCTATTTTGGGGCTGCTCTCTCAACCCAGCCACCCCTTCCTGGGCACTTTTCAACATGTCAACCACTGACATAGGAAGGGAAAAAAACACCCTACAAACATGGGGGGTTTAGCCAGGTTTAAACTGTTCCTGGGTTGTGGGGAGGGGGGGTCCCTGATAGGAACCTGTCAGCCACACTGGGGGCCCACAGGCAGTGCTGCCTTCACTCTCCCACAAACCCCTTCCCAGCAGGCAGCGATGGGATGCTCCAGCCATTTCAGCTCTTCCCATGCTCAGCCCCTGCAGTGAGGTGTCCCAGAGCCATCCTGTGGACTTGCAGCCATGCCCTGAGCGAGCACTTCTGTCCCAGGGGTCATCCCAAGGACGGGTCTGGGATTTGACAGATGTATTTTTTTTCCTTTGCCAAAGTGTGTTGTGTTGCTGGAGGACTCAGGAAAATGCTGGCCTCTAATTGCAGCTTTCTATAAATGGAGCTGAGTCTGTGCTAGGCTTACCTTTGGGCTAAGCCAGCCTTGGAGGAACCTTTCGTGACCCAGGGGATGCCAGGGCTTCTGCAGATGGCAGGCAGGGCACCACTCCTGCCTTGGGACATGGTCACACATGACGAGCTTTAGGGATGCTTTGCATGCCTGGAGCAGGGGCTGGGGCTGTGGGGCAGGCATGTGCACTCCCATCTACAGCTCAGTTATACCAGTGCTCCGTCTCCTGCCTTGGGAATGCCACAGGCAGGTCTGATGGTAGCAGGAGCCACAGCCACGCACAGGAAAAACCCAGAGCCCTGGCAGGGCTGGGCACAGGGACAAGAAAGTGAGGGTTTTGCTAGAGGGATTTGCAGCAGAGAAAGGAAGGAAAATTCCAGTAAGAAACACTTCCCGTGTGTGTCACTCTGGGACTCACTGCCATTGTACCCAGGCAGTAGTGAGGGACTCCACTTCCGATGCCCACTTAAAATCCAGCACAGCCCCTGAGCTGGCTGTGCCCACAGCCTGTGGCACAGGGACATCCCTCGCTGTGCCAGTCAGTGCAGGGATATGGGGCAAACAGATCTGCTGGAGGTGAGGAGCTCAGCGGAGCTTACACGGCGAGGGGGAGCGCGGGTGCCTGGCGGATGGAAACAAGCTGCGGATGATGAATCCAGGGTTAAATTAAACACTCCCGACAGCTTTAAATAATCAACTGTCCGGAGCTGCAACTATTTCCATCTCAGTTTGGAGAGGGAAGTGCTGATGAGGGCAGGCTGCTGGGTGAGGGGGTGGCAGGGGGTTAACATTTCATACTCCAGGCACTGCAGGACCTGGCAGGGCAGACTTGGGGGATGGCAGCTGTGTTTTGGGGGGCTGGCAGTCACCAGGAGTGCCAGGGGTAGGTGACATGGGTGGTGACACCATGGTGCTGGGCTGATTCTGCCAGCAATCCACCAGGCACCCTGGTCCCAGCAGCTGCCCTGCGCCCTTCCACCCCTTCCACTGATGACCTGCTGAAGCCACAGAATCACAGAATGGTTTGGGTTGGAAGTGACCTTAAATATCATCTATTTCCAAATCACCTGCCATGGCAGAGATGCCCCCCACTAGACTAGGTTTCTCAGAGCCATCTGAGAGCCATCCAACCTGGCCTTGGACACTTCCAGGGACAGGGCAACCACAGCTTCTCTGGGCAACCTGTGCCAGGGCCTCTCCACCCTCACAGGGAGGAATTTTTTTCCTAATAACTAATCTAAATCTCTCCTCTTTTTGTTTAAAACCACCCCCCCCCCATCCTATCAGTGGCTGCCTGGGTACAAAGTCAATCTCCCTCATTTTCGGAAGCCCCCTTTAAGTACTAAGGCTGCACTGAGTTCTCCACAGAACAGAAGTCGAAGAGGTCTAAGGCTCTTGGCTGTCACAAAGTCCCCTGGAAAGTCTTGCTGTAGAGTGAGCAGCCCAGGGAAAAGACAAATGCCTCCTGATTGAGACAGAGGGTATGGAAGGAATGGTTTATCCATGAAAGCACCAATTTCCTCCTCACAACGCCTCTCTGCTGCAATGCCACGGATAGTGTAAACCAGCCCAAGTGTCAGAGGGGGAAGGGCCCTGGCAGTGGGTTTATCAGGCTATGGATTATCTCTGAGAGGGAAAGCTCAGCTCTACAGCAATCCCGCAGCAGGAGCAGCAGTCCCCATGTTGCCATGTGCTCCACCAGTTTCACAGCCCTGATTGTTTCCCAGATAATCCCCACGTGCCATGGACAGCCTGCTGCCTTCTCCAGTTACATGGCAGGGCTGGCAGGGCTGAGGTATGAGGCAAAATGCTGGTCCCCAACAGCTGGGGGACCTCAAAGGAGAGGAGAGGGAGGAGGAGAGGATCTGCACCCCTTATCAATGTCCATCCATAGGGATCTTCCCTTTGGGGGGACAGAAATGCTGGGGTAGAACTTGCTGTGAGAGAGGAGAGCCCCAGGGAGCTGATAGTCTCTCCTGGGACTGGCCCTGCCTGAGGCTCCTGAGCACCCAAGCCCTGGCTCCCAGACCTCAGCCCCAGACTCCTGACACTGTCCTGCCTCCCCCAGCAGAAATTCTGGTGTGGGTGGTCCCCTCTCTCCCACTTTTGGGACCCTGGAGAAAGGAGTCGCACCTTGGCAAAGACACTGAGAGGCAAAGCCAGGCAAGGAGGTCCAGCAGACTCAGACTGGGCGCCCATCCCTGCACACACATCCATGGGCCAGTTGAGTGCCTGCCACGTGGTCTGTGCCATGGGAATGTGGAGCCACGTGTGTGGGGAGCACTCACAGCCGGAGCCGCAGGCCATGTGCCTTGGCGTGCACCCCTGCCCACAGCTGTCCCTCTTCCTAAATCACTGCCTGCCCCCCTCCCTGACCACGCAGGAACAGAACCCTCCCTGCTCAGCCCAGGGCTGTGGTTGTCCCTCTCCGTACCGCCCAGGATGATGGATGCCCTGGCAGCTGCAGGGAGAGGCAGCTGTCGTCCTTCTCCATTGGGAGGACAAAGGCACTGGGGTGAGCCCTTGGATCCCTCCCTGTCTTCCTGGAGAGCTGCCAGGCTGGGGCAGCACCAACTCTGAGGGAGCCTGTGGTGCTGAATGGTTTGTGGGAGGGGAACATGCTGGTCCTGCAGCGAGACACCGGAGCTGGAACCACAAAAACAAGTGGCAGAGCTTGGGTGGCATCGCAGCACCTCAGCGTGCCCTGTGAAACGTCAAGCTCTCAGCAAACCCCTCAGTAACAAGATCACACACGCCCATACACAGTCCCAGAGACTGAGGAGAGTGGATTTGGAGAGGTTAGATGAAGGGGTTGTTGGACAACAGCAGAAGGCTGAGGCTGCTCCATCTTCACCTCCATTCCCCTGCCAGGCTGGCCAGCAGACTCCTTCCAGCCAGGACATCTGGCAGCCTCTTACGCTCCTGCCTCCTGAGATTAAAGTCCCCGACTGCAATTAGTCCCAGACCACCCTTCCTTGCCAGACAACACTACTGGAGTGTGCCAAGCACCACGGGTGGGGATGAAAGAGCCCAGCTGCTACTGGTGCACTGTGGACCCTCAGCACGTCACCCTACTGGGCAGGGGGGGCTCCTCACTCATGGCCACTGGCTGACAATGGTGATGGGGCAGGGACAGCCCGGTGGTCTGGATGGTATCGGGGGACTTTGCTGCCTATGGTGACACCTCAGAGTGTCTCCATGGTGTTTGTCTCCCTGAAGTTACAGTAGCTTAAGGGACACTCCAGCTGGGAGCATATCCTTTGAAAACGAGTGGGGAATTGCCAAGCCCAAGGCTGGCCAGGATATTAATAACTGTTTATGATGGGATAAGGAGTTGGCTTCCCTTAACATCCTGCTAATCCCTTTCTTGGGAGACCGCTGGCTCAGCCCCTACCTTTCCCTTGCTACTGAGAGAGGTGAAACCCACTCCAGCCCAGCTCCCAGGCATCTGGCTGGGAAGGTGGCCCAGCATCTGGACTTGATTCAAGGCACAGTGATGGCACAGCGATGCATCAGCCCCTGCTTTCAGTCAGTGGTTCCTACAGGAGTTTCAGGTGTTCCTGAAGGTGTTGTCTGAGCCAGGTAGTGCCACCTGAGGGACTACCACCATTTCTCCCACTAATTTACCCCAAGGGCATCCAGCACCAGGAAGGCAGCAAGTCCGACACGCAGAGAAAGCTGGATGGAGACACAGTGTAATTGCACCTTGCAGGTCTCCTCTTGCTAAGATGCTGCCAGAGCACAGGCTGCTTCCAGTGCAGAGCAGTGCCACAGTTCTGCTGCCCACATCAGGGTCCTGGAGTGGAACAAACCACACCGGGACACCACCTGGAAGTGGCACATTCACAGAGGACTGGGCTTCTCCCCAGAAAAAAAGCAGAGGTGAGACAAGTGTGGGTTAACTTGGTGTATTAAACTCTGGGCTGACTCGATGTACTGCACTCCCAACCTGCCCCCTAATGTAGTTGAGAAGCTTAAAATTCTTTCACATTTGCGGCTTGCCACCCTCTGATGTTGTGTTCAAGTACCCAAATAAGGCAGGGAAGAGGCTGTGTGCTGCCTGCTGTGCTGCCAGCCCAGCTCCCCAAAGCCTTGGGGGTCCCCAGAGGCAGTGCTGCATTCCTCAGAGTCATTTATACTCCAGTACTGAAACCCACCCTTGTCACCTGTCTGCCACATGGCCTGACACTCAGCGCAGCCCTCGGGAGGCTCGGAGAGCTCTACCCCACTTGGGAGCCATTCTCTGGGCTCCAGACTTTCCAGGCCAGGTCTGGGTGAATCACACATGTGCTGGCAGGGGCTCCAAGGCCAGGAGTTGGTGTGGTCTCTAGCCAGGGACAAGTTTGGCCGTGCTCCTTGCCCCAGACTGGCTGTAAAGCTGCTGGAATGAGGGGCTGGGTGACACTCAGGGTTTCCATCCAGAGCTTGCCAGCCCTGGGTCACCAGCTGGAACCTGGGCAGGCTCAGCCATCACCCGTTGTCACAAGCTGCCGGCCCCTGGAAAAGGAGTGGTGGGCTTGGTTGGGGTCCTGGTGGGGCTCCTGTGAAGGACCCCAGCAGAGAGCCAAGGGCTGGGGTCAGCTCCACCCCAGCGGTGTCTCAGGGGAGAGCTAGTCCTGGGGAAAGCATCCCTGCTCCCTGGACAGGCTGCAGCCTTTCCCAGCACTCCCAAGCCAGAGCCAATTGCTTCCTGAAGTTGCCAAGGCATTCTGCAGCAAATCCACAACGATTTGCAACACTCATTTTCTTCATTCACAGCGCGATTGTTGCTTCCGACCTACTGGACAGGGTGCTCAGCACCTCTCGGAGAGCTGTTAGCTTTGCCACATCTCCCCACCTATCATCCCAGGGCCCTTCCAGGCGGGAGCTGGCCGTGAAACACCTGCTCTGCTGCTCAGTGACCCGGCTCATGATCCACTTCACCACTGCCAGCCAGCGACACGGCTGCCGGTCGCACTCCCGCGGCCACTGGCTGTCCCAGCTGAGGCCACCCGCCTCCCCCGACACTTGAAAGCTCCGCAGTGTTTTCTTTTCATCAGCGGGAGCTCCGCTCTCCCTGCTCTCCCGACCGCTGCGCTAATTGGAACAGGCTGGGCAGGCGTGGGGGGCTCCGGAGGAGAAAGTATTTTAATGAGGATGGAGGGTGCCGGCCCTGTTATCTGCTTCTTCTCAGAGCCTCTTGGCTGGGCTCCTCGGGAATTAGAGCCTGGATTGCCGGGTAAGCTCTCTGGCTCGCAAGCCTCGAACCCCTGCAGAGCACCACGCTCCGGCGGCCGCCCCGACGGGCTGCCCTTCGCTCCAGGACACTGCTCGGGGAGCCAAGGATGCAGCTCTGCCTGGCAGGCAGCTCCCGAGGGGCTCAGCACCCTGCGATCCCACCCCAGCACCTCGCCTGCGGCCGAGGGAGCTGCCTGGGGCAAGGCTGAGGCTTCTCTGCCGGGTATTTCCCGGGATCAGCGACCAGTGGAGACGCTGGGATAGACGCTGGGCCGTTCACCCCAGCCAGCTGCTCAGTCACGCTTCCCCAGGGGATGCCAGGTCAGCTCCAGGCGGATCTGAAGATGCTGGCACATCTGGCAGGGGCTGGAGCAGGTCAGGAGAGGGACGGCTGCCACAGCTCCAAGGCAGAGAGCTCCCTGCTTTCAGTCATTTCTCTGCCCTGACAACGCAGGGAGAACCCAGCCCAGCAGATGGACACAGTCAGGGGTACCTCCCTCCCAGCACAGCTCCTGTGCCCATGTCCCCAGCAGGTCAGGAGCAGCCACCCCCATGTACCATGCCCGAGGTGCTGCTCGCAGGGCACATCCCTCCTGCCCAATCCCTATCTCACGTGAAGGCCTCTCTGTCCTCCATGAACTCATCTGCACAGCGTTCTGCCATGGAAGGCCACTGTGGTTGTTGTTACTCCGGTGTGGAGCTGAGGCATAGCTGGACTAAGTGACCTGCCCGTGGCCAAATGGGAAGCATAGCAGGACAGGGATTGACCCTGTCCCAAGAAGCTCATTCTCCTCCAGCACAGACCACCTCAGAACTAAGCCTGATTCTATGCACGTGGCTCCAGTGTCAGAGCTGTCACCATGTCACCACCCGCCTGTGTGGGAGCACACACCGTGGGAAGGCCAGCTCTCCCCTCAGAGGACAAGGGACAGATTGAAACTGAAAGCCCTTGTTTTCCTTCTCACACCACAAAGCACACAGGCCAAGTTAGCTGACATCAGTGGGCTCCTCCTGGAAAACAGGGAAATAAACCTGGACCTGGCGGTGGGAGAAGCGTGGGGGGGGTTCCTGTGCACAATAAATGGCAGCTCGCCAGCGTGTGAGACCAGAACAATCACCTCACACGGCTGAGTGCTTGTGAACGGCACCATTCCAGAGGAGCCAGATCCTGGGCAGGCTCCCAGGTTAAGTGGGGCTGATGCTGGCAACAACTGTGCTCCGTGCCATGCCATCCCACCGGTGGAGAGGGGTTGTGCTGGCCTGGAATGCAGGTGTGGCATCCCTGCAGGTACAACAGAGCCAAGGGGAGATTCAGAGGCACGTGGGATGACTGAGCACAGAGGTAGCAGAGCCCAAACACCCTACAGTGACCACATCAGGGAATAACAAAGGCTTATCTCTGCCAGGATTGGTCCCTCCTGGGCACCACAGAATTACTATCATTCATTACATCTAGCTGTGAGGAGATGCTGGGGTTTTATGGGTGTGATTTGGGATAATTTAGTCTTTAGGGAGGGAGAATGACTTGGTTCCCTCTGCTGTGAGCCCAGCTCTGTGGTCTTACACTGGTCATTTTGCTTCAGTTTCCCCAGGCAAAAAGAGCTGGAGAAGGCACAGCTGGCTCCCATGAGCAGGGCAGGAGCAGGGATGTATCAAGTGGCTCACAGGGAGGACCAAAGCTGGAGACCCAGTCCAGAGCAGGTAATGCTGTTTTCACCCTCTCTTCCTGCTTCTGCTCTCCACTTGCTCCCTGTTCCAAGCAGGGGGCAACAGGATCCCCTGATCTGACCTCCTCCACATGGAGCGCTCCTCGAGGACGGCAGCTGAACCTGGATGTATCCCTCCATTACCCATCCAAAAGCCATTCCCAGCTGCCCCCCAGACCAGGAGGTGACTCAGCTGACTGATCTCTATGTCTCTGCTTCCAGCAGAAAGTTTGTAACCGTGTGAGTGAGTGCCTGTAAGGATCTAATTACCCTGTGCTCTCTGAGCCACCTCTCATTGTAATCCCAGCCAGAGTGGGGATAGACCAAACTTGGAGGAAGAGGCTGTTCCAAGAGTCTGGGAGCCAAGGTTTACAATAAATCTTTATCCTTGCTGTAAACAGCCCCTGAGAGGGTGTCACAGGAGCACAGCAGAGAGCGAGGCAGCCAGAACCCCTCACCGTTCAGAACTTCTGCCAGCGCTGCCGGCTCGGGGACTTGGTTTGGCAAAGAACACCATTAGCAGCAGCAAGACCTACTGGGGACCCCAGGCTTGGCTCCAGCTCCCTATCCTTGAGCTGGGTGCTGCTGGATGCCACTGCTGGCAGCCCCACAGCCTGGACATCAGCTCTTGCCCAGCCAGACGAGATGGCTCAGACCTTGGCAGCTGCTCCCCAGCCTCCTCACACAAGCACACTGGTATTTGGGAGAGCATCTTACATCCTTGGGGGTTTCCTGTTTAATTCTCAACCTAAAGAACTGCAGCAAATGATCCCTGTCTTGCATGCTTGTGGAATTCAGCGAGATTAGATTAGGGATGAATTCTTCCCATATTTCTTATAGGGCTGATATCTCTGTCCTGGCTCTCAGATTGACTTCCCCATCCCTGTCTCATTAATCACCGGGCTGTTTGTGTCTCTGTCGTTTTCAATACCGTTAACTCGGCAGGAGAAATCTGTCTGTTCCAGCAGCCCATCGTGTCAAGCCAGTGACCCGTCAGGGCTGCCAGGCCCCCTCCCTTTGAAGGCTGAGCGAGGAGAGGCCGGCAGAAAGCTGGGACACGCTCCGCTTGGCAAAGAGAAAGCTCCCGCATGGGGCGCGTGGCCGGCATGTGTGCGGGATGGCTGCAGTTCTGTGACCAGGTCTCCAAGAGCACTTTCCCCTTTGCCCTCAGGCACATGGCTGCAGCAAAAAAAATGCTGGTTTCCAGTTCAGCAGAAATTTCCTGCGAGTGCTCAGTAGCTGGATTCATGCAATGGTTCCTTAAGGGCAATAAATTCTTAACTAAGGGCAGCCACAGCAGTGGCCAGTGCTCAGTGCTCACTGGACCCTCACTACACCCTGCCCGGGAAATGCTTCCAGATAATTTCCAGTGGGCAGCACATCCCTCGGCCCGGCTGCCAGGTAGGGCTGCCACACGCTCAGGAGCAATGGTAAGACCACCTCATGCCAGAGGTGGTCTTATTTCACGGATAGGAAGGAATAACCCTCTTTGTCTTAATTTAAGTTCATAAAGAGCTTTGTTCTCTGTTAAACAAACATTCAGCCTCCTCCCTCCCCCCTCACCCTGACCATCAGCCCCATCGCACCGAAACACCCACCCATCACTTTTCAGGACACTCAGGCGTGCAAGGCTCCCGACTCCCAGCCATCCATACTCAGGCTCTGCGATGCTTCCAAGCAGAGGAATCATTAGTTACAAGGACTCCTTTGGAGAGCACCCGGCATTTCTCAAGCTCTGTTTCTTTTCTGCCTGCTATATCAGATGACCCGAGTTTCTGAGAGCTGAGGCATTGCAGAGGGAGGTTGAAGAAGCACAGTTTCCCTGACCCAACAAATTTCATAAAGCCCAAGCAGGGGACAATTCCTCCATGGATCAAGGAGGCTGTTTTTTCTCCTTAGATCAAGGCTGTCACAACTGTTTGAAGGCAAATGATTGATTTTTATCTGGGGGGGAGGGAGAAATCTGACAAAGTTATCTCTGAGCAGTGGCAAAGCTCCCTGCGTGGGTTAGTGACAATTGCCCAGTATGGGATTTTGGGCTGCTAAACCTTAGCAGCAAAGTAGAGCATAGAAGTAGAAGAACATCAGAAAAAACAGCTTTGGAAACAGAGCTTTACCATAATAAAAAAGTGCAAAACCCTCTTGGAACCCAAGTTACAGCATTAATATATATGACATAACAGTAAAAGATGGTTGCAGGGGGTTGGAACAAGATGATCTTTAAGGTCCCTTCCAACCCAAACTATTCCATGACTCTATAAAGATTAGTACCCCAAACTTTTCATGGCATGCTATGACAAATGGAGTGGCAGAGCGAGGTCTGCGCTCTCCGCAGGAGCTGGGCAAAGCCCAGTCACTCGTGAGTTGCTCTGCACGGAGCCATAAAACACAACGAAGCTGACAGTGAAAGCAGACGAGCTCACGGCTGGTCAACCCTGGCTCAGCCTCCCAGGCTGAGCTCTCCCACTGGGAATGCTACCCCAGCCAGCTCTCCCAGGGAGGGAACCAAGGCAGCCGGAACCAGCCTGGGCTGCCCAAGTTTACGAACAATTAAACCCATTGCTCGTTACTCACCCGTCAAGGAGCCAACGGGATCCCAGCGACAATGCCCACCCTGCCACCAGTCCAGCAGTTCCAGCGCCTTCTCCCAGTGAACCCAGAGCACCTGGAGGCTGGAGGCGGCGGGAGGAGCCGGAGGGGGAGGACAGCCAGGGGCAGCCCCTCATTCATACCCAGTCCCGGCTGCGGGAACGCTCCGTCTGGTCCGCCCCATTCATCCACACTCCACAATTGCCATCTAGCGGTGTGGGATTGGTGTGGCCGGAGTTGCCGGTCTTCCATGGAATCATAGGGAAAAATTCGGCTTTTCCCCGGGATGCTTCATCCCTGCAGCTCGAGGCATATCTCATGGAAGGGGATAGAAAAGCATCAGATGCAGCGCTCATGTTTTCTTTATCTTACGAACTGGAAGCCAAAGCACAGCAGGGTGGATGGGAGCAGAGGCTCATGGACATCATCCCGCTGCTGCCACACAGCAGGGTTAGAAAGGAAAGCTCTGGTCCACAAGCAACTTCGGAGCAAAAAGTGATGGAAAGGGAAATCTGGGAGGATTTGGGCTCCAATGTACAAGCACAGTGCAGTGGGAGCAGACCCAGACATTCAAGGACCTGATGTATGAACTATTACATTTCACCTTGAATCCTGTGTCCATTTCTGAGCCCCTCACTATAAAAAAAGACATTGAGGTGCTGGACTGTGTCCAGAGATGGGCAACAGAGCTGGGGAAGGGTCTGGAGCAGAAGTCTGATGAGGAGCAGCTGAGGGAGCTGGAGGGGCTCAGCCCAGAGAAGAGGAGGCTCAGGGGGGACCTTCTCACTCTCTGCAACTCCCTGACAGGATGGTGGAGTCAGGTGGGGGTTGAGCTCTGTTCCTGGGTAACCAGCAACAGGACAAGAGGAAATGGCATCAAGTTGTGCCAGGGAAGACTTAGATTGGATATTAGAAAAAATTTCTTCACTGAAAGGGTTGTCAAGCACTGGAACAGGCTGCCTGGGGAAGTGGTGGAGTCACCATCCATGGAGGGATTTAAAAGCCATGCAGATGTGGCACTTAGGGATGTGGTTTAGTGGTGGGCTTGGCAATGTTAACAGCTGGACTCAATGATCTTAGAGGTCTTTTCCAATCTAAACTATTCTGTGATTTACAAGGTGTTTTTTAGCTCCAGACAGGCTCTGGGCTGATCCTGCAGCCTGAACGCCCATCAGTGGCTGGGGAGCATGAGGTGCATTCCTGGAGCATATTGGGTTTGGTTTCATCTGAAAGGAATCTGGTTGATTCTGTCCCAAGCTCGACCTCTGCAGAGCTGCTCCAGGACACAATCCAAAAGTGGGGAAAGTCATGAGATCAGTTTCAGAAGTGCACCCCAGAGCCAAATTAAGGCACTGGAGCAGGCACAGCCCAACAGGACTTTAGGGAAGGGGACTTTCCTGTCTGCGCAAAAGACCTGCTTGGGCCCTCCCCTGTGTCCCAGCAACAGGACCCAAGGGAGCTGCCTGAGACCCTGTTGAGGGTCTGGGTGTAACAGGAGTTACAGGCAGCTTTGTCACCAGCTTGTGGGTGGGACTGCACCGCCTGTACTGGGGTGACCCTGCTCCCCCTGCCCCTCTGTGACGGGAATGCAAACCACCCTAATGTAGGCACTCCAGCTCCTCAGGCTGATCCCCTCCTTCCCTCCAGATCAAGCCCGGCATGGCACAGTGTGAAGTCCAGGGCGGGGTGTCCTGCACTGGGTGTCTGCAGCAGCAGTGGTGTCTGTGAGGTGGTGGCTGGAACCACCTCCAGGGGTGAGCTCCAAGCTGTTATCCAGCCCTCTGCCATTTCTGGACCAGCCCATCCTTCCATTGTGTGGGACAGGGGACTCTGTCCCTGGGGGGTAATGCTCACATTCCCTGCTTCCTTGCAGCATTCCCAAGTGCTCCATAGGGAAGCAAGGTGCACTTTAACAGCTGGACAGGACTGGCCTCCTCCAGGCTGCAAAAGAGCTGAGCAGCACATGCACAGACCCACACACACCCCCCCAGCAGCAACTTGGCCAAAGCATCCTGTTCAAAATGTGCTGGTGAAAGAGATCCACATGAGGTTTGGACAAGGGCTTGTGTCCGTGCTTATCTCGGCTATTCCAGGCACTGTGTGACTTACTATAGTGTCATTCATCTTCCTTTGAATCTTTGTGCTACTGAAAGGAAGTCCATGAAAGTGCAGCTTCACAAAGTTATACTTGGTGACATTTGAAAGCATAATGTCCCCAGTGCAGGAACAAAGAACAGAATGGTCTTTGTATGTATATGGATAAATAAGGAAATACAGAACCTACATTAAAATGGGGGCATGGTTTGAGCAACAACCTCCTCTGAACACTGAACTCCTGTTTCTTGAGTCTTGAAGCACTAAATGAGTAAAATTGTTCAACATACTCATCTGGTATCTTTCCATATCCATCTAGGGGTAGGTACGTACATTTATTACTTTTCCATTTCAAATAAAGAAAAGGCTTATGGATTTGCTTGAAAGATATAAAAAAACTGGCTAATTGCAATGTGTTCACTCCTAAAGCTTCTACTGTAAAGCAGAACTTTCACTTAAAGTAAAACTGTTTCCTGCTCATGTTCTGCTTGCTGGTGTCCTGTGCCTTCGGGGTGCCCTGGCAGAGCCAAGCCCAGCCATACCTGTGCAGGTGTGTGATGCCCCGACGTCCAGCACTGCTGCACTTGTGATATTAGGAAAGAAATCCCTGGAGGATGTTTTTTTTTTTTTTCAGTTTGCTTCCAGCTGAGTGGTAGAAACCCAGGCGGTGGAGCATCAGGTTTTGCCTCTGAGAAAAACAGGGAGTGTAACACCCCTGCTGACAGGGAGGGTGTGCCTGTGCTGCTGGGAGGTGAGATGGTTCTGTGCCAAACCAAGTAAGGCACTTCAGAGAGGGTCCCAAATGGACATGACAGGTCAAGGAGATGTGGCCAGCTCTGAACTCAGTCTTTGCACCACTGAGGGGCAACCGCCAGTCTCATCCTCTTTCCAGCAGCCCCTCTCCTCTCCCAGAAGCAAGTCACTGATGAGGAGGGAAGCACATTCCCTGGGTTTTCTCTCTTCTTCCCCTTTACAAATTATTCCTTTAGCTCACCCTGATGGGGTTTTTTTCTGTTTAGAAAGCACAACTCCAGCTCTTTACTTCATTATGTTTCACTTTCAAGGGCCTGAGTCACTGCTGTATCAATATTAATATGAATATTGGAAATCAAAGACTATCTACTTGATTTACTTTGGGAAAGGGGGGAAAAAAGAAGCTCTTGCTCCAGAGTGCCAAAGATGTCCAAAGCAGCCTCCTGCATACCAACTTGCATGGCTGATAGAGCTCAGAGATGAACCCTCCCTTGGACAGGGGTCCAAGCAGAAGTGCCTCCAGCCCTCTAAATGGTGGATTAACCTCCTCTTTGGTTCCACTCTCAGTCCGTGGCTCCTGTTGCCTGTTCCTTTCAAATAAAATCCTTTTAAACCCCTTGTTCTGCCTTTTCCTCTTCCTTGTACACACAGTTCTATCCATACCAGCCTTAGTGTAGGTTGTGGATTGCCCCAGTCCTCCTCCTCTGTGTAACATCTCCATGCAATCAACTGCTACAACACAGGACTTCCCCTGTGAGCTGCTCCAATCCTCTTATCAGGACCTTCAAAAATAAAAACAAATTGTAACCTGGGCCATACCCCTCACCACAGGATGGCACACAAGGACACGTGCTGAACACAGCCACAGCACGAGCACAGTGGGGAATAATCTCTGAAATAAAAGCAAAATCGTTGTAAGATATAAAAGTAGTTGCAATTCAGCTGTGGCTTTGTGTGACTATCCTGTAAAAAGTATAAAAGACACCAAAACCACTGCACCAAGGAGAAACAGTCAGGGTTTCTGCATCACCACCTACGCTGCTGTTTTCCCAAGGGAGTATGATGTTTTCTGGGTTGGTGCTTCTTTTTCATGCTTTTAGTCTCACTCTATTTATCTGTTCCAGTTTATTAATAACCTCGTTCCAGTCATCTCATCCCAGCCCCAGCAGAGGGCTGCTCCACACTCCCTAATCCTGGATATCCACATGGATGGATGCCGTGCCTACGTAGATGTGTACACAGACTACATACACACACATCTTCAAGGGAATACACGGGAGCTCACACTGGGTACATTAGGGAAGGGGAATTTGGAGGAATTAAGTCAATATTAATCCAGGGAATACCTTGATTTTCCGTGGGCTGGCAGGGGGATACTCCCTACAGTCCGTGTGAGTGGTGTTCCCAAGCCACACACAGCACATCCCCAGAAATCCCACACTTCTGGGAGTAACACTGTGATGTTCCAGCATTCTAAGACACAAGCAGTATTCCTGACTTCCCATAATCATTCACTATGAACCTCAAAATAACAGAAGCCAACACAAGTATTTCTATGATTCATATAAGTAACGTGAGGCAGCTCTACCTCCACGGACAGAAAAAGGATTTCTCTTGATTGGAGACAGATACATCCTGCAATTAGTTATTTGTAATTTTTTTTTTTCCTCTTTTCACAGCAGTCTGTTCCTGACTTGAGCCCTGGCAATGGGCCTGCAAGGAAAGTGCTGTGTTGCCTCTCCTTTCGCACATGCACATCACAGGCTAGAAGCAAGTGAGTGTATGGCTAAGCCAAGGAACATACATTATTTAGTGAGGTCCATCTGTCTAAGGGAAGCTGCTCTTACATTTATCTGGTTTATTATCTCCTAATTAATTTCATATCACCAGTTGTTAACAGGCTTTCACCAAGATGCATGTACCCACTTAGCAGATTAATAAAATCAGAATGGGTTCCTGCATTTGATGGTTGTAAAGGATCCTTCTGGTTGTCTTGGGAATGTTCTGTGGGTGCTCATTTTTGGCACACACAGGTGCCTGACCCACCCAGGTGTAGACAGCCTGTGCAGCAGCTACTAATCTGCTCCCAGATTCCCCTCTTCCCTCATGAGCCACTGAAAATGGTGTCCCATCACAGTCATACTTCTTCCCCCTTTGTGCATGGATAATTTCCAGACTTGAGAGCACAAGCTTGTTGTGCCTGACCTGGCGCCACCACCACTGCTCCTTGTTTGGGAGTTCATCCCCAGGAGCCCATCACCTTCCCCATCCTTCCCTTGCATGCCTGGGTCTCCAGGAAGACTGCAGGCCCTCACACACATGTACTCACCAGCACAACGTCGTACCCACCTCCACCATCCCTGGGCTGCGGAGCCATGAGCGAGTCCTCCACACTGCTGTGGCACTGCCTGTGCCAGAGACAAGGAAATGCAGCTTGGACAGGTCTTCTGCTGCCTTTGGAAGTTGTCAGCTCTTGCAGGTGGCTCTTCACCTCCAAATCCCGCTGCCTTCAGCTTCCACGTCTCCTACTTTCCCTCCTTTGGGGTACTTGGAAGCAGCGTCAGGCCCTGCTCTCTGCCAGGTGAGCAGAAAGGCAGAGGGAAGGACCAGCAGCCCCAGCACCACCCCCTGCTCGCCAGGCATGGGCTCCACTCCCACCAGCCACTGCCATCAGCATCATCCTTATCCCTACAGGTCACACTCAGCCTTGTCCCCCATGGTCCCTGCTGTGCTCACACACAAACACACTTTCACTGTGCTTTGGCCCCACCACTACACGTTCCTGCTGACTGACTGCACCTCCCAGGGATGTGCCAGCAGCACTTGCTTGGCTTTTCCCCTGCTGAACACAGCCCCTGCCACCATGGGCCAGCATGGACATGTCCCCATGAGGGCACCCACACCCCTGCCATCAGATCCAGCCCACCCCATGTGGAATGCTTTGCCCAGCTGGGCAGCCCGGACATTAGTGACACGCAGCATTAGTGAGATCACCTTTAACCTCTCAGATCTTGCTATTAATTGAACCCCGCTGACTTCACTAGCAGCCAGGATGAATCCCACACAGGTCACTCCTGCTCCTGAATTCCTCCCAGGCCTTGGGACCACCCCTGCTCCCAGCTCCCATCCTGACCCAGGAGTACACGGCACCAGGAGCACCTGTCCCTGAGATGGCAGGGAACACACTGCGGGACAGTGGCACTGCTGGCGGGGCCTCCAAGCTGCCAAACCTGTCCCAGCCTCACTGACATGGCTTCAACTCCCAGGGACCTCATCAGCAGAGAGCAAAACACAATGGGAATCCTCCAAAGCATCACATGCTTTTAAAAACATATCGTTTCAGCCACAAGACAAGCACTGACAAATTTTCAGTTTTATTAAAAAAATTCTAGCAGCAAAACCTGTAACAATTAAAAAAAAAAAAAAAGACCAAACCTTCAAAAAGAACATGACACAGAGAGAAAGAGACGAAGGTGGAGAGAGACTGGCTTGGGGTTCTTCCACTGTTCACTCCAGTTCCTTGTAGCGGGCAAACATGACCCTCCGGACGGCGTCGCGGTAGGTCTCGTTCGACTGCCTCTTGGGGGGCTTCCCGGGGGCTCCCAGGCCAGGGCCCTTCCTCCGATTTTCTGCCTGCAAACAGACATGCAGTGTTAATGATTTCTCCTCCCGTAAAGAAAAAGCTTCCCTTGGGCTGCTTCAAGGACTGCTGACTGCTCCCATGTGGATCCGTGGGTGGAGGAGGAGCAAGTGCCCCACGTTCCTCCAAAAGCTGTTTGGGAGAAACTACAAGCCCTTTGTGGGCAACATAAGCAGCCACAGCCAGCAAATGGCCATTGAGAATCAGACCCCAGGGATGGGCTGTGGGGAACAACAGGAGCATACGGAGGGGTGGCAGCCAAGCAGGCAGTGCCAGCAGCCGAGGCAGCCACGTGCCAGCCAGGATGGAAACTGAGCAAAGGAAAGTGCCGAAGAGAGCTGGGCTCCTGGGGAACTGTTTGTGGTTAGCCTGCATTGGCACAAGCTCAGCTCTTCTCTCTAACAGAGCTCCCATGGGCGCTGGTACCTTGCCTGGAATTTCAACCAGTGTTTAAGGACTGGTTTTTGCAGATAGAGCCTGCATTATTCAGTAATACCTGCGTGGGGCTGGCCCAGGAGAGCAGGTCCAAGGCTGGAAGTTTCTCTCAAGTCCAACTTACCTGAATATCAGAGATCTCACCAATAAGGCCAAGAGATTAAAGTCCTGTGGGGCTGAAGAGGGCACATGGCTTTGTCTCACGTGACTTGGAAGTGAAAGAAAAGCACATCTCTAAGGCACTTTTGGGTGGCCTTTCTAGGAACTGTAGGAGGGGCTGTGCTTTGCCACCAGCTCCCCACCCAGACGGGGAGCCCTGATCGGAGTTCAGGCCTCCCAGAGCGCGTTGCTGGAGCTGGCCCTGCAACAAAGCCTGTTTTATGGACACGGGAACCTCACCACGAGGACTCAGCAGCAGCTGGGGCTGGTTCCTGCTGTCTGCACTGAAGAGGGACTCTTGCCTCATGTGTGTGGGCTCAAGCAAACACGCGTCACAAAGCCTCAAATATTTGCTTTAACGATATACTCGACTGCAAGCTGGAAGTCACACCATGAGCCGTGCTCCAAGCTGCCCTTGGCGAAGCACGGACAGCAGCCTGGTGAACCACGAACCTGCCACCATAGCACCGTCCCTGGGTGTGTCCCTGGGCAAGGCAGAGCAGCCCCTGCCCCAGGCCGCTTCTCAGATAAGGCCTCTGAAGCAAACAGGGGTCCCCTGAGAGACCAGCCTGTCATGGTAAGGCAGAATCCACCTGACCCTGCCTATCCCTGACACCCTCTGCTGATGGAACTGCTCCTCAGGCGAGGCACCCTGGCATTACCTTCCAATGTCCAGAGTCTGCAACGGCAGTGAGAGCCTCACAAGTGCTAAGCAGAGCAGACAAAGAGCATGACATGCCCGTGGCTTTGGCTACACTCACACCTCCTGAGGGGAGGTTCACCTTTTCCCCCACATCATGTGGCTGCAAAGTACTGAGCTGGTGACCTGCTCAAACCCCAGCCTGGCTTCAGGCAGGTACTAATCAGATGCTCACATCCTTCCTAATCTACTGTTGTTCTGTTTCCAACACCTCCAGATCTATATAAATTCTAACCTAGTTCTGCAGCCAACATAACTTGCAGCCCCTCCCAGCCTGCAAAGTTCATCAGTGCACACATATTATTCCATCAAGTGGGTGCCGGGACCTGCAGCCTGCCTCTTGCTCTGGCTGGGAACTCCCTCCAGCTGTTGTGGGAGACATTATGGGTTGCAAGACAATGGTGTGCTTTGAAAGGAAGACTCACCTCCATTGGTGATGCTGTGCCCTGCTGGTTGTGGCCAAAGCCCTTCTTCCACCCCGGAGACTGCACCATTCGGTTCCCTTTGTTGTTACTGTCAATCCTTGGATCAAAGTCACTGCAAAAGAGATAAGAATCAATTGTCCAATCTTGCAATGCTTCAAACACATGCCAGGGATTTTTGCCTCTGCTAATAGAACCTTCACTGACATTCCAGCCTCTCATGAGGGATATCCAAGTTTCTTGCCAGAAGCACACCGCCTAAGGAAACCACCACAGTGGATTCTGTGTGCAGGGCTCACACACTTTTGACTGCAAAATTTCTTGTCCCACCTCAAGGGGAAATACACCAGGGCACAGGAAATGAGCTCAGGTTCCAAAATATTTACAGTACAAGGCAGCCAGAAGAGTTCTGTGCTTGTATTCCTTAATTAGAATTTTAGCAATAGCAAGAAAGTGAAGTCTAATCCCTGCTGCTCTGTTAGATCTATCTTTTCTCTCAGTGCCGTGGTCAGGGAGTTCAACAGATGCAGTGTTAACTTGGACACCCTTTCTCCCACCTGGTCATTACTCATCCAAAACCATTAACCAAAACCCACAGTTTTGAAGACCTCTCAGCATAAAAATAGCTTCCTTCAGACAAGTTCTACTTTTTGGCTGCTGATGACACTGCACACAAACTGTTTTAGTTTACCCAAAGCTATTCCAGGAAAACAGGAAAGAGAAGATGCAGGTTTTTAAACTGCAAGACACCGAGGAAAGGTCTCTTTCTGAGGTGCTGTACCAGAAGGGAACAGGCACATAACCAGTTTTGTCTTCAACACATGCCCGGCCCTTCCTCAGCCCACTGGAACACGCGAGCTCGCAGCAGGCAGGTCTGTCGCGAGCTCCGCACAGCACGCACTTTCTTCCTCCACCTACTCCGAATGAGATGGAAACAGCTCCCAGCGTTCCTCTGAGTCAGTGAACAGATGAAACACAGCTTTGCTCTTTCTTTCAATGGCTAGATGCCAGGACAGGAGGACAGCAAGTGCCTTAAGGACGAGGTGGATGGGAACAGGCTGCATTCTGCTCTCTGTGCCTGGCCAGGCACAGGCAACTCCCCATCTCACCCCTCCAGCACTAGACAGCTTATCTCTGCTTTTCCCTAAACCCTCATGTCCATCCTTGGCCTCCTCCTGCCCTCTCTGAGATGTCCTGCAGCACAACAGGCTCACAGTTTGGGGAACTCTGTCTGACAGTCTGTCTGACTGTTACTTTGCAGACCTACCCCACTGGCCTTGGCATGCCAGCAGCACACACCCCATCCCAGCATCAGCATCCCCAAAGAAATCTAACCAAGAGCAGCCATTACCTCTCTGAATCCCCGTCATATCTGAGTCGTTTCCTCTCTGGTGAATCCATCTGCTGGAATTTCTCTCTCCGGTCATTTCCTTTGTCTTTATGTCTCCCCTTCATAAGAGAAAGAACAAAGTAAGAACAGGACCTATGAAAGACTCAACACTGCAGGAGAAAGCTCTGCAGACAAATCTCATTGCATCCTCAGCTGGTTGGAAGGCTGTTCTGGGGACCCACAAACACTGAATGCATCCCAATCCACTTGCTCTGTCCTGATGGTACCTGTCGGGCTGACTCAGACCTGTGGCTGCAGCCTTCCAGCTACGGCACCAGGAGCAGCTCTGTGACATTCCAAACAATGGACAAGTACAGCTCTCCCATCTCTGGCCAGGCAGCAGCAGCACATACACCACATCAGTTTAGATGGAAATTTGGGTCCCATTTAGCCCAGAGCCCTGGCTTGCAGAACCACACTCAGACCCTTCTGGGAGAAGGGAGACAAGCTCTCAGAAGCCACAGCACTACCAACAGGTCCCAGTGCAGAGTGAGCCCACAGTTCACTCACTGGAAGGCTGCATACATGGTGTGTAAGTGGAGGGTCCACCTGGGACCACCATCCCCTCAGTGCAAAAGCCCAAGCAGCAGTCTGCCCACCACAGCAGACCCACCTCACGCTCTCTCTTCTCCAAATATGCCAGTTCCTGCTCGGATCGTTTGATCTTCATATGAATCTCTAGGTTTTGCTGGAAGGAGGAAAACAGAAGCCAGTGTCAAGCAGAGAACACAAGCTGTGAGGGTCATCTGCTCCACCCGTAAGGAGCACAGGTAAAGCAGCATGTTCTTGCACTTGTACTAAACCAGGCACAGCAGCCTCTCTTGCAGCCCAGACTATCTGCTCCCCCACAGAGGCCTGGAGCGCTTCCTCCTGCAGAAAGGAAGGCAACCAGTCCTATTTTAACCAGTATGCAGTTTGGCCCTCCTAGAAGCAAGAGCTCAAAAGCAGCCCAGAACACAGGGAGGCATGTGCCAAGTCCTTACTTCTCTCACACTTGTGTGTGCCAGCACCCCACTCTCCCCAAGCCTAAGCTATCTCACTACAGCTTACAAAGTCACACCTTGATGTTACAGCACTCCCATGGCAGGAACAAGCAGCTCACACAATGCTTTGAACAGAGCTTCAGGGGAACTTTGCCTGCTACTGTGCCTAATTCAGCACAGCTCTTCCCACCCAACCGCTGCATTTTGCCTGCAGATCACGAAGCCATCAAGGCAAAAGCAGCTTGCAGCACACCCCCACCCACTGCTCCCCCATACCTTGTGCAGGTTGGAAAGCTGCTGGTGTTTGATGAGCACTTCCTTGTTGGGAAACTGCCTCCTGCACAGCAGGCAGGCCAGCTTGTTCCAGTCGGTGAGCTTGTCATCGCTGGCCTTGGCCTTCCGCGGCTGCTCCTCGCGCTGTGCTGGTGGGTGGGGGGGAGGTGGCAGCCACTGAGCCTGGGACTGCTCCTCCTCTTCCTCCTCCTCTTCATTGTCACTGTCTCCTCCATACTCTCCCAGAAGTCCTATCAGAGGGTTCACCACCTTGGGCTGAGGGAAGTGGCAGAAAAGTATGACAGTTCGTAGCATCAAGCCTGCCCGGCCACGCGGGGTTTTGCCTCCCCAGTCAACCTCCCTGGGACTGCTGTCTCTGTTCCAGCCCAGGAGGGAGAGAGCAGCTTCCCAGCAGGGCAGGTGGAGAATGCAGAGAAGTTGGCTGGCTTTGCATTCACACCACAGGGTGGAAGGCCTTCTGTTCTCTAGACAGGCCATGCTTTGGTGCCAGGCTTTCCCAACCTGCCACACACCTGAGCACAAGAAGCCGACTGAGGCAGCGGCTATTTGGCAGGGAGCTGCTGTCAGTCACTTCCTCCAGCAATGGAGGTCAGTGAGGTTTGCCCTTCCTCAGCCTGGAGGTGGCTGGAAGAGTTTTCTGCTTGAGGACTGGTTGAGTAAAGAGACCCTGCTTAAATGCAGGTATCAAATTTCCCCATGTTGGAAGACCACAAAGTCAGAGTCAGAGCTGTAAAACAAACTGCCTTCACCATTCCATCCCCAGTGCTCCCACCTCTGTCACTCAGGGTCAAAGCCAGGCTGTGGTGAGCCTCACTAGTCCTGTCCCCAGGCTCAAACAAGGCAAAACACAATCCTCTGGAGCCACTTACCGGGGCTGTACTCTCTTCCTTTTTCACAGAAGGAGGTAAAGGTTTTTTAAAGACGTTTTCTGCAGAGAACTTCTCCTCTCCAGTCTCAGTCTGAAACAGTCAAGATAAAGTGTTGAGACCACCATGGACTCAGTGCACACAATAGCTAAACACTGATTCAAACAGGCTCAAAGGACACCAGGCATTTGGCAGAAATGAGGTGGTGGTTTTGGTGGGAGACATTCACATTCTGCGCAATCCATAGCTCTCCTGAAGCTATGCCCAGAGAACACCAGAGACTCCAGACACTCAGCACTGCAACAGGATGAGCCTGTGATGCTCACCTGTGTGCTCAGCAGCACAAAGAGCAGGCTAGGGTGAAGCCTTACATTTACACACTTTACAGAGAACTGGACAGAAGCCCTGGACAGGCTCCAGCTTAGCAGTTCATGAGCTATTCATACTTGACCAGGAAGACAAGTGCCATGCTACATCTCACCAGGCCTGAGCTCTCGTCCTTCTTCACAGAGGGAGGCAATGGCTTTTTGAAGACGTCTTCTGCGAAGAACCTCTCCTCTCCAGGCTCATTCTGAAAAACCCAAGACTGGGTATTAGGCCGACAGCAGCACAGGGGTTAAAGCGTGCACAGTGCAGCCAGGAAGCCACTGCTGAGCATCCACAGACAAATAGGCAGGGAAAAATGATGGAAGGATTTCTACTGGAGATACTTTTACCCTCCATTCAGACAGGACCACGTTTCTCCTAGGTCAGTGATCCTGAAAGCCTCCATACTAGATGAGACTTCTTGGCTGGCTTGGTACCAGTCTCAGGGACAATTGCACCCCGCAGGTCAAAGCTACCCAGAACTAGTCATGCCAGAGCACATCCAGACCAAGAGGTAAGGAAGAACATAAAGTTTCTGCATTGGTGGTAGATCACTTCTACCCACTCTCCTGGCACTCCTGAGGGACTGTGAGCACCGCAGCCCTAGCTGTGCTCAAACATCACTCTGGGCAGCTACTCTCAACCAGCAGCTCTTCACACTGGGGACACAATGTTTGTTCACTGGGAACAGCAACTGGCCTAGGACTGAGGGGCAGAAACTGCAGTTAGGGGAGAGCTGAGCCTCCATTATCATCTGACT
Source organism: Myiotriccus ornatus (assembly GCA_036023395.1). NCBI lineage: Eukaryota > Metazoa > Chordata > Aves > Passeriformes > Tyrannidae > Myiotriccus > Myiotriccus ornatus. The sequence goes on from JAYRBT010000023.1 coordinate 17,053,919, forward strand.
TTATATGTTTCAGTGTCTCTGCTAGCTTTTGTAGTTCCTGTTACAATAGCTGGGTGCTTTCAGCGGTGTGAGGGAAATGTGTGTCTCGGTTACCTGGATTTGTCTCAATCCTCTACCATAAGGAAGTGACGAAAAACCCTGGATTTAATGTCACAAGAGAAAAATTTCAAGAACTTACTCCCACCTGGCTGGACAACAACCACGTTCCTAGTCAGCTAGTGATTCCATGTATTTCACTGTCTTCTCTCACTGTCCCTCCCTTTTTGAATCCTCTGGTTAATCTCTACTTTCTAACCTCTCATAACCTCAGCCTCCTGGCCTCAGCTCCCTGATCATTCTGACGCCTGGAGGGATTTACCTTAGCAGAAGTACTTTTCCCTTTGTCCTTTTTGTCCCTGTTGTCCCTGCTGTGTGGCTCCTTCCTTTCATTTGTCCGTTCTTGGCTCCCGTGCCGCCGCCTCCTGCTCTCTGTCGGGGACGAGCAGGATTCTCGGGATGAGCAGGATTCTCGGTCTATCGTGACTTCCCTCTGAAAGAGGCATTTGCAGCAGACTTAGCCAAAACCCTGCAATCTTCTTATAGGGCTTCTTGTCCTTACTGGGCTGGGGATACCAGCACACTAAGAAGGGGCTGCAGAGGAAAAAGGCTTCAGAACTTTGCTGGGGCGCAAGACAGGTCATCAGAGCACTGCCCTGCTCGCCCACAACACAGACATCTCTAGGATCATGAAAACAAGATTGTCATCCCAGAGAACCTCTACTGATGGCTCTTTTTTGGCATCCTCATAACTATTGCTGGCTAGGGTGGAGAAGCAAACAGACCACAGATGAAAACAGAGCTGTGCTGTGCATCTTTTATTACAGTCACATGTCTTCAGTAAAATTTAGCAATGATGCTCTGCTTATGAGTCTACTCAAGGAAGAGCAGACCAAAAACCTCCCAAAGGCAGGGCTTCAGAGGTCAAAGAGATGGCTACAGCTGCTTCAACACACAGCTAATGGGTTCCTAGCCTCTCATTAAGTTGGTATTTTGCAATGATATTTTTCCCTTTCATACAGGTCAAAGGACGGAGGGAAAGAAAATACTTCCCTGTCTTCAGGATCTAGATGCAAAATCTTTCCAGAGAAGGGCTGTTTGTAAGAACATATTGCACATAAAGCTTCCTTCCCACACATTCACCTGAGTCCTTGGGTCGTAGTATGTCCCAGCTATGGGATCATAGTAATTCCCAGTTTCAGGATCATAAATGTATGTGGACACATCCGATGGTGCTGGAGAGAGAGAGAGAAGAATTAGCACCAGTCCTCCAAAGACAGAACTTGCCTTTTACAAAGACAAAAGCATGAGCAAATAGTACACTGGCAAAAGGATCAAGGGTGGGAAAGAAGGATTTTTCACTCCTGGCAAGAGAGCTATGAGTATCTTCACATCACTTGACCTACATCTTCTTTTCTTTACAGACTAAGAAGGGTAATAGGTTTTCACAATTCTTCTGGTTTAGGACTCTGGCAAAACTGTCCACATCAAAGCAGATTTACAGGGGCTGTGCAGAGATCACCAGACCACAACATTTTGCTGGACAAAGACATGAAATTCAGTAATTTCCCTAAGAATGGGGTAATGAGTACCAGGCTCTGTATCCACCCACCCCTGTGAACAAGAAAGAGCTGTTCTCTCTCAAACAGTCTCCTGTTTGAAGTGATGACACTCCCCACATCCCTTCCACCCCGTGGGTGCATGAAAGCTCCAGAGAAGAAAGGGGAGTGAACTGTTTCGACAGGAAAAGCCAAAGGCCTTAAGGGTAGTAGGCCCACAGTGTCAGGAATGCTCTTCATTTCCCAAGTGCTCTTGGACAGAGCTCAGCAATGTTACATATAAGTTCGTAAAACAATCAGGAGTGCTCTTCCAGCTACTGGCACTGCTGCATCAAGTGTATTTTCTTCCGTCTCCGCTAGTAACTGCCAGGCTGATTTTATCCCACCAGTTTTCCACAACAAGGAAAAACAGGCAAGTTTCCTTTATCTGCATGTAGTTTCGCACAGTGAGAGTAGAGAGAAACACATCATCAGATAGGAAAATGTGACTAAACAAAGTTGGCAAAGGAACTCAGAAGTGGGTGTAGCAAACAAACCTACTCTTAGCCTTCAAAAATATTTTTGGGCTGATTTCTACATGTCAGTGCCCTTTTAAGGAAGAAAAGTCTCCACAGTAGGAGTGAAGTAGAGTTTAACTTACACTGTGCTCTGGTGCGTCGCTGTGATTCGCCACCCCTCCTGTCCCTCATGCCCCTTCTGCCCTGGAGTAAGTGAACAACACAAACAGATAAGAGACTCTTTGACAAACATCATATTGCTTCTCCTCCCTCTCACAGGCCCAAAGTTCAGCAGAATGGCTCATTTAGCTACCCTAAATAGAGCACAAGCAGACACAGCTTTTCATGCACAGAGCAATGGACAGTGTTGCAAAGCACAAGATCTCTGCAGCCTCCATAAGAGGTGCTCATAAGCAATCCATATGGAAGCCTCCAGCCCATTCAGTATGGGAAGAGCTCTGTAGTCTAGGATCAAGCACTAAAGAAGAGACATTCACTCCGGGAGCTGAGATCAGTCATCAGTTAAATCACTCTGTAAAGCATGGTGGGTAACCCAGCCCAAACTCCCTCCAGCAGCACCTGCACTCTGACTTCACTTCCACGCACATGATAAACACAGTGCAAGGGGCAGAGCAGCAGTGAGAGCAAGTAATGAGCATTATCATCCCACCAAACCTGCTGACCTTCCAGCAGCCCAGAGGGAAAAAGCCCAACACAGCCTGGCCTGTCTCCCCAAGTGTTCCCCACCTTTCAGTGACCCACAGGGAAGCTGTGCAGACCTACCGGGCCATAGTAGGAATTGTCACCGTGCTCCCCATAGTCATTCCTGTTGGGATAAAGGTTGCAGGTTAATATCAATTTGGTTTCACGTTAATCTCAGTACACTCAAAATGATAGCAGGACAAATAAAGGCAGAAAGACCATCTTTGCTGTCCGCATGTTGGATTGTGTCCATCCCAGGAGACAGACTTGGCAGATCACTGTCTCCACAACAGTTATGACCCCACTCGCTGTATCCACAAAGATGAAACTCTCCAAATGCTTTTTAAAAAGCTGAACGCATGAATTCCTTCAGAATGGGATTTGATGGCTTGACAACAGCAATATGCAGTATGATCACTAATCCCATACGGCTCAATCACAAGCTCCTTCAAGCTCTGATGTCTTCACTTCTTCAACACATTTTTAGGGTGTAGGAACATCTGTGCTAATTCCTGTGCCAAACTTTAAGCACCTGGTCTGACAACACAGTTCTAGCCTTACAGCACATTATACAAAGGACAGTCCCACTGCCTCATCTGTCTATACCTTCTTCTCCCTGTAGCAAGATTCACTTCCAGCGTACGCCCATCAATGCAGATGGGGGGATCCAGGTTCTGCAGTATCTTTAGCAACCTCAGCGCCTCCTGTAAAAGGAAAAGAGAATGTCACTTTCATGAGAAGGAAACCAGCCCATCTTCCAAATCCAGCCTGCCTGAAAGGAATGCTTTGTGCTTAGTAGGACAAGAAACACAACACTAAATATTAGGCTAAACGTCAATGAAGGGTATTTAAGATGCGATAAAAGGGGCAAATGCGTTGTGAGGTTCTCTGCTTGTCCCATGACCACTTTCAGCAGCCAGTTAGGGACTGCATCCTCCTAGGGCTGCTTTGGCTGCTGTTGTTCCAAGGAGTTTTGGTGAACACCCTCTGGAACAATGCCAATGCACTGCTATGGAGTCTGGGAGCCAAAAAATACGATCCCTCCAACATGGGACTGTGTGTTAATTGAGATTCTTGCCTTCTGCAAACAAACTATTGAATTCAAGTTCCCTGCAAACAAAATATCTCTGTAAGAGGTGTTCAAGTTTAGGAGGGTCTATGAAAAAATGCACTGAGGCAAGAAACACAGTGTCACAGCTTGTGACAACAGACAGTCTTTGACTCCTAAAGCCAGAGAGCAACAACTGTACCTGGCCAGACAAGCAGAAGAGGACTCGCTCCAGGACAGCTGCCTCACAAGCACCGTGATTTCTTGTATTCCTGTGCTTTCTCCACTTCTACAGATTTCAGATGCCAACAGGGGGAGCATGTGAAAGCAAGAAGCTACTTACAGCATGAGACTCCAGTTCGATGAAGCCGTAGGTCTGCCCCATCCGTCCAGCCTTGTTCTTCATGATGCGCACGCTGGACGTGGAGAGCCGCACGTACGGCGCCAGGAGCCCCACGATCACCTCGGGGGGCGTGAAGCGAGTGATGCGCTTCAGCATGATTGCTGAGAAGCACATTGAGGGAGGTGGCCCGGAAAGAAAAAAAATAGGGGGAAAAAATATATAATTTAGAACTAAGTTTATTGTGACTAAACCCACTCAAAGCAACAGCACAGCTTCTCGCAGTCAAGTTTGGAAGCCATTGCTTTTTTTTCTCTCCACTTTGCAAGATGCTCAGAGCACCAGCTCCAATAGCTGACCTTTCCTTCTCAGAAAACAGAGCACAAAATAGCCCATCCTCAGAGCTCAGGGTAACCCCTGGCCAAAGAGACTTTTGAAGCTGTTTTGAAGTGCTAAGTTAACCGCACCATCCTGAAGCCAGCTCAACCTGAATTAATCTTCCTAAAGGCAATTTGTCAGCACCTTTGGAGCTGGACAGTCCACCATTACTTGATGCCATGGATTGGCACAACACAGAAACAGCCTCCAGAGGTTTTAGTGAAATGCTGCCCTTTCTGCAGATGGAGTGTAAGCAAGAGGAATCCAAAATTGGGCTTTGTGACACTCACTTCTGCTTCCTCCACCATCCGGTGGTGTGGCTTCCTCCCCTTCCCTCTGAGAAGGCAGCTCCTGGTGCCGGTCCACGTCCCTTCTCTTCTCCTGTGAGGGTCGCCGCTCTCTTCCTTCATCTCTCTTCCTTGGCTCCTGTTCCTGAGGCTGACACTCCTGCTGTGGAGCAGGAACCGAGGGCTGCAGAGGCTGCTTTGGAGATCCTGGCTGAGCTGACAATTCTTGCTCAGGTGTTTCAAGCTTTGTCTCTGCTATTAGAGAGGAGGAACGAAATGTTTTCACATAGAGTGTTTCAGCAGATATTTTTCTTCTTCTGTTTTCTGGCCCCTGCAGCAATGCTCCTTATAAAAGGTCAACCAGTTGTGCCCTTTGCATATCCTGTGCCTTAACACTCTGCACACACAAGGTGTGTACAGGACAAGTTAGGTACTGCTCATCCTTCCACTGGCTTGTCTCATGCTGGGCTCCTTCACCAGACCTTTCCTGTCAGAGACAAGATGCTTTTTGGCCTCCTTTCAGGACTGGCTCTTGGCTGGACAAACATGAATCAGGGATGGATTTGGATATGTTCCTCCCATGTCCAGGACAACCTATATGGCAGTGACATCCTTACTATGCGTTATGCATTCTTGAACACCCACAGCTGAGCAATATCAACTAGTAACTGTCACCCTGTCTCTATGCTAGAGGAAAACAGGGTTCAGGTCCCCTTGACTACTGAGTGAAGCACATCATAATATAATCATGGATTTTATCTGGTGTCTACCGACCACAGATATAACGTGGAAACACCCTGCCCCCCAGTCTACCTATGCAATACAGAGAAGATAAATTCCATCAAACTTCTGTGCTTGAACGCCTCTGAACCACCTGGTTTCACTGCAAAAGAGATCCCGACCCAAGCTTCTAACACTGCTGGAAAGGGAAGCCAAAGCTGTGGGACTGCAAAGTCAGACATCGCCAGCCCTGCACCTGCTGCTGAAGCCTCTTCCCACAGAGAGAAAGAAATGAGAGTGCAAAACTTGGCACAGTGAAGCTTCCCTCTTCAGTGTCCCCCCAGAGCACCTCCCTGCTCTCATTCTGCTCAGGCAGTGGGCAGCGTGGCAGAACACACAGTGATTTTGCACATAACTGTTGGGAAAGCTGCAACTCTGCCTCACTTGGCTGTCAGCACAGCTCACCTTGGACAGGCCTGTACTTATCTGTCTGCAATCTGTAGTGTGCAGAGTTTTAGCTACAGAACCTCAAGTAAAATTTGCATATGACACCAGTTTTGCACCTGCAGCTGCAAAAACTGCCCATGCAAATCACACAGGCATGAGCACAACCCTGGAGATGGGGAGGGCAATTCTCTTACTGAATTCTTGCTCAGCCGATGGGTCCTCTCCCTCAGCACCACCTCTGGACTCTGGGCCTGCTCTGCTCCCTGAAAGAGAGGCATATTAAAGTCCATTTCACAACCATCAGTCACAAAGCATGCCAGAACTCACACAAAGCTGCAGTAACCACTGTATATGCCTAGAGAATTGTTTTGTTTCACCCAGTCCTAGAGAGGCTACCTTATTACACCTTTTCCCAACCAGGAAAAGCAGGTCAGCAAGAAGCATGCACCACCATCTGTCTTCACAGCAGCTTAAAGGCTCTGTTTAATTTGCTCCTTGGCAGTTTCACTACAACCCACAGTTGTGTTGGGTCAGCTGTGTGAATTTTGCTTTCACAACGCTGATGGAGGAGCCACAGCACACGGAAAGCACAACCAAGGCGATGGTGCTCCAGTAAATGGAGAATTATGCATCAGCAATTATTGTACTACCCTTATGCCTGGGATAGGAGGGCAACACATGGAAATAAGTCTGCTCAAAGAGTCAAAGCTTACCGAGTGTCTGGAAGCTTGTCCCAGAGAAATTAGTTCCTCAGGGAACCGGGTTTTGGCTCTCATGCCTTCCCACCCCAAAAAGGGTGCTAGTAGGGTGAGAAGCTACTGGAGGAGAACTCCTCTCCATGCATTTCTTACAGCCAGCAAGGTGAGTTCAGCAATTCCGATCCTGGATTCACCTCTAAACTCCTCTCCCAAGTAACAAGCAATGGGACAAGAGAAAATGGCCTCAAGCTGCACCAGGGGAGGTTTAGATTGGGCATTAGGGAAAATTCCTTCATTGAAAGGGTGGTCAAGGGTTGCAACAGGCTGCCAAGGGAAGTGGTGGAATCACCATCTCTGGAAGTATTCAAAAAACATGTAGATGTGGTGTTTAGAAACACGGTTTAGTGGTGGGCTTGGCAGTGCTTACTGGTTGGATTGGATGATCTTAGAGGTCTTTTCCAACCTTATTGATTCTATGATCCTAATCTGGGGTCCTCAAAAGGACACTAAAAAACATGCAGCTGCATCTCCCAAGGAGGGTGGGTTGAGGGGAAGCCATCTCACCAATGGCCTGCAGTACCAGCTCACAGTCTTGAAGGGCACACACCACTAACTCCATGGATGAAGGATAAATCCAAAGCAATAGGAAGGAAAGGATGTGTGCACAAGACACCTCTCCACCAAGCCTCACAAGAACAGAGAACTGGCAGGAACACATCCACATGTAACATCTTTAGCGTGGACAGGCAAAAAGGGTCTGAATGAAGCAAAACTAATAATCCTCCTACACAGTCCACCAAGAGGGATGCCACGGGGAACCCAGAAGAAAAAGTTACTTGTCAGGGCAGATGAAACTTTTAACTGACCAAGCACTTAGGACCAGATATACTCACCATCCCTCGGGAGCTTGCAATAGGAGCAGGAAGATCTGTAGCCCACAGTGCACACCTTACACTGCAATGGAAGATGGACAGCATGAGGAAGTCATGTTTTGGAGGCAGTGGGTACAACCTACTCCAGAATGACAGGCTTTGCCGTGCTTTCAGAAAGTAACAGCCATGGAAAAGTTACAGCAAGAGGCTGAGAGACAGGATGGATAATGGCAGCAGGAGCCTTGGCTGGAATGGCAGGGAAATGTTCATATGATTCACAACTGGGATTGCCTTGGGAACAGGGTTTTCACACAACTTCTGAGCACAGATTTATTCATTAGTGCTTGACATGGGACCCTTCCTCTTCTCAAGTTACACTGGACCAAAAGCTCCCTGCTAGGCACCATGTTGATTCAAAGGATCAAAAGTTACCTTGGCATTCTCAAACATCAACTTGCACCTCAAGCAGTGGCAAAGTCCTTATCTGAGCTAAACTGTCGATACTGATGTAATTTGGAGAGTCAATGCAGAGATGTCTGCTAACTAAGAGGCTGTACATGCTTGGATGGTTACCCCCCCGCAGAGCCATCATGGAGAGAGCCAAGTGCCCCATCTTCACAGCTCTCTCCAAACACAGCATTCCTAACTTCTTCCTTAAGCTTTTGTAAATGCATTGCTTCTCTTTCATACCAATTTTTTTCCTGTAACTGAAGCCTTGTAAATGCTCCGGGGCACAAGGAAGCTCCTTCAGGCCATGGTTATGCACAGCAGCAGTGGGGACATACACTGCAGCCACCTCTCAGGGCACTGAAAGCTGTTTGAAACCGCTGCCTGAAACTTCTGTCTCTACTTCATCTCTGGAGCACTGCAAGCAGAGATGAGGTGGTGAGCAACAGCTCTCCTGTCAGCTGTGTGGACCCAGTTAGCCTGGATGAGGCTCTCTGTAGCCCATAGTGATCCATGATCAAGGCGGAAGTCTAATTAGAACCAATCCCTTCCTGCCCTGCTGCAACCTCTCAGTCTGCAGTCAGTGGGAATGCAGGCAGCAGCCCTGCCCTTTCTCTGGCAATCACCCCCAGCCTGCTGCAGCCCAAAGTTCGTGCTCTGGGAGAACCTTGGAGAGGGCACGGGAACAACAACTGTGCCTTCCCAGAAATGGGCCATTTCCAGCCTGTACTAACTGCTGCCTGGACTTGGATCCATTTCCATGCTTCCCTCCCCGCTTCACTTACTACACTCAGAGCTGCATCACAGGTTCCTGCATGAGGCAGAGGGGTAGTTAGACACATGAACCAGAGTGAAAGCCAGTTCCATTCCGGTTGCCGGAATCTGTCTCATTGTGGTTTTTAAGGAGAAAGGATCCACACACTATTTTCCTCACAGGGAACCACCGCAGAGGGACGAAGCTGTTCTGTGCATAAAAACCTGTACCAGAGCAATGTGCACTCAGAGGTGGGACCAAAACCAAGGAAGGGAAAAGCACAGTTTAGAAGAGGCAAGAGCTTCAGGACAGGTATTCATTATTCTGAGAGATCTTCAGCTACCCAGCAAGTATCTAACACTCCTCTGAGCTGCCACTGCCATGAGTGCCAGCAGGGGAAGTACAACACAGCTCTGAGCACATACTTACACGTTTGCAGCGCCAAAACTCTGGGCACGGAGTGTATTCAAGGGTCACTTCTTTGCCACCGATGGAAAGAGTTCCCTGTTGAGACAAGGGGGTAAATGACGAACGTGCCCAGCACACACAGATCACTCAGAGGCAAAGAAAGGGGTTAAGGCTCTGGTTCCTAAAGGCTTCACAAGTAAAACAGGGTGAAAGGGGGAGGAATTCTCCTGGTTCAGTCAGCTGGAGCTTTGCCATGGAAGTGGGAGGGAAAACAGCCTGTGCCCTGCTCTAGCACAGGGCTACAAAGCTGTGTCAGCTCCAGAGGAACCAGGCAGGAGAGGCCACCTCCCAGGAAGAGCAGAGACGAGTAACCAGAGTGGGAAAATGCTTTAACCTGCTTTTGTCCACGTGCTGGCAAGGGGCAGCAGGGCAGCCTCCCTCATACCAGCCACCACAAGGCTGGCCTCAAGGCAGCTACTCGAGGAGGAACATGAGATAAAATGCTAGTGAGGTGAGAGAATTTTCATACTTGGGTTAGTCTTCATGTCCCTCATGAAAACACGGCTTTCCTTCACAGAAATACGCCAGCACATGACAAGGAGGCTGGTCCTGCAGCCAGTCCTTCGTGGGGGTGGCCTCAAGCACCTGAGCAGCACCAGAGGGACTCTACTGCCCACAGAGACACACTGCTTCCAGATCCACACATGATGCTTTGGAGAGGTGTCAGGAGCCCAACAAACCCACGAGCTTTGCTGAAATGCAGATGATGATTTAATGGTGAAATGAAGGTGCATGTTCCCCAGCTCCTGCCTGGAGCAGCCCACCGAAGCAGTGAGCAGCAAGGATTCCTGGTGGTTCTCATCTGCTGTGGACAACAGACCACACCTGGGCATGCAGGATGCACACTGAGTAACAGATGCAGGGAGCCATGAGACATCTCCTGTCACTGGAGGCACTGCCAGACCACGCAGCCCGTATTGCCCAATACCACAATGAGTCTTGGTGTCAATAACAAGATCCAGACCCAGGTCTCCCAAATGTCAGGAGAGCAGCTGCTGGATGGTACAGGTGGATGTCAGGGAGCTGTAAATGACCCCCAGGTATTTTGGGGACCTCTGGTGAGTCAGAAGCTTCCCAGGTACTCTGACCCAGTAGCCTCATCACACAACAGCCCCAAATGCAAATCAGGAACTTCTTTTCTGAAGTTCCCAGAGTCATTATTCAGAAGTCACGATACACCCATGCATGAATTGCTCTGCAGAACGTGAGGGAGATGCTAGGGAATATATAAAGTGGGAGTGAAAAGTTCATGGGAGGGAATCACTGAGTGGCAAGTACAACAATCCTTTAACTCCTACAAAAGAATGCAGCAGAGAAAATTGGAGATCAAAGATGCTGCCCTGTGAGGTGGGGTTCCACACCCTCCCCTCCCCACATCCTGCCTTTTATGGACCAAATCCATCCTTTCCTACCAGGCCTATATGCCTTGAACACTTTGGGGGGGTTCCTTTTTGCCACCCAGCTGCCCAAGCACTGCTTTCCAGCACGGATTTGCCTTTGCCTGACAGAAGCTGAGCTGTTTCTGTACCTTGCTGAAGGCTGGTGTGTGCACCCAGAGCACAGTGCTGCATCCTTGGAGAATCCACAGCGTGGAGCACTGCCCACTTCACATGCCTGTGAGAGGGTTTGTACCTTCTCTAAGGCACACGAGGAAACACAACTGAGAAAGAGGAGTGAAAATCAAGGCTGTCCCACCAGGACTGTTGGTGCCTCGGAGGTGAACATGCTCCCTCTCCCAGGCAGAGGGAGGGCACCCATCACATCCCATCACACACTCAAGAGACAGGCAGTGCCGAGAGCAGGCTAGAATCCTGCACGTGCCTCAGGACCCACCGAGCAGAGGCAGGGAGAGAAGGCAGGGTGCACATCCTCACGAGCAGAGCTGCAGCTGTGAGCCCAGGGAAGCCCTTGGGAACAGCAGCTCCTCAGCAGGCAGCTGCAGCCCTGCCTATAGCCCAGGGAACAAGGAAGCTCAGAGAACTCCTCCTCTGGTGGGGCAATCCGTTCCACAGCTTCATCCTTCTACCAGCCATTGAGGACAAACCTTCCCAGAAAGCCTCAAGATTATTTTTGGGTTTATGGAAAATGGTACTTAAGTGCATGTGGTGCTGGTCCCTTCTGCAAATTCCGTTCTTGGAGGCTGCAGAAAGTGTCACTTGCATAATTACTCCCTAATTTCCCAAACACCCTGCTGATTGCCTGCTCACTTTTTCAGCATGCTCTCTCTTACTGATTTCTTCTTGATAAAGTAATTTTCAAGGTTGCAATCATCATTTAACCCTCAAAAGCGAGTCCTTCATTTAGGACATACATTGTCAGGATTCAGTGGCTTTAAATTCCTCATTTCCCCATTTTGTTACTAGATTCCATCCCAAATATTTTCAGAACCTTGATTTCCCCTAGTCCCTGTCACTGCTTATTCTTTTGCATCTAGATCTTCCTTTACTCCGCAAAATGTTTTGGATAATAAATTTCAGTTCACCACTTTCAAATGAGCAGATCTTGGTGAAATCACGAAGATTTTCTGAAAATTTCAGGGAACAGTGGTGGGGGGAAAAAATAAAGGTAAGCCCAAAGTATGCCACATGTACTGTCTGGTACTGAGACTGGAACAATCTTTTTCATATTCAGTGATTTTATCCCGGACTTCTCTGCCTGTTAATCCTGGATTTTTAACATCCTGTACTTTGGAGCAGCTTGGGTTTTTCTTTCTAAATCAGAATGCTACAGAAATGTCTCTCTGGTCCTCCCAGTCAGGAACCTCCCCCTCAAAACTAGCAGTAAACACAGAGTTGACTCACCAGCAAAAGGTTTAAAAGGCAGCACAGCTCTGCAGTACTAGCACAGAGACCTCTCAGCCATGGAAATGCCCAGATTTCCAAGGGCACGAGCAGATTCTACTGCTTTCTGAATTGCCAAATTCATCAAAACAGAGCATTAGGACTTCACTGCTGGGAGCAATGATTTTTGCTACTGTTTGATACCTTCCAAACGCAGCTACACATGTTCTTTTGCTTAGAGGTCTGTTGGCGATGCAGTACTGGATTCCAGTCTAAGTGATACAATTCAGTCCCAGCCATTTCAGCTACTAAAAAACCAGCCCTATGGCAAAGTATGTAAATATTACTGTCAGCAGGCTGATCCACGGAGCAATCCCACCATGAGGTGGTTCTAGAGAGCAGTGCACCACGAAACCACAACGCCTGTTTGCAGAAAGCACACACAGTGCGCAGCCACGTCTCAAAGCTCTTCGCTGAGCAGGGACAAACCCGCAGGAACTGGTTACTTTTGGAGAGGGAAAGAAAGGGGAAAATCCCTTAGCCGTGACATCCACAGGTGATGAAATCCATCCAAAAGCACTTTAGAGACTGTGTCAGCAGGGCACAGGGCTTTGCCAACAAAACTCCAGTTCTAACCGGAGCAGTTTCCAAGCTTTTTTGTCCCCAAAAGAAGCATTAAAGAATACCAGAATAGGATCTAAAGGGTAAAGGTAAGCCTAAGGAAAAAAGCCAGACCACACTCCTAGCACACATCATGCCCACTCATAAGGTTGGTTTTAGCTCACCTCTAGTTTAACCTGTTTGCAATCACACTGCTCTGCACAGAGCCCAGCTGACTCACTGCTGAGCACTTTGATCCTGCTTCCTAAGGAAGCACAGGAGTTACTGCCAGGGCCAGGAGACAGCCTGCTGCAGGTCAGGCACTGCACGAGCTTCAGCTGCTTGTCTGTCAATTAGCATTTACAGTTGGCACGCTGAGATTTTTCATGCTTGTTGACAGCCTCCTAATGATGATAACTGGGGGCTGGGGAGGGGGAGAACTTGCCAAAAAAGTATCTCTTTGCTCTCAAGACTGAGATGACAGAATACAAATCATCAGTGTCAAAGCTTTTGCTAACTGTTTCTCTGAAAAAAAATTAGAGCATCCAAGAGTGACCTAGAAAACTGGAAGCATGGAGGGAGAGCTTTCGGAGCACAGCCAGTCAGTTCCTCAAATAAAATCAGGCTTCTGCTTTAATTAAATCTGTCCAAACATTAAAACCTTCAGTAAAATCTCACTTTGGAGCCTCTGAACAATGAGCTGACAGCTCTCCAAGTATTCCACCTCACGGGTCATGCTCCAGCAGCTACCACAGGGACTGTGACACCGCACAGAGATGTGGATGTAGCATCCAACACCACTGTGGAGGAACGTACTCCAGCTCGTCCAGTGGAATGGGAACAGCATGCCACAATCCCTGGTCACAAGGAAGGCCAGGGGTACCTGACTCAGTGGAACAGCAGCTGTCAGTCTCAGCTTTACTGCTGACACACCTGGGGTGGCACAGGTCATTTTTGAAACAGAACCAAGGCTCAGCTACAGAGCCCCCAAATCCACAAGGATTGGCAAACTAAACTTTTCTTCTTGGCTACAACCGCAGAGCAGAAACCAAGGCAGTGCAGGAGGTGCCTGCACCACAAGTGAACTGTTCTCAAACCTCCTCCAGCAGCTGGCTCATGCACAAAACCAAACACCACTTCAGCTAATTATTTCCTTATATTGTTCACGGTCTGATTAAATGGAAAATATCCGTGCCATGAACTGAAGGGTTTGGGTCTCCTTCTCACTGAGTAATAACGAAGTTGGAAAACTGACATTGTTGAAGATGTTAAAAATTAACTGGAAATATCCTTTGCGAACACATAAAAAACTGCACACAAAGCTTATGACAAACGAATGCTTACAGGCAGCACAGCAAAGCAGCCACATTAAAATACCAGAACTAACCTCGTTTACGTGATGTTAATTCAGCCCTCTTACGCATATTTACTATAATTAGGACGGTTACTCAAAAATCAGTATGCATCTATCATTTAAAAATTATTTAAACCGATTAACAACTAGGGTTTATTGCCTTGGGGATGCTCAGACAGTACCCCAGGAGGCAGTCTGGGAATGCAGAGGGAGCCCATGGTCCCAGCAGTACTTCCCAGAACAAAAAACTCTCACCATCCTCAGAGTATCTTCCACTCCTGGCCTCCAAATGCCCTGGACGGCACAGCACAGGGAGACAGGCAGCTGACAGCACAAGCTGGGTTATCTAACTGGAACTGCAAATCAGAATGTTTTCAGGTTCTGCTCCTATTTGAGTATGGATTATAAATGCAAATTCAACAACCCCCAACTGCCACACAATGTAAGTTATGTAATGGTATCCTATTCCACTGGCTTGGCTCTCAGCTCCCTGCAGGGGCTGGATGGAAGCTGGCAGGGAAAGCACAGGGCTCTCTCCCTTGAGGTATTTATCTTCATATTAGGCAGGCTGGTGGGGTCAAACACCAAAGGTCTCTTCCCCCGATGCTCATGGGATTGAGGAGGCAGCACCTTCCTGGGATGGAGCAGAGGGCCAACACCTGGGAGAAAAAGAGTCCAGCTGGTTGTATTTCAAAACAAGACTATCTCAGCCACAGACACTGGCTTCTCATCCCATTTTTTCCATATGCTGGAGTTTTTATCTCCGAACTCATCCACAGCTGCTGTACAAGGGACTCAACTCTACAGAGCAACAGGCAGTACATCTGCTTACCTCTGACAAAAAGCAGATGAGAAAAGCTGTGAACCCACAAACCACAATCCATCTGTAATTAAACATTTAGAAAACGGAGCGTGACATGGGGAGTCGAAGAAACAAGAGCAATCCAGCCTGCTGCAGGGTACTGCAGCAATCTGGCATTTCCTACAGGAACACTAACTACAGGCGAATTCCTCATGTACTGGGATTTTCCCCAAGGCTCTCATCTCCCTTCTCCAGCTCCCTAAGCATTTGCAGGTCAGGGATTTCTTTTTATTGGTCTGATCTTAGCAGTGTCCAGTACTCTACTGCTGAGTGGCTGACAGCCAAGGCAGAAGACTCAAGATATACAGGGGGAAAGGATGGTTGGACAAGTGGCGGATCCCCGAGGAATTGTTACATTACCAAATGGATCCAAACAACCTTGCCCTGTATTATTATTAGAGATTTCTATCAAGACTTAACACTGAGATGACAACTGACAACATAAACGTTGTATGAGTGGTCACCCGGAAAGCGGGATGTTTGTCTCCTGGGCACTGGCGACGCCACAGAGCTGAAAGCACGTGGCATCACCTTGAAACACGTTGCAGTAAGGCATTTATTCCAACAGAGATCCAATGCTATCCAGCAAGTCAGGGCTCGTGGTCTTCAAGGTCAGGGGAGGCCTGAGACTGGGAGCCCAAAGATGTCACCATCCATCCTGAGCTGACAGAACAAGGCTTCAGGCACACCGCTGATGGACACGTGAAATAAAACCGGCACCACCGCAGAACTCAGGCATTAGGAGGATAACTTAGAGAGTCCAAAAGATTTGGTAGCTAAACATAACAGATTAAGATGCTATATAAGGATTATTTTATCCCAGATTGCTCTCGGCACCTCTTTTTATTCAAAACCCATTACCCACTTGCACTGGGACAATCCACCGTGACACACAAGTTTCCACTTCTGCTTGCTCCCTCCTCAGGCCTCCCTTCCTGCCTGGTTATCCAGGCCATTTGCCCTTTAGCAGAAGGTGCCAGTCTGCATCCTTTAAGTACCTTATTTCCACAGACACCCCAGCTAGCCTGCTGAGTCACCTACAGTTTTCTTCCTACGATTTCTAAATTCCCTGGATACCAGCCATACTCCTTTTAAGCAAGTCCCAGTATCTCTGTACAGCTCATCTCCCCCCACTGACATCCTTTTCGCAAATATACACAGAAATTGCTTTTCAGACTATGCCAGCTCTCTACATTTTAATGCCTGAATTTTGAACTCCAATTCACTTCCAAGTTAGGACTCTCAAAGTGCTTATCTTTTAAACACAGCATTTGCTTCGCTTGTCAGCACTCTCAGTCCTGCTCTGAGAACACCAAACCAGTGGGTACAGGCAAGTTCCCAATTACTGCTCCAGGAAGGATAACAGTGATGTGCTGCAGCTTGGGAAAACAGACAGCGTGCCCAGGACTTCACATGCTCTGGGGCCAGCTTTGGGAGGTAGATGATATGAATGGCTTCTGCATTCCACCCTTTAAGGAGATTTCAACACATATGAAAGTTTTCTTTGATCCAGTGAAGCCAAGTGGACTTTCACCTGCCACTCAGGGCCCTAACCCTGCCTGGCTAATGCTGACTTCCAGCTCCCCTCACCCCTCTAAGAAGGCACCTTTGTGGATCAGCTTACAGGATCACTGGAAAAAAAGTGGAAATTTTAAAATGAGAGCCTTTCCTTTACAGCACGAAGTTGTCAGAAGAGGATTTCTAGAGTTCAGACAGTGAGGATGGGAGGACACTGGGAGATAACAGTTCAAAGGGGGAAAGTTCTGTGCTCTGGTGCTCCCACTCCACAGCTACAGAGAAGCATGGATGGTCAAGGCCTTATAATGGGGTAAATGAAGGAGACCATACATATGATTTCTTTAACAGTTGGACTCAATGATCTTAAAGGTATTTTCCAACCTAAGTGACTCTATATAAAATACTCATTCCCAAAAAAGTATGGATAGGTTGAATCCTCTATTAGAAAAGTATACTTAAACTATCAAAACTTAAGAGTACTTAAATATTTAGCATATTGAGCATCACTATTCATAGATGGCTCTAGGAGAGGGTCCACATGGCTCTGCCTCATCAATACTCCTTTTCTGATTTATCACGGCTGCTGCACGGACACCGTGTTTGAACAACAGCTTCTCCAAAGACTTCATTTGCTCCCAACACAGAGACTTTCCTTCTCTCTCCAAAATGCTGCTCTAGTAACCTGGACATATTTCTCAATATTCTGTTACATGGCCACCTTCTTCCTCAGAGGTCATCTCATCCCATCACACTGTTAAACAATATAAAGCTTAATTCCATTACCACAATGCACTAATCCAGCCCAGGACCTTCCTGTGCACCTCCCTCAGGGATACCTTACAATTAGCAATAGCCATAAGGAAGCTGGGAAACAATGAGGAAAGACCCAGCTCCTTAATCATAGATTTGAAGCACAAATATCAAAACACTAAAGAGCAATTTCAGTGTAAAATCATGCCGGAAAAAAAAAGTCAGACTGGAAAGTTCTGTCTTAAAGGGGTAAATTTATTCCTAGACAATTCAACCTATTAAGCATTTAAAGACCCCACACACAAACAAACACATATGTCCTTTTACATTTACCTCTGGGATTACACACCACTTCCAGCACAGCTTGACCTGCACAGTGAACAGAATGTAGGATGTTCTGTGCAGCAGCTGAGAACACACCAAATGTAAATGGGGGAGAGAGCAGGCCAGAGGCTCCTCCAGACAAGTCTCCAAACTCACTTCTTAGGCACTCAGAGCTAAGAAAGACCCCGAAACCGTGAGGAGAAGGAGCAGCTCTGAATAAAAGAGGGTTTTGTCCTTGGAGACATAATTTCTCAAGATCCCTAAATTCCCAGTAAATGGCAAAAGTGGTGCCTGACAATGATTCCCACAGGGTAAAAGAAAGAGTCCTGCCATTTGCCAGGGAAATGCACCAGCAGTGCAACACTTACCTGTGCTGTCCCAATGATGATTCCCAGCACATCATCCTGACCTTGAGGTGGCCTGTCCAAAAGCTAAATCCAGATCCTTAAAACTCACACCTGGACAGAACCACAGGGTAGCTGGCACTTCTTCAGAGTGGCACCTGCACCAATTTCTACATCTGAGCAGGCGCTGCCTCCTGAGAGAGCTCTTCTTAGGAGCTGATTTGGAAAACAGCTGCTTTAACCTATTGGGTCAGTTTTTGTCCAAGAAACCTGGCACAGCATGAGAACAGTTATCTGAGCCTTTTGGAGGGAAATGAGTTTTTCCTGCCAGCCCAGCTGGGTGCAACATAACACTAGTGGGTGTCACAGCTCCCCACAGGGCCCAGCAGCTCCTCCTTTACAGGGCCCTGAGGTTAAAGAGGTTCATCCACACAACTTCGCTGCACATCCAGAGGTACATCCAGATCCCTCCTTCCTAGCCAGTTGCCAGAACTGCTGAAGAAAGGAATTTAGTGCCTTGTCAGGGCGCAACAGGCAGAAGAAGCGACTCTCCTCTGTAAATATCCAGGCTCCGAGGCTCCGGTGGCTGACCTCAGCTCTTTGGGAGAGTACAGCCAGAGAGGTGAGTGTGCAGGAGAGCAGCTCCCATGATAACCCTGACACCGAGGAAGGAGAACATGATTCCCTGATGTGTCAGAACTGCCTCAGCTTGGCTGAATTCCTAAGGGATTGGGAGGGGGAAACCACATGCACAGACACCTCTTCAAACTAGTCAGATAAGCCCCACAGTAGTGGGTGGCTCAGGTATTGTCACTTGAACCACTTATGGGGCTGTAGCACCTGGGGATTTAATACCTGGTGCCTCAGGAGAGACTGGCCCATGCAGAGCAAGGGCAGACAGGCACAGGTACTGCCTGAAGCTCCCTGTGTGCCGCTCACCTCTCAGCAGTGAGCTCAGGAGCACCAGAGAGGGGATGCTTTCAGCTGCTCCTCTTAGAGTTGGATGGATTTACCTGTCACTAAGAGATGTCAATGAAACATTTTGGAATTCACTTCTTAAATTTAGTGATGGGCCCAATTGATTGGAAGGAAGATTCCCATTGATTGGAAGGAAGAAAGAGAGATAAGCTAGTGCAATGGGCAGAGAAGGTGCCAGTGGCAGAGACCACACGCCAATCCCACAGAGACCAGACACAGAAGAACACCTTGTCAGGGGGAAAAAAAAAAAAAACCAAACTACTTCAGCTCTCTTCTCCAGTGATATCACAGGTTGGGAAGAATCAATCAGGCTTTCAAAAACCTAAGGCTATAAACAGTGAAATACCTTAGTCATCATATCATTAATGTACAGCTTTGCACAGTGAGAAAGCTTCTTAGTGAGACTTCTCAACCTGGTATTAGGTGTACGAAAATACATCTTGGGATTCTGAGAACTTAAAATTACTTTCTCTGTTAACTCTACTCCTGAGATCCTTGATGGAAAAGTACATCAAATGTTTGCTTGGGCTTTAAATGCCATCCTGGCTCAAATCTGGTTCATGAAGCCCATCTGGATGTTGCTAATTTCCTGGTTAGACATGGACTGTACATCACAAAAAACTAAGATTTCCCCTGTTGTCTATGAAAACAGGGGAGAATTACACTCATCCTTTTGTTCTAAAGACAGTTTCAGTGTTTTAAATACTTAAATATCATATTTACAGCTTTATAGCTTTGACCTTCATTAAAAATGTAATTCCTTACATGACAGACTTGATTTTAGACCCATCCTTTGGAAGCTGTTTGTTCATTCTGGGGAAGACATAACTAACTAAACTTATAGGTGGCCTGAAGCAATGGAGATGAAGGAGGACACTTGGATGCAACATCTGGTAGTTGTCAACACATACACACAGTGCAACAGCACCGCAAAACAAACCTTAAGGCAGAACTCTCCTTTACATCAGACAGTTTCTGTCACTGCATTAACCAGGAGGATCTTTCCACCTCCCTCCTGTGTCCCCTCGTACAAAACAGCTCCAGGATTTTCCCACGTGACCCTATTCTGGGAGCAATCGTAGCCAGGATTCAGCTGGTCAAACAGTGGTACTGAGGACCTTTCAGTGGCTGACCACGGGTTGGGTTATCAGGTTCCCAGAAACGATGGAAGAAGAAATTCTCCCCCTGACAAGAGAGGATCAGGGAAGATTGTGCCTTTCCTCAGAAATGCAGAGGGCTGTTGTCTGGCAGCACTCTTGGTGTTCTTCCACCTCACATGTTTTCCTGTCCTGCAC
Organism: Myiotriccus ornatus; assembly: GCA_036023395.1. Classification (NCBI taxonomy): domain Eukaryota; kingdom Metazoa; phylum Chordata; class Aves; order Passeriformes; family Tyrannidae; genus Myiotriccus; species Myiotriccus ornatus. The sequence continues at coordinate 17,073,977 of JAYRBT010000023.1, forward strand.
AGATGCAGAATGACAGCAAAGCTCCCAATCTCTGATCCCGTAGCATACAGGGTTTCTTGTGATCTCCATAGGTATTAAAGCTTTAATAAGAGTCTTGAAGGTGCCCTGTGGCTTGCAGGGGAACGGGGTGGATAATAACTCTGTGTCCTCCTGTGTTAAATACCTGTTTCCTTGTTGCCTGTGATTGATGGATAATGACACAATAGTCCACACAGGCATGCCACCCCCATTTTCCACTGCAATAATTTAATTTCCAGACAAGAACATTAACAGCCCAGTTACAGTCAAATGGAAACAGAAATTCACAAATAAAAATTGCTGCCTGCCAGAGCTTTGATCTTGCATCTTCAAACCTGAAACATCTGAATTTAATCTTTTACATGTGTGAGCCTCATAACCCGAGCAGAAAATAGCAAAATTCAAGGTACTTTTTTTTAATGCACCTCAATTCCAGGTAGCCAAACTTCCAAGATTTACATTGAAAAGGTCTGACACAAGCTCAGCTGGGAAGAAAACAGACTAAAATCAACATCTGAATGGAATTCCAGCTCTCTATCATAATCACAGTTATACAAAAAACATACTTAATTTCTGCAGAAAAGCAGGCAGAGAGTCTCTTTGAAGAGAAGGAAACGGTGCCTTCCTTAACCCCAGGGAGTGTGCAGTCTGTCATTTTTTTCCACCTCGACTCAATCTTTTACCTTCCTGTTCCCGCAATCCAACACCAACAGCGCACCAAGGAACGGAAAAGCAATTGCTGCTAAGATAGCACAGAAGAATGAACGAACAGTTCTGAGACTGGAGCTCACAACAACGACTCATCAAGTGAAAACTGCAACATTTTGGTGTGCTCCCACTTATCAAAACAGTCCAGATGGAGTCCTAGCATTATAATCTGGCTCGTATGCTTGTAAAACATATCTGGTGTTCCCCTCGACGTTACTAGAATTGGGCTAAGAAGGACTTGTTGGACTCAGCCCAGCAACTTGTGTTGTCTCATTCACGATGACGGGTCTTGTGCAAACCACTATGGCAAAACCGTGAGAGAAAATGGTCTTGCTCTGGAAATGAAAGTTATGGTGCACTCACTGAGATGCCTTGAATCATGTAAACTGAACCCACACAGACATTTCCCCTCTCACTGCCTGTTCATCTCCCTTAAGACACTTCAGTCATATCATCGGCACCATCCACTTCTAAGAGTACAGAGGGAATTTCTGAGAGTGCAGCTCCAGTTCTGTTAGTCACCAGCTTACTTAAAGGATGACTTCAAAAGCATCAAAGCAAATTAGTGGCTTGAGTCCTACTACTTTCATACAGGAGCTTGATCAAGGGATTTTACATCCTAATCCAAAATCCCCTTCTGACCACGTACACAACCTATCAATTGCAGCAGCACACGATCCGTCCTGCCACTGATTTGCCACATTCCTTTGAAGCACTTTGAGGCTACAACGATACGCACTTTTCAAATGGTTACTCAAGGATATATTTAGAGTCTCTACAGATCTTCATAGCAAAATCAACTAATCATGAATGCAAGCACAATGAAAAACCAACAAGTGAGGATACGCAGCCAGCAGTAAACCACCACTCTCCGTTTAAAGGTGAAATTGCACCTCTACGTAGCATCTATGACTAAGATTTCCTCGATGTCGCACCACTATTCCATTAACACCTTAGGAGGAAAGGACCTGACAGCTACATGACAGGGTGGCATTTGTATCCTGCCCGTGCATCCAAGGACTACTTCCAATCCTTCCTAGCTCAAGGCAAAATCTCACCTACAAAAGAATCCAAAGGATGAGTGTGCCAGATGCCACATCACTCAGGAAAACGCTTCGCGTGCTGACGGTGACCGAAACAAAGCCATTTCTTAGGAATGCTCTGTCAGTGGGGGCTCTACAACACAACTTTAGCCCTATGGAACGGGCAGAGAGCAGACTTATCCATCGTACACATCGCACTTTGGATTCACAAGCAGAAGTTTTCAAGTCCCCCCCATTTTTTACAACAGCCATGCTGGGCATGACCAAAGCTCCAGCTGTCCAACAGTGGGTCCTCACTGAGAGCCAACAGTGGAGTGAGTATCCAACCCTTGGCTGCCCGACAGCAGTGAGTGATGCACTGCAAGTACAGATTTATCACATCATACCATCAATCAACTGGAAAGGACTGGACACTTATCTTGTCAACCACCCGTAGATCAAGTTATTCATACAAATGTCAGGAAATCACAACTATTCCCTCGAGCTTCTGGCATTGTAAACAGAACATCCATTCCAACAGAGAACTTGACTAACAAGGAGTTTACAATCTACAGGAAAAGAATGGGTATTTCAGAGTAACCATCACACAGATTTGTTAGTGTCAACAGGCAAAAAATCCCCGCAAACCCATCACCAAAAAAGAAATGTGCAGAGGCCAGAGCAGTTTCATTTTAGAGAAGGGCAGGGAGGGATGCTTTATGTGGAACAACTTATTTACATAGCAGCCCAAGCCAACCTCAGCACAGAATAGATAATTCTGTAATATACAGCAATATTTGAGTCCTGAGATAACACTGCTGGGCCACACATCCCCAGCAACAACAAGAGAGACCAAGGAAGTCCTGCTGAAGCATTTGCTGCCTGCTCCAGGCAGCTCACCCAGAAGCTGTTCAGTGGGACAATCCCACTGCAGAGCAGCAGTTCAGCAGCAGCAAACACATACTACCCCCATGACATGGGTAAGGTGAGGCTGAAGGAAAAAGGACAGGATTTTGAGTATGAGCAGGGAGGTAGAGGGACGTGGCAAGCTGGGAATCACACGAGTAGAGCAAGAAGACGCAGCTTCACAACTCTCCCAGTGAAAAGTGAACTTATTTTAAAACATTTTGCGTAGCATACTTTGCTTCCTGAGGCAAAGCAGGACAGAGCTGCCAAGAAGGAGGTTGTAGTTTTTTTATCTGGGTAGGGCTAGAAAAAACTCATTGATGGGCAGCTACCACTGGCTGAAGGAAGAGTGTGTGAAGTCTCTGGCAGAAAATCTCTTACAACCTTCTGTGCCAGAGGAAGAGGGACTAAGAGGATTCACACAGCTTGAACAGCTGAAATGACAGAAGATGTTGAGATGACAGAAGAGAAGGTCCAGAGAAACATTTTCAGTACCAGAACTTTCTGGGAGTTACATTTCACACCAAAAGCCACCCTTCTCTGCACAAAAAAGGTCCCTGCAGCATACAGATAAACATCACTTTATCACAACATCCCTGCAGGATACACACATGTACACCCACACACTCAGCCCTGTCACAGGTCACTGCAGGGAAATCCAACTGCTTATTCACAGGCAAGTGTCTGTCCAGCACTAGGAGCTTCCCACTGCAGACTTTCATACTGATCTCACAGGCTTAAAACTCCAATTAAATGCCAGTTCGATGGGGTGATTAGTGAGACACAAGAGGGAATGAACAGATGATTGACTCAACACGTCAAGCCTCAGTGATGTAAGACCAGGCTGAGCTCGTGACCAGGTCACACACTGAATCAGACACAAAAAAACCCCCAAATCAGCTCTGCTGCCTGGAAATCCACTCACCCACTAGCCTATGGAGGGAACTTTCCATAGGTCAGGTGGCTCATAAAAATTCCTCCACAATGTGCATGTTTCCCAAACCATTAGGATGTTTATAGAAGAAACACTGTGTAGGTGTAGGTATACAAGCCTTTTCTCTCTCTATACACATGCTCCGAAAGGAAATTCTAGAAAACCACACAGTCAAAAGCAGGACAAGCTTAACAGAGTTAAAAATGTGCAAAGCTACAACATGAACGAAATCCACACACCTAATATGCAACAAGAAAAGCAGAAGATAACGTCAGCTGGTGATCCAAGGAGAGCAGATCAAAAGCAAGCACCCTCAGCCTGACACACAAATGGATTTCAGTGTATTTGTGGACACCCTCAACTGCCACTACCACCAGCCTTGACTGCAGGTTAAAGCTAAAGAGATGGACTGACACTGTCAAGTGGATAAATGACAGATACCAGACAGCCCATGAAAATACATTTGAGGCGGGTGTCATCTTCCATTACAGGGGGCATTTGGCAGATTCTACAAAAAAATGCCAGACTCCACAGCTCAGCACATCCTATCAAAAGGGAAACAATTATTTTTCATGTCTGGACACACATTTTCTCTTACAAATCACAACACACTTCTTGCACCACAGGCTTCAATAAATACTCCTCGGCTACAGGTCACAGGAGAAGTTCCATTCTCAGGATAACCACATGCTCCTTCTGTATTTAACTGGGAAGCCACACAGAGTTGTGACTTCTTACTGCAAATGTTTTCAGGACAGAAAGTCCTAAGCTTTGCTTGCTTGTCACAGCATCTTGTGGATTTTAACACCAACAGCTACAGCAAAAAGCCTGTGAAGTCTGATCTGCACCAGAAGCTCTGTTCACACGGAATGCAGAAAGGCACTGCAGTGAATGGATACAACGGCTCAGAGCAGCAGGAACACTCAGTTGATGCTTCCAGGTCCTCAGGGGTGAGACATGCTCAAGTGAGCACCCACAAAATCCAGTAAGAATTCCTCTTACCCTCCCCAGTAAGAAACAAGCAAGGAATGGAGGTATCACTGTGCTTGGCAAGCTGAACCACGACAGCGCTGCAGGGGAACTGCTCTGACACGTTCCATCTCAGTGCAGGAAGTGGAATGACCACTCCAACACATGCCTGGAGACCTCCACAATAATTTATGATGTATGTATTTTTAAAAGTTCATGCTATAGCTCTTCTCTTGCCCTCTTACTTAAGAAACAGGAGGAAAGGATTACAAAGCTGTTAGTTACTAGCAACAAAAGCCAGGAAATATTCACGTGGCCAGCGTTGCTAAGTTTGAGGCCTGAGAGGATTTGGAGACAATACTACAGAGTCAGTGAGACAAACCATTTGCTCCTAAGGTTAAAAAAAAATAATCTTCCTGCTTCTGTATGTGTAACAATCACCTCCATCTCAGTGAAAACGGTAAACTATCCAGACAGCAGAGACAGGCTCCCTCCATTTCTCCTCCTCCGGCTGCCTTTATGACACACGACAGTACACGAAGGGTACTTCACGTCCCACCTGATTTTCTCACACCCAGTAACAATCTTGTTGTGTCTGTCTCTTCTACAGATGAAGGAGTGCAAAGAGATCCCAGCGCATATGGAGAAGAAGAGCCATGGGATGTATTCCCGAAGTTGCTTCCAAGAAGCCAACCTGATGCCCCCAGACAGGAGCACTACACCTACTACACCAGGGTGTCAAAAGGGTGCCAAAGAAAACACAGTCAGACAAATGCCACACCACCAGCCTTTCAAAAATGAAAATAGAGGAGGGAAGGACTATTTAGGAGAAACTATGTGACTCAGCAGACAGAAACCCCATCTTCCATTCAAAATACCTGTCCCTCCTCAAGGGAAAAGCAGCTCCTCACAGACAGAAGAGAGGTCTCACACTACTTAAATGACAGCCAGCATGCAACAAAAGGCCACCATGAGCATCATCAACCATGAGGCTGCAACAAGGGCTGCACCCGGGTTCTGCACAACTCAACAGCCCATCTGCCCTGCTGGGGCAAAGAGCCCCCCAAAGCCAGGAGGAGAGCCAGCACTTGGTGCCCAGCACCTCCACACTGGGAATAACAGCGACCCAGCACCTTTCACACACATTAGAGGAGACTCTAGAGCTGGAATAAATTGCCAGTGCAACAATCCACAAAGCAAAGCAATTAATAAGGGGGATCTTGTCATTACTTTAGCTGAGGCAATTAATGCAAGTGGAATGAAACTCTCCTCAAAAATTAGGGCAACACAGAAGATAGATGTTTCCTTATCACAATGCATGTAAAAAAGTCACCTCACATCTCAGTGGTCACACACACATGAATGTGTCACATTACTGAATGGAGGGAGTTGACCTGGTAAACCTGTAGTTCATAAACTTGGGAATGATCTTAAGTGGGTGCCAAGTAAAACAAAAGGATTTCATGGTATGGAGATTAGACAATATAGGGACGTAGAAAATTGTTCTTCAGGCAGGGGCAGTTCAACAGGCATCAAACAGCATCCAAAAATGCTGGTTTTGCACAAGCTATTTATTCCCAGTTTGCAGATGCCTGAGAAAGAGGCAGGTTGACTAGAGAGGGACCAGGATGTCATTTGCTATTTATGCTTTCCCAAGTGACTGAGTTTGACAGGGGTAGCTGATAACCTTCTGAAAATAACTGAACTATCAAAGAATCTGTGTCTTAGCTAGCACAGGTTTTGCAGCTTGCAGAAATGCAGACTGATTCTCAATCTAAGGAGACCATCTTAGAACTCTACCCTGGAAGTCATTAAATGGAATATCTATTCTCTAAGGAAAACTGAATTCATAACTCCCTTTCTGGATATCTCTATTTGGCTTTAACTGAGAACTTAAAAGTCACCTATCTTCCCTTGCAGTATGTCAGATACAAATCTTGCTAGTTTTTTTATTTAAACAATTAGGAGGGCTCTTCTTCATGTTCAATCACAAGCAAATTAGAGAAGTTAACCCATGTGGGGCAATCCAGAGGTTACAGGTCTCCTGACCAAATGCAAATAGCTTGGGTCACCCCAAACCCCACATTTCTAACTTCACTAATTACTAACTACTGTGGGTCTAGTGAAACATCATGAAGACTGGCACATGCAGGCTTTGGAGATGATCCTCTCCCAACACTCCATCTTCCAGGTCTCCTCTGCACACACAGAGACACGTACAGCAGGAAGAAAACTGGAAGACTTCACACCCTGTCACTTTTTTACTGGTGGAGTGCATGGCTGGGACCACTACCTCTGCCAATAGCAGGGTTCTGCCAGCACCTGCCTGAATGTTGGAAGGGAACCACAGGAAAACATTCCCCAGCCTGCCTGCTGCAGCTGCTGCTGGGGAGGTCACTGGAAGCAGCAGTGGAACGCCAGCCACAGCTTCTTCCCATGCACGTGTGTGCAGGGAGTTACTGGGCACCACCAGGAACTCAGTTCAGTTTAAGGATTGGTGCCTGCAGGCTCTTTGCTGTAGCAATGGACCAAACCTGCCCAAATCTACATACTCCAAATAGGAGAAGGGCCAGAGCAGGCACCAACAATAGAAAAAAGAGGTATTCCCAAATTCCTGGTACTTGGGGATTGCTCTTGCGCAGGGAGATGTTATTTCATGTCAGCAGAATATTTGGAGAGGCATTTGGTTAAAAGGAATGTCATCTATAATTACAGATTCCCCAGTGACAACAAAATAAATTGGGAATTGTAGCAACACTGAGGGGGAAATAGAAGTTGTCACTGATGGTAAAAGTAATAATTAATTCCGGAGCCTTCTCTCTCTATGCTCCTCACACCACCCTGGTGGGAATGTGCCAGGCTCTTTCCCAGCAACAGAATTATTTCTGTAAAACATTTTTGTAAGTTGCAATACCTCTGTAACTCAAAATAGAGGCAAATGCAAGTGCTTAGTGGGACCTTTGAAACCCCAGCTGTGAAGACTCATTAACTGTAAGTACATTTTTGCAGATGCACAGCTCTGAATCTGACTCATAACTCTCCTCTCATGAGAGCAAGACCCAGGATTCAGGTAAAAAGGCTTAAGATAATTGATACGGATTCTTAGTCAGGCAAATTAGAAGGAAGAAGGCAGCAGAGAGGAAACTTAAGGGATGTAGTGAAGGAAGGGGGATCTCAGTCATTTAGTTGGTTTTGTTGAGTGATCCACCACCTACAGTTCCAAGGCACGGGAAGGGTGGTGTAGGATGGGAACCTGTTTTATCTAACAAATTTTATGCATCTTGGTCTTGTATGGTGGACAACAGCTCTAGCCTTAAATACCAGGTCAGAGTAAAGGCCCTCCATGGGTACTTACTCCCTGGGGATTTCAGCCATTTTGTCCTTTTAAGGGAACTTTCAGGTTTACCAGGCTCAACTGCACAGAGGGTAGTCCTCATGTCTGCAGCTCCCGTTTGCCAAAGGATGGGATAGATATGGGGGAGATGCACAATAAGCATCTCTCCCACACACAAGGCATATGGAAAAATGGAGCCTGCAAGTCACAGTTGACTCAGAGCTGCATCCAGAGGCCTCACCTACAGTCACATGTGCATGTGTGTGTGCACACAGACGGGGGAAGAATCCAATGCTAGCAGAGCTCTTCCCAACCAGATTGCAGTGCGAGTACAGAACCATCAGGGTCAAAACCTGCATCAGGAGTCTGTCAGCCACCAGCTTCTGACTCCAGCCAGTGTGCTGACACACACCAGGGAGGAGGGCACACCATTTGGTGTCAAGCAGCTCCTTCCCACTGCCATTTCTAAGCCTTGTACAAGATTCTGGTAACAGCATTTAAACTGCGGTGTTGTGTATTATACAAGAACAGATCTTCCTTCACAAAAACCTCATAGGCTTTCCACCACCCCACCAAAAAAAAAGTAATTAAAAATCTTCTAGCAGCATTGACCGAATTGTAAAGCAACCTGGTTGGCTTCCATGCATCCGATGGCCTCTTCCAAGAGTGAAAACTCCACGCAGACATAGCCATAGTCGTAACCTGGGGACAGCATTTAAATACAGACGGGAGTCATGTTAGTGCCTTGTCATAAAGAAAGCCACAATTAATATTCAATTTCCCTTTCCCTCCAATGACAAACCCTCTAACCACCACCCCTCTACTCCAGAATAAAAAAGAAAGAAACCAGGGACTGGCTGGATGATGATTAACTGTGCAGTTTATCATGAATGTTAATAGTACAGTGTTCCCACTTCCCCTTACACAACCCAGTGACAGGCACACCCTTCCTTAGCGCAAGAAATAATTGCTTTGTTGGTTTTTTAAGGCATAGTGACTTTCCATTGCCAGTTTCACATTTTGTGCTACCTTGGAGGCAGTGCTCTCCAAAGTAAGTGTTGATAAATCATTTCCAAGTACCTTGCTGCAAATGTATTTTACACGAATAGCCAGCATTTTAATTGGGCAATATTTCAGAAAGAACTAACACCATTCCTTTGCTGTTTTTCCTTCAACACCTGCTTACTTTCTGAAGTCCAATCCCTTGCATTATGAAAAAGTACAGAGTATAGCAGAGCAGGAATGAGAACTCCAACTTTCTCATTTTGGTATGGATGTTACTGCACATGTAACAAGAGGGTGTGAGAGCTTTAAGTTTAGATTCAAGAAACTACTCTAGTTTCTTTCCTTTCCTCTTCTCACTGCTTGGAAAGCTGTCATCTCAGTCGCTGCAGAAGGATGCACTGATTTTAACTGTGTACTCCAGTTACCTGCACTGAAATATGTCCCAAAGCAAAGTGTAGGGTGAACACTACACAACCTAAGACCAACTCAAGATCCATCCTCGATGTTGAAGCTATCTCCAAAAACTGGAGCACTGAGGAACAACCAAAAGTCACAACCTCACCCTTCACATGCCAAGGCCACCTCACTCCAAAAGAGTGCTTTCCAGATGACCGTGGCCAAGATGCTCCTACACACAGACACACAGTGAGAGGACAGGCGTGGCTCCCTCCTCCTGCTGCTCTTTTGGTGGGTTTGGAGTGAGACGAAAGCCGGTCTGCATACGATTTGTACCATTTTAGGAACCTAAATGTCCTGGCGGAGAGCTTGTCTCCTCTCCTTAAGATGCACATTTTAATTCTGGTATCTTCAAACCAGGTTTATATCTGGCTCCTATTGCTTCAGCCCCTCACCTTCCATGGGAAGGTAACTCCACCCATGCTTCTTTCAGACAAGGCATTCCAGCCTGCTGGAAAACCACCCCCACCTCCCCCAAGTCTATGCCAAAGACATTTGCTACACTCTCTAGTTTTTCCTTCTCTGTTTCTTTACATCTTTGCACTTTACCACATCAGAAACAAGGCCACACAAAACTATTTCATCATCAAACTCTACTGATTTTTAATGCTTTTTTATTCTGGGAGCTCTTTGCACGCAGTTCTAACAACACAATTCTGACTTTGCACCTTTGCCTTTAATAATGAGACTCCAATTTGAATCTAGCACATCTTCCACATCACACAGGAATTTATTCCCCTTTCCCATATTATTTTAGTCAATATAATTACACTAGAGGGAAATTTATCAATTTGGGTGCTTTTCAGCTCAGTGAAAGATGGAGTCTAGCAGCACAGCATCTGTGGTGGAAGGCAGCTAAAGCCACTTGATACTCTTACATGAAGTGGGCACCTGGAACTAGAGGTATGGTTTCAGCTGGCAGGATCGACTGAAACAAATTGATCCAGCTGTTCCTGTAGCATCCATTCTGCCCTGCAGCAAAGCCACACCGGATCACATTTTGCAAATGAAGGAGTTCTCTCTGCAGAAGGCAGCTGCTCTCCAGGAGCAGTGCTGCCCCTTGGTGGGAGACTGTTCTGCATTCTGGGCAGACACCTCTGCTACTTCACACGCAGCGTGCGGCCTCACATGGTACACTTTAAAGTCTTACTCAAACCCAGAACTCTTAAGTTGCTTCTTTCCATTCTGTTTAGCAAAGAGCTGCATGAGTTATATTTGTCAGCCCATAAGGCTCCTGATTCCCCTTCAGAGAAGGTTTTTGAAAGCTGCTGTAATCAGCAAGGATCAGGGCACTATCTTACTTCCATGTGTATGTGAAGCCAGGAATCTCCTGACAGAAAACAAGATAGCAGAAGTTTTCACTCTATTTGCTCTGCAACAAGAGGACGTTTCCATCCCAGTCCTCACGAAGAGAATGAGTGGTTTAGACATGGATTTAATCCAGCATGACACAACTGTGAGTGCAATGCTGAATGTTATACACATATACAAAAGCTCAGATGCTTGTAGGAATATAAGCCAGAGGACCATTCCAAACATTATATGGAGGCAGTTAAGGGGAAGCCCAGCACATTTCTCCTTCTGCACTCTCCCACCTCTGCTCTCCCCCACCCAGCTCATAAACACAGCGGTAGTAACATGTACAAAAACAATAACTGTGGCCCCGTATCCTGCCAAAAAGCAGCTTCAGGCCAGACGTTGGTCTCTTGTGGTCGGGTTGCAGAGGGACGCAGCGTTCTGGAATTCACTACGAGCTGTCCCTGCACAGACAGCACCGAAGTAGTGATGCAAGAAGAGAGCAGCCTGGAGCCACTGCTCCGCTCCAAACCGCTGCTGAAGATGTGCGGGGGCTTGACACTTTCCCCCGCCCCCAGATTCAGAGCTTTGCGTGGATCTGACAAGCACACTCAGGATGTGAGAACTACGGAGTAACATCAGCCTTGGGCGGCACAGCACCCCCGATCTGCCCCCTGCCCCAGCTTCACCAGAGCATCCTTCCATTTCAGACCATGACTGAAATGGAGGCCTGTGAAACAAGGGCACCGCACCTTCAAAACGCGGTATCTGCTGATTTTTCCACAATCACATTAATTGTAGCACAACACTTGAAACAAAAGCAAGTGGCCTGAGGCTGGTTCTAAAGGGGGAGCAACTATAGAGGCTCCTGCCACCAACTGTTGTGCCTCTTCCCCACCTCCTCCATAGGGCTTGTTCAAGCTCTGTGTGGCAGCTGCTGAGCTTGGATATTTCTATTTCCAAAACCTTCACACACACTTTGTCTGTCAGAACACAGCAATTCAGCTGCTGTTACCAGAGACAGGGCAGGGGATTTTAACAGAGGCGTAGGGACAGGCATCTAGTGGCTGGAACTGGTTCAGTAGGCATCCCAAGTAAGCTGTGCTCCCCTGTGAGTGAGAGTTCTCAGACACCCACTGGTATTTTACTGCTATGACCAGGAGAACCAAAGCAATCAAACCAGCAAACAAAAACCACCGCTGAAGATTACAGTGTGGTGGTTTTGACTCTAGGTGGCCTAACTGCACATGTAAGGTTTCACATGAAGATATCAATCTGGTATCTTCACTTACTGGTTAGCACAGCACTACAGTTTCAGGATCCCCAAGAAAGTAGAACAGAGCAATGATTTGCAGAAGTATTCGTGATCAACACAGACTCTGACAAAAAGGAAAGATCAGTATTTCCCCCACGCAACCTCTGAGCATGCTGCAGCACAGCTATGCTGTCCAAATGACCTCTCCAACAGGAACAGCCCTCCAACACTTGAATTCACCCAGATTTTGGCCCTAGCATAGCCCTAAAACATGCATGTCCTCATCTCCCCCCATGTTTTAGGTCAACTGTGTAAAAGAACTCTTGTACCTTATTTAGCTACTTCCCCTCAGCTGCACAAGCCTACAGTACCACAGGCTGTGTACGACAGGCGAAATCAGAACACAAGGAGAGTGAGCACATAAGACCCAGGGGACTTCTGCTTTCCCTTAAGTGCTTCTATGTATACACAATCCTTCACGGATGCTCCCAAAGCATGCTCGGCTGTTTTCTGCACTGAAAATGGGCACAAATGCCTAATACTTAGGAGTAAAGACACATTTAGAGCTCCAGAAAGCTGCTCTGCAAGTACTGGAATAAGGAATATTCTGCCTCTGAAACAGATGTGTTTTAGCAAAGTGAATTTTGACAGCAAATGGAGGGTCCCTGTTAGCATGCAATGGTTTGGATAAAATCCTGAAAGCTTGCCTTAAAATTACTGTTCTTTGGCATCAGAGATAAAGATCAAAGACTTGGGATTTAAAATAAGACTTGTTTCTATACACACACAGTTTCTACTGTAACAACTGACACATAGTAACGTGTTACTTCATGATAGTTTGTTATATCAAAGATCTAAATAAAGGAAAACCATAACGTTGTTCTCACAGGGGCTGTAAGCAGTGTGAAGACATAAAAAAAAATATCTCTGGAGTTTTAGGAGGCCAAACGAAAAGACCATGTAGTGACAGCAGCCCTGTCTGTGCCAAAGCAAAGATAGTTTTGGAAAGAAGGCAGGATGGCAGCATGACAAAGGCATCCAACCCAAGAGGCGGTCCAGCGTCTGGATTCTAGGAGTGAGCACGCAGTCAGTCGTGTCACTGCACACCCCGACAAGCTTAAGGCATTAGGTCACCTCCAGTCCCTGGCGAACCAGCACCTGCCCTCTCAAAAACAACTGCGACAAACCCCCGCCTGCTGTGGTGCTACGTGAAAACATTCTCTCTCCTCCGGGTCGGGAAGAAGATGGTCTCGCATCAAAGTAACTCCATGTAACAGGTCGCCAAAGGACACTACACTAACCTGGGCAGTAACCCAGGCAGCTGGGACAGCTGCAAACCTCGTGGAGGTCCCAGCATCTGCCGGGTGGGGCCAAGCAGCCTCAGAGCAGATGGCAACGATGCAGTTTCCATGGACAGAGAGTTTCTCCACCATCCCAACAACACTTCACTTGTGCTTTTTCCCCGTAGGATGAGACAGAACTACCACGGAAGAAAAGCATTTGCCATTTTGTGGGCTTCTAGGACTCTGAGAGGTGGCACATCAAAGCAGAGCCGTGGTCAGCTGCAGAAGCAGGAGATTCTTGCTGCCTGCTCTCTCCAGAGACAGCACGGCAGAGCAGAGTGCAGCTGAGAAAAGCCTCTGCAGAGAAGAAAGTTCTATTGCTCCAAGGGCAACTTCAGCACAAAGTATGGAGTGACTATGAAGGACTTGTACACCCTCCGAAGGAGTCTGCAGTCTCACACACTTTGCAAAGCTCGGGGAGTGGTGACAGGATTGTGCACACTGTTCTCAGGGAATGTGCCATTCTGCAGTTGAAAGGAAGATCTACCTCATCTGTGGCAGATTTTGGCCATGTGCCCCTGACCCACTACACAAGTTTTCCCTGTTTCCTCCGAGGCAAGATGCAGACGTAGGTCATCTGTACTAAAGAGTAAATACCTCATCACAAGCAAATACTGGAAAACACAGTATTTCTCTGTATTTCTGTGCTACGACACTGGACTATTATCAGCAGGCATCATACACTCAGTGCTTCCAGGAAAACAGGAGCTCCTGGACATGCTCGGGAGAGGCTGTACCTGTGCTTATACAGTGGGCACTGCCCTTAGAGCATTGTAGTGCCTTCTGTGGCAGGCAGAGGAAACAAATCTGTCCACACAGTCTGAAAACTTGGAGGGCACTCCCACAGCACGGCAGGGAACGGCGGCAATCTATCTGTGCTAACACAGAAGCCAAAATCATGAGCTCTCTCAATACCAGCTGGTGGATTCTGAGCATCCATAAATTTGTCAGATCTCTTTACTGCACAGATAAATTGGTCTTCAGAGCTACTAAAGCTGAAGAGCTGTACCAGAATAAACAGGACAATCTGCAACAAGCCGTATCCCAAATTCCTTTCAAAGGCTGAGCATTTACAAGCCACACCTGCTGCTGGGAAAAGGCCTGTCACTTCCTACTGTCCCTCTGCATAAAGAACTACACTCTTACACACTCATTCACGACAGAGAACAGCACTGAAACCACAGGAAATGAAACAGAGCTGTATTCTGAAAGGTAGAGCACTACAGTCCATCCTCCTCCCTCCCTCCTGGAGACCAAGACACAGAAAGTACCTGCCTGAGATGCCCTCAAAGGCAGCTCCATAAACTACAAGAACTACCACAGTCAGAACTCCAAATGACTGTCAACCCTTCTTGGCCCAAGGAGGGTAGTTTATACACCAGCAGAGAGGAGAGGAGGGAAAAACACACAATGCCAAGATTGTACAAACTGTACTTTTATTACAGATGAAGTACTACATTATATTTGTACAGAAACCTGGAATCTGAGGAAGGCTGGGGCTTTCACTAAACTTGATGAGAGGACTGGAAGTTCCATATCTGGGAAAGTGTTGCAGACAGGAGCTTGGTTTTAAAGTGCTGTTAATGTGAACCTGGTCTCCAGGATATATGATCTGTCATTTAGCACAAAGGACTCAGAGCAATGAATGCAATGTCAGCACACTGTGCAAAGCCTTGAAGTTTTGCTCTAGAGATGCAAAAGGAATGAGCACCTTTGTAAAAATGGCTACAGCAAGGATTCTGCATGTCAAAAGGGCTGTGAGCATGTTTTATGGATGAATGTATGTGTTGCCTTTTCTGTTGGACAGGCCTTATAACCCTGAACCAAGGGTGATCACTATCACAAACACACTGACTTAGAACAGATTTGTACTTCCTATTTCCTAAGCCACCACATCACAGATAAGGAAAGACAAGCAAGAATGCCCTTTGCTTCCAAGAAACAATGCACTACTGCCCTGAAACCAAGCAAGACAAGCCAAAAGCCTACTGCCCACACAGCTGGGAAAACTGGCAAGGACTGGTACTGATGACCATGGACTAATTCCAGCTAAGTGCTTTTTTAATCCTTGGCAAGGCTATTCTGGCTACAAAGTAGAACCAATTGCTTCACTCAGATGAGCACTGAAGACATTTCTGCAGCTCCTGACAGGTGAGCCCCTGCAGACTGCAGAACTCTGCTGATGAGCAGGGGATCTGGCCTCAAGAAGGAACTCCACGTGTGCTACAGCATCTTGTGAGCTTGTGGATGATCACTTCAGCTCTCAGCAAGTGCCCGAGTCGTGGCTGACATAGCAGTGTGCCACGCAACCTTTGCTGTGCAAAGCACCAAACACAAGACATTATTTGTCCCGTGGTGCCTTAGCACCAGCCTTGATGGTGAGCCAAGATGTCCTCTGAATAATTAGCCCAACAGGCAAGATGCCCCTGTGTGCTACAGACAACCCACAGCATGTTCTTTGTACTAAACCAAAGAATCTAAGTCCTTGTGGGACCTATTCCTAATCTAACTCCTGAGGGTTGGTGCCAAGCTATCTTCATAAGGAAGCCACTAGCTGGCCACAAATCTACCCTTCAGAGGGGATTTCCCCAAGGGCACTGCATCACTCCAGAAAGGGAACAAAAGGACTCAGTCCAGCACAGTTCTGCTGCACACCTCCCCACACAGAGCAGCAGCTCACCTCTCCAGCCCTACATATGGCTGGAAGCTGCAGCACACCGGCCATGGAAAATGGAAAACTTATCCCTACCATGAAGAGATGAACCACGCAAAAACCCGTACCAATTTTTCCAACACGAACTGGAAACTTTTGGACCCTTAGATCATGAGTGTTAGCAAAACATAACACTAAAAAAACCCCAATTTTAAATTCCAGAGGCTTCCTGATATATTTCTGAAACCAGTGATTCACTGTTCTGATACACAAGATAGGCTGCAATACCAGGTAAAAAAAAAAACACAACACCTCTTACAGATTTATCTAAGGGGCTCATTAATATTTAACAGGGCACCAATGCGGCAGAGCTTAGTAAGAACAAGCAAGATAATACAGTTTCTCCTAGGACTTGGCCAAGGCAGTTTAAGTTTAACACAGGGAGGGATAAGGGGGGCAGTTTCCATTAGAGCCAGGTCTGGAGCAATGAAACAAAACATAAATGCCAGGGCAAGAAGGTGGCCAAGCAAGTAATAAAGTACATTTAGTGCCAATAGTACCTGGCAAAACAAAAGCTTTTCAAAACAGAGCAGGCAGCTGCCATAAAGCAGCTCTAAGTTAGTCATGTTTTCAGGTGACACTACATGTCCTGTGTTCCTCCACCACAGGAGGATGCCTGTCCTTTAGCATCAGCCATCCATATCCATGTGGTCATCACTCTGGCCAAAAGCATTACTGCTCTTCAGAGAGCTCCTCCCTGCTCCAGGCATCCCAGTTCCATGTGTGCTTTGCTCCTCAGGCATGCAGAATTGTTTTCCCACATCCCCACCCAGGGTTCAAAAGCGAGTATTTGGAAGGGTCAGAAGAGGGTTAACAAAATTTCTGAAGTGCTGCACTAATTTAGAGGGTATAAAGGGGCTAGGATAGACCTCACTGCTTCTGCTGACTGCAATCCAGCTCACCCAGTCCCTCCAGAGCTCCTCTCTGCCATGGTGAATGTGTCCATTCCCCACCAGGCTCTCCCAGCCCAGCAAAAACTCCTCAGGTTCCCCAGATGGGCTTGTGGAGTGAGATAGAAAAGTCTCACGGGCTGCCAGCAATTTCTCAGGCTTGCTTTTCCTGAACAGCTTTCACAACTGCTGATACCACCCCTAACACAAATCATGCTTGGAAAACACATGTTCCAAGCTTGTCCCACTGCAGACTGTGTGCAGGAGAACAATTTGAACAGAAGGCTCAGAGTACACTTTGTGTTTTCACTTATTACTTAGATACCACTGCAGCATCTTTTAGGAGTGAACAACTCCTAAAGCAGCCCTTTAAGATAAAGATGGCTCCACATGCTTTCTTCTCCAAAACACATATGTGTGTGCTCAGCCAGAGTTCGGGCCACGTCAGACCCTCAAAATAAGACCTCAGGCTTTGCTTATGTTTGACATTAGGCAGGGGAGTGGAAATAAAACCTGATGAGAACCAGGCAGGAGATAATTTTAAAATACGATCAAAATCAAAACCAGTGCAAGGTGTGCTCACATTAAGACTCCTTGAAGGTCGAAAGATATTGGTTTCAAGTTACTGGAAGTCAGCACCGATGCAAGTGCACAGACAGTAACAGGAGAAGGACAGACCCAGGGCTACAAGCAGCCTGGTACTATCACATGCTGCACAAACAGCCCCACAGAGGAGGGACCATGGTGTAAAGCCACATGAAAGCTCTGACCCCAGTGAGCAGGGATAAGCACCTTCAGATGGGACAGGGTTGCTACTGAGCTGCTACTGACAGACAAGCCTTTCCCAGAGAGCTGCTGACAAGTCATCATCGTGAGCATCTCCCGAATCAGGGGGGCATCTGCACGAGGCAGCAAGAGAGGCACCAGGAGATACTGCACACCAAAGCAGCTGATGGTCTTTGAGAAGATTCCACTGTCACCTCAGGGTTTGATCTTTGCAATGATTAATTGCACAGACATAACCAAACACACTTGAGAAAGCAAACTGGAAGATAAGCCAACAATCTAATACAGTTATTTCTGCCAAGGCTTACACACCACGTTGGAAGAAGCCCTCTTCCCCCCACAAATGGATTTGGCACTTTCAGTCTGAACATACAGGCAACAACTAAATCTAACTGATGGAAATTACAAGTAAACATTTTTTAGGGTAATACTATGAAGTCCAACTTTGACATCTTATCATTGTAAATATCTGCCTCTTTGATTTAAATAGAATTACTATGCCACTTCTTAAGGTCTCTCCTTTCACTGCCTCATTTAAAATCTAGCCACCATTTCAATCTGTGGGCTTCAGAGAAAAAATAATCTAAAGAATCAACAGCTTGAATGCATACCAAAATCACACCAGGTATAATAAGAACAGTGTTCCATTCTCAGCACAGCCTTCAGTGAAAATAGACTTCCCTTCACACATACACAGTATGTAAAAAAAAGGGCTTTATAAAGAAGTTGAGCTGCTTTTCCAAGAAAAATCAACCATATATTTTCCCCCAAAACAGAGTCTTGTGAAAGATCATACAGTGGAATCATCACATTGAAGCTGCTGAGATAAGCTTTATGATAAGCGTTATCTTTTTGTGAAACCGATCCAAACCTCACTTATTTCGAGTTAATTGCGTGTTATTTGTTATGGCTGTTATTGTTCTCCCACAGCTGCAGGCATTCTTCTCTGAAACACACTCAACATGCATACTCATGATTAATGTTATTTTTAACATTTCTGGACAGCACTCAAAAATATACAACCCACTCAGACTGGCTTAGCACGTGCTCCCCTGAGCCAGCCATCGAGCTGATACAGCCCGTGGGCCCAGGAGTATCCCAGAGACATCAGTAACCCAGAAGGTTTACTTTTCATTCTCAGGGATATTTACATACAAACCCTACCACAAAAGCATTGTTTAGCCCACGACTGGCCTCTACTTTCAAACAGGCTTAGCTTTTCAGAAGTTATTATGATTCAATTCCACACACTTCTCTAGGATGCTCTAATGTGAAAAGGCTGGATCAATTTTACTACTGCTTCTAGTTACCCAATTGCAAGATGAAGTTTTCACAATTCAGGAAGCTTTTACTGCCCTAGACATATCCATCTTGTGTAAGAAGGATCAGAGAGCTGTTTAAACAGCAGCTGCATTTGCAGCCTCAGGATTTAACGCAAAACAAAGATTTTGGAGCATCCACGTAACCTAGAACAATGTTACACCACTTAAACGACTGATGTTGACAGCTTTACACAGCTCATAAAACGTTAGCTAGTTTTAACTTCATTCCTTGCCTCTCCACAACTGCCAGGCAAACTTTTAAACCCCCCAACTTTGCAGCTGAAGATACAGAATCAGAATGCAGCTTTTGGAGAGACAGCAGAAAACTGCAACCCTCATGTAATAGGTGACCACCCACAGACATCGGAGCTTCTGCACGTAACTTCAGACACTGTGTCTCATCCTGAGCAGCCTTTGAGACTGGGAATGGGAAGGAAGACACAGCAGTTCTCTAATGAGGGCAGTAAGTCCTAATAGCGTACATGGGAAGAGACTTATGAAGAAATTCCCAGTTCAAGTTGATTTATTACTGAAAAAAAATCCCACAACAACTGACAAATCACATCAGCACAGGCAAAAGAGGAGAGTGTTGCAATTACTGTGTTGCAGCCAGTGCCGTGGGGGTGACGACAGCCACACTGAACTATGCTTAGAAAAGAGGAAAAGAAGCAAGACTGACTGTGCCCCTTAAGCTCTGCTTGTTAGGCCAGACCAGATTATGTGACACAGGGATGTTCTTTAGTTCAAAGGTTCGTCAGAAGGTTGTGAAATCTCCTTTGACAGCTTCCAGAAACAAAAATACACTTGAGAAATACCCCATTGCCCCAGTTTCTCTCCCCAGTTACTAAACACATTGGAAGCCTTTATATAATGTATTGACACCAAGCTGCTTCATGTAAAAACCATACTGGAAATAAGAAAAAGCACTGACGAAGGTAGAAGCTTCTGCTCTCCTAGGTTTAAAAAATAAAAAATAAAATACCACTTTCCAGGTATTTCCTACTAGTATTATCCAAACCAATCCCCAGGACTCACCCTGCATTTCCTACCATTGCACATCTTTGTTCCAGTACAACTTTCTCACAAAGCAGCCTTGTAAAATATTTCTTTCTTCAGAGGCTTATACACACTGATCAGAAGTACAGCAGAACTTTATTCTTTGAATGATGAGGAGCATCCAGACTCAGGATTTGGATATGTGCTTATAAAACTTACTTTGTCCTGTTTTTTTAACCTGTCTTCGTACCTAAGCAGGGCACCAGTTTCATGTTACTGAAGGAGAAATGTTAGGATGGAAGAGACTTCCTGAGGACACTATTTGAGCAGGACATGTTCCACAGTAAGACCACCTCAGAAACAAGATTTAGAACAATCCAAAAGGATTTAATAATAATTATTAAAAAAAAACCACTATAAAGGAATTAAGCTGCTGTCCCATGGCTTTACTCTTGATGGCTATTAGAACAGCTTTAGTGTTCTTCCTGCTGCTCCTACCCCTTTCTAGAGGACACATGCTTTACCTCTGAAGCAGCAGTGGGTAAAGCCATCAGTTTTGAGGACAAGAGGACAAACTACAAAACTCTGGGCATTTTCCTTCAAAAATGCCTGCAATTAGGGCACCAAAGTCTTTAACCAAACTACCTAAGTGAGTATCAGTGTAAAAAATACTATTTTGTAACTTGGAACCAGAAGCACTGGGAAAGCATTCTCACCTGAGCTGTAATCTTTTAGTCGCAGGTCCTTCACAGGTGTCCCATCAGGCCCTCGGAAAGCGTTGAGAATCTACAGGAAAAATGAGATCCACTTCATCTCCAAAATCAAACCTCCAATAGCAAGGTACTTGCTAATGTACATTTCTCTCTCTCCAAGACTTCTTTTATTTCTAGGTTGACTCTGTTACAAACTGACACACTTTCCTGATTAAGTTCCGGCAGTACCCGAGAACTGTTACTGAGTTTGGAGAAGTATTTTGGGGTTTTGTTTGAAGTGAGCTCCATTTACAGCACAGTTCAACTGTGCAAAGGTTTATTACACTGGTCTCAGCCAGACAGTTCACCTCTGATCCTTACTTAAGGTCAGAGATGTCCTACCACCTTTAAGAAGACCAAAGTACACAGGTGACTGTTCCGAGTCTTATCATCCTTTGAAGGACAAAGTTCTGCCATGAGTTCTCCAATATCAAGCCTCAGAAGCTGATCAACACAGCTAACCCTCAAAAAAACTGCTGCATGTAGGGGTTCTCACGCCTGGAACTGTCACCAAATAACAACAAAATAATCCCCAAAGTCCTAATTCAAAGTGGAAGATCTAGGAAGGGGAGCTTCTTTCATCTTGTAGCCTAGATCATTTTATTATTTTTTACTAAAACCAGCAGTAACATCTTTTCCATCTTTGTAAGATCTCCTTCAAGCAATTTCAAGTAACTAAGAACAAACAAGTTCACTTAGACACTACATGTCTTCTGAGCCCAAAATAGTAATAACAATATTTGGTATATATAAAGCAGTGATGAAGTAAGGAATGTTAAAGAGTCTGGAGTCAAGCTTCTAGCTATCAACACCCCACATGCGACTGCAGAAAAACTCAGCACTTCCAGACCCCCCAAAAACCCAGAATAATCAGATAAAAGGTAACATTGCAGTGACTTCTAAATCTGGATTTTCCCCTCGGGAAAATGACAGACCATCTGATCTACATTAACCAGACTTAAAAGTGGTACCTTAGAAACCCTTGACAGAAGTTTTTGGATGAGAAACATCCCACTTACATCATCCTTTGTGGCAGTTTCAGGCACTCCTCCCAGCCGAATGAGCTTGCTTGGCTTCACATATTTGGGGCAGGTCCGGTAATCTTGGTCCTTGAGTTCACACAATCAAGATGATTTTACAAATCAGAGATGGTGGCTCACAAGGTACACAAGCAGTAACAAAACAAAGCAGGGGATAATTCAAAGGCAAGGGCCCATAAGCAGGCTGGCTCAAAGCTTTAACCCCTGGGTGAGATTCAGAGAGCTCTGGAGGAGCTCTTCACCTGCTCACCGAGCTGTACAGTGAGATCTAGCTTCAGGAAAATGAAACAGGCAAATCATCCCTCTTTGCGTTCCAGCAGTGGGAGATTGAAAATCTTTCCGAACCAAATCTGGTCCTACATATTTAGCAATTCTCGTTTGCCAAACTGCACTTCTCTTGAGAAGAGAGTATTTCTGAGATAGAAGGGGTGCCCACTAAACAACCTGGAGCAGAGGATGATTTTGGAGAAAGATGGTGAATTAGGATAGAACTGAAGTGGTGGGATATGGACAAAGACACCTCCCCAACTCCTTCCATTCTTTGGCCAACACGCATTTAACAGAAACACTAATTGACAAAACCACCTACCTGAAGGCTCTTATAGGGCCTAGAATCTTTGCTGGGTTTTCCTTCTGAGAAGGACTTGCCATGTTCGTAATCAAACATCTGGTTCCCTGGCAGACGGTGATCCACATCACGATACTCCATGTTCCGGTAGTCTGTGTCTTGCCTTCCAAGGAAATCCAGGTCACCTTCACCCTTTAACCCAAGATCAGAATCGGATCTTTGCTGCTCCCCCCCAGAAAGTTGCTGCTGTTGCTGCTTGTTAGCAAAGGTCTGAGGTTGCTCCTCTTGGTCCTGAAGAGCAGGAAGAGGTCCACGGCTATTTTGGAAGTTGTGTGAAGTGTCATCTTCAAGACCCAGTCCGAGGGATTCCTCTTCTCTGGCTGGTGCTTCCGAGTGTTGAAACTCTCCTTTTTGGCTATCAAAGGGAGTTCTATCTAGAACAAGTGCAGACTCGTCTCTCTTGCTGGTGCTTAAACCAGAGCCCTCTCTTTCTGCTAAAGGTACAGTAGATTGGTTGCGCCTAAAATCTACAAGGCTTTGATCCATGGGAGGCATTTCCCTGTCTGAAAAGTCCATGGGAGGAGCCACATCTCTGCTCCTAAAATCCTGATCAGACCGGGACCTGTGCCTATTTCTGAAGTCTGACGATGGTGCATTCCTGTTTCTGAAGTCCAAATCAGAGGTGCCCACACCCCTGAAGTCCAAATCAGGTACATCCCTATTTCTGAAGTCTGAATAGGAATGGTCTCTCCCCCTGTAGTCTAACTCAGACATGTCTCTTGCCCTGAAGTCTGAATGAGGCCCATCTCGACCTCTGAAATCTAGATCATAAGACCCCCTTCCCCTGAAGTCTGATGGAGGTTCATCCCTGCCTCTGTAATCCATATTATGTGCTTCCCTGTCCCTGTAGTTCATACGGAACGTCTCCCTGTTCCTGTAGTCCCCTGCAGGAATGTCCCCACCCCTGAAGTCCATAGGGGGCCCTTCTCTCTCCCGGAAGTCTCCAGAGTACATATCCCTGCCCCTATATTCAGAAGGGGGTGGCTCCCTACCTCTGAAATCCATCTGAGACTCATCTCTGCCCTGGAAGTCAGATGGTGGGAAATCTCTGCCCCTGAAATCATGGTGGCCCTCCCCACCTCTGAAGTCACTACGTGGTCCATCTCTAGCTCCATAGCTGAAAGAAGGTTCCTCTCTGTTGGCAAACTGAGGATTGAGGATGCCTGAGAGTGCCTGGATATCAAAAGGAAGTGATTTTCTGCCAGAGAAGTTGCCAGAGTGTCTTTCTTGAGCAAGACTATCAAGGGAAGGAGGATATTCCCTGTTCCACCCGGGAGCAAACCTTTCTTCTTGGCTCCCACTGTAGAAATAAAGACAGTATTATTCATAACGTGCTTAGAGTCTGAAATCTACACAGCAGCACATTCTTCTCTACACTTTTATAGAGCTGTGTAACAGTCTAAGATCCGCAGAAGATATTGATGTTTGGCAGTTTAAGATGAGGCAGCATACGACAGATGTGAGAAAGTAAACTTGGGTGCTCCCATTTCAGCACAATTTCCAGAAGCACTCAACAGGGAATACCTGCAATATTAATGGGTTAATGATGGTAGCAATCCACACAGTCCTGCACTGCACACAGCTCTGCAGCTGTCCGAGGTGCCGGCAGCTGGTGTGTGAGGAACCCCATGAGCTTAAGCTCTCCGGGCAGTACGGAAACAACTACACTTACACGTCGTCCTGAGGCACATGAAAGCAGAGGTTACCAAACAGGCTTTATTGACATACTACAAAGACTCATTTATGCTTCCTTGTGCTGGAGTCCAAACTGGCAAACTGCTGAAAGCCACCAGTTCAGACACTGAGGATGCCTCACAGGACTGTGCCAACAATCAACATCCAAGATGTCCCTGAGCTTGTGCCTCCAGACTGTCTTACACCGAGTTCACAACACTATGAGCTCTCCCAGTGTCTGCATAAAAACACTCAGGAAGAAGTTTCCCCTTAAGATAGTTTTTCAAAACCCAATGAGGGCTTTTTTTTTTTTTTTTTTTTTTTTGAGATGGAGCTACTTGATTTTTCATTTAAGCAAGGCTCCAATACATTTTTTAAAAAATAGAATAATACAGTATCAACACATTTTAAAATAACACCAAATGCTACCCGAAGCAGTGGACATTTCCTTAGCAACTACAGCAAGTCATGCTGTACTTCGAGCTTCACTACAGAATCACTCACCACGATTAATTAAAACATACACAGATTTCCTAAGCTGCACAGTCCATTTCACCACCATGTACAACAGTAATTAAAACTTGGATCAAGGACAGCATTCCCCACCCAATGCACTAAAGAATGATGCCGATAAAATCCACTTAAAAATCAGCAGAACAGCACTACTGATGTCATCACAAGACACAATCACTCCCTAATCAATACCATTAGGACATGTTCTGGAGGATACTGGTTTTCATTAGCTTTCTCAACACATTAGACAATTATTTGAAGTATTCTTATTGCAGAAACCCAAGGTATGGCACGAGCAGTACCTTTATCACGCTGATATTCAAGGAACTGAGGTGCACACACAAGCAAAGGATGAAAGAACTATGCACAACAGAGGAAAACTGTAGGTTTTGGTGGCTCCATTTTTATACCCACAGCCCTCTTGCAGATGCAGGGGCAAGTAACAACCAGAGCAACACAAAATAAGAGAAATATCATGCTGTGCAGGTCAGCTGCACATGAGTCTTTAGAACAGTTCCAGTGACATTCAGAAGTGCATTATGGAGGAGTATATGGGAATACAGACTTTTTGCAAGGGCATGTAGCGACAGGACAAGGAGGAATTGGTTTAAACTGAAAGAGAGCAGGTTTAGATTAGGTATCAGAAAGAAATTCTTCCCTGTGAGATGGTGAGGCATTGACACAGGTTGCCCAGAAAAGCTGCGGATGCCCCATCCCTGGAAGTGTTCAAGGCCAGGATGGATGGGGCTTGGAGCAACCTGGGATAGTGGAAGGTGTCCCTGCCCACGGCAGGGAGTTGGAATCAGATGGTCTTTAGGGTCCCTTTCAACCTAAACCATTCTGTGATTCTAATATGGACTTACTAAACTCATGGAAAAAATTAAACTCTCAAAATTTTCATAAAATCCTGTGTGATATCCTGTGCAAGGAAAGTGCCAGGATTTTTGAAGTTATTTTCTTCTCTTACAGGTGTTAATAGCACATAGCACCAAAAGCCATATGGCACATCATCACCTTAGCTCACAACAGCTAAACTAAGTATCACTAGAAAAGGTGGTGAGGAGAAGGAATAGAACTATTAAAAGCAGTTGTTGGTTAAAAAACTAAACTAAAACTTCACAGAAATGCAAAAAGTTACACTGTCAATTAACTTGCCTGTTGTTTGGCAATCACACCTAGCTCCACATGGACCTCACAACTTCTACCAAAACAGTAAACAGAGAGTTCCCATGGCTTACTGTATTTAAGAAAGTTGCTGAAACAAAGGGTACATTCAAGTGCTTACCGAAAAGACCCCATTCGGTTGCCTTGTCGATGGTCTCCCCACATTTTGATCTTGTCTGGTAGGTTTCCAGAAATGGTTAATTCACTCTAGAAACACCCAGACACCACAACCTGTTGAATAAACAACACGACAATAAGCTACAAGGCAAAGAACACATATCACACGAGAAAAAACAGTGCTGGTTGGAAGGGGTGTGTGTAACATCTGATCAGAATCCACAGATATACAAGACCACACTTAGGCATGAATGAATTCAAGTGTCATGTTTCTCCACGTTCAAATTTGCAAGCGTCAAACGACTCCTGAAATCAAACTGTCAATATGGTGGGCAAACAATTTGATATCTGCTTTGATTAACATAGAGCTTTCCAACATACTGTGCTGTCTGACACTATTTGGGGTGCAGATAGAAATGTGAGAACGCCAACCATCTACAAACAACAAGGACCGCAGCCGAACAACAGTTTGCAATTAATGTTTAATCCAAACTATTTTTGCCAAAAGCTCTTTGCTGTTCAAGGAAATGATCGCTACTACTGGTCTGCCATGGGGACCCTGCCCTCAAAAGTCTGTAGACAACAGAGGAGGCTTTACCAATAAATCATGACAAGCACTGCTCTCCAACGCTGCCCTCATCAAGCTGAGTGACGCAAATAACACTTGCCTCAACAGAAATCTAAAATTGCACCCACTTCCTCCCACCAGCGGAGAAGGTGAGGATTTCCTGGCGATAACCAAAGCCAGGACTTGAAATAGGAAGTACTTCCGTCTTTCCCCCACAAAAAAAAGAGAAAAAAAAAAAAAGAAACAAAAGAGCCACAGCAGAGCATGGAGCAAATTGAAGGAAAAGCCAACCTGACACCCTCAAACCTGCTCTGGCCCATCCAGCTGTAGTGGTGCAAGAGGGTTGCCTGACATGCCACCAGAGCAAGGCTGCGGCTCCAAGGCAGGATTATTTAACTCCAGTGGTTCAGGGCACAGAGGACAGCAGGGGCAGTCACCACCAGGCCTGGCTAGAGCAGCTCACACCAAAGAAAAGCACACAAATGTCCTGTTTATTCTCACTTCCAAAGGTCAGCGCTGCCGTACGGGAGGCAGATCGGCAGAGCTGGTTATGACAGACCTCACAGCAGGGAGTGATCCCAAACAGGGAGCTGGCAGCCTGTGCCAAGGAGCTGAGGGAGCTGCCCTGCCAAGAGGCAGTATCCACTCCTGCTGGGGTCCATCACCCGCCACAGAAGGCTCAGGTGGAAGCAAGGAATGGCAGAGCCTGACAGGCCTCAGAAACCAAGGATGTGGAAGCTGAGGAAGGCAACCTGTGCAACCTTCCCAGATCCATTCCCCCCAGCACCATTTCCAAAGGAACAGGTTCATTCAGGTGGCCACTAAAGCCCAAGAGGTCTGCTTATGTTTTACATGGTTCTCCATGCAACGCGCTTGTAGCAAGCGTGGGTAGAACCCTTCTCAAATCTTCGTTCACGAAGCCTAGCCATGATGATGATGCAACAGCAACCTCCCTGGACCCAGGATTTCTTCCATAAGTTCTGTCGTGTTTTCCTACTTGGAGGTGAATGTAAGAGAACCAAGACCATATCCTGCACGGCGAGGACAGGCAAAGGGAGATGGTTATGGCAGTCACCATTACAGCTGGCTGCCACCAGCCAGTCCTTTCATCCATGAACTTTTGCAGCCTGCAGACCTGGCGTTTCTTGTTCTTCCCTTCTGGGTTTCCTCCCCCACTCCAGTTCTCATTAAGTCAACAACCTCACTGATGCTTAAAAAAACAAAAATAAAATCCCTTGCCAGCTGGGAACTGTTTAGACATAATATTGAAATTATCAGACGGGGAAAAAAAATACCACTGGACAGGCATCAGGCCTGGCACAGATCCACTGAGCCATGCAGCAACCTCCGTGGGTGTGAGGTCATGGTTCAATAACACAGGCAGCCACACTGGCTCCGACAGTCCCTGCTCAGCCCGATCTGCTCCCCCCGCTCTGCCTTTGGCAATGCACAGGGTGTAAGTTGTGCCAGCTTGTGCTTTTCTGGGTCTGCACCACGGATGACCCTCGGAAGGGAGTTATATTTAACCCAGGTCACTTCAGTGATATGCTTTACCACACAGCCCCACAAACCAAGGTGACAGCAAACTGCAGGACAGGGACAGAAGGGCCTTAGCCTGGCTTCAACCGATGCCAAGATCTCCTGAAGGTGGGCCCTGCTACAACTGCTCCAAAAAAAGCACACTGTGATAAGACACCGTGAGGATTCACCCTTCTGCCACGGGCAGGTAAGTGCCAGCTCAGCTCCCACCTCCCAGCTCGCAGGGAGATGCTGGGAGACAGCTCAGTGTGAGTGAGGCTGTTTCCAAGGACACCCCAACAGAGCCCGGGGCTGGGGCCAGGACAAGAGCAAGGCACAGAAAAAATCCACCCCTGTCCGCAGGGAACTGTGCATCAGTTAGTCCTGTCATACTTTGGTCACAACCAGGTGTCTGAGGATGGCACAGAATGGTGCTTCACACAGTGACACGGCCTGATCCAGTCACGGGAAGAGCCCAGACTGACAGCTCTTTAGGACAATAATGAGCTGTTACAATTACATTGAACGTTGTTCAGGAGGGCAGACATCATCTTTCCCTCCTCCTGTCCCAGCTGGCTCTACTCCCTGGTGGCAAAGCCTTGGCTGCACTGAAGATAGAGGAGGCACAACTCTCCTAAAGGAGGGGAAGCACTTTTGTGGTTTTAGTTCCTCCAACAACTAGAGGTTCTGCAACTCCCCCAGGAGAGTCAAGAGGAGCTCCAGATGCTCCCTGGCAATTACACCCAAGGACTTCCCCAGGACCGTGCCCCTGCCCTCCCCAGCACACCCTCAGACAGCTCTGGGAACATTCCTCATTCTGCTTCCCAAACTGCATGTGCCAAGCCTTACAGCAAACTCTTGGATCTCTTACTCCGATTTACATACTGCCATGGGAAAATAATGGCATTGTACATAGGAACTGTGCAGTTGAGCCAGACTAAGCAACTTGTCTTCCTCAGGACTAATTACAGACTTCTGGCATAGGGTAGAGTGCGAAATGCCAGCACAGTCCTTGAGCATCTCCTCACCAACTTATATCCAACTTCACACCTTGTTGTCCATATCTGGAAGGATAAGGAGGGTAACTGGTGATGGACTGGGTAAGGTGAGGTTTCAAAGAGGTGCTAATTTCAGAAAAACACTCTGATACTCACAGCTTCCCTCCAAACAGATTTTGCCAAGAGGAAATCCAACAGGATTTTTTTCAAGAACTACACAGGGGAAGAGAGGAAGCAATTTGCTGTGGAACAACCCTCTGCAGCCAGTAAAGTTTTTGTGAGGCTGAAGAAAGGAAAAGGCCTCTGTGAAATTCAAGTACTGCAGAAGGTACAAAAGAAAACATTTCTCTTGGGGGGAACTGCAAGAAGCCAAGACAGCCAATTATATCCAGTGTTAAAGTTAGAGGTCCCTAATTCAGAGGAAGTATTAATCCGAAAGTGAAGGGAGAGGGAACCATTCTGGCTCCCATGGGTGTCAGGCTGGAGGACTTTAATCAAAAAAGGGGAAGTGTATGCTTTTGAGCTCTATGATGCTTCTAGAAACATGTATTAGAGACAATCAGGTGAACTTCTAACACATATATGTCCCCGTTACTATCCTGACCTTGCACGTCCCAAAGGACTTAGTGAGCACATTCCCAGCTAGGGAATGCTGGGAGAGACTCTCACACCTATCCCTGCTGGGACAGGACAGCGGATTCCACCTCCAGCAGCATTTCCAGAAGTATCACCGCACACCAGCAGCAACACTAGACTCGTGTAGTGCCAAGTGTTTTAAAAGCCAGAGCATGAGAGGTCACTGCCATCACTCCCAGACACCGCTCTGCTTACAGCCCAAAATCCCACTTAGCCCATCCCTGGGGATTACATCAGCTAACACACAGCTCCCATCGGCTCCGTCTGCATCCCGGCATGAATCCAGCCCACTTCTGTCTGTCCATCCTTTTCACAACCACGAGCGTTCAGAGACGGAAACACAAGTGCCCCGGTGAAAAAAAAAAAAAAAAAAAAAAAAAAGGCTTACTTCTGATCAGGGCCTCAGAACAACAGGGAGATACCCAGACACACCGCAACATCTGACAATGACACAGGCGGCAGACCCCAACATTTCCACGTGGGGCCGAGCTTCCCAATCCCACAACCCACATCCCACAGGGGCGTGGGGTCCTGATGAGGACACGGACCCTGCAGCGCCCAGCTGCGGGCCCGCAGCGCCAGGACCTGATGTCCCAGACCCCGCAGCGGGGTCGCCCCAGCCCCAGCCCATCCCCGCACCGCAGGTGACCCCAAAACAGCCCCCCGCGCCACGCTCACGGACCCCAGAGCCTCCCCCCCTCTACCCGGGACAAGCGCACCCCGGGAGCCTCTCGGGACTCCCCCGCCCCTCTCAGCACGCTAAGAGAACCCCCCTTCAGCCCGGGCAGCCCCTCTATCCCCGGGAGCCCCCGCTCACCCGCAGCTCCCGCTCCGCCGCTCCCGCCGCGCACAGGCCCCGGCGCCGCCACGGCGAGAGCCCGGAACTTCCGGACCCCCTCCCGGCGCGCGGGCGAAGAGGGGGATGCTGGGGATTGTAGTCTCAGTCGCCCAGACCCGGCCGCCCCCTCTCGGCCGTGGAGGAGGAGTGCGTGGACTACAACTCCCATGATACCGCTCGGCGCGCGCCGCCTACAAGTCCCATGATGCCGCGCGGCGGGTCGCCGCGATGGCCGGGGTGTCGCCGCGGTCGGGGCCGGGACCGGGGGTAGGGCGGGAGGCGACCGCCCGCCGCCGGCTCCTAGCCCTCCTCCGGCCCGCCTAGGCCGTGCCCGGGGGGCTGCGGGGCGGCCCCGGGAGGAGCCGCCGAGGTGGGTCCCTGCGCGCTGTCCTTTGCGGGGGGTCCCGGGCCTGGCTCGTGTCGGGGCTGTGGGAGCGGTGACACCTCAGCGCTGGGGGGTGAAGGGTCGGGGTGGGTCCGCGCTGGCCCGGGGGAGGGTCCCGGGGTGAGCCTCGCCCCCGGAAAGGTCAGCAGAGTGTGGGGGAGAGGTGAGGACGGGGCCCTAATGTGCTCCCCAGAGCCCTCCAGGGCTGTCACAGGGTCCCCCAGGGCAGGACGGAGCTCTGACCAGCTCCCCAGCACCCTCCAGAGCTGTCCCAGGGTTTTGGGGAGAGGGTCCTGCTCCCCTAGGTGAGGACGGGGCCATAATGTGCTCTAGAGCTGTCACAGGATTTTGGGGGAGCTCGGGCTGCCTCGGGTGCAGCATTACCTGGTGCTGGGTTTGGGAGCAGGAGGTGTCCCGGCAGAGCCGGCGCTCCATGAACTTTCCCCCAGCCAGCTTCAGAGGCACAGGCTCCCAGCCAGCCTGCCTGCCTCCTGTTGCTTTCAATTGTGCTCGCTTTTGGGCTGGTTTTCCCCCGGGGAAGGAAGGAAGGAGCTGAGCTCTGCCGGCTCTGCCCGGGAGGGCTGGGGCTGTAGAGGACACCCGGCTCCTGGTGACGCCATCTGTGCCGGCTTAGCAGGAGTGTCATCATCCTGGTCCCATCGCAGCCACCTAATCCGGGCCAAGGAGGGTCATAAAACCCGCCCTGTGCAAACATGAGGCCTCTGGGGTCAGGGGTGTGCAGGACCTGCCCCATCCAGGGCCCAGTCCCTTCCCCCTTGCTGCCGGGACCAGCACGGGGAGGCTGAGCGGCTTTCACGGGGGAAATTGGGGCCAAGCCTGGATGAAAGGTGCCGGGGCCAGGGAACTGGAAAGAGCTGGGGCTGCGTGAGAGAGGAAATCCTGATGGATTAGAGCAGCTTTCCTGATGTCTCACCAGGGCTCGGTGCTGCCTGCTGAGCCAGCGGGATCGGGCTGCGGGTGCTGCCATGGCCCTGCTGGACAGCAGAGCATTTCAGGACCCACTGTGAGGGTGAGGGGACACAGGGATGACACTGTGGGTCACACGCAGGTCCTGCCCCGAGGAATGGCTGCGGATGTCCACAAGAAGAAGAGCTGGGAAGTGCCCAATGGGTCCCTGGCGCCAGGAGATGGGCAGCACACGGAGCGATCCGAGAGCCCCACGCCGGGGCTGGCTCAGGGCACGGAGCCAGGTATGGGGCACAGCTCGACCGGGGGGGAGAGAAGGGGGGGAAAAGCAGGTCCTCGCGCGGGCTGGGCCCTCTGCAGCCCCTCAGGCAGGAGGAAACAGGCCCAATGGCAACTCCCCATGAGCAGGACCTGCACCCCAAGGTGCTGCAGGATGGGGAGAGGAGGCAGGTCCTTGTCCTCTTTGCACCCTCTGCCCAACGTGGGGGACACATGGACAGATGCTGCATGGCCCGTTATTCCAGGGGCGGGCCAGGAGGGAGCCATGTTCGTGCACACCCGCTCCTATGAGGACCTGACGAGCCCCGAGGACGGGGCGGCCGCACCGCGGAGCCCAGAGGAGCGGCGGGGGGAGTCAGGGGAGCAGAGCAGCATGGAGCAGATCAGCAAGGACTTCAGCGAGCTGAGCACGCAGCTGACGGGCATGGCCCTCGACCTGGAGGAGGAGATGAGGCCGGGCAAGGAGGGGAAGCTGGAGCAGTCCCCGCAGACCCCCCGCCGTGACTCAGTGCTGTCGGGGAAGGAGGAGGAGGACGTGACCATGGACGCCTGGCGCATGCACCGCAAGCACGTCTTCGTGCTGAGCGAGGCGGGCAAACCCGTGTACTCCCGCTACGGCTCAGAGGAGGCCCTGTCCAGCACCATGGGTGTCATGATGGCCCTGGTGTCCTTCCTGGAGGCTGAAAAAAATGCCATCCGGTCCATCCATGCAGGTACGGCCCTGAGGTGGGAATGGGATGGGGGGTTTATGACATGCCTATCCGAGCGCCTGCTGCCCTGGGCCACGTTAGCTGTCCCTAGGGGCAGATTGGTGCTGGGGGGAGAGCTGTAGCCCTGGGAAGCCAGGCTTACAGGTCTGTCCCTGGCCCCCCCGGGGACTCCCTTCCAAGCAGATGGCTACAAGGTGGTGTTCGTGCGGAGGAGCCCACTGGTGCTGGTGGCAGTGGCGCGCACCCGGCAGTCAGAGCAGGAGATCGCCCACGAGCTGCTCTACATCTACTACCAGATCCTGAGCCTGCTCACCTGGACCCAGCTCAACCACATCTTCCAGCAGAAGCAGAACTATGACCTGCGCCGGCTCCTGGCCGGCTCCGAGCGCATCACCGACAACCTGCTGGACCTCATGGCCCACGACCCCAGCTTCCTGATGGGCGCCGTGCGCTGCCTGCCCCTGGCTGCCAGCGTCCGGGACGCCGTCAGCAGCAGCCTGCAGCAGGCCAAGGCCAAGAGCCTGGTCTTCTCCATTCTCCTGTCCGGGAACCAGCTGGTGTCTCTCGTGAGGAAGAAAGATCAGTTCCTTCACCCCATTGACCTCCACCTGCTCTTCAACCTCATCAGCTCTTCTTCCTCCTTTCGGGAGGGTGAAGCCTGGACTCCTATTTGCCTCCCCAAGTTCAACTCCAGCGGCTTCTTCCATGCCCACATCTCCTACCTGGAGCAGGAGATGGACCTGTGCCTGCTGCTGGTCTCCACGGACCGTGAGGACTTCTTCACCGTGTCCGACTGCAAGCGGCGCTTCCAGGAGCGGCTGCGGCGGCGCGGGGTGCACCACGCCCTGCAGGAAGCCCTGCGCACCCCCTTCTACAGCGTCGCCCAGGTGGGCATCCCCGACCTCCGGCACTTCATCTACAAGTCCAAGAGCTCTGGGCTCTTCACCAGGTGAGGCCCCGGGGAACCATCAGGCCAAGGCTGTGGCATGTGGAATGGGCCAAGCCTCTTCTCCAGGGGGCTAACGGGGTGCTGTGTTCCTGCAGCCCTGAGATTGAGGCTCCCTACGTGCAGGAGGAGGAGAAGGAGAGGCTCTTGGGGCTCTACCAGTACCTGCACAGCCGGGCCCACAACTCTTCACGGCCCCTGAAGAACATCTACTTCACGGGCCCCCGAGAGAACCTCCTGGCGTGGGTAAGGCTGTCAGTGGGCTTTGGTGAGCCTGTCTTTCCTGGTCTTGCGTGATGGGAAAAGGGCATGGTGGCAGGACACAGCACCAGCTCCATGGTCCCCAGGGAGGCCCCCAGCCTGTTTTAGGGGTGAGCTTGCCCCAGTGTGAGGGAGGGACGGGCAGGGATAGCAGCAGAAGCTGGTGAATTTTGGCACCAAGGTCTGTGCCATGTGCTGTCATGAACTCAGTGCTGTGGAGAAAACCCACTCTGGGGGCAAACTCCAGGCTTTGGCCCTCCCACTTCTGAGCAAACCAGATGCCACCCATTTAGGGTACCACCTCATGTCCCTGCACTGGAGCCCCTGTGCCTTTTCCCAGTAGCCCGTGGTGGGAAGATGTAGTGCCAGCTCCAAGTGGTGCACAGTCCTGTTCCCAGCATGTATCCCATTCCTTCTCCCAGGTAACCAACGCCTTTGAGCTCTATGTATGCTACAGTCCCCTGGGGACCAAGGCTGGTGCCATCAGTGCTGTCAACAAGCTCATGAAGTGGATCCGCAAGGAGGAAGACCGACTCTTCATCCTCACACCCCAGACGTACTGATGGGCATCACCCAGGGCGTGGTGCCAGCTGGGAGAGCCCCCGCTGTGCTGGGGAGCCCATTCCCAGGGATTCCCAGGGCATGTGTTTAGGGGAGAGGGCATGGTGGGACCCCAGAGCACAGGGAAACCCTCCCCATGGGACTGTCCAACCTGGATGTAAGAGATGGGGTGCACGGGGGAAGGGAAAGGAGTGAGCAGGACTTTCTCATCTGCAGGCGGTGCCCCAGCTCTGGGGCTGCCCTTCCTCTGTGGTCCCCCGGCTCTGTCCCTGGGGTGGGGCTGCTGGTACCCCGGGCTGCTGGAGGGGAGCAGAGCCCCTGGGTCCTGCTGCCTGTGCCTGTGTCTCCTCTGGCATCCTGTGGCTGTGTCAAGGGGGGGGGTCCTCAGGGGAGAGGTGGCAACACTCAGGAGACCCCAGTGCTGCTGTGCCTGCAGATGGCGGGTGACACCACCCAGGCAGGGGACAGGGCTGGCCTGGGGCACACACTGCTCCCTGCCCTGGGGGAGCTGGACCTCCCAAGTGCCAGAGAGTCTCTGGCAGTCCCATTGCAGGTTTGCCCCCTTGGCGTCTGTATGAGCCCTGACCCTTCTCACTGTGGCTGTGAAAAGGATGTCCCTGGGGATGCTGGCAGGCAGGGTGGGTCAGCCTGCCTCAGCTGGGACAGCAGGGTCCTGCCCACCTCCCCATGGGAACACAGAGCAGCTCCGGAGAGATCTGGGGTGCCAAGGTGTCCATCAGGGTGCCTGTGGGCTCATGCTGGCTCTGGGTAGTGAACCCTAAAGGGGCAGCTCAAGCACAGCCCCTTGGAGACCCCGCTGGCACAGGGCCCTGGTGCCCCCCAGCCCAAGGAGGGTCTTCCCCTTGGCACAGGAGCACCTGCCCCCAAACCCAGCCCCTTGAGCCAGTTATGCTGAGCTTGCTGCACAGGGGCCACCTCCTCTCCAGACATCCCCAGGCACCAGTGTGGGGCTGAGCGTCTGTGAACGGCCCCACTCCATTTTTTGGGGCTGTCTGGGTAGTGCTGGGGCAGGTGTTTGAGGATGGCACTCTGACAGCAAGGGAGCTGGGAAGAGCCCGGCAGGGCTAGCACAGGGATCTGCTCCTGTGTTTATCCTCCTGCCAGAGTGTAATCGCTTGTCTTTGCTCATAAACATTATATGGACCCTAAGTCAAGACTTGTCGCATTTGTTTTTGTCCACTGGAGTGGGGGGATGACCAAGCTGAGGGGGAAGTTTGGTTCAAGATTGGATACAGTTCAGTCCAGCCCTGGAGACCAGCTGGGAGCCAGGAAAGCTGGCCGGGAGCGCCGTGAGGCCGCCGGGGCTGTGCTGGCAGGAGGCGGCGCTGGCTGGAGACTGGGAGCGGCGAAATCCCCGGGCTGAGCTGGCCAGGGCCAGCTCATGTCGAAACCGAGCCGAGAGGCGCAGCCGGAGGAAGGAGCTGTTGGGTAAGGCCCAGGGCCAGCGGAACTGCCGGGCCTTGCACAACGCGGGGCGGGAGCCTGGGAGGGCCGCGACTGGCCAGGTGGCAGGGACGGGAGGGCCCATTTTCGGAGTGTTCAGGATCAAAGTCCCCGGCTGCGTGAGGCAGCGCCCTGCTCAGCTGAAGGCAAAATCCATGTGCAAAGGGAACCGCAGCCCCAGGGTCCGAGGGCAGCAGGGCACTTGGAGGGCAAATCCACGTATGGACTGGGATGTAAAGCATCTTCCTTCATGCCTGGAAGTGCAGTGCTGGCACTTCTTGCCACCGCGGGCAGCTGGGGAGGAAAGGGACGTGAGAAACAGTGGGCACAACAGAATTAACTCCCACTGCTGCCCTCGCAAAGCTCTGGCTGCCTCAGCCCTGCTCCTGCTTCCCGGCTTGGAACCCCGGTGCTGAGCCTGCCACACCCCCAAAGGCTGCCCCATTCGCCTGGAAATGAGCGGCAAACGCGGTGCCAGAGTGGGAGCTTTGGGGAAGTAGCAATTTCGATTCCATGTGTCAGCGTGTCGCCCTGTGGCAGGGGGACTGGAATCTGTGGCCGAGGGTACCAACATGCAGGATTCCACCCGTGCCCCGGGATGCCGGCAGCCGCCTCCCAGCCATCCGACGGCCACTCCGACCTGTGGTGGGCACCCCAGGCGCCGTGCCTGCCCTGCTCCCGCATCCCGATCAGGGGCCCGTGCTCCCACCCGTTTCCCTCTCGGGCACCGTGCCCACCCATGTCTGTCGCCCCGAGGTGCCCAGCGGGCACTCCGACCTGCGTGTTCCCCTGGGCACCCCCGTGTCCCCGGGCTGCGTGTGGCGGTGCCGGCCCTCGGGGAGCCCCGGGCGGTGCGGGGGCCGGACCCGCCCTCCCTGTCCCGCCCCGGCCCGCCCCACCTCGCCTGCTCCGTCCCGGCCCCGCTCCACTCCGCCGGCCCTGCCCTGGCACGGCACGGCACGGCAGCGCCCAGGTGAGCGCCACGCCGCCTGGCACCGCGGGATCGGACCGCACCGCACGGACGTGGGGCGGAGGGGCAGCCGGACCTAACGAGGACTCCAGACCCGGTGAGCCGCGGCGGGGCCGGGGGTGGAGACCGGGGATACGTCGGGGTCCCTCTCCCAGGAAGCTGGTGGGGCCCTTGTCCCGGTCCCACGGGGATCCCCGGTCCCCGTTGCTGTCCTGGGGACCTGGCAGGGTACCCATCCCAGTTCCCGGGAGGGGTCATTGCAGGGCAGAGATGCCCCAGGGTGACAGGTGGGGTCTGGAGGTGGCAGAAGACAGGATTTGTCCCCCTGTTACAGGGAGCTTGGCTTCACCTGCCACTCACAATATCTGGGGAGAGGTTTGGTGTGGCTGATCCTCCCCTGGCAGCACCCCTCATCGTCTGGCCCCGGGAGACACCAGCACACCTGGCTGTGGCAGTGCCCAGGGTCCTTGCCTAAAAGTAGTGGGTAAAACCCTCCCTCCTTTATTTTGACAGATGCAATGGTAGCCCATCCTCTGTCCTGACCCCACAGGGTGGTTAACCCTGTCAGTAACCCCACAGCAGTGGCACTGCACAGCATGGACCTGTTGTGCCTCCTGTGCCTCTGGCTAGTGCTCGCCCTGGACCCTCTGGGTGCTGGTGCCTGGCAGTGCCCCCGCATCCCATACAGCTCCACCAGGAACTTCTCTGTCCCCTACACGCTGCCCAGCCTCGACACCGGCAGCCCCATCCAGAATGTTGCCGTCTTTGCCGACCCTGACGGCACGGTTGCCATCTTCGTGGCCGTCCGTAACCGCATCCTGCTGGCCAGCGCTGAGCTGCGCCTCCTCTCCGTCCTTGTCACCGGCCCAGTGGGTAGTGCCAAGTGTGAGATCTGTCGCCTGTGCCCGGCCACCACAGATGGCCCCGAGGACACGGACAACGTCCTGCTGCTGCTGGACCCACTGGAGCCGTGGCTGTACAGCTGTGGCACAGCACGGCATGGGCTGTGCTACCAGCACCAGCTGGAGGTGCGGGATGGGAAGGTGGCCATCACAGCCACACACTGCCTGTACTCGGCCACGGGCAACAGCCCCACATTGTGCCCTGACTGCGTGGCCAGCCCCCTGGGGACCAGTGCCACCGTGGTGGCCACCTCCTACGCCTCCTTCTTCTACCTCGGCTCCACCATCAACAGCAGTGTGGCAGCCCAGTACAGCCCACAGTCGGTGTCCGTCCGCAGACTGAAGGGCACCTTGGATGGCTTTTCGGGTGATTTCCAGTGGCTGACGGTGCTGCCACAATACCGTGACAACTACACCATCCACTATGTGCACTCCTTTGCCGACGGGGACCACGTCTACCTCCTGATGGTGCAGCCCGAGCGGCCGGGCTTGCCCGTGTACCACACGCGCCTGGCACGGCTCAGCACTCATGAGCGCGACCTCCGCCGCTACCGCGAGCTCGTCCTCGACTGCCGCTTTGAGTCCAAGCGCCGGCGCCGGCGGCGCAGCGGCGAGGAGGATGCCGAGCGGGACATTGCCTACAACGTGCTGCAGGCAGCCCACACTGCCCGCCCTGGTGCCCGCCTGGCCCGTGACCTCGGCATCGATGACACAGACACGGTGCTCTTTGGTGCCTTCGCCGAGAGCCAGCCGGAGAGCCGGATGCCACAGGAGAACTCGGCTGTCTGTGCCTTCCCAATCCGCCTCCTCAACCAGGCCATGGAGGAGGGCATGGAGAAGTGCTGTGGCATCGGGCACCAGCCTCTGCTGCGGGGGCTCAGCTTCTTCCAGCCCGTGGAGTACTGCCCGCACAACGTGAGTGCCCTGCCCTGCGCCGTGTCCAGCCTGAGGGGCCTGGGGGTCGGCTGGGCTGTGGGGAGAAGGGGACAGCATGCTGGGAAGTACTGATAGAGAAGGGTGGATGGTGGGGTGGGGTAGGGTAGGGCAGGGGGAGAGCAGCGTTACCCAGGTGTGAGTCAGCCCAGCAGCCACCCACCACCTATTGCAGGGGCCGTTGTGCTCCAGCAGGCCCAGCTACACCGAGGAGACAGGGTGCTGGTGGGGATCTGGTTGAACCCCCCACCTCACAAACGTGTCCCAGCACATGGTCACACTGCTGCATGCCCTGCACTGGGCTAACAGTCCCTCTCTTGGTGTGGCCTCCCCAGAAGCACCGATTCCAGCCCCCGTGGTGACTGTCCCTGGATCCCAGCCAACCTCTCCAGCTTGTTTATGTGGAGGAGGGACAGGGAAGCTGCGGGGCCTCGGTGGTCCCCAGAGTGGATGCGTGAGGTGCTGTGAGGTGCTGGCTGCTCCTGCCTTGTCCCCTGGGCTCAGCCACCGCCTTCTCTGGGCAAATAAACCACAGGCGGAAGTGCAATTAGTCACTGGGGCTCCTCGTCTGCCGCAGCTGCAGGGCAGGAACACCGTGTCCCAGGTACAAGCCCCGGCATGGCCAGGATACAAATGGGTGGGCGCCCTAGCAGGGCCCCCTTGTCCCAGCATGTGACACGAGTTTTGGTATTCTCAGCCTGGAGCAGGGCAAGGTGCAGCCAAATCCCCTCCTCTTCCCACGTGGAGCAGACAGCTCACTGCCGCTGACTCACTCTGCAGCAGGGCGAGCCCAGGGGGGACCCCAGTCCCGTTCATGGGGGGTGTCCAATGGGGATATCGTGGCTCCCGGTGTCCCCCTTCAGCCCCATCCCCCCACCGAGCTCCAGGGGTCAGGAAGGGCTGGGTTTGGGGTGTGCATCCCATGGTGCCGGCACCCGATAAACACATCCAGATGGAGTGGGAGGGGAGGGCAGGATCTGACGCCACACAGGGGTTGCGGGAGTGGCTGCGGATGTGTTTTTTTCCCCAAAATTTTCCCAGCCTGGAGGGGAACTTGGGCAGTCTGGTGCTGCCCCAAAATGTCTCACAGCTGGAGCTGGTGCCCACCTGTGAGGGTGTAGGGAAGTCGGGTTACCAGGGCCAGTTTCAAGGCACCCACCCCGTGCTTGGCTGTAGGTGAACCTCTCGGCACCAGTGATAAACACCAGCTGCTGGGACCAGCCCACCCTTGTTCCTGCCACCTCCCACAAGGTGGACCTGTTCAATGGGCAGCTGGCCGGTGTCCTCCTCACCTCCATCTTCGTCACTGCCCTGGGGGATGTCACTGTGGCC
This sequence comes from Myiotriccus ornatus, assembly GCA_036023395.1. Taxonomy (NCBI): domain Eukaryota; kingdom Metazoa; phylum Chordata; class Aves; order Passeriformes; family Tyrannidae; genus Myiotriccus; species Myiotriccus ornatus. The sequence continues at coordinate 17,114,046 of JAYRBT010000023.1, forward strand.
CACCTGGGCACAGCAGAGGGACGCATCTTCCAGGTGAGATGAGGGGCCAGGTGGGGTGGGGGTCCCAGTGAGCCGTGGGGTGCACTCAGCCTCACACTCTGCCCCACTGCAGATGGTGCTCCAGAGATCCAGCTCCTACCTCCTGACCTTGGCCAACTTCTCCCTGGGGGAGCCTGGGCCGGTGCAGGGTGCCATGGGGTCCCAGAGCGACTCGCTGTTCTTTGCTGCGGGCACCAAGGTGAGTGGGGGGCCTGGGGGAAGTAGGACGGATGCTGAGCCCCACATGCTCCCCTCACCTCCACGCTCCATCTCCAGGTGTGGCGCCTGAACGTCACCGGTCCCGGCTGCCGCCACTTCTCCACATGCCAGCGCTGCCTGCGTGCCGAGCGCTTCATGGGCTGCGGCTGGTGCAGGGGTGGGTGCACGCGCCGCCACGAGTGTGCCGGCCCCTGGGTCCAGGACAGCTGCCCACCCGTCCTCACCGACGTAGGTCTGCGCCGCCGTCCCCCTGCTCCCCACAGCTCCCGTGCACTCGGATGGGGAGGGAGGTGGCAAATGGGGTGGCGGGTGGTGGGACCTCCTCCCCATGATGGGTGTTGTGTCCTTCAGGGAATGGGCTTTCTGGTCCTGCAACCATCACTGGTCAGGGCTCTCAGTGTCACACGTGCTTCTCCCACAGTTCCACCCCCGGAGCGCCCCGCTGCGGGGTCGGACACGGGTCACGCTCTGCGGCATGACCTTCCAGTCCCACTGGGACCCTGACCCCAGCCGCAGACCCCCTGGTGCCTACCGGGTGACAGTGGGACAGCGAGGCTGCACTGTGCTGCCACAGGAGAGTGGGAGGTACAAGTGTGTGCCGGTGCTGGGAGGGAATAGCGGCAGAGAGGGTTTGGGGGCTGTCCCCTGGCCTGGGCCTGACCCCCATCCTTGCCCTGCAGACCCCCACCCACCTCCCGCCGCAAGGAGTTTGTGGATGTGCTGGTGTGTGAGCTGGAGCCGGGGGGTCCGGCAGCAGCGAAGGGCCCGGCCAACGTGGTGCTCACTGTGGAGGAGCCCACCAGACCCTCTGGCTTCCATGTCCAAGGCTCCGCCACCCTTGGTGGCTTCGTCTTCGTGGTATGATCCTGCACTGGCAGTCACCCCAGCTGCCCCCTGGCAGGGTTTGGGGGGTTTGGATCACCCCCCCACCCATTCCACTGACCCCATCTCTGCTCAGGAGCCACACATCAGAGCCCTGCATCCCCCGTTTGGCCCCCGGGGGGGTGGCACCCACCTCTCACTCCATGGCACCCACCTCTCTTCAGGGAGCAGCTGGAGGGTGATGGTCAATGGCTCTGAGTGTCCCCTGACCGGGCAGCCCAGGTATGCCCCTGCCCTGCCCCCACCAGCAGGCACAGTGGGGTCCCTGGCAGGGAAACCAGCACAGGGAACCCCTGCAGTCCTGCTGCGCCCCCCAACCACAGCTGCTGCATCCCCAGTGACAACGGGACAATTCAATGCATGGCTCCCACCGCCAGTGGCCTGGGCGCAGCCTTGGTGGCCTTGTGGATCGATGGGGAGGCGTTCCCAGCCCCCCTGCCATTCCAGTATCGCCCTGACCCCTCTGTGTCAGCCATCATCCCCAACTGCAGCTATGAGTAAGTCCATGGGCTCCCTTCCCTTGGGTGGGGGGACATTCCTGGCTTCCCACTGTGCTGGCTGGGCTGGATGAGCTGCTGGGGATCGCATGCACCCCAGGAACCACATGCACCCTGGGGATGATATATACCCTGGGGTCCTGATCCCTGCCCACCGCAGGGGCTCGATGCTCACCATCATTGGCACCCACCTGGATTCCGTGTATCGCGCCAAGATCCGCTTTGAAGCCAGAGGCGTGATTACCAAAACCACGGTAAGCACCTGGGTGGGAGCCCATCACCCCCCAGCCCTGCCCTGCCCACCCCAGTCCCCTGGTGGGCATCATTCCGTGCCAGTGCCCAGCATTCCCCTGCCTGCAGGAGTGCGAAGACCCACTGGCACCGGAGCGGCTGCTGTGCCGCAGTCCAGCCTTCCCCTTCAAGAGCAAGGTTGAGGCGGTGCTGGGGAACGTGAGCGTGCTGCTGGATGGCGCTGACGGCCGCTGGCTCTTCCACCTCCACTACTACTCCCGGCCCAAGTTCTTCCCCTTGAAACAGGAGGGCGGGCGCTTCCGCCTCAAGCCTGGCGATGATGAGATCAAGGTGCACGTACGTGGGGCAGTGTGGGGTGAGCCAGGGCGGGGGGTCCCACCGCCAGGACCCCGAGGCTTAGGGCTCTGTGTCTGGGCAGCAATTGGGCCTGAACGCCTTGGCCACCTGCATGAACATCACCATGACAGTGGGGGGCCGGGACTGCCACCCCAACGTCCTGAACAATGAGGTGACGTGCCGCCTGCCCCAGGAGCTGTACCTGCCCCCTGCTGGGGCCCCCGTGGAGGTAGGCACCCCCTAGATGGGCAACCGCCCCCCCGCATCCCCCATCCCATCCCTGCTGAGCCCCTGCTCCTCCAGATCTGTGTGAATGGCGCCTGCGAGGCACTGGGCTGGGTGCTGTCCCCCCCCACCTCACTGAACCTGGCTGCCAGCCTGGCCCTGGGCATTGGCATCACCTTCCTAGTCTGCTGCGTCCTGGCTTCCATGCTGGTTCACTGGTGCTGGAGGAAGAGGCGAGGTGAGTGCCGTGCTCACCAGGCACACTGATGCACCCCAGCTCCCTGCCACGCTGCCCCCCACCCACCCCACTGCTGCCCGCAGGGACGGAGAACCTGGAGCTGCTGGCACAGCCCGGCCGCAGCAACCCCCCTGTCACCACCCAGCGCCCCGGCGTCGACTACAGGGAGGTGCTGGGTAAGTGGGTGTCACAGGTGGGTGCTGGGTGCTGGGTGCTGCCAGCCCTCACCCTGACTCTGCCTGTCCTCGCAGTGCTGAACACAGCAGGCACTCCCAGCCCCGTGGGGACCCGCACACGAATCACCAGTGCTGTCACTGGTGCCGGTGCTGGTGCCAGTGCAGCAGGTGGTGGATCCCCCATGCCCCTGCTCAGAGCCACATCCTGCTGCCTGGAGGACCTGCACCCAGAGCTGCTAGAGGAGGTGAAGGACATTCTCATCCCTGAGGAGCGGCTTGTCACCCATCGCCACCAGGTCATCGGCAAAGGTGACTCTGCAGCCCGATTTGGCTGTGGCATCGCCCACTGGCTGTGTGAGGTGCCAGCTTTGTGCCACCTGTCCCTGCAGGGCATTTCGGCAGTGTCTACCATGGCACCTACTCGGACCCACTGCTGGGGGACCTCCACTGTGCCGTCAAGTCCCTGCACCGTGAGTAGCGCCCGCTCCCATGTGCTTTCCTGTGGCACGGCAGCAGAGCGCTCCACAGCTCAGCTCTTGGCAGGCATCACGGACCTGGAGGAGGTGGAGGAGTTCCTGCGCGAGGGCATCCTCATGAAGAGCTTCCACCACCCCCAGGTGCTCTCGCTGCTGGGGGTGTGCCTGCCCCGCCATGGGCTGCCTCTTGTTGTCCTGCCCTACATGCGCCACGGGGACCTGCGCCAGTTCATCCGAGCCCAGGAGAGGGTAGGGGGATACCCCGGGGGGCAGAGGGTGGTGGGGAACCAAGGTCATCCTGCTCACCACTCCATCCCACAGAGCACCACAGTGAAGGAGCTCATAGGCTTCGGGCTGCAGGTGGCCCTGGGCATGGAGTATCTGGCCCAGAAAAAGTTTGTGCATCGGGACCTGGCAGCCAGGAACTGCATGTGAGTGTGGCTGTAACTGCCAGACCCCCACCACGGGGTTACCCTGTGGGCCTGGATGTGCCCAGGGGTCCCCACCTCAACCCTGTGTCCCGCAGGCTGGACGAGACACTGACGGTGAAGGTGGCTGACTTTGGGCTGGCGCGGGATGTGTTTGGCAAGGAATACTACAGCATCCGGCAGCACCGGCATGCCAAGCTGCCGGTCAAGTGGATGGCACTGGAGAGCCTCCAGACCCAAAAATTCACCACCAAATCGGATGTGGTAGGCACAATGCCTTTCCCTGTCCCCCATCCCCATCCCACCTGCATCTCCACAGCAGCTCTCTGCTCGGCAGTGGTCCTTCGGGGTGCTCATGTGGGAGCTACTGACACGGGGAGCATCGCCATACGCTGAGGTGGACCCCTACGACATGGCCCGCTACCTGCTGCGCGGGAGACGCCTGCCACAGCCCTCCCACTGCCCTGACACGCTGTGAGTGGGGCTGGGGATGGGCAGGGTGGTAGGGGTTGTCCTGGGGGACTGCCAGCACTGACTGGGGTGTCGGGGCAGGTACGGGGTGATGCTGAGCTGCTGGGCACCGGCGCCCGAGCAGAGACCGTCCTTCACGGGGCTGGTGGGAGAGCTGGAGCATGTCCTGGCCACACTGAAGGGTGAGCACTACGTCAACCTGGCTGTCACCTATGTCAACCTGGATTGGGGTCCCCCCTTTCCTCCTGCCCCACTGGGGCAGCTGCCTGATAGCGAGGATGAGAACAAGGACAACGAGGAGGAGGAGGAAGAAGAGGAGGAGGATGCGTCTGTGTGCTGATGGGATGCCCTGCACTGGAGAGACTCCTGGACCCCCATACACCATGGGCACACTACCCCGAGGAGGGTTGTAGCATGCAGCCGGATGCTATGGAGCACATTCCCTGTGGGATGGGTGCTGGGAGGCAGATAGGTGCTGTGGGATGCTCTCCCATGGCTCACACCCAAACTCTGCTGGGAGCTCCCCAGGCTTGGACCCATGCCCCCCATGTTGGGGGCCTCAGTCCTGAGCTGGCTGGGTTCTGGGGGACTCAGCCCCACGGTGATGAGGCTGTGCTGTGGGGTTTGGGGCTCAGCCTCACAGTGGCAGATGCCGTGGAAGCCCAGGTGGAACCCCGCCAGGTGCTGTGGGGTGGCCTGGCCCTCCCAGGGCTCCCATGGCATTTTCAGCCTGTTGGTTGCTCAAATCACTCATTAAAATGTAATTATATTTTTTCCCTGACTGGGGCTGTGTCTTTGAGGGGGCCATGCCCAGATGGGCAGTGCCCTTTTCCCCCTGCCCAGGGAGGGAATGGTCTTGCCACCACCCCCTGGGGGCACCCACCTCGTAGGGGGTTGCAGATGAGGGTCCACCCACCGTTCCTGTGCCAGCCACGGGAGGGCACCTGCACACCAGTGCTGGCATGGCCACCCCAGCACTGTCCCCCGGTGCCCACCATGCCGGGGCTCCCCTGCGTGCCCTGTGTCCCACCATGGCCCCCCAAGCTTGGGCTGTCTGGGAGGCTTTTCCTAAAAGTCCCCTTCCCAGCCATATCCAGCTCAGGGTCAGTGTGGCTGTGGGGTGTGAGGTGGTGTGGGGAGCACTGTGCTCCTGTATATGGGGTGATGATATCCCTGGGGTGCAACTACCTGGCACTTGGGTCACGGTGCCCCCAGGATCATGGCATGCTGGATGCCAGGGAGCATGGGATTGTGGTGCCCATGGAAACACGATGCTTCTGGGATGATGGGTGCCTGGACATTGGATCAGGGTGTTCACGGAGCCCAGGGCATGGGATTACAGTGTCCCTGGCATTGAGGTGACCATGGGACCACGGTGGCCAGGACAGGTGATCACAGTGCAGACAGGGTGGCACCCAGCCCACCTACCGCTCCCCACCCTGTCTGCCTGCACAGGGTCCCAGTGGCACACACTACTCCAGCCTTGGGGCTGCTGTCTGGTGACCAGGAATCACTACCACCCTCATTTAATGGCAGCTTTATTCCTTCCTCACTGCTCATGCAGGGGATGGTGCAGCTGGTGCTCCAGGGCAGACCCAGGGGTGAGCATGGGGCTGTCCCAGAGAGGGGGAGAGCAGCAGAACTCCCCGCAGATCACTGCCTGATATGCTGGCTCCCTCTGCTTCTTTTACTGGTGGCGGTGGCAGACGTCACATCTGCAAGGAGCTCATCCTCATGAGGAGATCCTCTCTGCTGCAATTTTGGGGTAAAAATCCCCTGCAAGACAGTGCAAAAGAGTGGGGCAGTGGTGGACATCACTCCCTTGGGTGCAGGTCCAGAGCTGAAGGCAGGGGGCAAGGGCAGAGTCCAGGGATGGATGGATGGGTGGGGGATACTGGGTGCAAGCCAAGGATGGCCAGGGAATGCTGAAACATGCCCAGTCCGTGGCCGTGGGCAGCACCATTCCCGCTCCATGGCCAGCCACGCAGGTCCTGCCACCGACACTGGCTTTAAATAAAACCTCCTCGGCTGCTCATTAAGCTGTGCCAGGGCCCGGGGCCGCGTCAGCTCCCATCAGCCAAACTGTCCATCTCCTCTGGCGCCTCGCACCTGAACGGCTCCACCACCGCGCGCCGGAGGGTATTTTTAGTGCAGCTGGGTCCCAGCATCCCACGGTCGGGGCAGCTGCCAGCACTGTGCCTCAGTTTCCCTGCAGTGTGGCCGCACTGCTCCCCGGGCCTGGTTTTCGGTGTGACCGTGACCCCCAGTGTGGGTGCTGACCTCGCCCGGGTGAGGTCAAGCAGCGCCATTTCGGTTCCGCTGCAGAGTTGCTGTGGCAATGGGAAAGGCCCTGGTACCGCGTGGTTATTAGGGCTGGATCAGAAACGCAGGTGCTGGGTGGTGCTGGCACTGGTACTGCGGGATGCTGAGTGCCTGGGGGGCAGCAGGGGCAGCTGTCTGGGGCACTGACAGCTGATGGAATGCAGGAACCTAGGGATGGATAGAAGCATGGATGGATGGGTTGAGGGATGGACAGACGGCTGAATGGATGGGTGAGTAGGCGGATGGATGGATGCAAGGATGGATGGATGGATGGATGGATGGACAGGCAAACAGATGGATGAAGGGGCAGGTGAACGGATGGACAGACAGGCACCCTGGGTGATGCTCTCCTCAGCACAACACATGGTGATACCCCAGGGTGTGACTGGGTGGAAGATATGTGCCAGGCCCCCTCTCTGGTGACACAGTGGGCAGCTGCAGGGGTACCCAGTGGGAGCAGGGCTGTCAGAGCTGGCAGTGGAGTGGCAGAGGGAACAGCTCATTAGCTGATGAGTCTGGCGTGGTTACGCTGACGTGCGTGAGGGCGGCTCCTGCTTCGAGCTGCCCCCATCCCCCCTGAAAATGTACTTGCAGAGATGACAGATTTCATGCTAATCCGCATTTATCCTGCCCTAATTACGCTGCGGGAGGTGAGGAATAAGCACCCAGACTTCCATGCCAAGGGCTGGCATGTGCCCACCCCTGCCCAGCCCTGGTCGATGCTGCTGGTCAGGGCTGGTGCTGGTGCTGTGCCCACTGCCACGGCAGCAGGGACATGCAGGTGACCTCGCAGGGTGGCACCTTGCATGGCACGTGGCACCCCTGCCCCAGTTGGGGTGGTGTCTTGAAGGTGCTGCCTGTGCACCCACAGATGGGCACTGGGTAGGCGGCACCTAAGGTGCTGTGCCCCTGGCCATGGTTGGTGGAGCACTGGGCTGAGCTGTGGGCAGGTGTGTCCGTGCCAGGCCATGCCACTCTGTGCCATGCTGTGCCATGCCACCTCGTGCTGTGCCCACCCGCCACGGCTGCAGCAGAGCAGCCGGCGTCCCACCCCGGCAACGTGCCGTGCACACACAGCACTTTAAATGTTTTATTTGGGGAAAGTGCTGTCGTTAGCAGGGATTAATAATTAAAATCAGAGCCATCTATAAAACATGAGTGGCCGCACGCGGGGCTGCTGGTGCACAAGCAGAGCGGGGCACGGTCCCGCCACTGGCATCGCCCGGGGATGTGCTGCGACGGCGTTTGCCGGTGCTGCCGCAATGGCACCTTGCGCCAGCAGCGGGTTTGGGCTCCTCACGGAGAAGTGGGCACAGGCAGCGGGTCCCACGGTGTAGGGGCTGGACTGGAGATGGGCAAAATTGTGCTAAATCAGCACAATTTGGGTGTAGCAGTGGTCTCCGGTGCCAGCCGTCCCGGCGAGAGGTGGCAGGAGGCAGCAGGCAGCGCCGAGCTGTTTTTAGCGGCTGCCGGTGCTGGGGAGCGGGCGTGAAGAGCAGCCGCCGCGGCACCGACTTGCCGTTTTTAGAAACCGGCGAGTTTTGCTAATGATGCCTGTGAGCGGCGGGGGGGGCCGCCCGCACCCCGGCACCCCCGGTCCCTGCTGCCCACACCCCGGCCCCGGCAGCCGGCCCTGTCCCTCTGGCCTCCCCGCCTGGTTTTGGAACTTGTCACTGGGGGCGTTTGCACTGCCCAGGGCACCCTTGCACCCACCTGGGGCTCTGACGGCCCTCAGGGAGCTCTGATGGCCCCTGGAGAGCTTTGGTGGTGCTTGGGAAGCTTTAGAGGTCCCTGGCGATGTGAGGAGATCTGCTGGCCACCAGGAAGCTTTTGTTTATCCCTAAAATCCTTCCAGGCTCTAAGGCACGTCTTTTGTTCCTTTCTCTGCTCAGGGGACAACACCCACCCTTAGATGGGGAGGCTCATCCCATCTCAGAGCCTGGTCAGGACCTGTGCCAGCCACATCAGTGTCCCAGTTCTGATCCTGGCCCTGTCCCTGAGAGACAGTTCTCTCCCCTGGAGATATTTCTCTCCCTGAGCTATTGCCCTGAGCAGCCTCCCTGCACCCTGGTCCCTATGGATGCAGGTACCACACAGAGAGCCAGGGGACCCTCAAAGCTCTTCCAGTAGGAAGGGGAACCAAACCCCAATGCCATGTCATCACTGTGATGCAGGAGGACACAACAGAAACCTAGCCCACTTCCCACATCAGGGCGCCAGGGACCAGGAGCCAGCCCTGGATGTGATGGGAGCCAAGCCGGTGGAGAGGTACAAGGCTTTGTCTGTTGTCATCGACACAGGAATGGGCCACACCAGGAGCAGGTGGCTGGGGACGAGCAGTCACGCTCCAGGGTGCCCAGCCAGGTGGGCGGCAGCCCTGTCCTCATTCATGGTGTGGTCAGCAACTGGGAGGGGCTGGAGGAGCTGTGCCACTGTGGGGGACACCATGCCTGGTGGCCAAGCTGGGGGTCACTGCTGAGGCTGCCCCACACCTGGGGCTGGGCTGGGCGGCTCACTGGCTGCGTCCCTCGACACCTTCCAGGGCACATGGGTGCTGCTGGACACTTATGGGGAGGGTGGCCCTGCCACCATGCACCCCCCTGCTGCTGATCGCAACTGAGGTCCAGGGGTGATGATTGGCAGCTGCAACCCTTTTTTTCTCCCCCCCTTGCCCCCCACCGGCCCCCCAAAAGGAGGGATGGGGTTTATTTGGCCCTGTTGCCGGGCCGACGTGCGCAATTATCGCTGATTGCCTGGCGGTTGCCATGGCGATGGCGAGCACGCAGGGATGCGGTGCCGCGTGGTGCTTGAGTCACGGACACGCTGAACACCCCCTGCTGCACCCCACTGCACCCCGACACGGACACGCCGAACACCCACTGCCACACCCCACTGCACCCCAGTACCGACACACTCAACACCCCACACCGCTCCCCATTGCACCCCAACACAGACACCCTGAACACCCTCTGCCACGCTCCACTGCACCCCTGCATGGATACACTGAATAACCCCCCCTGCATCCCACTGCACCCCAACACCGACACACTGAACACCCCTCACCACATCATTACACCCCAACATCAACATGCCGAACACCCCACACTGCACCCCTGCACAGACACACTGAACAACCCCTGCCGCACCCCGCTGCACCCCTGAACAGACCCACTGAACACCCCCCACTGTACTGCCCAGCCCCCTCCAGGAGGGCCCTGCACCCCCTTCACCCTGCTGGGGTGGGGAGGTATGGCCAGATGTCCCCCACACTGTGTCTTGTTACCCAAGGGTACGTCCAGGTGTCACTCCCTCCCCATGTGCCCCATCCAAGGCAGAGGTGTACAGCCGGGTGTGCCCAGCCCTGGCAGCCCCACCCACCTCAGGCATCCCAGGCTTGCTCACTCCAGAGGTCCTGTGGGAAAATACACCCCAGACTGCCATGACACCCAGGACCCAGCTCTGGGAGGCAGTGGAAAGGGTGTATGAGGCAGTGGGTACATGGGATGGTAGATGCATAGGGCAATGGGGCACAGCACCACAGGGACAAGATCTGAACCAGTCGGGACCAAGGCACAGTGACGGGACCCCAGGTCAGTTCTGACATGGCCAGGAGGCTGGTGCCAGCAGGTGCCGGGCACAAGTGGAGGAGTGTCATCCCATCCCATCCCATCCCATCCCATCCCTCGTGCTGTGAGCCATGGCGGGGCAGCCCCACACTGCACGGGTGCCTGCCAGGTAATTGTGACTAACACTCCAGGTCCCCGCGAGGTGCAGAGATTAATAACCATGGCGCGCTGCTGCCAGCCGCTATGATTAAACTCTTGATTAGAAGCTCAAACTACAGTGCCCCGTTAATTCCCCCTGCTCTCATGCGCCGTTAATTACCCGGCGCGGGTGGCGGCAGGCCTGGGGCTCGGTGCCACGCAGGGGACAGGTGCCAGGGGTGCCCCGGGCCAGCTCTACCTGGGGGTGCTGTCTGGTCTCCTGTGTGCAGAGGGGAGACGCTGGCTTAGTGGATGGGACCCTGATGTTCCCCGTCCATGGGCAGGGGGGAAGGCTGTGGGTCTGGGGAGCAGGCGGCCACATCCCTGAGGCGACTTGGTGCAAGACAGGTGGTTTGGGGAGCTGGGGTTTGGTGGGTGCAGGGGCGGGAGGGAAGGGGAGTGGGGATGCAGTTCGGAAGCAGCACCATATGGGCCGCAAATGCCAGTGTGTGGCACGCGGCCGTCGGGGAGGCTCCGCACACGCGGCTGCACTGCGTGAGGAGTGGGGGGCGAGGGGGCTGGGCAAGGGGCTGGGGACCCTGTTATGCCCCAGGGGCTGTGCTGCCCTCCCTCAGTTGGGTGTGGTACCCGGGCTGTGGGCAGAGGAAGAGAATCAGGGTGGACGATTTCTTGCTGCTTTCTTGCTCCTTGTGCCAAGCTGTGGGGCACAGACTATCCCTGTCATGGGGGACCGAGCAGGGCCTTTGGCCCTGCAGCTGGGGAAGGAGAAGTTGCCTGGTTTACCCTAGATCATGGCAAAGAGGCAGGAGTGTCCTCATGGCAGTGTCCTCATAGTGCCCTCAGGGGACAGACACTTGTGATGCTGAGCCTGAATTCAGCTTTGCTAAAATCCTGCTCCTGCCCCTTCCCATCCCATCCCATCCTATCTCTCTCATCCCATCCCACCTCTCCCATCCCATCCCATCCCATCCCATCCCATCCCATCCCATCCCATCCCATCCCATCCCATCCCACCCCATCCCATCCCATTCATATTGTCCCATCCTCCTGCATATCATTCCATATCATCCCATCCATCCTGTCCCATCCCACCCTATCCCATCCCATCCCAGTGGCCATGGCACGGCCCAGGGGGACCTGGGCTCAGCCCGATGTGGACAGTGTAGGGTCCCATGGGGTCCCCAGCCCCCAGGGCGTGGCGGTGTACCAGCTCGGTGTCCCACCCCCGGGAGCAGCTCCGGGTCCACTCGTGACGCGACCCCGCTGTGCCCACGGGCGGGGCGCGAAGTTCGATGGTGACGTCATGGGTGGGGCGGGGAGGGGGGCGGGGCGTGTCCCCGCGGCCCCGCCTCCCCAAGTTGTCGCGCCGGGCGCGCGGGGCCGCGCCGCGACGGACCGACGGCTCGGCTGGGACCGGCTGGGAGTGCTGGGAGCGCTCGGCAGCGGCTCGGCTCGGCCCGGCTCGGCCCCGGCCCGGCACGGGAGGGCGGGAGGAAGGGGCGCGCTCCCCCCGAGCGGCGGCCCCTGGCCGCAGCCCCCCGTTGCGGTCGGAGAGGCGTGCAGGTGAGCGTCGCGTCGCGCCGGACCGGGGGCGAGGGGGGCCGGGCCCGGCGGTGGGGGCGTTGCTGGGATCTGGCACTGGCTGTCCCGGGGCTGCCCCCGACTCTCCCCCCGCCCCCGGTGGCCCGGGACATCCCGGCGGGGCCGTGCAGGTGCTTGCCCGGTGCGTGTGCGCCCCGACGGCTGCCCGTCGCCGCGCTGCCCCCGCCGGCACCCCGCGTCCCGCAGACCCCGAGCCCCGACGGGCGCCGCGCGCACGGCGAGCTGCCGGAGCCCGGCTCCCCCCGCGCCGCCCCGCTCGCGCCCCCGGGCCGCTTCTGCCCCGGTGCCGCCCCCGTCTCCGCGCGGAGCTCGAAGCGGAGACCTGGGCTGGCCCCCTGTCAGGCGGTGCTGCCGGGGACCCTCTTCCCATGTCCCCTCCGCCAAGCATCCCCTCCCGGACCCCGCGCCTCTCTCCCGCAGTCCGCTCTCTTCCCGCTGCCGCAGCGCTCCGAGCCGGCCAAGCGCAGACCTCCCTGCGGTGCGCGGCCCGGGCTGTCCCCCCGCACGCCACGGGCCGGGGGCAGTGGGACTCCCCAAGCCCTGCCTGAGCCCCAGCCCGGGGGCTCCGCGGGCAGCGCGGAGCCGGCCGGCCCCTCCGCTTCCCCTCCGCCTCCCGCTGCCTGCCCGCTGCCTGCACTAGCAATATTTCGGTCCGTCTCAGCCCGGCTGCATTTTCTGCCTGTCCCCGGTACATCCTTCCCCCGGGACGTGGGGGCGGGATGGCAGCGGGGACACCCCCCCCCACCACGGACACGTCCAGGGCAGCTGCAGGTGGAAGCGGGGCTTAAGGTGGAGCACCGGCCGGTGGCACCTCGCGCTGTAGGGCAGAGCTGGGGGTCGGGGGGCTGGGGGCCCCGCTGGCGAGGGCTGCACGGCTGCGTCATCCCTCCGTGCCATCCCCACCCGGCCACCCACTTCCCCGCTATTGTCTTACACCCGCTGTTGCTTCTGCTCCCAAATTAGACACTTAGAGGGGGGTGCTGGCTGCGTGCGGGTGCCAGCGCAGCACTGAGCCTTCCCCCCGGCACCCCGGGGAGGAAGCACTTGCCCTTCTGCCCACCTCTTGCCCCTGGGTGCCCCTTCCGTGGTGAGGGTCCTCTCACCTGTGGGGTGCAGGTGCTGGCCCCGATGTGGGGCTGTATGCCAGCCTCCCTTGCAGGGTACCCCAGGTGTGCTGAGCCCCACCTCAAGCCCCTTGGGACAGGGGAGGGTACCAGTGCTCAACCCTGGCAGGAAGAGACCCCATTAAACCAACGGGAACTAATTTTATGAGCGCAGATTAGCTGAGCGCTCACAGAGACAGCAATAAAATCCCAATATATCATCCTGCCTGGGTCCCCTTCCCGACTAATCCTGGCATTGTGCCACCAGTGCTGGCAGCCTGCCTGCCCGCCCGCAGGCCAGCCCTGCTCCTGATGGTCTGTGGCACTGAGCCCACCACCACACCAGCAGCTGCCAGGACAGTCCTCGTCCCCCTTGACCAGGCACAGCAGCACGGCAGAGCCAGCACGGTGTGGCATGGGGACACGGAGGTGCCAGGCAGGGCACGTTTGCCAGGGAGACTGGTGGGATGAGTCAAGCGTGGGCTGGAAAGCCTCACCCAGTCTGTGGCATGGGCAGGAGTGTCCCATGGGTGCTCTGATTCTCTTTCGGGACTTGGTGTGTGCTGAGCAGGACGGGTGTGGATGCTCTTGCCTGGTGCAGGCTTTCCTAGCAGGAGGATCCCTGGGTGCCATGCAAGCTGGGAGCACCCATCCTGTCAGCATTGCTTGAGCAGGCACAGAGGCAGGTCAGCTCCTACGGATGGAGGCAGGAAGAAACATCCCCCAGTTTCCTGGCTCAGGGCACTCACGTCCCACCCAGGTTTGGGTCAATTACCCCAGGGAGAGCTTAGGTGCGTGCCCCGGGTGATGCGGGCAGGATCACCTTCCTCCCAGGGCCTGTGCAGCAGGGATGGGGCTGCGCACCCGCAGGTGGGTCGGGTACTGCCGGGTGCTGCCCGTCCCTGCCCCCTCCAAAGGATGTGCCGCTTTCTGCATCTTCAGCTCCCATTGCCATAGCAACAGGCTCGGCGCTTGGGTACCCGTGATGCCGGCTCCCGCATCCCGCATCCCGCACTGCCATCCTGCCCGCAGCTCTCACCATCGGGCCCCGGGCGCTGCCAGCACGGCACAGCCAGGCCGGCACAGCACAGCACGGTGTTTGGGGAGCTTTAGCGCTGGGCAGTGGGTGCCTCCAGCATCATGCCAGCATCCATCACAGGGTCCCACACAGGCCCATCCAAGAGGGTTGGGGGGCCACAGGCAGCTCTGTCACCTTCTGAGCCATCAGAAAATAACACCAGCTGAAACTTTGTCCTGGTAACAGGGTGGGAGAGGGAAAAAAATCACTTTATGCGACCAGATTTTTTTTCTGGGCAGCTTCCAAGGAAGATCTGGTTTTGAAGGGTTCCCAGCAGGAAAGCAAGGGGCGAAACATCCTTACTAAAGGGCCAGAGGAGCTGGTGTGTGCCAAGGCCAGTCAGTGTCCTGCCCGCTGCTGGTGGCAGGAGGGCTGGCACCTCTGAGCCGTGGTGCCACCTGCCCAGTGCCGCAGTCGGGGCTGGGAGAAGGGATGGGGAGCTGAGGCTGGTGTAACCCACTGCACATGTGACAACGTGTGACAATGCTCTGCCTGGGGAGGCCCCAGCTGCTGAAATGTCACCGTGGGACAAAACTGGACTGAGAAATGGGAAAGGGTCGATTCACCTCCACTTCCCTCCCCAGTGGGTGCTCTGGGCCCTGTGCTAGCCCTGGCTGCTAATTAAGAATTAACGATCTGCACAAGGGGGGCCAGAGGGGCTGGCTTGTGGCTGTGCTGGCGGCCTGAGCCCAGGCAGAGAGGCTGGATGCCACGGGGATGGATGCACGTCGGTGGGGCTGGGCACACGGCGGTTTGTGACAGCTGGGGAGCAGGAGCAGACGCTGAGCTCCGTCCAGCTTTACGTTAATTAGTGCAGCTCGGGAGGGTCTGCTGTGGCTCCAGGGGGGCTGGCGGTGCCGGGGCACTCACCGCCTCTCCCTGCCCTGCCAGCACCGGGCCCTGCGATGCCGTTTGGCTGCGTGACGCTGGGAGACAAGAAAGATTATAACCAGCCGTCCGAGGTGACTGACAGATATGACCTGGGCCAGGTCATCAAAACGTGAGTTGGTCCCTCCACGGCTCGTGGATGCCCCGGGGACCCCAACGCCTGCATACCCTGGGCTGAGGAGTGGCACGACACTGCCAGTGGGGCTCTTGGGGTGCTGGAGCCCAGCTGGGCTAGGACGGCAGGGTGCATTTTGGGGTGGCTATCTCCTAATTAGTCCCTCTTGCTCGTGGGTGCATGGGGGTTTCCACAGCTGGCTATGAGGAGAGCAGCGAGCTTTCCCACCGCTGCTGGCTGCAGCTGGGTATCTCCCTGTATCTCTCCCTCCTCACCACAAGACTTGCAGGGATTGCAGCAATTCTGCACGATCCTGGCTCCCCCAAGCAGTTTGGGAAGCAGAAGGGCTCTGTTCCAGCAAAGGAAACGCAGATATCATTTGGGGGGGGGAGCAGAGCACTGCTGCTTCCCCCAACTTTTATTGCCATGCTGGGGGACCCATTAGAATGCACACCAAAAAAGGAAGCTCTCAGACCCATTGAGAGCAGTCTGACCCCAAAATATGCACCAGAATTTTTTCCAAAGCAACCGCTTGGCCATTGGTCATGTCTGGTGGGGTGACACTGGGTGGCAGTGGGGACCCTGGTGCTTTCAGATCTTGGCTCCATCCCCTGGGCCGCCTGCCCCAAAGCCCACGGGTCCCAGTTTCCCTCCATCCAGGGCAGCGGCCACAAGGATTTCAGCACAACGGGAGGGACTGGAAGCCAAAGGCTTTGCTGGAGCAGTGCCGAGTGCCCCCCAGGGGCTTCCCCGTGGTCTGGCCTGGCCGATGGGCTCAGGCACCATTAATAATACAACAGAAATACTGCAGCAACCGGCGAGTCTCCCCTTCTTTCTCCCTGACCGCAGTGCTGACAGTAATGTCGGGGTGTGCTGCTGTTCCACCTCAGCACAGGTGGCTATGCAGTGGGTCTTACCCCAGCTGCTGTGAGGAGGGGGCTTTTTAACCAGCAGATGTTACCCCTTCCCTATCATTTTGCTTATTCCATATCAGTTCCTTGTCAACACTGTGTTTTTCTTCCCCTCTCCTCCAAAGAGGTTTTTAGCCACAGCTTCCTTCCACCCTTAAGGCATCTCCTCTGACCGCTGGGACTGGGGGAAATGCTGGTGGGCCCACCTGAGCACCTCAAGCTCAGTGGTCCCCAGGAAGGGGGTGATGGTTGGGGGTACCCTTGCAGGGAAGAGTTCTGTGAAATCTTCCGGGCTAAGGAGAAGACGACGGGGAAGCTCTACACCTGCAAGAAGTTTCTGAAGCGGGACGGCCGGAAAGTGCGGAAGGCGGCCAAAAACGAGATCATCATCCTCAAAATGTGAGTGCCAGGGCTGGGGGGGATCCTGTGCAGCTGGGCAAAGTGGGGAGGGACCCCCACCCATGCCCCTGTGTCTCCGCAGGGTAAAGCACCCCAACATCCTACAACTAGTGGACGTCTACATCACCCGCAAGGAGTATTTTATCTTCCTGGAGCTGTAAGTTTGGGACATGCAGGGGGGTGTGCAGCATGGCCCCACCAGGGTGGGGTCTTGGCAGAGCTGCTGTCTGCAGGGCCACTGGCCGGGAGGTCTTTGACTGGATCCTGGATCAGGGCTACTACTCCGAGAAGGACACCAGCAATGTCATCCGGCAGGTGCTGGAGGCTGTTGCCTACCTGCACTCGCTCAAGATCGTCCACAGGAACCTCAAGGTGGGTGGTGGAAGGGTGGGAGCACCTATAGGTGTTGCCGTGCCCCCCACCCTGGCACTCACAGCCCCTGCACCGGCAGCTGGAGAACCTGGTGTACTATAACCGCCTGAAGAACTCCAAGATTGTCATCAGCGACTTCCACCTGGCCAAGCTGGAGAACGGGCTCATCAAGGAACCCTGCGGCACCCCTGAGTACCTGGGTGGGTGAGAGCCAGCTGGGTGCGCGTGCAGGGGTGGGCAGTGCTGCTGGGGTCCCAGAAGGTCCCTGTTGTTCCTCACCACACTGGGGGTGCGTAGTGGGTCCCTCCTGATGGTCATAGGTGCCCCTGGCAGGTCCCTCCCATTCACCATCACACTCTGTGGGCTGACCCTGGGTTCTCCCAGTGGGTGCCTTCCACTCCCCATGATCCCAGGGCCAAACAGCTGGGGCATTTGGGACCTCGGGGCAGGGTTGCTTTTCTGTCCCCTGCAGCTCCGGAGGTGGTGGGGCGGCAGCGGTACGGGCGGCCGGTGGACTGCTGGGCCATTGGCGTCATCATGTACATCCTGTGAGTGTGGGGTGAGGGCTGGGGTGGTCAGAGGGGCTTGGGGGCCAGGGGCTGGACTGAGCCCCCCACCACATCCCCCAGCCTCTCTGGGAACCCCCCTTTCTACGAGGAGGCAGACGAGGATGACTACGAGAACCATGACAAGAACCTCTTCCGCAAAATCCTGGCTGGAGACTACGAGTTTGACCCGCCGTACTGGGATGACATCTCGCAGGCAGGTGAGCCACACGCTGGGGGGTACGTGGGGTCTTGTGTTGTCCCCTCCAGCACTGACGTCCCCCTCTGTGCCCCAAGCCAAGGAGCTGGTGACGCGCCTGATGGAGGTGGAGCAGGACCAGCGGATCACAGCAGAAGAGGCCATCTCCCACGAGTGGTGAGGGGCAGTGGGGTCGGCTGGGGGACTGGGGTGGGGGCCTGGTGGGGGCTGCTCATCCCTCCCCACCTCCCCAGGATCTCTGGGAATGCCGCCTCCGACAAGAACATCAAAGATGGAGTCTGCGCTCAGATTGAGAAGAACTTCGCCCGGGCCAAGTGGAAGGTGTGTAGGTGCGCCGTGCCTCAATTGTCCCCGGTCCCCCATCGCGGGGCCGTGAGCCTGGTGGGGCTGCCAGCCCCTGCCCCTCCGCCAGCCCCACGCCCCGCGCCTGTCCCCTGCAGAAAGCCGTGCGAGTGACCACGCTCATGAAACGCCTCCGGGCGCCCGAGCAGACGGAGACGGCGACGGCCGCGGCACCGGCACCGGCACCGGCAGCGGCCTCGGCAGCAGCCCCGGCCGCCACCCCGGCCCCTGCCGCCGCCACCACCACGGCCCCCGCCGCCGCCGCCACGGACCCTGCCGCCGCTGCCGCGGAACCCACGACCCCGGACCCCGCCGCTGCCGCGGAGCCCACGACCCCGGCCCGCGCCGCTGCCACGGAGCCTACGACCCCGGCCCCCGCCACTGCCACGGCTCCGGTCCCGGCCCCCACCACGGAGCCCGCAGCCCCCGCCGCCGCGACGGATCCCGCGGCCCCCGCAGTCCCCGGCACGCCGCCCGCCGCCGCGCAGCCCCCGGCCCCCGGCACGCCGCCCCCCGCCACGAGTAACGGGGCCGGGGCGGCCGGCGAGCCCTCCAGCGAGCAGAGCGGCTGAGCGGACCCCGCGCCCCCGGTACATAGCCCCGGCCTGGGCCCCCCCGCCCCCGCCTGCGCCCCCTTTTCTACGTGCCCCGCCGGAGATTCGGCCGCGGGGCAGAGCCCTGCATGGCGCCCGTCCCCCCGTGTCCCCCCCGCTCTCTCAGTCTGTCCCCCGCCGCCGTCCCCTCCCCCGGGGATGCCCAGAGAAGCGAGGCAGATCCCCCCGGCCGCACGCCCCGCAGGGGGGCATCGCGGGGCCCCCCTCGACACGCGTGCACGTGCGGGGCCGCGCGGGACGGGGAGGGGGCCGTCCCGGAGACCCCCTCTCCGTCCTGGGACCCCTGGGGGGGGACACGGGGACCCCCCGCACGGTCCCCCGTGCGTCGTGCCCGGCGGCCCCCCCGTGCCCCCCCCGCGCCGGCACCCCG
>JAYRBT010000023.1:17133647-17156624 GCA_036023395.1 Myiotriccus ornatus
CCCCCGGGACCCCCTCAGCCCCCCGGGACCCACTTCGGGCCCCCCACCCTCTCCACGCACCCCCTCTCCTGACCCTCCCCGACGCCCCGTCCCGGTGCCCCCCTGCCCCGCTCCCGCCATGCCCATCCGCGCCCACTGCACCATCTGCTCCGACTTCTTCGACAACGAGCGGGACGTGGCGGCCGTGCCGTGCGGGCACACCTTCCACCGGGTCTGGTGAGGGACGGGACGGGTCGGGACGGGTGGGGTGGGGGCGCGGGGTGGGCCAGCTGCCCCCGCGGGGTGTCAGCCGTGACCTCCGGCTCCGAGGGGCGCTCGGAGCGGCCGCAGTGCTCGTGGGACACGGGAACGGGCGGCCCAGGGAGGTGGTGGGGACACCGTCCCGGGTGCTGCTTCAGGAAAGCCCGGACGTGGCACTCAGTGCCCTGGTCTGGCTGCCAGGGTGGTGCTGGGTCACGGCTTGGGCTCGAAGATCTGGGGGGCCTTTTCTGGGATTGTGTCCCTCCGCTGCCGGGCGGGCTCCCTTCTCCCCGAGGGCCTGTGCCAGCTGTGTTGGATTGTGGTGAGGCCTCCCTGGCAATTCCATGCTGCTGCTGGAACGGTGCTGGAAGTGTCTGTGTTGGACAGAAATGGTTCTTCTGAGGAAATAAACTTTGTGTGTGGGGAGAGGGTGGGCACTTGCTTTCCTGGCTGACAAACTGGGAGCGGCACCACGGGTGTGATTGTCACCTTTACCCGGCTGTGCTTCTCGGGCTCGCTCTCCTCCAGCAGCCAGCGGAGGAGGGAGAGCTTCCAGAGGTAACCTGCCAGCTCCAGGCCGTTACCCTGCTTCCAAAATAAACCTTTCCAGCGTGACGTGACGGCTCGGGTGCGAAATGCATTAGTGGCTCTGCTGGGGAGCACAGCAGGTTTGCATCCATCATCTCGGAGCAGAGAGCGTCCCAGTCCCACTCGCTCCGCAGATCCATGTTCAGGGGCACCCCCTGGAGCTGCCCGCTCGGCAGATCCATGTTCAGTGGCACCCCCTGGAGCTGCCCGAGCTGGATCTCGGCTGTCGCGTCCCGATATAGAGCAGCTCTTGTGCCGCGCCCCGGGCGGATCCGCTCGCTCCTCCGAAGCTGCGGTTGTTCAAAGCCTGTCCCCCAGAGAGATCTGAGCTCTGCAAAAGCTCTGCCCCGGTAAAGATAAGCTCACATGCTGAATTCAGCCAGGGATTGTCTCGGAGGCACCCGTGTGGAACGTGGCGTTCCCGTCGGCCGCGCCGCTGGGCTGAAGTCTTGTGGTTCTGCTTTGGTGTGTAACGAGGAGCCACATGCTGCTGCCTCCTGGGGAGCTGGGGTTGGCCCCTGGGAGCAAGCACTCCTGGATTTTGAGGATTTACTGCCTGTTTTCTTTTCCTTTCTCAGCCTCGTCCAGTGGTTTGACACCGCACCGAGCCGGACGTGCCCGCAGTGCAGGATCCAGGTAAAGCCATCACCTGTGCACACCTCTCTGTGTCTGTGGCACAGTGCTCTGCAATGGCACCGAGGGGTTGTGGCCTGGGGTGGTGCCTGAGGTAGGGGACGGAGGGATTTTCTGTCACCTGGGACTCCCCAGAGGCTGAGAGGATGGACTCCCCTCTACAGCCCTTCTGGTCAGAGTGGGCTGAGGGTGCCCTGCCATTGTCTGCACTGCAGCTCCACCTGGAAGGGACTCTGGGTTTTCACAGATCTTGTTTAGGCTGGGTAAGTATTGGCAGGATGACAGAAGGGGCTCCAAGGGCATAATGGGGACACCTGACTTGTGTTTCTGAAGTGCCCAGTTCCTTGCTCTCGGGTGAGGAGCCTGTTCTGCTGCATGTGGGCCTTATAACACATCCTGGCTATGCAGCACTTGGTCCTCCCTTGAGAAGAGCAAAGGCTGTGAAGGGACGGAAGAAAGGATGTGCTCTGCTTCTGAGATGGGAAGCTGAGTCTTGGGTTTCCAGTGGCTTAATTGGGACCTGAACTTCTTTGAAGTCGCTTGTGTCACCAGCCTTCGTGCCGCCAGTAGGTCCTGGCGCGGAGCGGCTGCAGGAGATGTTTCCTTGCTCTCAGATGTAAATTTTTATCCAGCTGCAGCTTGGGCTTACTCTGTGTTCGTGCGTCTTTCTTCCTCTCAAGGTCTTGGCCCTTGTTCCTTCCCTGACTTGTTGATTCCCTCTGTTCTTCTCTGCCTCTTACATCTCTGGGTTACCATGGAGTTATCGCGAAATAACATCTTATGTGGCAGTAACCATGCAATTAGCTGGTGTCATGACTGTATATAATACTTAAAACACAAAGCTGTAACTGCATGGGGGAGGTGTGGAGAGCTATCAAATTCAATTACAGCACCTTCTGC
Source organism: Myiotriccus ornatus (assembly GCA_036023395.1). Lineage (NCBI taxonomy): Eukaryota > Metazoa > Chordata > Aves > Passeriformes > Tyrannidae > Myiotriccus > Myiotriccus ornatus. The sequence continues at coordinate 17,136,009 of JAYRBT010000023.1, forward strand.
CTGCAGAAAGCAGCACGTACTTCTGTCTTAGGATTTGGCATCATGTTAGCTCAGCGTCAGCTGCTTGGGCCTGAGCTGCCAGAGAACAGACTGCGCTCGAGTCAGAAATGTCTGAATCTTTCTGCTGAGGCTCAGGAGCTTGGCTGGAGCTGCACTCCCAAAAAACTGAGTGGGGGTCTGCTGCTGTGCTGATGAGCCAAAGCAGAGCATCGGCACTAATGGCATTGAGCACGTGATCTCATTTGCCTTTCATGGCCTTGTCACAAGATGGTTCCTTCTCCCCCTCCATCTGTCTTCCGTATCTGTGGTTTCCATATCTGTCCCCATCAACCTCTTCTGTCTCCTGTGTTTAGGTCAGCAAAAGACACATCATCAATAAGCTGTTTTTTGATGTTGCCCTGGAGGAGCAGGCAGCACCGGATGCAGAGTCCTTGCAGGTAATTTGACTGGAGGTTCTTCCCTTGGGTGGTGCTTCAGCCTCTTGGAAGCATGGCCTGTGCTCTCCAGGAGGTGCTTCCCAAGCTGGAGCTTGCTGTGCTCATGTTTCTGACCTGGAGCACATCAGTCTCTACGAGGTGATTTAAAGTTCTCCTTGACCAAATCCCATGTGGTGACTCAAGAAGCCTCTTCTACTTCTTCTACTGCTCTTCCTTCTGGTTCTCACCTTACCTGGAAATCTCCTGAAGCAGCATCACATCAAACTGCTGCTTCTCCCCTGGGAATGAGGCTACAGAGCTCTTCCAGAAGGCAAGAGAAGGGAAATCCCAGATGCAGTGAATTGCTGCTGGTGTCTGTGAATTGGTTGCACGTAAGGTCTGCTAACCCCTCTGGAAAAAAGGGGGCTGTTGGAGGAAGTGTCCCCTCCTTCCTTCTGTGCAGCTTACACAGGCTGAAAGAAGTGGGGCAGGGTGGGGAGTAAGTCATAATTCCCCAAGAGATGTTAGGAAAGGGACTGCCTGAAGCCACACCAGCAGCAGTGGACAGTGCTCAGGCTGGGTCCCTGGGGCATCCTGCCTGGAGCTGGGGTGGTGGGTGGTGGTCTCCAAGTGCCACCCTTGGGTGAGGAGGGCTGGGAGTGAGTGGGGATGAACAAAGAGCAGCTGTGCCGTGTTCTCCTCCTTTGCGTGGATGAAACAGGGTTCCTTCTGTCTTGGAGTTATCTGTTCCCAAAAAAAAAGTGGTCGGCTGACCTTGGTATAACAGGACGGTTGTACCCTCTTGTGTTTAGAATCAGCATGTGCAGCAATTACCATAATTAGCAGTTGCCATGACAATTCTATATGTATATCATATGTCTTTAAAATAAAGCCAGCCAGACTATAATGTCAGGAGCACTGTCGTTCTCCAAGACCGCTAATTACAAAACTGAAGGCCAAAATCTGTGTGCTGAGGAAATGGAGGAGCATCTCTGGGCACTGGGGTCTTTGTGCCCTTGGAGCACATAAACATTGCCTTTGGTACATATTCATATCTGTTCTCACAAGTGTAATTAGATGAGTGACTTGGAAATGGGTTGACTGGAGAGAATTGCACTAGAAAAGCTTTCTGTTCTCTCTCACCCCCACCCCAGGATCCAAGATGGGTTCTCCCAGCCTTCTCCCTCCAGGCAGGCTGTGCAGAGCTGTTCCTTCCTTGCTCAAGGGCAGGTCTGTGGAGCTGCTCCTGCACAACAAGCTTGATGGTAACTCCTCCTGCTCCTATAAATCTTGTTGTGTAGCCATCAGAGCAACATCTAGCCCCGAGCTGTTCCTTCCTTGCTCAAGGGCAGGTCTGTGGAGCTGCTCCTGCACAACAAGCTTGATGGTAACTCCTCCTGCTCCTATAAATCTTGTTGTGTAGCCATCAGAGCAACATCTAGCCCCGAGTGTTCTGCCTGCTTAATGAGGGCACTGAGGTCACCAACGGGAAAGAACCAAATATTTTCTGTGTAAATTAGCATTGTTAGCTTGTGTTGGTATTCACTGCCATGTGCATTCGAGTTGCTGCTGGGCTGATACTGGTTTGTCAGCAGTTCCATGTGGTGTGCTGCTTTGTTTCTGGAGGACGTGGAGCACCTTAATAACCATGGTTGCCTTGTTCACCGTGGGTGGGGGATTTAATATCCACCTAGACTGGAGCTCTGTTTGCGATGGGGCATCTGATTCAGGCTAGGCAGCAGTTCAGCAAAGCCAACACACAGTGGGCCAAGCCCAGGCTCTTGAGGCTGAGAAAAGAATTGGTGGCATCCTTGACCAGAAGGGGTTTCACCTGAAAAAGCCCCACAAATCCAAGGTTTGTGACAAACTACTGGGTGGCCCTCTGAGAGCCGGGGCATAGAGTGGTATTCGTCTCTGTAGTCAACTGGAGCTGTATCTGTGCAGCCTACAAATGTCCTCGAATGAGCATTTGGCCTCCTGCCATGAAAAGGATGTGCTAGAAAGCAGTGTGTAGCTGTGGTCTGCTTGTCATCTTGGGGAGACAAGCCTGGGATCCTCTTTTGAGAACCAGTCTTAGGTACCCAGTGAAGTGGTCAGAAGAGCTCCCTCGTGATCTGAAACCTCTTCCTGTTGTTGCAGAATTATCCAAATTATCTGCTGGATAGTAATTGTCTTTAGTGCTGTTCCTCATTCTTGCGGCTGCTCTGAAATGTCTGCGGTCAAAGGAGTGCGGGGGCTGCTTTGCTTTCCATCCCCAGGCATAAAATTCAACGGAAACACGAGAGGGAACCTGTATCCCTGGAGTAGCTGTGGTGGAGGATGAGGGATTTGAGATTAAGTTGATGAATGAGGTAATGTTACATAGCTGCCCGCAGTAGCCCAGGATTTCTTTGCTATCATGATAATTGGCACATCTTCTGAGCTCACTAATCGTTCCTGAATAGGACTCTGAGGAAGCTACTCCAGAATAGTTCCTGCAGCAGAGTTAATTCCACCTCAGCCCTCCAGCAGTTGTGCCCCTGGGGGCAAATCCAAGTCAGCTCTGCTAGGCTTTGCATTTAGTCCCTTCTGCTTACCAAGCCTTACATCCCATATTCTCTCTCCTGCCTTTATTGTCACTAGCAGAGCTTTGCTCTGGTCCCGTCAGATCCGTGGTCACTGGCGATGCTATTCTCGGCTCAGATTTGCATGTAGCATTCCGGGTTGCACAGATTTGTGTGCTCTGCTTCAGTTCTGTGTTGGCATTTTATTGTGGTTTTATTCTGCTGCAGTTCCTGCCTGACTTATGTGCTTTCCTCTGCAGTTCTCTAACACAGCTTTTTAAGTCATCTTCTGTTCACTCTTTCCTGCATATATTTCTCTCTCTCTCTGGGTTTTTATACACACACACACACACACATATATATATATAAAAATAGCCTCTCTTTGTAACCTCTCTACATTTCCTTTGGCTATTCGCCAACGTTAAGCCATATCACCTCATTATCACTAATTTAAACTACAGGGCATTTGCTGCCTCTTTCTGATCTTTCATGAAGGCGTTAGAAATATTTGATGTTCCTCAGACCCTTGTGGCACCCAGGAGATGTTGTGCACCCTCAGTTTCGTGTGGTATGGATTAGTTTCTCAGTGATCTGTTTCCAGCCATTCGATTGAGCTGTTAGCTCATATCAGCATCCTGAGCTGCAGTGACTTCAGTGTCTGTCAGCGTGTTTGATTGCATGCTTGGTTACCTTCTCAGGTGTTTGAGTGTGCCCTCCTGTCTCCCACCTGCATCCAATTAAAGTTCACTTCAGTTTAAAGAACTCTCAATAATCCAGTTAGTCTGGCAACATCCCAGCCTTATTGCCTTGTTTAGGTAAAACATTATAAAAATTGTTCCTGCCTGATTTGCTGTGTTTCCCTGAGAGCCTTCCAAAATTATTCAGCTTAAACAAGATGACTGACAGTGTGAGAAACACAAGGTTGACAAGGCTAAGACGAAACTGCGATCCTCTCTTCCCCCCCTGAAGGATGCCAGTTGGAGGTGCTCTTTGCATTCCCTGTGATAGTCCTGGCTTGTAACTCCGAGGTTGCTGTTTCTGTGTTCCCTCCTTAGCACCTGCCTGGTGCAAACATCCTGCTGAGAACCCTCTGGTCCTTTTAGGATTTGGTGAAAGCATCTCTACAGGGTGTTTCCTAACCGAGTTCTCTGTGTTGTGTTTCAGAATGAACTGGACAAGGTGAAGGCTCAGCTCTCCATGAAAGGTGAGTTCCAGCTGCCTGCAGGGGGTTGGCAGCCCACAGTTGACAGGTCCTGGGTTCTATCAAGACCAGGCCTGAGGAACACCTGTGCAGAGCCCACCCCTCTCTTTGCTGGCTGCAAACTGTTTCACTGGTACAGCTTCTTCAGAGCTTCTTCTGGGGTGAGACCACCTAAAGCTCTGTATGACAGAGCCCAGGCCAGCAGCCTGGCCCAGCTCTGCTGTGACTCAGGAGCTCACTGTGAGTTTGGACACACAGATGCAATTTTTTTTGCCCCTCTTCCTAATCACAAGCTACAGAATTGCAGCACAGCTCTATCCGGAGCAGGCTTGAAAGCAAAACCCTTGGTTTGCTCACTGGGTAACTCACAGTTGCATATGGCAAAGGCTCACTCCCTCCAGCAGATGCGAGGGTGAAAGTGGTGTCCAAAAGCAGCAGTGGGAAGGCTTTGGATTTGTTTGGCTGTTGCAGTGCCACATGTGTCGCGCGAAGAGCAGACGGAGTTCAGTGTGTGCGCACTTCCATTTTCCCATCTTTAATTTTAGAGGATGTTTGAGGGAGGCAGGAAAAGCAAAAGCCCTGGAGACTTGTCGATGGGTTTTAAGCATCGTCTGTAGGCAGCCTGTCATCAGAACATGAGTCATGAGCAGCGAAAGGAAAATGTCAGTCTAAGTGACAGAAATCCTAAAACATACTAGCAGAAGGGAAAAAAAAAATGTTTAAAGAATGCTGGGGGCTCACCCACGCCCCGAGAGTTGTCGTCCCTCTGTGTTCCCTGCGTGCACGAGACAGACGTGAATAGCCAGTAGAATGAGGATTCGGTCCTTAGCCTGAGAGCAGAATTGGACAGTCTGCACAGCTCTATTCTGAGGCCTGTTCTCCTGCCAGCTCGGTTGAGTTTAGTGTCTTGGTAGAGAGCCAGATCTTCTGGGGAAGGTGGCTGGGATTCTTCTTAGGATGTTATCCAAGAAAAACTGCTCGAAGGCCTGCTAATCTTCTCGGCTCCTGGTGAGTAGAGGTTGGATTTGACATTCCCTATCCCATTCTCTTTTCATGTTGGAAATGCAAAGCTCCTTCCCACCTCCTGCCTCCTTTGCTGTGGGTACTCTGCTCTCTGCTGGTTCCTGTGTATAAGTTCTCCATGTGAAGCTGTGCTCTGCTCTGTGCTGTGCTCTGCAGAGGACCTGTGGAACTGCCTGGCTCGGATCAGCTTGCAAATGGCTCAAGAGGTGCCGAGCTCTGAGCAGACCCAGCAGGCGCTGTGGGAGGCACTCTGAATGAGCTGAAAACTCATTCCTGCAGCACGGAGAGCTTTGACTCCTGCCATCTGCCTCTGGGCAGCTGGGAATGGAGGAGGGGGAAGCCCTAACTCTTTTGGTGGGTGTGGAGTCCCTGCAAACGCAGGGGAGTGTCTCCAGGCTGTGCTGGTGAGAAAGGGTTATGCAGATCAATGGAGAAGCCACCCGCCTGCTTCTTCTGGGATACGTTCTTCTCCTTCCCCAGTCCCACGTGGCTCTTCTACTCTCTGATCAAGCAGTGAAGCTGCACTGCAGGTCATGCTTCCACAGGATATGGTGGCACAATTTGAAACTGGATTGCTAGGAGAACAAGCTTTTTGGCAAGGCACTGTTTGGCTCTGCACTCTTGTCAGGCTGGAGCCAGAGGCGATTTTAGCAAAGACTGAAATGCTGAGCTGAAAAATTTACCCTGCTCTCAGCAGGATTAGGTGGAGGGGTGCTGCTTTCCCTCATTACCCAACTGCTTTGAGCTTTCCAGCTCTGGCTGTTCCCTGCATAGGTCTGTCAGCTCCTGATGGTGGTTGTTGCTTCCTGAACTGTTCTTCTCTTGTCTCGACAAAACAAATCAAAATCTGGTGTTATTTTTCCCACCACCTTCTCTCTGGTGGTCAGAGGCATGTATTCCTGGTTGGCCTGGGGGAGGAACAGCAGAACTTGGGTTTTATGACCTGCAAAAAGTGGGCACTTGGGGAATCTACTTAATCTGTCATGTGTCCTGCAAAGTCCCCAATGTCTCTGCTTCTTGCCCTTCACAACGTAGCTGCTGTGGTGATGGCAGATGCCAGAGTATGGTGCACCACTGCATACAGCTGCCCAATGGCAACCAGAGGGCTTCCTGGCACGTGAGGCTCCATGTGGAGAGGACAGGCTCGGAGCTCTGCTCTTCCAGCTCTGTGGCAGCGTGGTGTAACTCGAGAGGAACGATTTCCTTGTGCAAGCCTAGCTTTGAGAAAACGCAAGAGTTAAGATGCATCATCTTAACGCTAGCAGGGCTGGCACTGGAATGCTATTAAAGGGAATTTTTTATCTTTAGTAAAGAAATCTTGAAGCCTGCTGGCACTGAGAGAAGCAATTGCTCAGTACAGAACCTGGTGCAGACAGCACTTAGAGAAATGGCTCTCTCCAGGAACGGCCAAATCCTGGCAGCCTGGAGCTGGGATTGCAAGCAGTATGTGTGCTCCAGCTGCTGTGGGGCAGCTGCAGTCTGGGTTACTGGGCCATGACCTTTTTCTTTCTTCTTTTCCAGAGAAAGAAAAGCGAGAATGCCAGGCTGTTGTGGATGGCCTGAGGGACACTCTGGATGTGCGCAATGCCACGATAGAGTCGCTCCAGAAGGTGCTGGGAGAGACAGAGATGCTGTGCTCCTCTCTTAAGGTACCCTTCCTGTCCCCAGCAGGACTTCAGCACTAACCATTGCACAGTCAGTGTTAGTTTTGCTGAAGGTCCCTGCAGGTCCTGCTAATAAAGAGCTTGTGCTGGTAGGATTTTGAATCTGGTGCCCGGGTTTTCATTTTGTTTTTATTTATGAAAGTAAGTGGTGTTGCTGGACTCGAGGTCCTCCGTGTGCTCTGCCTGGAGGTGATTCAGAGGCATAACAGCCAGGTTTGTGGTTTGTGTACAGGTGGGTGTGTGCTCAAGGCAGAGGTGGCCGTGGTGAGGGAGAGTTGCCAGCCCAGCCTGGGGGGTGTGGCTGAGCCTTGCTAATGAAGTGGCAGTGCTGATCATAAAGGTAGCAGCATGAGCCTAGTGTGGGAACTGGCCCCAGCGCCCCACTGCTGAAACGCTGACTCCCTGTGGTAGAATGTTCTTCTGAAATGGGTTTAGGCCAGGCGGGATTCAAGGAAAATTAGTTTCTTAGTTTGACTGGGGGAGAAATCAAACTGAAAAATATGGAAGGGGAGTTGCAGGCTTCTGCTAAGTGGGATCTGATCCAGCTAACTCTCCCGTCTCTCCTCTGTTGCCAGGGCTTTGCTTCAGTTAGGTTAGTAATGTTGTGAAGTCCAGGGATCAAATATTCCTGTTGTGTTTCAGCGTGCAGTGACTCAGTGTGTAGTCATGTAGTGTGCGTAAACAGCAAGAGGAAAAGGGTAAGAGCAGGAGCAGCTTTGCCTTGGGTGGGCTGGGCAGTCTCTGCTGTTGAAGGTGATGTGCCTGTCTCAGGTAGATGGGGTGCAGGCAGGGGGGTTCGAGTTGCAGGCTGAGAGATGGGGTAGGGGTCAGCTGCTCTTCCCAAGCTCTCTGCCCCTTGGAGTGTGGGTCTGACCCAGTATCCTAAACTGCATCATATTCCTTAACCTGCAAGGTCAAGTGGCCCAGGGAGAGCCTGTAGATGTGTCATGGGGCTGTCTTGCTGTACACCACCTGCAGCTGGGCTTTTCTGGGAGGAACCAGTCCAGGTCTACCTGACACTAGAAGGACAGAGTAATGAATTAATGCCTGACAGGCCTTTCTGTGAGCCAGCACAACTCTTTTTATCCAGTCATGGAGTTATATCCAATCTGCTGGGTGTAAAGGCAGCCGGGATCTTGGGCATGCCAGAGATGCTTGTGGGATCCTGGATGTATCAGTGGATACAAGTGCCATCCTGGATGGCAAGATACTTCTGATGCTCCCTACTCCAGCAGAAACAATTGGGACAGTGCTTGCTGCTGGACTCAGTATCTCTGTGCTTGGCTTTCCTCCCTTGACACTTCCAGAGGAAGCTCTGTGCTTATCTTGCCTGTTGCAAAACCCTCTCTGTGTGCTTAAGTCCCTTTAATGAAAGCTGGGCAGGGCAGAAGGATTAGGGACCTGGAGGTATCTTTTATGTGGTGTACAGGGTTTCCCAGCCGAATGCCAAGCACTGTCTTATACTGCATCATTAAAGATTAAAGCACTAAACTTCTGCAGTGAAAATACAGGCTTAACTTGCTGTGACGCAGGTTAAGACTGCGCCGTTCCTGTCTTCTGCTGGCACTGTCAGCTGCTGCTGAACCCCTGTGTGAGAGTTTGCTGCTGCTTCAGGCTGGCTGAGGCTGGGGACTCTGCTCCAACCAGGCACAGGGCGCTGCTGTGGGGATCTGAAGCCTAGAAGGTTCTGTTTAGGGAAAGCCGAAGATGGGCTCTGGTTAAGCAAGAGTAACATGTGAGCCTGCAACACTCTCCCTCTGCAAATTCCCGGTGGTTTCACAGCTGTTTGGTTTCTGTGGCAGGAAGTGGATAAAATCCTTTAACTTCTGTGTGGGAAGGAGCTTTACGAAGCGATGGTCCTTTGCCAGGCCTCTCCCTGGAGTCAGCACTGTGCTGAAACCAGGCCCGGAGCCTTTTGAAGTTGCTGTGTGAGGTACTCAGGCACACACAAACCTAGACAGCACAGATGCATCAGAATGGTGCTAATTCAGCTCTCCCCATCCTCTGCCACACTGCAGATGTGTGCTTTTCCAGCTCAGCTGAGGTTCTGTGTTGCTGCTGGAGAGCCTGGAAGGGCGATGGTTGCAATAGGCTTGCAGCAGGTGAGCAAAGTGCCCGGGTTTGTGTCTTGTTTGGCTGAAGTCTCCCAAAAGAGACCCACTCATTCCTATTTATGCTCTAAGCAACTAATGGCAGGGAGAATAGGGAAGCTAAAACAATCTGCTGTGTGTGGAGGAGAAGGTGATAGCCAGGTTTGCTTGCTGTGGACTCTGTTGCTTTGTAACACAGATTGTCACTGTGTACAGGGCACTGTGCAGCCCCTCCAGTGCTCCCAGCAGAGAGGGGCTACGATGTGGTGTCAGCTCCAGCCTCACCTTGCGATTACCACTGAGACCCTGCTGTGCTGGTGGGGGGCAGAGCTGGGGGTGCAGCGGGAGGGAGCTCAACTGTCCCTAATCCTGGGCTGCTGAGGTAGTGATAGCATTAAGAGCCAGTGTATGCTCCCAGCTGCCTGCAGTGCGCATAAGCCAGGATGTTTCTCTGACAATCCCTGGAGCCTTCCTAATGGTCTGTGTTGTGCTGGCTTCTCTGCAGAAGCAGATGAAATTCCTAGAGCAGCAGCAGGAGGATAACAGAAGTTCAAAGGAGGAGGCCCGCCGCCTGCGGAACAAGCTGAGAACCATGGAGCGGTGAGATCCGGGGTGCTCCCTGGGCCTGGCAGGCTGGGCTGCACACACTTCCCCTTCCTGGAGAGGGAGGGAGGGGTCCTGCTGGGCCTGCTGCAGTGTCCACCTTCACATGCTGGATCACCTTACCTGTAAGGTTGAAAACTGCTGCATTAACGGGCCTGCCTTTGCCTGTCCCTGCTAGGTTTGTAGACAGCTGTTCTCGTTAAAGAGCAGCAAGGCATGGTACTGGCCTCATCCCCAGTGCCCCAAGCATGGCTGTGTGCCATTCCTGCTATCAGAGGATGCTGGGGCAGAATGCCAGCCCAGGAACACAGTCAGCCACAGGGCTGTAGGGACCAAGAGCTGGGGCATCAGCTCCATGTGCTCTGTGTATGTACAGCTGCCCCTTCTCTAGTCCAAATGGTGCTGCTCTTCCCTAGCGAAAAGCCCTGCTTGAGGTGAGGCAGCTGTGTCTCTTCCCTCATGACACCCAGAGTGTCTGGAGCAGGAGCTCGGGCTGCACCAGCCTCATGGGGGGAAGCAGGGCTCCTGTTGTTTCCCCAGCTCTGTTTGTGACTCTTGAGCTGAGGGTATGTTTTTGTTTGGTTTCTTTCGTGCAGGATTGAGCTTTTGCTCCAGAGCCAGCGCCCCGAAGTGGAGGAGATGATCAGAGAGATGGGAGTCGGGCAGGCAGCAGTTGAACAGCTTGCAATCTATTGTGTCTCACTGAAAAAGTAGGTGCTGCAGGCTTGGCACAGCTGGCTAATGCTGTCCTATCCTAACCTCAGCCCAGGGAGACCCTCTGCTGAGTAGCAGCAGGCACATGGGCTCTGCGGGGCTCTCGCCGCCTCTTCGGGCTTCCACTGGGTTTTGACTGACACATCCCGGGGACCTAGTTTGGAGCCTGTCACACTGAACTGTTCCTGTTGTCACTGTAGTGACATGTGTGTCACCATGGGAACTGTCTCCAGAGTTGTCAGTGCACCTATGAAGTGATGATGATTATTCCCTCCGCTTTCCTCTCGCGCCCGGGGGGAAGCGAGCGGATGAGGAGCTCTGGGTTGTGCCCTCTGCAGCCCTGCACTGTGCAGCTGTGGCCTCTGGCGTGCTCTGGCAAGGCAAGTCTGCACTGCTGCCCTCCCCTACCTGGAAATCCATCTGGTCCTGCTAGGCAAAAACACAGCTTTTTTTAGGTCCATTCTGATGGCAGCTGAGTAACCGCAGCTTTGGTATGAAGCTGTAATGAGGCAAGTGTCCCTGTGGTGTAATTGGGAGTGAATGTGCATGGCCAATAGTGTGAAGTCTCTGAAAAGTCACTTAAATCAAAGTCCCCTATTTGCTGCCAGCATGAAGATTGTGTTCTGTTGTCTATCTATCTTTTTCATTGGCAACTGAAATATCTCTGGCTCTAGTTTCCATTTTGCTGGTGGAATCAGGCATGATATCCCTTGCAGGTTTTTTCTCCACCATGGGGTAGCAGACTGTGTGACACAGTGTTGGTACACTCAGCTCTGTTCCCTAAGGGGCTTCGTGTTTCCTGGGTTTTCTCTGGTGGCTCTGCAATTCCAGAGCTTCAAATTAAGGGTCTAGGCTTGCCTGTGAGAAGTTCTAGCTCAATCATCTTGCAAACAGTGTGACTCTTTGGGTCTCTTTGCAGGGAATATGAGAACTTGAAGGAGGCTCGGAAGGTCTCTGTTGAGATGACAGAGAAACTGAAGAAGGAGCTGTTTTCTGTCAATAACAAGGTAAAGGGGAGAGCGTGAGTCACCAGGGTAACATCTGGTCTATAGATCCCTGCCCACAACTGAGGCCCAAGGCCTCTGCAGTGACCCACTCCCACACTGAGCACTACCTGCCTGTACAGGTGTGTGGAAGGTCAGACTGGGGTTTCTGGGTCAGGGTGTGATGCTGTGGTGAGCGAGTGGCTCATGGGCTGTTGTCAGGAGTGCATTCTCTGAGGACAGTGGTAGGGCAGCATGTGCAGAGCCACAGTTTGGCAGGGAGCCTGGGCTGGAAGGCAGCAGCACACAGGTGCTCCACTGCTCCCACTGGGTTCTGGAAGTAGCACTTCCTTCATCCTGCCACACTACTGAGCGCTCAGCTGACAGCCCCTCCTTCTGCAGCACTGGGCCCCTAGGAAAGATGGGAAGGGGCTTGGAGCCAGTGTCAGTTGAGCAGGGCTTAGCCCTGGCTTGGCACAACCAGTCACACCCAGCCTTGTGCCTTCAGCCAGCTGAACCGGGCCAGGACTCCTTCATCATGCTGTGGCCAGGCAGGAGAGGTTTCCAAAGCGCAGTGAGGACATGTACGTGGTCCTGCACAGAGTCTGCCTGGGCTGGTCTTGAACTGGTGCAGAGCTTGGGAATGCTGACATGCCTCTGCTGACATGTGCTCCCCCCTGCTCCAGGCCTGGCTGGGCCTTGTCAGCTCAGGCCAGGAAGCACTTTGTCTGGTCTGGTAGCACATCCCTGTGAAAAGTGTGTGCCTGCAGCCTCACTCTCCAAGGCACAGGTGTTCCCTGGGGCATCCCCCTGTCTCAGCCAACAAAGAAGCTGTGGGTGGCTTTGGCCTATTTTTGTTTCTCAGCTGTTGTCCCTTCAAACAGAGAAGGAGGTTTTTCAGATTGCTGTGCTGTTCCCCAGGAGTGTTAACCCCCTACACAAGGTGCTGCTGCTGGAATTGAGCTGTTCCAGGCTGAGTCAGAGCCAAGCTATGATAACCGCTGGGTCAGGAGGATGCGAGTCAGTGCACTCAGGGTTCAGGGCGTGGCTGACAGGGAGCTGACTGTACCCACAGTCTGTGGGCTGGCCCAGCCTCCGGGACCCACAGAAGTCTCTGATGTGGTAGCCATCCACTTCCCGACCCCTGCTCCTGGCATGCTTCCCTGTTGAATCAGGCTTGTCCATGTGCCAGCACTGCTGATGCACAGCCATCCTCCAGCCTGTGGTTTGTAATTCCTGTGCTCTGGTGTGTCCAAAGTCCTGCAGGAATTCAGAACGCAGCCACCAAGTGTTAGAGTAGGGAAAAGCTGTCGCCGTCAGGCATAAATGTTCAGGAAAGGCTGGGCAAGCAGCCCTGGAGATCCCTCTGCAGGCAGCTTGTGGAAGTGGGTAGGGATTGGCTTGTGCTGGTACAGGAGAGATTGGTCAGACTGATATAGGAAAATTGAACCCTTGAACAGGGGAAGTAGCATGTGGTGCAGAGCCCACTGCTCTCATGGGGTCTGCAGTCTCCCTTTCCCAGGTGGTGTAACTCACACTCTGCTGTTGTATCCTGCAGCTGCAGAAAACGACTTCAGACTTGGAGAAGACGCAGGAGGAGTTAGAAAGCACCCAGAAGGATCTGAAGAATGCAGACAAAGAGATCTTGGTGAGACTATCATTCCTCAGTCTGCAGTAACTGGCAGCTGGCCATGGCCTGCAGCTGCAAAGCCAGGAGTTATGCTGGCTTTTGCTCAGTGACTAAGTTTCCCAGCCCACCTCTGAGCTCCACCTGATGCTGATTTATGGAAAAGGGGCAAAGTATCTACTAGTAAATCTTCCCTTATCTCACTACCTGCTTTCCCTTTTCCCTCTAGAGTTTGAAGAAGAAGATAGACATCCTGCAGGATACTCTGAAGGTCCCATCTGTAACCAGAGAGACACTCAGTCGGCTAGTCTTTGAAAGGTTAGTGAGCTGCATCCTCAGATACAGGCCAAGGATGGTGGTCATGGGTCCAGAGCAGGAGCTGACAGTTTAATTAGCTGGGGAAGCAGACATGTACTAGTCTAGCAGGTGTCGCAGTAGTATTGTTGTTTTGTTCCTTATATCCTTTTTCTTGTGGCTGACCTGGAAAAAATGTGTATCTCAGAGGCTTTGGGTCAGGAGCAGGTGGAGGAATGGCCTGGGTTTTGAAAAACTTTGTTACTATATCCTGCCAGGGAAATATCCCTAAAGCTTCTCTTTTGGTTGCTTCAGAGCTGGCCTGCTGGGAAGCATGGCACAGTGTATGGGAACCAAAGATCTTAGCCAGGCAGAGGAACCTAGCCTGAAAAATAGCATCTCGTGTTTTTATCCAGCCTTTCTTGTGAGGAGCCTGTGCCATTACCCCAGTACAGCAAGCTGAGTTGTGTGCATAGAGCAGCAGTGGGATGCTCTGGGTGCTGCTGTTGTAGCACAGCCCATTCGAGGGGAAACAGTAGTTTGGGACATTGGCTTTAAACTCTGGGGTTTGGATTGTCCTTCCTTTGACATGCAGGCAGAATGGGGCTCTGCCTTTGGTCCCACTGTTGTCCTTATGTGCAGCTCTGCCTTCCCTTCCCCTGCTGGGTGGCCCATGGTGGCCCCATGGCTGATGCTTTTCCTGGCCTTGCAGCCCCGTTCCCGTGGAACTGCGGCACCCGAAGCTGCACCGCCCAGCCCACAGCGATGAGATCAACCTAGATGCCACTTTTGATGTGGACACCCCTGAGCATCAGCCCTGCACATCCCCCTTCAGCCCTGCAAAAAGGCAGAAGCTGGATAAAAGGCCGTGAGTTCCCCCTCCTCTCTCTGCTTCTAAAGGAGATCAAAGTCTCGCTGCTTTGGAAGTTGCTGTGTGAGATCAGATAGCTTTCCAGCTGCCTGATGGCGTGCTGCAAGCTTTGTCGTCATTTGCTTGGCCTTGTCTGTCCTTGCCTGCTCCACTTGAACAATAAATCTCTGCTGATTTGCTCCTTGGGCTTCTTACAGGCCTCCCGTGGTAAATCTGGCGAAGAAAGTTCTGAAGGAAACAGTGGAGGTAAAAGAACTAACCTTGATTTTCTATATCTCCTTTGATTCTGCTGTTAATAAGCTTGGGATAAAGGATCCATTTTCTCCATGTAGAAGGCACTGTGGTCATAGACCAGCCCATCTACAGAACCACAGTATGTGCTTCAAAGTGCTTTCCTTGACGGTCTCCTAAAAACACTATTGCTGCCTCAGGCCTCCTGGAATTGGGCAGGAGAGGAAGGACAGCGGTCCATGTGCTTCTTGCTGATGATTTTGCCCTAGGTGTGCTTGGCAAATACCACATGGAGCTGACCACAAGGGCTGGGGGTCAGCTGAGGTGGCTGTTCCCAGCCTTGCTGGGGGCAGTGTCCTGCCTTCCAGGCACTGTTCCTCATGAGCACCAGTAGGGGGTTGGAAGTTGCTGGTTTTCAGCCTGACATGTGGTATGCCAGTAGCCATTATCCTAAATAGCTGTCTGTGTTATTAGTGCTGCCTGTATGTGGACTTCTTTAACCATCATGATCTCCTGAATGGGCTTTTCTTGGATTTTTTTTTGTGGGACAGAACTGGGCAGATGATGTGGAGGATGATGCTCTTAAAGGACTCATGCCAGCATTCATCAGGAACTCTGTTCTCTCCAAGAAGCCATCTTTGGGCAACTTGCTGGGTCCCCACAAGAACAGGGGCATTGTAAGTATGACTGTCCAGTTAGTGAGTGTGTCCAGGGCCAGCAGTGCCACCTCTGTCCTGAAGTGACCCTGCAGGAGGAAGCGAACCAGGCTTTTACCTTGCCACATACAGTGTGTGGAAAATAAATCTAGGAGCACAACCTGGCTACTTCCCAGTCCTCCTGCTTCCTGCAGAGCTCCAGGGATGACAGATGCTCATTCCCTTCCTGGCAGCAGACTAAGTGGCTCTCTCTGTCCTATTCCTCTGCCTCCTTGGAGCTTTGGGTGTTTTCCTTGTATTCTGTGTCCTAGTGACAAAATCCTAAGCCTGGCTTGGAAGGCTCAGCCTGCCTCAAGAAGTGCCCAAAATTCCCAAACTTTATTAATACCCTTCAGTCTGTCTTTTTCCAAAGGTGAGGGCTTAGCACAAATGCTGAGTTTTTCCAGGTGCTGTAACTCCTCTCCAAAAGCTGTGGTCTGCAAGGCTCTCCCTTGCCCATAACCAGCACGAGGAGAGGTAACCATGGCTCTCTGCTGCTGCCCCAGGCTCATTTGTTTCTCTCTTCTAGGTGAGGACAGGGTACGACGGCATGGGAGGCAGAACGAAGTTCATACAGCCTGTATCCTTTCCTGCAGCTCATGTGGCAGTAGGGATGCTGCACCTCATTTCTGTTCCTCCTCTTTGGTCTCAGACATCTTAAGGACTCCTCTGCCCCCCAGTCAACAAAAAATGGACAAGGACCCTCAAGGAACTGTCTGATTTCTCTCTGACTCTGAACGAGTTTGAGCTCAGCAAAGGCGTCAAGGACCTGAACTTGCTGGGAGCACCTGTGGCTCGTTCAGGGGAGCACATCAGCTAGAAATCTGTGCAATTTGCAGGGACTGCCTGTGCCCTTGAGATCCTGGAGCAGCAGTGTGGCACAGCCTCTTCCTGGCCGTGTGCCTGCCAGCCTGTGCAGCCGGAGCCTTCATTCCTGTGGGATGCTGCTGCTCTGTGGTGAGGAGTGGCTGGGCTGAGCTTGCCCTGTGGGTGTGGAGCTGCTCCTCCCTTGGGGTTGCTCCTGCAGGCTCTGGCTGCTCTGCCCTTCCCTGCACGGTGCACTGGCCCTGAATGTCTTGAAGTTCCGATGTATACACTTAAATGCTGTTTTGTGTGCGAGGGGGTAGCATAGAATCATCAAGGTTGGAAAAGAGCTCTAAGATCACAGAGTCCCCCAGCACTGCCAAGCCCTCCACTAAACCATGTCCCTCACCAGCATATCTACATGTTTTTTTAACACTACCAGGGACAGTGGTTCCACCACTTCCCTGGGCAGCCTGTTCCAATGCTTGACCATGCATTCAGTGAAGGTGTTTTTCCTGATATCAAATCTGAACCTCTCCTGAGCGGGAAATGTTCATTGACTCCTGGGACAGGTGTGTGTCTGAGCTCTGCTGCTGTGAAAAGGTAGCAGAGCCTGTGCTGTCCTGCAGGGAGTTTTTCCTTGGGTGTAGATGTATGGCTGGGTTCTAGGTCTGTGGTTCAGGCTGGCCTGCAACAGGTGTTGGATTGTTTGTGTCCCAGGGCACTGGTCTGTGCTTTCCTTGACAGTTTCACCTCCAGACAAACCTGGCGGAAATCCGTCCGTTAGCAGTGAAGAGCAAGAAGAAGGTGTCCAGGCCAGCATCTGCAGCTGCTTCCACATCTTCCTCCAGCAGCAGCCAGGCCAGACTGGACAGTTTCCTGCAGTGAAAACCCCTGGCTTCCTGGGAGAGGCTGGGAAGGGGCTGCAGGGAGAGCACACTCACCCAGAGCCTGGCACAAAGCAATGTGCAGCCACCACTGTGTGGGGGTGCTGTTTGCAAAGCACTGACGGTGCCTTGTGGGTGAGATAAGCTGCCCTCTGGATAATGCTTGGACTGAGTTACCCACCTCATTCTACCACTCCTTCCTTCTTTTTTTATGCAGAATCAACAGGGGGTTTTTGTCTTCTGGCCTGCTCAGAGCTCTGCAGTTGCTGCTGCTTTGGGCTCTCAGACACCAGGCCCCAGGTGGAACTGCATTTCTTGGATGCAGCCACAAGTTCAAGGTGTGGAATTGGTATCTGGGATGGGATTCTGAGGGAGGAGCAGGGAGAAGGGACCTGGACCAACTCCATGCCTGATGTAAATAGTTCCAAGGAAGTTTCCTGGAGGAAGAAGTGTGCAGAGCAGGCTGCATTGCTGTGGAATGTGTGTATATTCATCATCAAATTAAACACCTTCCCTTGACCACAGGCCTGTGTGGGCTGGGGAGACCCACAGATGGGCCTGGGGGCTGTGCTGCCCTACCCTGTTTTGGGCCATGAAGTCCACTGAGTTCTTGCAGGCTTGGCACTGTTAACTGTATACTGGGAGAAGTGTGTTGAGGTGATCCCCTGCCCTGCTTAGGAGCAGAGATAGGTGTGCTGGTGTGACCTCTGTGCTTGGCATGTGTTTGTGTGAAGCTTGTTTAGGAATTTCTATTTTTTAATAAGACTATAGAGTGGTTTTGTTATTTTGTAACGGTTCTGCCTGGAGTTTTGAGGGTTTGGAATGGCCTGAAGAAGTGCTGAAGAATGGCTCCCTTCAGGGGAGGGGGAGAGTGGTGGGGCTGAACCTGTTTGGGCTTCTTCAGCTTGAGGATGTGGAACAGGAGATCCCCTCCTGCCCCCTGAAGCAGGGCTGTCCGAGCCACAAGGAGCAGACGTGGTGAGGCACCTAATGCAGCACTCTGCTGTACAAATCTGATCTTTCCTATTTCCAGCTGCTTCAGGCTGGAAGTCTTAGTACCTGGACTGGCTAAAAAATGTGTTTTTAGGGAATAAAATATACTGCTGTGCACACTTGTTAACACAAGTGGCTTCTGAGTATTTTCTACCCTGTTGCAGCTCAGGGTGGAGGGCTGAGCTCGGGTGCTGAATGTGGGGTGATTGATGGGCCTGACCTTTCAGAAACCTTTGTTGGCAGCTCTCAGGTGCCTGTGAAGCTCAGCCCCATGGCTGTGTGGCTCAGGGTCCCACCCAGCCCAGACATCAGTGCCTGTGTGAGCTGGACTTGGTTTCTGTTAGACTGCTGCTGGATCTGTGGCTCCCCAGTGCTTTAATTTGATTTCTAGAGGAAAACAAAATCATCCTGGCCCAAAAAATCCCCGTGCTCTGACTGTAGGGAGCAGAGGGCCACATCAAAAGCAGCGTGACCAGCAGGTTGATTGTCCCCTTCTACTCTGCTCTTGTGATATATCACCTGGAGTGCTGTGTCCAGCTCTGGGACACTAACATGTGAGGGATGTTCCAACCCATTCCAACAGGTTCAGAGGAGGCCATGGAGATGCTCTGAGGCCTGAAGCACCTCTGATATGAAGACATGCTCAGAGAGCTGGGGATGTTCAACCTGGTGAAGAGAAGGCTCCAGGGAAACCTTAAAGACCCTTCCTGTGCCTAAAAGGGCTCCAAGAGAGCTGGGACAGGGACTTTGGACAAGGGCCTGGAATGACAGGAAAAGGGGAAATGGCTTCACGCTGACACAGAGCAGGGTTAGATGGGATATTGGGAAGAAATTCTTCCCTGTGAGGGGGGTGAGGCCCTGGCACAGGTTGCCCAGAGAAACTGTGGCTGCCCTGTCACTGGAAGTTTTCAGGGCCAGTTTGTACGGGGCTTGTAGCAACCTGGGCTAGTGAAAGGTGCCCCTTCCCAGAGCAGGAGTCTGGAACAAGATGGTCTTTAAGGTCCCCTTCAACCCAAACCATCCTGTGCTTTCCATGTCCCTTGGTATTAGCTCTGCCTGCTGGGTGTCTGGGGGCCATGTTCTTCCATCTCCCATGATCTCCTAAGCTCATACCCCCTGCCTGCTTTCCTGGGTTTTGGCACCGAGGGGTGAGTGCCTTGGCTGGGCACCGCCTGTGCTGATGCTGCTGCTGGAGGCTGCTCCAACCTCTGCTGGGTTTAGGCTGCATATTTTGGATCTCCTGCTTGGGGGACACATCACCCCAGGAAAAAAAAAAACAAAACAAAACAACAACAAACCAAGTATTTTGCTTGCTCTGGCCACCTGCTCATTCCTGACCCCTTTGATCCATTCCTGCACTCTCACTTTCCATGGACTTGCTGCTTCTGGAAGTTGTTTCTGAAAACCACTGAAAAGTGGTTTTGTTTTGGTTTATTGCACATACATGTTGCCCCCGCCCAGAACTGAAGCTCTTTTACTCTTCCTCAGTGATTTCAGCTCCTCCAAAGCTGTCTTCCTCCTAAATTACATCTTCCACACCTGCTGCCTGTGAGACAGCAGCAAGCTCCAGCCGCCGGCACTCCCTTCCCTGGGCTGGGGCATACAGAGCCGGCAGGGAAGGGGCAGAGGTGCCGTTTTCCCGGGGCTTGTAGGAGCCGGTTTCTATTTCGGTGCGAGCAGAGGTGAGACCGGCCCCAGTTTCCCGTTTATTTTGGGAGTTAGCGCGTGTGTGTTTGACTCACAGCCCATAAAAAGCAGCCGCCGGGCTGTGTCGGGTCTCGGCTCCGGCGGGGCTGCCGCTCCTGCGGGCGCCTCCCGGTCCCTGCCGGGGTCCCCCCGAGGGGGGTTCTCCTTGTGCCCCCCTCATGGGGACACACTGACACCGCACCGCTAATTAGCGTTAATTACCGCCCTCGCTACCTGCGGGTGCGGTGTCCTTGTGCCCCGGCGGGGCTGGGGCGCTCCCGCGGGCACCGCTGCTCTCTGACGTCACGGGCAGCCTGTGACCTCACTCCGAGAGGGTGCGCCCATTGGCTGAGCCCCGTGTGACCTCATGGGAGGGGGGTGGTTGTCGGGGCCCCCTGTGACCCCCCCGGGCCAGCTGGGGGCTCACGGGCTGAGCCTGGAGCTCAGGGAGAGCTGTTAACCCACTGTTTGGGCCCTGTGATGTCAGGGAAGGGCAGCGATGGTCACGGGCTGGGCACTGGGTGACCCTCAGGGCAGGGAGTGGTGGCTGGCTGGGGCTTTATCGCTGTGACCTCACTCCACAGCCACTCTGCTTGCAGGACGTGTGACCTCACTCCACAGCCACTCTGCTTGCAGGACGTGTGACCTCACAGGGAGCCAGTGCCCAGCTGTGGGTGACAGCAGGGGACAGCCCGTGACCTCAGCGGCCAGGAGGGTGTGACACGGCAGGGAGCAGGACAATCATTGGCTGGCAGGGTGTGACATCCCAAGGCAATCCATGACCTCCCAAGAGCCCGGGACACTCACTGACTGTCAGGGTGTGACCTCCTGGGGCAGCCCATGACATCATGGGGGTGGCAGGTGCTCATTGGCTGTCAGACTGACATCTCGAGGGAGGTGATGACCTCACAAACGCTTGAGGCACTGATTGGTTGGCAGGGTGTGACCTCTGGAAAGAGAAGAGCTCTCATT
Organism: Myiotriccus ornatus; assembly: GCA_036023395.1. NCBI lineage: Eukaryota > Metazoa > Chordata > Aves > Passeriformes > Tyrannidae > Myiotriccus > Myiotriccus ornatus. The sequence continues at coordinate 17,156,306 of JAYRBT010000023.1, forward strand.
GGCTGGCAGGATGTGATGTCCTGGGGCAGCCCATGACCTCATGGGAAGGGGGGTGCTCATTGGCTACCAGGCTGTGACATCCAAGGGCAGCCCAAGAGTTCATTGGTGGGCGGTGTGTGACGTCCTGCGAGAGCACCCGTGAGCTCACGGCCGGGCGGGCCGCCCATTGGCTGCCGGGTGTAACCTCATGCGGGAGCGAGCGCCCATTGGCGGCCGCTCCGTGACGTCACAGCGGGCGGACGGCCCATTGGCGGCAGGCGCGGGCTGTCGCGTGGCGCCGCCTGGCGGGCGCGGGGCGCGGGCGCCGCGAGCCTCCCAT
>JAYRBT010000023.1:17156724-17230018 GCA_036023395.1 Myiotriccus ornatus
CGCCGCCGCCAAGCCGCCTTCAGCACCGGGCGGCGGCGGACAGCTCCCGCCCGGCGCCGGGCGCAGGTCCGAGCGCGGGGCGGGGGCGCGGGCGGGCCGGCGGGGCTGTGGGGGCTGGCGGGGCGCAGGTGTGTGCGGGGCGGCGCGGGCAGGTGCGGGGGGCCGGGGGTGCGGGTGCAGCGGTGTGAGCGGGGCGGGCGCGGGCACTGCGGGTGCGCTGAGTGCAGGGGTGCGGGTTTCGTGGGTACAGGGCCGGTGGGTGCAGGGAGTGGGGTGCAGCTGTGTGGGGTTTAGATTTCAGGGCTGGTGCAGCTGTGTGGGGTGCGGCTGGGCTGGGGGGCCGTGCGGGCAGGGGGTGCAGGTCTGTGGGGCACCTGCAGGCAAACTCAGGCAGGCAGGCGACAGAGGGGTGTGCCAGGGGCGCACACCGAGGGGAGAGCAGGTGTGGCTGCGGGGGGTGGGCAGCAGGGAGAAGGCAGGTGAGGAAGGTGCAGTGGGGCTCAGGGAGATGACAGAGCCACCCGAGGCAGGTCGCTGTGGGAGGGTGCAGCCCCGGGGGAGCTGGCAGCTCCAGGACACTCGTGGGTGCTGGGGAGGGTGAGGGTGTAGATTGTGGCTGGGTGCAGGAGATGGACAGCGTGCCCTCAGGGAGCAGTGCAGTGTTTGGGGGGCAGGAGAAAGCGGGGTGCTGCCCGCTGGGCAGAGGTCCAGCGGTGAGGAGAGAGGGGTTGGGAGGAGGGAGGCACCGTGGTTCAGGGTTGGGGGGACAGTGCCTGGCAGCACATGGCTGACAGCACCGGGGAGTGTGAGCACCCCAAGTGTGGCCACCCCAAATGTGACCACCCCAACCGGAGCCAGCACCAAACGGGAAAGGTCATTATGTAACAGGAGGGACGTGCAGCCCTGCCAGGAGTCATCGGTGCGAAACCTCGCGGGGAACCGCGCCGAGCCACTCTCCCTCTGCCAGGCAGCGTCAGCCGGGAGGGAGATGCTTCGGAAGCGGGCGTGGGATTGGAGATATTCCTTTAGAAAAAAAAAAGCTAATCCTAAAATATCATCCTATCTGGAAAAATATAAGATGAGGAGCAGAAAGTTGCACGGAAGGATGTGGGGGACTCGGCGGGCGCTTTGCCCTCGGCGCGTGGCGGTGTTCCGGGCTCCCCGCCTCACCTGAGCAGAGAGGAGCGCTGCTGGTGCTGCCAGTCATGTTGCTTTGAACGGGGAAAATCCAGGCAGGAGCCTGGGCGAGAGGCTGCAGTCTCGCCTGGCGGTGGGTTCCATCTCACTGGGCTGCACTTGCCGCTCACAGGCAGCACCGTAACATCCAGGCAGGATTCAGGGATGCTACAGGGCGGCCAAGACATGGGCACACTGCTGTCTGTGAGATCCCTGCGAGCTTTCACACAGGGAGTGTGAAAAAATACCCCTGAGTGAAATCGTGCTTGTTTTCCTTTACATTTTTCTCGGTTCCCCTTGCTAGAGAGTCGTGGATCCCTCTGCTTCAGGCTCTGCCAGTGAGAAGTTGTTTGTAGCTGCTCGTAGCAATTTAAAATTAAATACCTACAGGGCTGTTTAGGCCGCTGTAACGAGATGAGCCAAGGGAGCCATGCAGGTCTGCTGTCTCTGTCCGATTTTTAGCACTGCTCTACCGTTGTTGCCAGGGTCTGTGTTTGCTGTTGTACAGGACTGGTGGTCCTGGAGGCTTTGGGGGTCCTGGAGCACACAGGGCTGGCGGGTGGAACAGCACAGTCCGGCAGCGCTGGCCGACCGCGCTCATCTCCTGCCAGAAACGCCAGGTTGTTTTTTCCGGCCGTGCTCCAGCCTTTGCACACTGAGCTGATGCTGATGCTTCTGGGCCTCCTGGGAAGCTGCTGCCGGGGAGCTGCCCTCCCTTGCAATTAATTAAGGCAATTAAAGGGGTGGGCCGTACGGGGCTCTGCAGCGGAGCGGCGGTGGGATGGGGACGGTGCTGAGCTGTGCCAGTGGTTAAAACCTGAACGTGGGAAGGGTGTGGGGAGCTGAGATAACACTGAGGGATTTTAATTCAAGGTAACAAAGCGGAAATGAAGGAAAAAACAAGCCTCGAGAAGAAAGTCGTCTTTGTGAGGTGCAAGAGTGGGCACGTAAGATAGACCAGATGCTGTGAAAGGTTTAGCACAGCATGGCTCGTGCTGGCTGAGCAGCGAGTGTGCGGTGAGAAAGGAGCTGCTTCACAAATCCCAGGTGACCAGGGAAAGTGAGTTTCTCTCAATGTCTCAGCAATTTTTTTGTCCCTCTGAATTAAGTAACCTAAATCCACACACAAGCCAGTGAAAACCATAGTAGTGTGATTCTCCTGTGTCAGTTTTCACAGTTTGCTTTGTGTTACACAGGGAAATACTCTGAATACCTTATAGGGGGTACCCTGGATTTCAGGGTCTTTGTTTTAAATCCATAATAACAGTTTCTAGGGAACTGTGCGTACACCGTGGAGACACTTCAGAGAGTAGAAACCATCCCATAGAAGTAACATCTCACCAGGTTACAATATGTACCACTATTTATAAACTTTGATTTCCTGCTTGTGTGCTTCGACGAGGCTCGGGGGAGCTGGAGGTTGGATGGAAGCTGGGACCGGTGCTCAGCCGTGGGGCATTTTGGCTCTGCCAGCGGGATGCAGCTCTGGGAAAGGCCATCGTGGTGCAGGATTGCATCAGGTGAGGCGTTTTCAGTGCAGACCTCACCCTTGTGCCAGGTGCTGCTGGAATCCCACCTGAGGGGCTTGTGCCCTGCTCTGGTACTCAAGCAAGGAGAGGCTGCATCAGAGGAGAGAGAGAAGGGTTGCTGCTGGTCTGCCTCGACAAACAGAGGCTCTGTGGCTTGAAAGGAGATGAAAAGCTGGAGTGTCACTAACTTGTAGGATCAAAGGAACCCAAATTGGTTGCAGTCAGATTTGGACTGAAAACTTTCCAGTGCCGGGCAAGTCCTAGTCTGCTCCTTCAGAGAGGCCCCCTAAGCAGAAGGGACAAGCTCATTTCACAGTGCAGCTTGGATGAAAAGGGGCTGGATGGCAGAGCAGGGATGGCCCCAAGTTCAGAACTGTGGCTTGGGGCACAGTGCTTTAGATGGCTGGTTTTCCTGGTATCCTGAAGAGAGACTTTATTGCTGCTTCTGATCGTATTTGTGTCTGATTTATGCCTGATTCATTCAGGTTTTCAGCCTCTCTGCTGCTCAGCTGTGGAGCTCATAAAAGACTCTTTTTGACACCTGGATGCATGAGCTCAAGCTGAAGGATGGGAGGGGGTCAGAGGGTTGGTCTCCTGGGAAGCATTGAGGACCGGCCACAAATTCAGGGGCTGTCAGAGGGAGCAGCAGTGCTTTTATCATCACTGTTTCTCTGCAGCTGGCAGATGCACGTTGCCAGCAACCAGGCTGGGTGCTGGGCTGCAAGGCTGCAAGGGAGCTTGTTTTCCACACTGTGGGTCATACCCCAGTAATTTCCTAAGCTTCAAGGTAGGCTTGCTGTGAGCTGAAGGTCTTGAAGTGACCAAGAAGGGAAGTTTTCAGTGCTGAATGGCAGCATCTCCCCCGTGGGCTGCACCTGCTCCCCCAGAGCCTTCCCTTGGCTTGGAACAACGTCAAGGCGAGTGTTGGTCCCATTTACCCCACTGTTACATTCAGCATTGCTTTGTTTGGCAGGTGGTGGAGCTTGAAGTAAAAGATCTGGTGATAGGGAGCAGTGTAGGAGGAACAGAACTGAAAGAGAGAGCCCTTTAAATTAGAGAAACTTTGGTAAAACCAGTGTAGTGCAGATGTTCCCTTCTTCCCTTTCTTGCTTGTGTGTGCTGGGTGTAGGCTTGTTTGCTTGCCATAAGTACCATCACAGTAAGAGGTAATAAGTACATACATATAGGTAGTTAAAAAAACCCCACCAAAACCAAAACAAACGAGTTTGGCCATTTCATTTTTAAATGGGCACTTTTCCCAAGCTTGCAGAAACAAGAAGTCAATGTCCATTTTCATAAAGCTGTGCTAGAAATAAAACCAGGCTGTGTGATGGGAAGTCAGGCTGTGCACAGCCCAGAGAGCCAGCTCTGTGCTCGTTTCCATGCTCTGCTCTCCCCAAAGGGTCTGAGCAGGATGAGGGGCAGAGGCATCACTGTCAGAGGCATTGCTGAAAAACTCAAATATCAAAGTAGGCTTTTCCTGGCTGAACTGTGGACTGGCACTCTGGAAGAGCCTGGCACACACACATGCTTAGTGAGTACTGTTTGGTCTAAGGCATTTGGAGGGTCAGGAGGGAGCTGAGGCTGGCTGGGTTTAAGTGAAGTTTAACAGATGCACAGCATTTCAAGCTCATCAAACTTGTGTGAGCAAAATAGAAGGGAAAAGGAGGAGGAGAAAATGGTGTATGTGACGGATCAAGTCAAAATATTTGTGGTGTTAAATACCCCTCTGGGCTTCAGTTGGTCCTCCCTCCTGTGGTGGGCAGGTGGTGCTGGCTGTGGCGTGGTGCTTTGCATACTTTTGATGGCTCTGACAGCAGCCATTAGGCCACTGAGTCCAGACGGCACAATTCTGGGTGCTTAAGTAACTCCAAAACCTCTTCTGCGAATGTGCTCATCAATATTCATAGTGTTTGGCATCAAATATTAATGCCTTTATTTCCAAAACAAATACACAGATTTGCAATCTGCTTCACAGGTCGGGGTTTTCTCACTGCTGGAACCAGCCTGGGTGGCACGCTGAGGGTATGGCTCTTTACCCCTTGCTTTTGCTGGGCCAGGGGATCCTGGGGATGTCCCTACAGTGTCCATTTCTGCTCAGAAGGAAGGACGTAGAAGAATTTGGAAGGGTTGATTTCCTTTGCTGTGTTGGCTTGTGCTGGTTGGAGGACTCTTTAGCTCCTTCTGGCACAGTTTGCTTCCTTTGTGCTGGAAATCCCAGTGCTGATGGTCAGCCTTCCAGTGGAAGGTGTCCTTGCCCATGTCAGGGGGTTGGAACAAGATGATCTTTAAGGTCCCTTCCAACCCAAGCCATTCTATGATTCTTCTGCTGATGCTCAGGAATGGTGCCACAGCTCGAGTGACCACTGGGGCCGGTGGGTCCCTCAATGCCATGGGTCACCCCGAGCAGCACAATGGGCTGACTTCTGCCTCTCCAGTTCTGCTTCTCCCATGTGCCTCAATGAAACTGTTTCTTCTCTCTGCCCTGTGAATCGAGCACATACTTGATGTTTCCCATCATGTTTCCAATTCAGTGCAAACAGATAGTCAGTGCTGCGGCATATCCCTGCAGTTTATGTGAGTTTGGGGAATACTTGATGTGCATCTGGACAACCTGGCAGAACACCACAGCCTGCCTGCCACACACCCAGCCTCTCTGCACAGCCGTCTTCAGCTTCTCCAGCCAGGGCTGGCACCACGGCTCACTGCTGGCCAAGGGAGTTTTTCCAGAAATCCTTTTCCAATATTAGACTAATTTCCTAGAGTTGACCCTTGGGAAGGTTGGGACAGGCAGTCAGGGTGCAAACAGTGCTTCCCAAGAACTGGTAGCTCGGTAGGGTGAAGTGGCTCTGTGGGAAAGGTGTTCTGGTTTTTCACTGAACGTGGCACTAAGATTATCATGCCGTCTTTGCTGATGAACGTCGCTGGTCCGGAATGTTCCTCGAGTTTTTTTTGGCTGGTGAATGACAGGAGGCGCTGATGGTCATCCCAGGCCCACACATCGTAAACTGTTATTCTTCTTGAGATTGAGATCATCGCTGTTGAGCTGTCCCTGTGTTTTCAGATGTCTGTTTGAATGACAGATTTGTTATTTTTGCATCAGTCTATGGGCATGACTGTTCTTACAGACAAAGTTTTTTTGTCTTTTTGAGTGCCTGGAGGTGCTGAGCTCCAGTGTGACCCCGAGGCGCTGCTGTGCAGCCTGTCAGTCATGGCTGGGCACGCCGTACTGCTTTTCATGTCACTGATGCTGGGAAGGTTCTATGAGAACAGTGAGCTGGCTCCATGCTGAGAGCACCCAGCACCTCCAGCCAGCTATTTAGGAGCCTACAGGAGCGAGCAGCATCACTGCATCCTATTAACACTGGCCTGTGCTTCGTGACAGAGCTGAAAGCATGGCCTGGGGGGCTCCTCACCCCTGTTCTGCTCATGTTTAAAACCAGAGATGACTTAACTACACTGGTGGTGGTGTCTCACTGACTCTTGGCCTCTTTGTAGCTTTCCTGATGTGTGTTTGATATCGAAGAGAGACCCCAGCCCATTAACAGACTGGGGATAACAGGTTGATGGGGCAGGAGACAGCAGCTCACTGCCTATGCTGAGCTCCCCAGAGGCAAATCAAGTAAAGCCCCTCTGAATGTGATGTTTATTTTGTTTTCCCTATTTTTTTCACAATTTATTTAAGTGCTGTGGTTTGGCTGGAGATGAGGAAGGCATGAGTTCTCCGGCCTGGCTGCTGGTTCTGGGTGGTAAAGATCATTACGATGACTAGCAAAGGCAAACCAAAATCTGGAGTTCAGAGGTCCAAGCTAGCCAAATGGCAATGAAATGTATGTTGACAGTGAGCATAAATAGGCGTAGAAGCAGTTTACCAGAGGGTGTAATGGGATATAGGATCACAGAAGGCTTAAATAAAAGCCTCACCTCCAAAAATATACAGTCCCCCTCAGCCCAAAACTATAGTTTCTGTGATGAGCAGCAGATTAGCTGTTCTTACTGGCTTCATTCCCCCCTGAAGATGTGATTAAATAGTTTGGAGCATTCTCTTTTGTCAAAAATGATTTAGTTGTGTTTCTAGGTCATTGTCTATAGAAGAAAAATGTGCATATATTTAATGCGGTTGAGTGACTTAGGCATCTTTCAAGAAGAGCTACAACAAAACCCCTTTCCTGCCTGGTCTATCCCCAGACCTCTTCAGGGGAGACCTCTTAGCCATTACCTGCTGGTAACACCCCATGACACCCCTACTAACGAGGTAACAACTAAGATCTTAAATGAGATACTCTTCTATGGCTGGGAGAGCTGAAGATGTTCAGCCTGCGGAAGAGAAGGCTCCAGGGAGACCTTAAGCCCCTTCCAGTGCCTAAAGAGGCTCCAAGAGATCTGGAGGGACACTTCGGACAAGGGCCAGGAGTGACAGGGCAAGGGGGAATGGCTTCACACTGACCAGACAGTCAGAACACAAAGCTGAGCCTCTGGAGATGATGTGATGGTCCCACCCTGGTCCACCATGCCCCTCTCCATGCTCACAGCCAGGTGGTAAGGAAGCACATCTTATGGACACCAAGTCTGCTCACTCCATGGCAGTTGTTCAGTGACTTCCTGCGTTGCAGCAAACTCTGCACAGGCTCCTCAGACCATGAGGAGCTTTTCCTCTGCTCCCTGAACACTGCTGAGGCCCTCCCTGTGTTTCTCAGCGGTATCTCATTCTCTGTCAGCAGGCTGCAGTGCTGGGCTCTGACTTCTGCCTGGGTTGTCCTACAGCTTCTGAACCTCTGTGTGAGGTGCAGTTTGTCATCTCCTGTGACTTGCTGCCCACCACACCTGCCGCCATCTGAGCCTCTTCTGCTGCTCATGCTTAGGTGCTGCTCATGAGAAGAGCATCTCCTGCCCTCCTCTCAGAGGGTTTTTCCCTTTTTTGACAGCTGTAACTAAGAGCAAGCAGATGCTGTATGGAAAATGCATCCATGCTGCTTGGGAAATGTTGCTGAATTTTGAGGGGTTTTGGGCCGGTGTGACTAACCATTCTTCTCTTGGTTCCGGGACCTGACAGGGACCACAGTGTTTCAGACGTGACAAAGCACTTTCCCAAGCTGAGTAGCTTTCAGATGAGGATTTGACAGCTCCTCTGAAGGCCGCAGAAGGAAAATCACTGTGAACCAAAATGTCGTTCGGTGCAGATGTGACAAAATCCCGTGTTTCAGCCGAGGCATCCGGGGTTGGCAGGGCCTCCTCCATCCAGGGTGCTGAAGGCACAGGTGGCTGTGTGGGTCTTACAGGGTAGGGACACTTGCAGAGGCCAGATGTCAATAGCTGAGAGCAGCCTTTGAACCTTTTATTCTCTTTGTGTCCTTGCCTGGCAATAGAATATTGCTTTTTAGCCTGTTCTGAGTCTTTCCCTGGCAATGGAGGCTCACAGGGTTCTCCAGCTGGTGAGAGGATGTGGGGCTGAGGGGCTCAGAGCCTGGTTCCAGTGGACATCCATTTGCAGAATGCATCCTGAGGGTTGTAGCATCATAAATGTGGGGATTTATTTTGAAATTTGCCTTTATTTATGGATTTCGAGATCTTTTAGGAGATGCTTGAAGTACGCAACCACTTCTGGCACGGACTCAGGGTGCTCCATCCTTGGAAGTTGTATGTGGGTGTGAAGTCAATGTTAGACGTGTCTTCTTCAGCTATCAAATGAATCCAGAGGGTCCTGCACCTCTCAGGACCCCACCTGACACCCAAGTGGGTCTGCCATGGACTTCCCAGTAGGAGAGAATGTTCAGAGCTTGTGCCCTTCCTTCATCAGTCTAGATGTGAGGAATGCAAAGAGATTTTGCCATATTTAATGTCTGGAGAAGGGTGGAATTGTGCGTGGGAATTACTTTCAAAGATTGACATGTTGTAGTTGTTAACCACTTTTTTTTTATTATTATTATTTAACCAGAAAAAACAGATTGCAGCCCAGGAAAAACAACATTTTTTTTTTCTTTCTTTCATCTCGTAAAGAAAACATTTCAGTTATAGATATGTGAAGTTATGAGTTATAAAATAGGAATAGTTGAAAATTGGAAATGTATAACAAGTTCTTAAGGGACTTGGTAATTTGCCTTCCTCTTGTGAAAAAACACCAAATCAGCTGATAATACAAAGCTTATGAAAGGCTGGGGAAAATGCAGAGATGAACTAGATCTTTTTCCACGTCAACTCTGAACTGTACTTTTTTCCTTTGATGAAACATGAAATTACTTTTAATTTATTTTGTTTCAATCCTTGTTACATAAACTATTATTTGATTGTACAGCTGGACTGAAAAACTGTAGGAGGTCTCACATTTAGGATTTTGCTGCCTCTCTCTCATTAAGCCTACAGCCTGATTTCTTTAAATGCACCTATTAATCTTCTTAGGGAGACAAATTGTTGTTTGGTTGGTTTTTTTCTCTTTCTTTCCTTTTTTTTTTTTTTTAACACTAAACTCCCAGTTAACTTCCAGAGTAAACACTGATGGTTTGCAGCCTTTCCAGGTTGTGCTGCAGTTGGGCACCGCGACAGTGCCTTGGCCAGGCTGGGTTTAGTCTGGTTGGCTTAAACACCGGAGGTGTTCGCAGCCTGAGCTGTTCTCATCATGCTCAGCAATAACCTCCGAGTCTACAGGATGGAGTAAATGTGGTTTTTCCATTTTAATTTTTCTGTAGGCTATTTTAGTAGTTCATCTATGGCAGCTTGCCAGAGAAGTGGCCACCCCATCCCTAGAAGTGTTCAGGGCCAGGTTGGACGGGTCTTAGAGCAACCTCATCTAGTAGGTGTCCCAGCACATGGCAGGGTGATGGCATGAGATGATCTTTAAGGTTGCTTCCAACCCAAACCACTCTGTGATTCTGTGAATTTCTGTTGTATTATTAATTGCCAGTCTGGGACTTGCAGGGTTCTGGGTTTGGGACCCATTAATACTGTCCCTGTAGGACCAGCAATAGGATGCAGAGAACCTCATGGTGTCTTTGAAATGAGCAGATCTTTCCTGTGTTTCCTCTGAGGTGCCTCAGCTTTGTTGTCTGCTGCCCAACTATGCTAAGCCACCTTATTTCGGGTTTCTTTTTCCCCGCTCATCACAGGATTTCCCAACACCCCGGGCAGGTGTCGGCAGCGATCCTTTGGAACACTGCTCTTGCAGACCTTCTCTGTGCTCCTCTGTTCCTCTGCTGGGAATGGCTCTTGGGAGGGTGGGGGAATCGCTGCCGGACTCGAACACATCCATGGGCTGCACTGGCTCTAATATAAACCTGGGAGATGTCTGCAGCAGATAGTGCGGGAGCACACTGTGCCGGGACCGGCAGCTCCCCGTGAGCACTCCTGACGCTGGCGGACGTGAAGAGGTGATGCTGGGTGCTGCTCACTGCTGTAAATCGACCATCCCTTTGTATTCAGGGCAGATCAGTAGTCCCAAGGAATGGAAATTTCCAAGCCTTCCTCCTTTTCCTGCTTGTCTGTATGTTGTTGGGGATGTTTTGCCTGGGAATCCTTTAGCTGGGGAGCACACCAGGAAGAGAGTTGTTTCCATTTATACAGAGTGTATTATGTAGAACCTTTCATGGTGGGGGTGATTCTCAGAGCAGGTAAAGCCCATTTGCCACCGTAGTAGGTGAGGTTTTGCCTGGTTGCACACTGCAGTAACAACAGAACAGCAGTTCCTGTTGGAGTGGAAAGATGATCCCTATCACTGCGTTATATGCCACTGGTAAAAATAAGGTATCCAGAAACATCCCTCTGGGAGGAAACTCTAAAAAAATGTCTCCTTAGGCATCCCTTTTCTGCTTCATTTTATCTGCCTTCCTCATCTTCCAGTATCTCCTCCTCCTGCATTGTTAATGGATGTTAAGCACTGGTTAATGGATTAGGATAGGATTCCTATTGGCTGTACAACTCAGTTTCACCCAACCCGTGTTGGTAATTACAAGTTAATTTTGATTTATCGTTAACTGAAAATACAGGCCCGAACACTCTGAATTCACAAAATGTCACATCTTTCTTTTTCTTTGAAATACGTGAACAAAAATCAACCAGCTGCTCTGGGTAGGAATAAAGTGCCTTCTACTTATCAACATGTCTAAAATCTGCTTCACTTACCAACTAAGCTTCTCAAGCCTTAAATTTTACCTGCTGCCATTTCTGCCAAGCTAAGCCTTCCGAGGGTTCCATGAGAACAGATACATCAAATATGCAGATGCCTCTGTCTCTTTGGGGACAAATGTTCTGGGCTGAGGTATGTGCAGCAGGGAAATGCAGGCAGGGACAAGGCTCCTCAAAGAATTGCAGACGCTGGAGAAGTGTTTTCCTTTGATCCTGTAAAGAATTTGGCAGGGGAATTTCAGACTCTCCTATTTCAAAAGTGCATTTACACTGAGCAGCTTTGAAATATTGAAGTTGATGCTGTCTCTGACAGGACTGGTAATGTGTTATTCCTTGGGTTTGCTTTACCTTTCTTGTGAATAACGAGCTTTACACACAAAAATGTAATTAATTCCAGGTTTGGTTTGCCATCCACATTTCACCTTCCGATTCAAATCTCTGAAAACCACAAAGAGCAAATCTAAGACACACAAACAGCAATACTGACCCCATCCTCTGCCAGCCCCAGGGCAGTGTCCCCACCAGCCACTTGCAATCCCAGTCTTGTCTCCAATAACAGACATAATGTGTGTTGGTATGGAGAATGCCAGCGATGGAGAAACCTCGAGAGCTGAGAAGGGTTTCTGAGAAACACATCCTGATGTGAAGTTATTGTTAAAAGGCATCTAACCATGTTGGACACAGATCTCTCCTCCTCACAGGAACGTGTGGGCTCATCAGTTTTTCCCTGTGTTTTTCCACGTGTGCAGTGCTTGGAGCTCTGCAGGGAGGATCAGTTGATTGCTGTATCCTCAGTCCCTGCCCAAATGGTCTTCTCTTGATTGTTCTTCCTCACCTCAGATATCCACTCTGCAGGTAACTTGAGGCAACAACAAAAAAATAGAATTAAGGCCCTAAGTGGGGAAGAGTTAGAGGGACAAATATGAGATGGCCAAAATGCTCTGAGGTGCAAAGACACAACAGCAGGATGGATAAAAATGCTGTAGTTTTTCAGAGACACACACAAAAAGATAGGTCTCGTGCTTCGTTTGCTCAGGCTCAGACAAACGAGGGTGCAAAGTCAGGATTTTTCAGTTGCTGCACAGTCACCAGGAGCTTTTTCATCTCTCTGCAGTATGGCAGACTGATTTCCTCTCCTGGAAATTGCTGTTTTAACTGGGTTCTTCTTTCCTTTTTCTAAAAATACAAACCGGTTTCTTTCTGGTCTGTCATTACTGCCTCTTTTTTAACAGCACTTCTCTTTCTGATGGATCTTCCTATTTATGCCAGGAATGAGTGTTGTTCCTCATTCTGGGCTGAGTTTGGTTGACTCAAGCTGTCATGGAGATGGATAATGATATATTTTTTTGCATCAGCTTTTAATTTTGGAGCATGGGTGGAACTAAACCAAAGAAAGGGCCCTGCAGTCTTCTCAGCTTCGTAATGGTTGAATACAAGCTTCTTGCTGCTGGAGGTTTTGTCGAAGAGTGGGCATCCTTGGGTGGTGTGGACATGAGTGGGAATGCTGTCCTGGTGGAGCCAGACCCCTGGGATTGACTCCTTTTTACCCACCTGTGCTCACATCGAAGCAGTTTTCTGCAGCCAACCAGCACCTGCAGGAATCTCTCCAGCTCCTGGATGGAGCTGAGCCTGAATGCAAAGGGGAGCCTTGCAAAACCAGATCTTTGTGCCACTGAAGGGAAGGAAGCCAGCAGCAAGTCAAGGGAACTGGCTGCCTCTGCTCTTCCCTTTGAATTGCTTTCCAAAAGGCATTTTTCCCAAAATAACTTAATTGTATATTTTTTTGGGGTAGATTGTTCTATATTTGTTGACGAGCATTGAATTGACGTTTTCTGAGAATGGCCCAAAATGGCTTGCAGAACTCTGCAGAGCATCAGTGTCTCATTTAGAGCCCATCACTACGTGTGGCTATGGTTGTCTTCTCTTCTGTGCCTTACTCTGCATTTCTTGACCTTGGATTTCACCTGACATGGCGTTTCAAGACATCCAGTTCAGGAGAGCCTTCTACAGCTCCTTGCATTCAGCTTTAGCTTTGAATACTCTGAATAAATTTGCATGGCTCAGCAAACTTGTCCTTTCATTATCCCTCTCCTTCCCAGGCTGTTTATGAATATATCCCATTTATCCCAGAGCAAGATCCTCCACCTCTACTTGTGAAAACCTGACCATCTGCCTCTATCCTTGGCATCATAAATCCTAATCAGTTATTAACCTACAAGCAGGTTTCCCCTTATTTTATCATCTTTCACTTCTTTTTCCCTCCTTCTTTCTAGATTTTTATCCTAACAATTCTTCTACTGAGGCAGTTTTTCAGACTAATCCTGTATATGAAAGGATTTTGGTGTGGGAACCTTCATAAATTTCTCCTTAGCAAACAACATGGCAAAGGTTTGATTTTTTTTTTCTTTTACAGTTTTGCATTTCTTAAATATTTCTGCTGCATTTCAGTCTTCTTTAGGTTTTCCAGATTCTTTGGCGGATTTCATATTCCTAAAGTTTTAGAAAATAATTTTTTTCCCTGATTCACAAGTTGTTCCTTCAGAGATTTTTTTTGGTATGCTTCATTAGGTCTTCAAATTTAATTTGCTAAAATTTTCGATTTGTTTGTTTTTTCCTCATCTGGGTAAAATTTTTACCTTTTCAAGTATTGTCTTTTACTCCTGTAGCTCGGTTCTTTAAGGATAGTGCCTTGTTATGGCCATGTCTTAAACCCTTTCTTTGGCAGCTTTCTGCTAACAGGTGCCATGGAAACTTCCCTTTCTTACCCTTCCACCTGCTGCTTTTAATTTCTTTCTAACAAACCTTCTCACTTTTTCTGATTTATTTTTTTTTCCCAATTATATCTGATAATTATAGTAGTCATGTATTTGTGTGGGGTTTTTCTCCAGTCTTGCAAATAGATTGAAGCCGAGTTTATTGTGGTCACTGTTGCTGAAAGTTTGTGCTCCTCAGAACAGGCCTCGTTCATGTTGCAGGACTAAGTCCAGAGCAGGTAGTTCCATTCTGCATTGCTTCAGGGGATGGTTAACGACCTAAACAAAAAAATTGTGTCGCTGCTAATTAAAATCAGAGAGGCTTTTGAGAAGGGGGTGGGTTGTAATTGCAGATTTACAAGATAAGCTTTCATAATCCATGTGCCATAAAAATTCCTTAGCTTCATGGCATGGTTTATCTTTTGGCTTTGCTGGCATTTCATAAATACAGCACAGTAATTCATAGTGTTGGCTTTCCTGGGACAAAGACTTTCAGTTAAATGTGACTGAGCCAATCAGCTCTTCTACCCTTTAATTGCTGGAGCTTGGGTATAGGATGTGAGTGGATGGAGGCAGAGGGGAGAGGCTGCTCCTCACCTGGGGTATTCTCCCCATCATCCCTGTCCTTTCTGCTGCTCACAGTATGTTTTCAAGATTGTCATGACTCTTTTATATAATTCTAACACATGTAAATGGCTTGCTGATGGCAATCAATTGGACCGGGGAAGGATACGGAGGCGACACATCGAGTAGCTGGGTGGAAATCAGATGGAAGAAGAGACAGCTCCAGCCCACACCTCCCCGGGGCTCCTGGGGACGTTTATCCCATTTTAACTGCACTTCTGCTGTCTGCTCCTTGGAGTTGGTCACAGGGCTGTATCTCTGGGGCAGGGTTATTCATCATTCCTTGCAGACCTTCCATATCCTGCAATAAAGAGGAGGAGCTCTGCAGACAGCAGCCCACTTTACTGTCCAGCCGGCAGCATGGCCACCCCCAGCATCACCTGAATTACTGTGGAGTGTGGTGTGCTTAGCCAGGGGTATTTAATGGGCCTAGACCTGCTGACCATCCTCCCTTTGGCAGTGTCCTTGGGGCCAGCAGCTGGGGTGCATAGTGCCTCCCCTCCCTCCAGCTCTCCCCAGGGGCTCCAAGGCTGGGCTTCACCTGCACTCATGGTCCAAAGCTGACCTTCTGACTGCACCTCAGTGAAAGAGCTACCATTCCTTCTTGCTTTCGATCTTCCAGATACTTCCTAAGTCCCCAGAGAGAGACAGAGCGAGATTAGGTATCCCATGGCCTTTCTAGTATTTCCATGTTCATCCCAGGCACAGTGGAGCCAAGGCTGGTGCTCTGCAAGCTTCTGGCTCTCAGCAGTGAGCTGTACAGCTCCTCTCATGCCATGCAGCTGATGGCATTGTGATCAAGAAGTGGCTTCTACTCTGTCTCTGGAAGATTTACATGTAGTTTTCTGCTATCACAGAGGAAACAGATTTTCCCTGTCACTGAAGTGGAATGGATATGGACACCCCCCTTACCCCCGAGAGATTTTAATGCTTTGAAGTTCAAGATCGTAAATGTTCTCAGCAACAGTTATATCACTTGAAAAGGAGACCTATTCAGACCTTTGAGCCTTCATAGTGCCTGCTTCTGTAAAGCTATCTGAGAAGAAATCTCTTTGATATATATGAGACTGAGATCATTATCTGCAGACTCTTCTGTCAGGCCAATTTGCCTGTGGCTCTGAGGGGCTTGGCCAAGATCCTGACAGTGGTGGCCACACACTTCAGGCATCAGCAGCTGAAAGAGCAGCTCCCCGGAGCAGCAGAGGGTGGTCTGCAGGTCACTCGGTGACCTTCTGGCTTGTGAGGGCTCATATGAGACATGCAGAAGTCTGCCCTGACTGCTGTTCAGGTCTTGGGGTTCATAGAGCCTGCTTTGGGTTCTATGGGGATCAGTTGCCTTGCATTCAGTTGTAGAGGTTCATTGTGGTCTGTGTAGGGTGACTAGTAGACATCAGACCTTGGGGGTTTGGGGTTGTTGGGCTGGTGGGTGGGAACAACCCTTGCTGTGGTTTTATGTTGCAAAGTGTCCTACGGGAAAGTGCTCTTGGCTCAACCAGGGCCAAGTAAGGTGCAAATTAAGTACTTATTTGCCACATAGCAAATAAGAACGGAACAGGATAGAATGGAATAGGATAGAAAATAGAATATTTCCAGTAGGAAGGACCTTCAACAATCATCTAGTCCAAATGCAACTGATAATGATTCACAAACCTTTCCAAAAGGGCAGTTGCACAGGATGAAAACAAGCAAGTAAATGCTTATTTAGAGCTTAAATCAGTTATAAACCCCTCTTCTGGTATGTAGGATTCAGCTAATAAGATGGCAGATGCTTCTCAACAGCCGTGCTTCATAGAGCAGCAGTGTGAGCGACATTGATGTGTTCTCCTGTTGCTGATTCTCAGCTGAGCTAGACGCAGTGCTAATAAGACAGAGAATAACTGGTTTGTGGTAACTGTGTAAACTGAAAAACTCCTGGTTATTGTTACCTTTCCTTGGATGGCGTAGACCTGTGCTTTTCAAACGACAGGAAAAACCAGCAGCAGCTCTGAGTGTGTTGTCTCCTGCCAATCCATGGCCAGAGGAGGAAGCTGGCACACCGTGCATGCAGCACTACTCACCCCACAGCAGCATCATTCCTTTAGGGAAGGTTGTGAGTCTGGTGTGTTGAGTGTCAGTGGCTTATGCCACCTCCTGCCTGGCAGCCCCTCCTTGAACCCCAGCTCCAGTGGGGTGTAACAGGGAGGCAGAGGACTCCAGGATATCACATTCCTCTCTATTTATGAGAACAGGTATGTGGGTGGAGGTTAAGGACCCAAGTGATTGCCCAGATTGGGTGGGAGCCTGGAGCAGGAGCTCAAGTACACTGTCAGCACCAGGAGATGCGCATTAGGGACGCCTCAGTCACCGGGAAAATGCCTGACAGAAGCTGCATCTTATTTGATGGGGATAAAGCAACCCTGGAGCACAAAGCTGCAGGAGAACAGGGTTTTTCCACTGCTCACAAAAGCTAGTTATTAAACACTGTGGCCTTTCGCGAGAGTGCTTGTGTTGCCATCTAATAAAATACTCCCTGACAGCTTCTAGTCACCATTTCGTATTGTCTGTTTTGATTTCAGCTGCGTGGCATTCACTGTTTTTAAACCACCCAGTACACACGTTTCCAGCATGATCCTCTTCCTGCATGGACATCAGTGTAATTAAGTCAGGGGTACTTAGATTTAAGCAGGTGCTGGGTTTTAATTCTGTAACTGCTGCCTTTTTTTTTTTTCCCAGTACAGAATTCCCCATGCTGGATGTAGCACTTTTAGAGCTACAAAGCTGCCCCCAATAAAACTCCCAGGCTCAGGGTAGATCTGAGCATCACTGGTGTGAGATTTTCAGTGCTCAGAGCTGAAACCAGAGACCCTCCACATCAGACACTTCTTTTTCTGTTTATTTATTAAACGGTTGCATGTCCTATTTTCTAGTCAGACGTGCTGACAGGCAGAGCATACCAGCTAATGTTTGATATTACCCACGCGGTTCCTATGCCGACCCATAACCATTCAGAACTATGTCTTTCCAAGTCAAACCCAGTGCCATTTTGACCTGGAGTACAACTGCCCTTCTGCTTAGCTACCTGGTGTTTTTTTTCTAAATGGGTTATACTCGGTGATTCTTAAAAGCAGTCATGTGGATGTTCACATCAGGTTTCAGTCGAACCAACTAGGTTAAATCTCTGCTTGTAGCTGAGCAGCTCTAATTCTTGTTGGTCAGCCCAGCCTCCTTTTGGGTGTGTCTTCACATCTTCTCTCTTTTCATGCTTTATCTTGAGTTGTTTGCTTCTCATTCCCTTGGTTTTACTGCAGGCAAGCACTCATTTCCCTTCTTTTTCTACCCATTTTTTAATCTTTTTTTTTGTCTAACAGGAAAGACTTGCTTGTCCTCATTTTGCTGATTTTTGATCCAGATGTGAAGCTGGGAGGTGCCTTCCATGGACAAACCGAGCTCTTCTTTGGAAAGCGTGAGCAGGGCGCGCGCTTTGTAAAACTACGGCGACAGTGCCACTTATTTTTGTGTTCCTTTTATCTACTACAATGCAGTAATTAGATCAGTTGCCCAGCGAGTAGGGATCCATTTCCATTGGCACCAGGCAGAGGGAGGGATGCAATCCACGTTTCCCAGTTGCACAGAAGGGGTGCAGCTCATGAAAGATTTACTCAGACCACGAATGCCAAGCCCCTGTGGACGTGAGCGCTGCCGGGGTTTCGTGGCCACTGAGCAGATGGATGTGGCTGGTGTGTTCAAGGGGGAGTTGTGGAATTTAGAAGAAAACCAATAAATCAGGAGAAAACCAGCGCACATGCTCTCTCTTGAACTTCTCCACACAAGTCAACAAGACTTGATTTACCAGCCATGGGTGTAGATTTTGTGTAATATCGTTATTGCTTGATTTTACAGCAGAGACATTAACGTTGTTGGCATTTACCTTGCAATGGTTATTGCTCCCAAGTTAGCACCTTGTGTGAAAAAGGGCCTGTTGACATCTCTTGGGATGCTGGCTCCAAGCCTGGGTCTTGCCTGTAAAATTTAGTGGCCCCAATGAACCTACTTCAGTTAATTAGAGCAATTTCCTCCTACAGACCCTGACTTTACCTGGAAATTCCCAAATAAGAAGGCTGAACTGATTTACTGGAACAGAATTGTAAACCAATGCTATGTCATTGCATTGCTTTCATTTTCCTGAAAGCTGCTGACATCTTTTCCCTGGCGATGCCGTGGCATCAAAAATTTGGTTTAGGACAAATCATGTTTTTTCTGAAATTAAATATTAACCAGCACACAGTCTAACATTTGTTTTGGCTGTAAAGAGGACTTTGTTTTTAAAGCCTTCCCGGTTCTTGTAAGTTTAATGATAAGAACCATCATTTTTACAGAAGGGAAAAAAGCAGGCATAAAAAATCCAAAGTGCTTGTGACTTTTTACACCCTGAGCTCGATTTTGTGGGGAATGACTTTGACCCTTGGTTTTCCTTGTGCTGATCATGTTTCTGATCATCTCAGGCAGCTTTTCCCTCCCAGTACTTATCCATCTCCTCCCAGGGCATTGTACCAGCCCTAAATAGAAAGGCTGGTTTCATACCCACGTTTGTTCCTGAGTGGAACAAGGGAAGTTCTGGGCCTTTTTAATCAGGAGAATTATCTGATGGAGAGGCAGAGCTGGATATGGATTAATGTCTCAGTGTGATTTTTAGCTCTGGGCTCCGTGGCAAGCAACCTGGCAGCTTCACCTCCTCTCTTTTATGGAGCTGAGTGTTAATTTTTGTGGGTGCTTGCTTGGCTTTGTGCTGGAAAATGGAGTTTTAGGAAAAAAAGGAAAAAAAAAAAAAGAGTAAAGACACCTTTTTTTCAATTTAAAAATAATGAAAAAAGGAAGAAAACAGTATCTTCCCAGCTGCCCACCATGCCAGTGACTGCAGGCAGGTGAATAGAGCTTCCTGCCTGCCCTCGTGAAAGCATTCATAGACAGACTATCATAAATGAAAACCTTGGCAGTATAATTGTTAATAAACTCAGTCACACACACTTGATATTCTTTAGTTGTACAAATGTATTCCTCTGTTGGTAACAGACTGCTGCTGAGTTTGGACCCCGTGGAGATCTTTTTATTGCCCGATATTTCTAATTCAGCAATTAGGGCGGTGCAAAATCAATACAGTCCCCATCAAACAGGGGAAATCGGGCCTTATTAAAGCATTTCAATTTAATTGTTAATAAACAATCCAGTGGCACCGGAGGGAACTCCTTTGGAACCTGTTAGCAGCTTGGTGCTAGTTAGTATTAATCAGTGATAAAGGCTGTAAGGAAGCAAGGGGCTGAGCTGCAGTTTGGGCTTGTGTAACAGCAAAAAAAAAAGGGTTCCTGGATGGGTACAAGGCACACAAATGTTGGAGCATCCTCGCAGAAGATGCAACGAGCGTGGGCCTGTGTCTGATTCCATATGACTATTCTCATGTTCTTTCCTGAGGCATCTCTCCTGGATTGAGTTACTGTATTTGACAGACCAGATGATTTTTTCTGGTCTTAAAATTTCACGGATACGTTCAACTGGTGCAAGTGAGAGACATCCCAGCCTGTGGAGGGGAGGCTGAGGCATTTTGGATAATTATAAAATAAATAAATGCAGTGATGATATATGTGTATGGAGTGAAACTGCTGCTGGGAGTGGGACGGAGGTGGTGACTGGCATTACTTTGCACCTGAAAAAGTGCAGGGAGCTGGGAGGGAGCTCCGACCCAGGCTGGGAGAGCATTCCTAGAGCCGCTGGTCCTGCCAGGCAGTGAGCACCCAGCTGCCCTCCTCCCTCTTTTGTGCCAGGAATGATGCTCAGGGCAAAATAACAGCACCTGCTGTGTTGTTCCTCACGGGTTTTTGCATTTTCAAGAGAGCCACAGACTCTGTTTTGGGTTGGAAGCATAGTGAGCTTGTCTGTGTTGTATGACAGCTCCTTGATGGAGCACAGATCCAGGGGTGTGGCACTCCTCATGTTGATTTGCTGCAAAAATCCAGCTCAGAAATTTCACTCTTTATTTAAAGAAAGGTTCTTGAACTAAATAAGCCAGATTGCCAGTGCTACTAATACCAGTTGCAAAAATAGGTGATAACTACTAATACAATGCTAAACACTTGCACTGTGAGGAGCTGCTGTAAGTTATTCCCATTTTTCACTGAGTTGGGAAGTAAAACTGTGGTTGAGTGGGATTCCTGGGGTCAGACACAGTTTGGAGTCAGAATTCCTACTTGGTGGCAAATGGCAAACATTTTTTTGTATCAAATGGGGGAAAAAAATTGGATTTTGAAATTTGCAGTGGAATAGAATCAGAGAGTGGTTTGGGATGGGAGGGACTTTACAGACCATCCTGTTTTTAATCCCTGTCATGGGTAGGGACACCCTTCCACTAGAGCAGGTTGCTCCAAGTCCTGTCCAACCTGGCCTTGAACAATTCCAGGAATGGGGCAGCCACAGCTTCTCTGGGGAGAATAACCACTCTGTTATTCCAAAACAACAGTTATTTAATTGACCATATATACATGAAGTTTTTCAAATAATGTTATTTCAGAGTTGTTTAGTACACCATTAGGATAGTGTGTATTATAATACATAAATGCTGCTTTTATAGGATTCAAATTTAAGGTGAGAAGAGGGTGAGAAGGGGCTGAGTGGCTCCCATCTCCACCAGCTAAAGATGCCATGTGTTTTTTGGGGCAGCAGCTCTGCAGCCCTCAGCATCAGGAGGCAAACCCCAAATCTAGACCCAAGGGTGTCAGAACTAAATGATGGAGGAGAAGCACTTGCCAACAACACTCATGTCAGGTCCCTGCTGCAGGGCCAGGAGCAGTTTGCTTCTTAGTCTGGAGCAGATCAGTCCCTCCCTTAGTGCTTTGCTTTATTATTATTGTGCAATTCCTTCTCAGAGAAGTGGGTTTCAACCTGCAGCCGGAAAGTATTCCCAAAGTGCTATTTTACTATTTATTTTCATCCAACTTCCTATTACTGTGGCAACATGCACTTTGAATTTCATTAGTTTTATGCATTTAAGTTCCCTTTTTAAACCTTTATAAGGTCAGACCCTGCTTGGGTAAATCAACAATGTATTAAATTTGAGGTTCTGAGTAATACTTTTCCTTAAAGAGCTGTAGATCACAGGTAAGTGAGGGCATTAGGGCTTCTGCTTTTTCGAGAAACATTTGTGGGCATTACTGATAAGCACATGCACCAAATTATTCTGTAATTAGATAAGCATCTTCCATCACAGATTCATTCTCGTGCACTTGTGGTCCATCAGCAGCACATTATAGGGTGCCTGCACTGAAACCACACAGGAGAAGGGTGTGCAGGCTGTCCTGTCATGCTCTGCAGCACAACAGCTCAAAACTCTTGCAGCTGGAGCTGCTCCAGAGCTCCTTAGGGTGGCCAGGAGCATCCTTCAGCACTGTGGGGTGCTGAGCATCCTACACAGGCCATGGGACTGCTGCTGGACCAGCAGTGGGTGCAGTCTCAGGGTTGCTTCTTCTGGGTAGCTGTGGTTTCACACGGAGGTTTCATCGTCCTGTCCTGGTGACCAGATTTCATCCCAGCTGTTTTTTGCCCAGCCAAGACTCACATCACCCAGAATAGGGTTCAGCTGGGGGGCAGCCAACCCACAAAAGTCCCTGTTGCCTGTGCTTCCCACTTCAGTACTGATTACTAAAGCAGAGCCAATGCCCTCTCTCTCCTGATTTCCCACTTCTGGGCCCTCAGGGTAACGAGCCCTTAGTTGCTTTCACCTGCAACTTGGATGGGTCTGCTTGGCAACTGAGAAAGTACAAGTAGTTCTCCTGCCGCCTCTGGGCTTCTGGAGGGCTTTTCCTTCCATAAACAGGGCTCTTTGCAGGCTTCTGGTTTCACAGCCACTCGTGGAAGTAGGTTGTGAGAAGCTGGTTTAGCGCGCCTTGGCCGTGTCCCTGCAGAAAGGGCCCTGCAGGCTGCAAAGCAGAGTCACTGCTGCCTCTTTCAGTGAGTTTGTGCTGAAGTTTGTGCTGGAGAAGTGCTGGGAGCCCTGACTGGCAGGAGGCTGTGCTTCCCAAACTTATCACGCGCAGTTTTATGTGCAACTTTCTGACTGAAGTTCAACTCGGAATACACCGAATAATTCAATTACATCTCTGCCGCTGGGTTATATAAGAGAAAGCTGAAGTTGTGCCTCGTTTCTTAAGGTAAAATGTATCCTTCTGCTGATCTGAGCAATTTCCCTGGTTTGCAGTGGGGTTTTGCTGTGCCTTCTTGGCTGACCGGGGCTTTTGGGTGCAAGAGGATGCTGTAGCTGTTGTCTACATTGACTGTATGTGAATGTATGAAACCTGAGCTTATTACGTGTGTTTTGATGGTGTTTCAGTGCGCAGAGGAGACCGGAGCAGCTGGATCAGGCCGCAGGCCAGCGGTCAGCGTCCCCCTCCCTGGCACAGACTGCACCCAGCTCCCAGAGCCCCCGGGAGATGAGGGGCCGGGGCCAGCCCGGACCGGCGGCGGAGGGGCCGCGGAGGACACTGCAGGTGGACGCCAGGAGCCAGGGCCCAGGGAGGTCTCCCTCGGTGTCGCCGGACCGGGGCAGCACCCCTACCTCTCCCTACTCGGTCCCGCAGATCGCCCCCCTGCCCAGCAGCACCCTCTGCCCCATCTGCAAGACGACAGAGCTCACCTCCTCCCCGGGCCAGCCCAACTTCAACGCCTGTACCCAATGTCACAGCAAAGTCTGCAACCAGTGTGGCTTCAACCCCAACCCGCACCTCACCCAGGTAACGCCTCCTCTTCCTCGTACAGCCTTCCTGGCCGGCTTGGGGGGGTGCTGGGGTGGCTGCCACCGAGGTTCTCGTGTTCTCCAAGCACAGAGGTTGCACCTTTGCTTTTGGCAGCTTCAAAGCACTGAGCAAGAGCAAGGGCTCTGCTGGTAATCAGGGAATAATTGTGTTAACATGAGCTTTGATGAGATGAGGGAGGTAAATCAGATGGAGGGAATTGGTAGACTGTGAGAGGGGTTCAGTCTCTGTTGCTGAGACCCCAGAATGCTTGTCTGAGGTCTGCACTCTCAGAAGTGTCTGGAAGTCGAAGGACTTGACAGTGGGAGGGGAGCAGGGGGTTGCCGGCACCTCGAGGTGTTGAGCATCTCAAACCCTGACTCATCACAGGTGCTGATGGGCGAGTTTCAGGCAGCGTCACGCTCGGCGGCGGGAGGGAAGTGCCGGGAGTCGTGCGCAACGTGATGGGGGAGCGTTTCGTGGGACGTGTGAAATGGAGGCTCGGGGTTCCGGGGGCGGATCTGGCAGCAGCACCACATGGGGGTGCTGGGGCTGGCTGGGGTGAGGGGCTCCCTGTGCCAATCTGTCAGGTCAGAGACCTCCACACAGGGTGGGAAGTGACGTGGATGGTTTTTGCAGATGTTAAGAGTCAAACCACGGGGATTCCTACTCTCAGGCTTAATAAGAGAAGCTTAAAGCCAATTTTTGGAAAACCACCGTGCTGGTCCAGTTTATGACAAGACAGGATTTGGGCACTGAAGTCCCCTGGATACCCAGGATTTATTGCCAGTAGCCATTTCTGGTAAGCACATGATGCTTGCTCCTGACACTAGACACGATGGTTTATAAATATCATTGTTTGAGAGGTAATCCAGCCTTCCAGTCCCTTTTTCCAATGGAACAGGAGTTGAGGTAGCTGATACCCCTGGTACAGCAAGATATAATTGGGTCCAAGGTATAACCTGGGTCCTGCTTTTACCCTGCAGGTATTTCCCTCTGCGAAGGTCAATATAAGGTCTCAGACGTTAATAAAGGGCTGTGAGGTAGAAATTCAGGCTCCTGTAAGGAAATGAAATGGGCCACTTTTCTGTTTCACTTTCAAGGTTCACTTTTAAATACATATGCCAAACATTTATTTTGTTGTCCAAGCATTGCTTTGGAATTTGACCAGCTACTCTAAGTAGTATCACTTAACCAGCAAATAACCAAACAGAAATGTACCAGTTGCTCAGTTTCTGGTCATTCTAGGCCTTGTCTCCTCTGTCTTGCCCCAAGAGCTTTCCCACAATGGTTCTACCCCAAGTCTCTCCTACAGATATGCACATTAAAATGTGTGTATGCATGGAGTTTCTGCTTAGAACTCTAGGCCATCTCTCTCTTGGCATCTCTAGGTCTCTGTGCCCTCTCAAATGTGATTGACCGCAGAGCAGTTTTAAACATCAAATCAAAAAACCGGACCTGAAATGAAAAAATATGTGGGTTTTTTTGTTTGTCCTGAGTTTAATATGCATTTCAGCAGCAGACAGCCTTCTGAGTTTTAAGTAGGTCGTTGTGGGAGCTGGGGGATGAAAACAGTTGTCCAAGAGAAGCACATTTGCAGTTCATGTTGGCAGCCCGTGTGATGGGCTGGCTGGGGGAGCAGCGGTGGTTGCTGCCTGGTTGGAAGTGTGACTCGCTTTCCTCAGCATCATTCCTTGTGCTGCTATTCCAGAGTCACACAGCGAGGTGTGTGAGGCAGCCTGGTGGCATTACAGAGGAGTAATGGGAGGCAGCTTGGAGGGTGCTCTCTATCTTGATGGTAGGAGCAGGGTTGGAAAGGATCTCCAGCGTGTCCAACCTCTGCTCAAAGCAGCAATCAAGGAAGGATCTCTGGGCTCTACCCCTTGGGGTCCCAGAACCTTCCAGGGATGGACGTGCTGGTCCCACCTGCTCTATCACCTGACTGCCTTCACAGGGAAAACATCCACCCAGTCTGGTCCCTCCAACCCAGCAGGCGCTGCTGGGTGGCTGCACAGCATTGCTAATGAGGGGCTGTATTTTCCATTTGCATTTCCTTATGAATGTATTTTCATGTGAATAGTTGATGCTGCCACTTCGTGCTGGAGGAGATACGGATTTGTCATTTTTTTCTGCTTTCAAGGCTCTCTACCAGGATTACATCATCAAAAGTACCACATTTTCTAAGGAAACCAAACCCAAGAAAACCAAAATTGTGTTTTGCTTGGTACATCCTTTCCTGTGCAATCTGTGGAGCTACCAGAAACCAATGGTATGGTGAGGTGGGAGCTCCAGGACTGGTTTGGCATGATTTCTGAAACCATTTTGAGAGTCTAGTTTTGAGGCTTATATAAACACTTTCTTTTCATGAGTCTTTTATATATACATATATATGTGTGTATATATATGTGTATTTTATACACATGGTATAAAATAGCTTTTTATAATATATATAAAAATAAAGTAACAGACTTAGTGTATGAGCTGTAGTCTTTCATGCTCCATCATTCTACTTACAATTCCAAGAGCAGATTTTTCTGAGGAGGGTTAGCTGTACCTCCTAGCAAAACACCTTCACTTCATAATTAGGTGATACCTTCTGCTCAGAAGCATGTGAATTCCTTTTAAAGACTGTTTTTCTCTGCCTTTTGTGTTTTATCCCTTTTCAAGTGGCTTGATGGTCATTTTATCTCCAAGGCATGAATTTCTGTGCTGACGAAGCAATCAGCCTCCGTGGCATCTTGAGTTGATCACTTGCTGAGAAGAACAAAATATCTTGTAGGGTTTTTTTCTTCGCTGTCTGTTTATTCCTTTGAGCAGCAGCTCGTTCTTGTTTCACAAGACTGGGCAAACAGAAGTTCCTGTCTGCTGCTGGTGTCACTCAATATTTTACATGTAGATAATCACATTCTTCCCTCTGTTCATCTCCACGCGCCGAAATAACTGCTGTCATCGTTTTCAATTTGGTCGTGTGCTGGCGGGCTGCTTTCCTCGTTTTCATTCACTTATTCCTGAAGGTCAGTGCTCTTGCCATAGACAGTTATTTTAAGCAAAGGGAATTATCAAGCAGGGAGCCATGGTGGCACCATTAAAGACAAGGAGTTATGAAATAACATGGTAAAATTGAGCAGTTTGCTTACACTCCTGTGCAGGAAATAGGTTTTTGAATGGAGATGTGTTATTTTTAGTGCAACGCTACAGCTTTAACATTCTGGTAGGATTTTTAATTTCTCATTTTTTTCTACTTTTCCTCTGTGTTGTCTTTGAGGGGTTTTTTGGACAGCTTGTTCTGCAGGACCATACCAGTGATGCTGTCATCTCCTCCAGGGAGAATAGCTCAGTTTCAAACCAGTACAATGCGTTTAGAAAATCCTCTTTTTATACATCTTTCGCTTTGTTCCGCCGCTCCCATGGCTTTCGCCTGACTGATCCTGCAGCATGTTCATCTGATTGGATTTGCTCTGTTTGGTATCATAAGGAGTAACCTGCAGGCATCCTTTCTGCCTCTCTGGGGTTTTGAAGTGCCGCTGCACATTGCTAATTTGATAAATTAATTTCTTCTTTGGTCTTCTCTTAAAATTTGTTGGGCTTCTTTTAATTTGTTTTCTCCCTGTCCTAAGTGCTAAACCAAAAACATGAGGAACTTGAGTTTGATTTTAATCAAGAGCAGCGGCACTGCATTAAAACATGTGCTTTAGTTAGAGCTGAAATGAAACTCAAAATGCCTGGCTGCCTAATAGGTCTGCTTGGAACCATTTGGGATTATAGGAGATCTTTGCCTTCTGCCTTACATTTCTACTGTGCTTTTCAAAGTGGTGTTTATTAGATGCAGTTTCATCAGTGTTCAGATCCACCACCCTGAATAAAAGGAACGTATTTGTACATGTGTGTTCTTGACCAAATGCCTTTCTTTTTGAAGTCCATGCTGTTGTCCCTGGGCCATTTTGATTGTTCTTGCTGTATTTGTGACCATATTTATGACTGACAATTGTAAACTTCAGTTCTGGCTCACGTTTTTAGCTCCACTTAGGGAGCTTGAAGTGGTTCTTTGTACTTTTTATGCTGTGAATATAATGAATTATGAAATATTTAAAATATTTGAGAATAAATCTGTTCCCTGCGTGCTCTGTGCCATGTAAGCTCATCACCAACCTTTGATCACGGACCTTCAGCAAGCAAAACGTAAAAAGTCTCAGGGAGGATTAAAAACTTGCTGGTTGGTTTCCCAACAGCGGTCAGGGTTGTTTGACAAGAGAAGAAAAATTCTCAGCAGCTCCTGAGTTATCAGTGGCAAGAGGAGATAGCCACAAAAATCGTTTAAAGTTCTTAGGTAAATGTTTAAATTGTATCAGTGGAAAATAGACCATCAGCTGAGGAGATGAGACTGAAATAGTGCAAGGATTGTGTAGGGCTGTGTTTATCCTGCCATAACTTAATAGCAGATGGTTTTCTGCTCAGTAGTGTAAGAAAATTTGGGTAAAGTGGAACAAAGAAGACGAAGAGGAGGTAGGGTAAGCAGAGGGGTGACACAGCGCTCAGCACAGCATCCCTGGTGGCAGGAGAGGGGCTTGTTGGCACTGGAGGGATGGCCATGATCCAAAGCCTTCTCCAGCCTGGCTGTACTGGCAGGAGTGGTGCCTGCCCACAGCATCACCTCCAGCCATTTAGCCAATGACTGAAAAAAATCCAAATATTGAAATTATGAAGCTGTTCATACACTGCTTTTCTTAAGAGCCCATTTCTCATTTGGTTCATTATCCCAATTTTACACCACGACGGTGTCCAATTTTCAGCAAACCCCACCATTTTTGTGAATTAAGGACCTAATCTAAATTATTTACTCTTCAGGAGGCTTTGGCTTGGGTAGTGACCACTGGTTCAGTAGCACTGCAAGCCAAGGGCTGTTCTCAGGGTGCCAGGGGTGTTGTTAGTTCTGCATTAAACCAGTGGCTGTTACTAATGAACAGTAAATAGTTATTTCTTCCTCTCATCCATCTCCTCTCCTGCCTATCATTCACTGAACATCCAAACACAGGTCTCTGATGCTGTGTAAGCGTGGGCATAAATTCTCATTGGTGCCATTGCATTTACCCTGGGGTCTAGGAGATGCTAAAATGATTTGGTGGGAGTAGCTTGGTGCAGGTCCCTCGTGGTCTGGGTAGCTCTGAGGTCATTGGAGCACAGCTGTAATTTTTATTTTATGTGATTTCCGTGGCTTCAAGTCATATTTTACAAGTTTTCTCTGGGTGCATCAGCTCCATGTTGAAAGCAGCTTTTTGCAGTGGGAGTGATGACAGAGGATGAGCCATCCATGTTACATTTACACCATCTCGTCTCTTACTGAACAGCAAAGCCAACCAGGATTTCTCCTGCCCTTGGGACCGCAATGACTGTTTGTTTTCCTGGCCATGAAGCACCTCCAGCCCCAGCCGTTGACATGCAGCACCATGTCTCCAGGATGTATTATTGTGCTCATGCACAAAGGCTGTGTTTAGAGGTTACAGTTCCCTCTCTTTTTAAAGAATGAGTGTTGGGTCTGAAAAAAACTGTTTCTCTGGTCTGGCATCCCCTGGGGCGTTTCACACCCTGGTGTCGTGCTCATGGTGTCTGTGGGTAGCTGGGGAGGTAGGGCTGGACGGTTGGCTCTGTCAGCAGCAGTCCATCCTTCTGGGCACCTTTCAGCAAGTTCAGGAGTGTGTTTATTCCTCCTGTGATCTGATCAAACCCCTGGACAGCCTCAGGCAGGTGGGGTTTGTGTTCTGCTGTGGTGTTAGACAGCTTTTTGCGTGTGTACATGGTAAATTGCACCCTACATCCAGCCAGACCCCTGCACTGCTGAGTCAAGTTGCCCATTTCAGAATGATTTCTCTTTTGAGATCATCCTTCTTCACTATATAGCTGTAAAAATAAATCTGTCTTTAGCATTACGTTGCAGATCTGGGAGAAATTTTCCATTGGATCAGGCTGCACAATGGGAGAGAAATAAGAGTTTTATTCCAATTTGTTCTTTGTTCTTAGCAAAGCTTCAGCCAGCAGTGACCTGCATCCGCAGCAGGCGATGCTGTTTGCAGGAGCTGGGACTTGCCATGCCTGCTGCCTTCTAAGGATGCAGCAGTTTGGGCTGCAGCCCCCTGGGCCCGAATGCTTGGCACAGACTCCTGCCACAGGGCAGCTCCCATCGGGATGCCCAGGGTCAGCATCTGCACCATGAGCTGGTGGGACCAGAGCTTGGTGGCGATGTGCCCACCTGAGGAAGCCCTGCAGCTCCTCTCAGAGCACCCTGTGAGCTGGGCACTAAAAATCTGCTCTTTGTGACTGCAGTGGATAGTCTGCAATTTTTGTGGTGAGAAAATATTGATAGGAAGCTGGAATTTATCACCCTGAACCAACCGGTTGCATGTGTGTGTATATTTGCCATCTTTTAGCTCTTCCTCACCATTGCCCTTCACCTCTTAATCCCTTTATCCCTACACCAAGTGTCCCAGCCCTCTTGGCATCCTCTATGTGCAGTGGTGCAGTGAAGGATGTGTCTGTTATCCCTCGGTTAGACTTTTATTTATTTCTGCTCTATCTCTTCTTTTTAATGGGGTGATTAACACTGGGTAAAAGAACTCGTGAAGCTGGAGAGCAGCACACTTGTCTTGCTGAGCCTTTCTACACAGAAATGGCTCGTTTGCCTTTTTGGTCCCTGCTGCAGCCCGAGCAGGAGCTTCTCCCAGCCGTCTGCAGGGACGTGGGACTCGTCTGTTTGACAGATCACAATTTAAGTTGGAGCCCACGAAGGAAAGCTCATGAGTAATTCTGGCCGTTCCTCCCAGTGTGCCGCCTTTCGCTGCGCTCTGCGTGGATGATTCAAATAACGCAAAATTCGCTGGCGGAAAATGTCAAAAAATATCTTGGCTAAACGGTTGCTGGTGACTAAGGGGGCTGCTGTTGCTCAGGGTGGGTCCTCTCCGCTGACGGCTGGTGCAGGAACTGCGGGGACACAGCAGGGGCTGTGGTGACGCCTTAAATTGTTCAGAGAGGAAGGGAGAGCGTGGCTTCCCGCAGGCTGGAGCGATGCTGCGGTGCAGAGGGGTAATTAAAACAACTGCAAGTAGAGAGGAATCCTCCCGAGGGATGGGAAGTGGCCTGCTTTCTGCTTGGCATCTTCTGCCGCTTGCTAAATACCGAGCCCAGCAAGCCGCGCACGCTGAGCTGCCGCTGCCCTGCGCTGTCCTTCCCTCGCTACATTAAGTTACAACAAGCTGCGTGCTTGGACGAGACATGGTTTCCCTCTGGCTTTCAGTTCCCAGATCACTTTATCATTAAAATGAAAAGCCAGCTGAGGATCGGAAGCGGTTGTCAAGCTTTCCAAAGCGGAGCGGGGTACTGAATCAGAGGGTTCCTGTGTTTTTGAGAGCTTTGCTGTGCCTGCTGCTTGCTTTCATTTCACTCCCCTGAATATGCCCAGGCAGAGAAATAAGATGCTTTACAGCCCGTAGTGGTGGATGGGGCTGTTTTGCTCACAAGGATGCTACTCCAGGGTTCCTCACTAGTGGAGCACATGAAATCACACATGTGGTTGAGTGTCCCTCTGCATCCCACTTACTGCTCAGGCAGTATCCCAGAGAGCAGGAATTGCACAGGGCTTTATAGCCCTCGCCTGTGTGGTCTGGTTTGCAGTGTATGCTTAGTGCTGGGATGCTGTGCTGCCTCGGGGACCGCTTAGGGGGAAACTTCAAGAGCTTTCAGTGCCTTGATGGGGATTGAGTTAATCCTAGCTGAATTCATTCCTATTTACTGTCTTTCAGCAAGCTGCAGAGAGCAGGGTGGTTATAAGGAAGGGTGTCAGACACTCCACCCTGGCACGCTCTCAGTACCCTGGGGGCTGCATCTCCGGTGTAGGGGTGCCCGGTGGGAGAACCCCAGTGAAGGAGGAGACATTGTGACATGGCTCTTCCCACCGTAGCTGGTAGTGGCATATGAGGTCCATGTGGTCCTTAAAGACAGAGGTGGTGGCATCTCATCAGCATCTCTTGTAACCTGGATTTAGCTGATCACTGTTGCTATTTGTAGAGCTGTGTGGGCTCCCATCATAAGAAACCAGTTTGCTTCTTCCTGACCTGTCTCTTGGCCATGGTCATGTTTAGGTGCTAAAAATGGATTTACATAGTGTGATGGTCTGAAAAGCATCAGAGATTTCTGAAAGCAGCCCTGTGAATGCTGTGAGGTGCTTGTGGGACAGCAGTTCATGCCTGCAGAAGTGTTCCTCCCCACCTTAATTCAAGCCTTACTCCCAGATCTCACCCTCCTGCTGTACCCGGCTCCTTTTCTCAGAGACATAACAGACAGCCCTGCTCCTGGGCAGCCCAGATCTGAGGGGTACAGTGCTAATGGACTGTGAAAACTGGTTATTTTAACTCTGATTGAGATGCTGTTTTTTCTAGACTGCAAACCTTTTGATCAAGGACAGCCGAAGGGTGGGATGTTTCCGTTCTGGAGTGAGTTTGTGTTCTAAATAGGCTGTGCCGCTGGCGTGGCTTTCTGCTCTGAGTAAATCAAAGCCAAGTTGTTGGAATGGCTCAGTGGGGAAATCCAGAGAGCAAGATGTGGCCTTAATGGGATGGGAGTAGACTAGGCAGCAGGCTGGTGGGATTAAAGGTTTGTCAGAAGGAATTAAGGCATGGACATAACATGGCACTGCACCAGTTGGAAGTTGGTTCGGAAGACTGAATGGCCAGTGTGTCCCTTCCCTTCCTCCCTTGCCCCCTGCCCTGCCCACTTTGATGCCCATCTCCTGCATCCTAATCAAGCCCAACTGCTTGTGCAGCAGCCTCACAAAGAACCCCCAGGATGGGAAGAAGTCTGAACATTGACATTTTGCTCCCTCCCTAGCTGTACTGCCACCCCTTTGCTATGTCTAAGCCATGGGGGCAGACTGGCCAGACCCTCAAGCTGAAGACCTCCGTGGAAGAGACCCGAGTGGTGGGCAGGATAGATGTGCCCATCAGTCTTACGGAGAGGAAATTTTGTGCCCACCTACCTCTGGCCGCCCTCTCCCCTTTCTGATGAGCACGGCACAGTATTCCCATTAGACGGAAACAGAAGCACAAACGCTCGGGCTCATCTGTTCAGCAAAAAAAATTCAGATTATTCTGAATCATCCAACATCCTTATCAGGGCGCTCCAGCCGGTGCTTTCATCAGTCACAGCGCGGGCTGGCGGAGTCGGTGGCAGTGCTCGGCCCGCTTTAATTGCCACGAGCCAGCAGCTATTTGAAGCCCTGTCCCCAAAGAGCAAACGAGCTCGTCACTGCGTGGAACTCGGCTTTGCAGGAGCCGCGGGATCAGCGAGCATTCCCTATTAAAAACCTGCTAAGGATGCAGACCTATAGGGGTGCATGTGAAGTGCAGCAACCAGCTGGGCATGGGGGAATGGGCTTGGATCTGGGAGTGGGAGCTCCCCTCGGGATTTTAGTTTTCAGGGGTTTTTTTCCCCTCTAATTGCAGATTACCCTGATGCCTAACAGGCAGGGAGGGAAGCTGGAAAGGCTGTGTCCCTGTGACTCCTCAGGCGTGAGGTTCCTCCAAAATCAGCTTTGTCATGGCTCTGAGCTGCACATTTTTTCTGTTCTCTCAGGTGTACCATGTTGTCTTTCCTCCCTGTGAGACATCCCATGTCTCTCCTGATCTCCTGGAAGGCACTGCCTGCTGTGTTCACCTCTGTTCTCAGTGTGATGCCCAGTAGATAAAATACCAAGTCTAGTGGAAAAGTCTGGCTGAAAACTAGTGGTCTGTACTAAAATTCCTCTGGGGACCTGAGGAAGGGTTGAATTACCTGTGTTTCTGGATTCCTCAGAAATAAGGAGCATACTTATTGTGGGAGAAGCCTGTCCTGGAGCTCACCTGCCTCTGTTCTGCCCACATACTCTACATATTGCAAAACCTTTGGAGCTTTGAGAAAAGCAAATACCCTTGGTGTTTGATGGAGCACAGCATGGTAATGCAAGACCAGCAGTGCTGGGATCTATCTCAAAAGGTGAAGCCCAGTTAAAGTGAGTCCTTGTGCCCCAGCATGGTGCTGTCATCTTGTCTTAGCACCTGCTCAAGGGACCTTTGGCAGACTGGGGCATGAATCCCCATTTTTCTTGAAGTCCCAAGTCAGTATGGAGATGCTGGGCCAGGCCAGCTAATGCCCTTAAATTTGTTTTTACACATCCTACCTTATGTTCTGACCTGCCATATTAATTTTCCAGCTGATATGATTGTGGCTTTCAAATTAGAGAGAAGTATCCCCAAACAGGCATGCTGCTGCTGCCATCTGTCTTTGAGCTGCTTCTGGGATCCCACTATTTGCTCTCAGCAGACAATTGTTATTGCTTTATTGACTTAGGAATTAAAAAAAAAATCCAATGCTTTCTGAAATACTGGTTTCCATAACTAATTCCCGGTGCTAAATTCCTGTTGAGACCTGGGAGACGTATGAGATAATAATAATAATGCTTTATGCAGATCCCAAGTGTGAAGTTTTTGCAATTCTGCCCCCAGAAAAGTCCCATGACGTGATGGTTTTGAAGGACATGTCATTTGGAGGGCTCTCAAGAGCTTCAGCACCACTGCATTAAGGGATCTCCAAGCCATGGCACCCCACCAAGAACCAAAATCGGGTGATATGTTACTGTTTGTAAAAAGTGAAAGCTTCACTGCATTTCCTGATGGTTTTGGCCAGCACAAGCTGTTGCCCCAAGTCCCGCTCCTTCTCCAGCTGACCCATTTTCCTGTGTCCTCCAGCTGCAGGCACTTGCCCTGTGCCACCCAGCCTGCAGCCCACTGGGAAGCAAAGGTCTCAGCACGGTGAGACCCTCTCCCTGTGTGAGTGGGTCCCTGTGCACCGAAGAGCGGCACCGCCCAGGTGATGTTGGCCATGCACCGTGTGCTCTGTCGCATCCCAACTCCTGCTGCATCCCATGATTCAAAACTGCTTCTCCTTTTCTTTCTCTGCAGAGTGCCAGGAGTCAGCCCACGCCAACAGACACGGCTGTGGGCAGATAAAAGCTTATGGGAAGGTGGTGTTTATTTGGATGGCAAATGTTTTCCCCCCCCGGGTGCAAGGATCCTGCTGCTTCCTCCCTGCTGGCCAATCCATCCCTGACCTGCCCGGTTTAAGGCAGTTTGGGGCTGATTGCTCGCAGTCAGCATGGCTCCCACTGTTCAGCTGGAGGTTTTGATGCACAACACTTGAAAATCAGAGGTAAGACCTCTCCAGCTGAACCCCTGAAAGTGGAGGGAGCAGCGATCCCTCCTGCTATCTCGCCTGCAAAAATGCCCTGTAGGTCATCAGAGTCAGTCCCGTGGCTGGTAATTACGAACAAGTCGCCTGGGTTTGCAGCCAGGGCACGAGGACAAGATTTATTGTTTCCCTTCAGAAGTGGTTTCTAATTGGCATTGGAGCAAATCAAAGGGGTGTGAAATCAGTGCGAACTGTGCAGTTTGCTCCTCTGTATTTTCCTTGCTGTCTGGATGGACACGGAGCACTGCAGCTGGCATTGCCCATGTGCTGCTGTTTGGAGATTGTTCAAAGGAAAGCTAAGAAGCCCCAGAAGGTGGAAAAAAGATTTGCTTCAGCAATTTTTTTTTTAATTTTTTTTTTTTACCTGAGCAATTTGTATTTGCATTTTTTTGGTCTTCTGTAGCAGTTTCTAGTCTTGCCATCGAGGATTGGCCCCTCATTTGAGCAGAGTGAAACAGGCTTTTGTTACAAGCTTGCCTGGGGTGTTCAGTTGGGCTGAGGGGTCCTTGGCAGCTTGCTCTGTGGTAATCCTCTGAGCCCCCCTTCAGAAGGGCTGCAGAGAGCTCCCCTGATGGGATGACTTTGTATTTTGGCTGAGGTTATGATAAAACAGACAGTCTTTTGACTGGTAGGATCCTTTTTCATTAAGAGTTTATTCACCTTTCCGGTGTATCTGTTCAGATCTCCATGGCAATAATGACTTTATATCAGCAAGCAAAAAAGTCATAGAATTGAATCCTAGACTGGTTTGGGTTGGGAGAGATCTTAAAGACCATCTTGTTCCAAACCCCTTGCTGTGGGCAGGGACACCTTCCATGAGACCAGGTTGCTCCAAGCCCCATCCAGCCTGGCCTTGAACGGGACATTCACAGCTTCTCTGAGCAACCTGTGCCAGTGCCTCACCACCCTCAGAGTAAAGAATTTCTTCCTAATATCCAATTTAAACCTGCTCCCTGTCATTGGAAAGCCATTCCCCCTTGTCCTGTCACTCCAGGCCTTGTCCAAAGTCCCTCTCCAGCTCCCTTGGAGCCCCTTTAGGTTCTGGAAGGGGCTCCAAGGTCTCCCTGGAGTATCTGTTCTCCAGGGTGAACAACTTCAACTCTCTCAGCAAATCATGATTTGAATGACCAATTTTAATCTTGCTTTGCGACTAGGTTTTTGGGGGGTTTTTTTTGAAGACAGTGTGATTGCTTTTTTAGACTGGCTGGCAAATGAAGCAGCCCCTTCTTCAAGGGTAAATAATAGCTGTAAAAAGCCAGTTAAAAGTGATATGGCTCTACAGGTATCTGTTCAAATTCTAATTGTTCTTAGATTTTTGCATTAGAATTGGCATTGTTTACTTAGTAATTGATGACTTATGAGCTGGGTCCAGGTGCATTTGGATGGGGATAGGAATTCCAACACAGAAAACCTACTCTAGTTTATTTAAATAGGTGACTGGACAAGCTGTTTCTGGTGTTTATGGCCATACTTGTAAGATCTTTTCAGGTTTCATGGCCACCCAAGTGGGTCTTGCCAGAAGAAGGTGAGACAAGAGGCGTGTCTGGAGACAGCTGGTGTAGAGGCAGCTTTGTCAGTGCGAAGGCTGAGCAACTTTCCTCTAAAGCTGCCTGAGCCGCTCCTAAAAGCACACAGAAGCTGCACCTGGAAACACAGAAAACCATTTGCTGGGTCTGAAGTCCACGGAGGTGCCATGGAACCCCATGGGAGGTCATCACCAAGAGTTCTGCAGTGTAAAGCTGGTGGCCAGTCAGTTCTAGGAGACATTTTACACTTTGTGGTCTTGGTGCTAGGATGGGCTCCCATGGATGGATGGCTTCAGCAGGGGAGCTGCTCTCAGGCTGGTTTTACTGGATAAAGCTGTGCAGTGTCTGTGGTCTGTAGGACAGCAAGTAATGGACTTAGACTGCAAGGGAGATTTAGGTTAATATTTTGGGAATGTTTCCTATCGGTGAGGATGGTTAAGCGAAAGCCCCTTTATTCCTCCTTTCCCCCCCCCCCAGTAAATCCACAACCGATGCAAAGTTTTAAAGACCAAATTAGACAAAACATCTGTTGTCAGCAATGTGGACTTGTTTGATCCTGCCCAGGCCAGGGGATGGATCCAAAACCTTTCAGGGGCCATTACAGCCCTCTCTTCTTGCTGCTGCAGGACAACTGGGCAAAATCCTGAAGCCTTTAATATGGCTTTGTTGGGACAAAGCAGCAGCAGGACACAGGAATTTCTACTGGAGAGAGAGGACTATGGCAGGGAAAGGCAGTGCAGGGTGCCCAAGCTGGAGGAAACCCACCCAGTGCCTCTTCTCTGCTTCTCAGGGAGGCCTAAAGATGCTCAAGGTTTGTGGTAGGGTCCAGAGCCCTGTGGGAAAGCCTCTTGCATCCGTCTGGGGTCGCTGGAGCCAGGAGGTGGTCCGTGGTTGGTAGAACAGTTTTCACAAGCTTTCTCAGTGCTGTGGTTTGTTACACCACTGCTGTAGAAAGGGGGCTGCCTAGGATGGCTTTGTCATGGGGTTAGGATTAACCCCCTCCTTCTGGACACCTTCCAGGTTGTTCTCTCGGGTCTCTTCCATCGGAGCGTGGTAAGTCCTGCGTGAGTGGGACCTTTCCTTCCCTTGGCAGTGCTCCTTCCCCTCCCTCCTCTGCAGCACTGAGTGTTGTCCCTCATGACAGCCCCTGTGGGCCTCCATCCTCCAGGCACTGCATCCTGCTGTGCCTCACTGCAGCTCTTCAGCTCAGTCCCCATCATCTAATGAAATTCCTGGACAAACCAGTCCAGCCAGCTTCCAAGGAGGGCTGTGAGGAACACCCAGCTGTGTTCCGGACCACGAACAGGACAGGGGGATGTGCTATGCCTGTCTTCTCCCAGGTGCACACCCAAACTTTGTGCCTTTTTAATTTGTTCAGTATTCGCACCCTCTGAGCAACACAGTGACCCAAATGGAGGTCTGGGCTGTCCAAGGGGTTTCAGGGAAGATCAGACCTGCCCTGGGCAACCTTTTGCTCCTCTGGCCAGGGTGTCTTGGGATAGTGGCATCTGTTTGTGTTTCCTTCGCTGCAGCCATAGATTTGTGCTTCACAGATTGTGTGGCTAGCTGGATTATAAATTATTCATGGCAGGCAATTTATCGTGTTTATCTGGAATAATTGAGCAATTAAGTCTGTTTAGGTATGTAAAAAGATTATGCAATGGCTTGTCTGTCTTCAGGCCTTAAATTCTGCAATTGCATTTGTTACATATTTAATCCAGAATAACACACACACACAAAAAAAGGCTGAAGATACACTCTGCTGTGATGCACTGATCCACTACGATGTGTTTATTCACACAAGTTTTTTATTCCAGCAGCTTCACTTATAAATACAACACTGGCCCAGGATAAATGAGACTTAACTTGGCTCCTTCAGTCTGGGGAAAGGGTGAGGCCATAACACCAGGTCTGTGACCGTGTCTCTGAAAATACTTTGGGCTATTTATGCCAGCATCGCGATTGTCATTAGTGTTTAAAAACCTCCATTCTAGACATGTAGGTCAGAGGATCGAGCTCCTCTCCACTCTCACTGCTGTGCAGTACTCAGATGTTGATGCTGCCAAGGTAATGCGAAGTTTGGGGCATGAAAGGACCTTTAAATATTCAAGAGTGTTTAGTCCCTGAGCTACAGCCATTATCTCCCATTGCTTTAATTGTCCAGAAGAGTTCCCAAAGGAGCCAGGAGCTCATGGGCAAGGCTGCAACAGGGACCACTCAGAGCTGAATAAATGTGAGCCTTGCAGTAAATGGATGATTTTATTCTGTGTTACTAATAGTAAACTGGGTGGCTTTTAAATTAATCTCTTATGAGTCTCTATTTACTGAGAGCAGCCTGTGCTCTTTAAAGCATTATAGCTGTGAATTGCATCGCTGCTGCACAGGGCACCCCGAGAAGCCCCGTGGCCTCATGTATTCCCCTGCTTTGGGCAGGAGGTGCCAGAGAATGGAAAGTTTTGAGCTCCCCTGCTCCCTCCCAGGCTGCTATTTTAGTTCTGCAGGAGACAATGAGTGAGCAGGACCGGAGGCTCCTGTTACTCGGGACGTCCGTCCTTCTGCTGGCGGCAGGGCACGGGAGCAGCAGCAGAAAAAGGCAAAGCAAGCCATTAGGCTTTCCTTGGCCGAGAGGGCTCCCGTGGAAGTCCCGCATTACGGAGCGGGAGGGACCTGGGGCTGCACTTAGAGCACCTCGGCGTGCAAAGAGCGGGAGGTTAAAACCCGGGGTGAGCTCTGCCATGCTCCCTGCCCGAGCCCAGGGCACAGCATCCTCCCTGCACGTACAGACGTCCAAACCTTTCATGCGCTCCTGCGGACAGGGAACAAAGGCTGTCTAAACAGGAGCTAGTGAGGCAGCAAATAGCACAAGAAACCTTCCCTAATGAACTGGAAGGACTTGTCCCTTCGCCTCGGGCGGCGGCACTGCCGGCATGCTTAGCTAGGCAGCGCCTTGTTTGGCGGGGGGACCCGCGCTCCCGGGGGGAGCAGAGAAGCAGCAGTGGGTCTGGCGCTGGAAAGGTTTCCTCTGCCCATCTGCTCCTCTCCGCCAGCAAGGGCGAGCAGTGAAGGAGGGGATGCTCTCACTTCCCGGGGAAGTGAGAGCATCCATCGGTGCCTTAGCCATGGGGAATGCTGCCGGGGAGCACCGTCCTGCCTGTGACGGCGGATCGAGGTTAGTTACAAAGCTGTTGGGCATGCAATTATTTCCTTTGATCGTTTGCTTCACCCCCGTGTCGGTGGGGGTAAAGATCGACCGAGTAGCAAGGCACTGGAGGTCGCTTTTGAAAGCCAGAGGGTCTGCAGTGGAGGTCAGTGCCTCCTACCGCCCTTTGGGGAGAGATGTGCTTGAGCAGCCTTGGGTTGGTTCAGGGAGAGCTAACCAGAGAAAGGAAACTGGTGGAGAAGTGACTCATAGGATGAAATGGCACTGTCTGATTCCGCAGCTCGATTCTCTGGACAAACGCGGTTTCCCATCTGTTATTTGCAGAGAAGGAGATGAGTTTGGGGGTTGGTTCCTCTTGCTCGCCAGCAAGCGAGCAAGTTGATTATTTTCTGGCAAGCATTAGCAGGATGATTACTGACGGCTCCGGTGGCTTCCCCTTCTGGGCAGGAGTGCCAAGGACTGGATTTTATTTGTATTGAGATGTTTGAAGATAAAAGATGAGCATAAGGTGGCCTTTTTCACAAGTGACTTGGTGCCTCGGTGACCAATTCCCCTGTCAATTAAGTGCCGAAACACTCTTAATTGCACATTTTCTCTGGAGCCCTGGGTTCTCCTCAAACTGTGCTTTAGATTTGGACCAGGAAGCTTCAGCCCACGCTGCCTGCATGTTTGCATCCGCCTCCTCTCCACCTGGATGCAGGCGTGAATTCTGGTGATGTCTTGACATGCAGCATGGCCCTGGGCACACAACAGCTCCCGCACCCTGGGCTGCTTGTGGTCCTCCAGAGGCACGTCAGGAGACTCCAGGGGTGTTATCCATCCCCCCCCAGCTCGGACCCTGGCTGGTACCCCACATGGCAGCCTCCCACGGGATGCTTTGCAGGCTCCTCACTGCTTTTGCACACAGGCTGTGCACTGATCCAAACAACAAGGGCTGCTTTTCCTCCTCTCCACGCACGAGTTCTGTGGCAAACTGTCCCTGTACTGCTGCAGGAGAAATCAGCAGTAGAATAATGGAATCCTAGAACCTTGCAATGATATGGGTTGGAAGGGACCTTAAAGATCATCTAGTTCCAACCCAGCCTGCCAGGGGCAGGAACACCTTCCACTGGACGAAGTTGCTCAGGGCCCTGTCCAACCTGGCCTTGAAACACCTTCCCGGGATTGTTTAGTTCTTCTCTAAAACCCCCTAAGTTCAGAATAAGGCATATATTGGTGTTTGTTGTATGCTCCGTCAGCCGGTCTGAGATGGTGTGGGAAAATGGGAAAACTGATCCACATGGTACCTTTAGCTTTTTCCGTGCATCAGCAGCTCTTCCAGGATTTGCTGAGCTTTCCCTGCTCTCCTGCAGCCATTCCCACCTCATACCTTCCCAGCAGTAACCCAGCTCCCCACCACAGCTTGCTGTTCCCTCTGTTCTCTAGCTGAGGGCTGCCTTCTAGCACTGCCTCTTCCCTTGGATCAGGATGTTGTTTAATTGCAGAGTACGTGGCTTTGGCAAATTTCAGCGTGACAATGTAAAACACGAGATGTGCCCCCCGGAGAGCTCCTCCGGAGTGGATCTGGGAGGCACGGAGGGAAGGGATGTTTCGCTGACTGGCTGATTTCGTGAGACAACAGTTCTTCATCCGCAGGCTGAGCTGCTGAGCTGAAGACACTTAAGGACACTCTCAGGCAGGGCACTGGCAGCTCTCAGGAGAGGCCAGGCTGTTGCAGTGTTCCTCCAGGATAAGCCAGGAGCAGCCATTAATGAAACCCTTCTCCATCCAGTCAGTGATCCTGGTGTTGAGCCTCTCTATTAGCCTGATTA
Source organism: Myiotriccus ornatus (assembly GCA_036023395.1). Lineage (NCBI taxonomy): Eukaryota > Metazoa > Chordata > Aves > Passeriformes > Tyrannidae > Myiotriccus > Myiotriccus ornatus. The sequence continues at coordinate 17,197,440 of JAYRBT010000023.1, forward strand.
GCACAGTACCTTCGTTACCCACTTCCAGCTTGGGTTATTTTTATGCTCATACTGGTGCCTGCGAAAGGCAGAGGAGGGAGCTGTGACCATGGCCTTGGGGTGCATCTGCTGGGGAGTGGCTTCATCTGGGGGGCTCTGGGGCAGGGACTGCTCGGGGTTCTCAGAGTTGAAGAGCTGCTGCCAAAGGTTCACTGTCGTGCTCATCCCACATATTGGGTTGGGGTTTTTTTTCAGGATTTCCAGTTATGTAGAGTATTAAATACACATGTTTGGGGCAACTCAGAGAAAACCCACACTCCTTTTCTCCTCTGATTTTCCATGAATTTGGCTTCTTGTTTTTCAGTTTGTTGTACATCCCGTTGTCTCACACCAGAGGAGGAGTGTGGGTTGTATCTTCTGTTGAACAAAGCTCCTTTTCTCTGTCCTGTTCAAACTGGTTACCCTTGGGTGGGATTGATCATACTGGACTCAAGATGACTTGGGAGCTGTTCTTCACAGCCTAAAATAATTGTTTAAAACAAGTCAGATGGACTGTGCCCAGTGGCCTCCTCTGACACAGGGTCATGTAGCCTTTGTCATGTAGACCTTTGTCGTGACGCAAGGTCAGTGGCTTTGGCTGCAGTGAGATGGTGTAAATGGATCGAGCTGCTGAGGAAGAGCCATTCAGTCTCAAGTCTCCAAAGTCTTAAATATGATCATCTAAATATGGTGTCTCCTATCCTTTTTGATTCTGTTATTTTTCTGTAGTAGGATAGCATCCTGGGTGACCTTCAAATGGTCCAAAATAACCAACCCTCAGCAAAGACAAAATTACTCTATATTATAATCCTAAATTTTGGCTTGAAAGTATCTTGGATGTTCAGTTATGAAGTTTTTCTGCTTACAGCACTCATTTTAAAGCTTCTGCACACTGCAAAGGCTGAACTCTATACTTGAGATACTTCTAGATCTGTATTGTCTTACCTCGGGAGAACAAAACAACCTGCACATAACCAGCTCTCCCTCACATCTCCTGGTAACAAATCCTGGGGACAGGCTATTTTCACACAGTTTCCTAAAATAAGTGATGTTAGAATAACTTTAGAAGCCTTATAAACTCAAGCTGTCTCTATCATTTCAGATCATATTTAAATGGGTGTTTCTCTAGAGGGTTCGGAAGCTGCAGTGCACAGGGGTGGATTTTGGTCCCCCTTATGTACCTGTGCAAAACCCTGCTCTGCAGAGGGTCAGGATCTAGCCCTTCAGACCTGTAATTTTATATATATATATATATATATATATTTGCTGAGCTTTCCCTGATATATATCCGTGTTAAGTCTGCCTGGGCACAGCCAGCACGTGCTGTGGATATTCCTGTTACAATTTTTTTTTGAGGAAACGCTGATTGGAAAGTTTTCATTCCTAATGGGATTTGCAGATGGTTGGTGCTCACAGGACTGCATCAAGAGGGGGGAGGCACATCTGGCAGCTGTGACCCCGCAAGCACCGCCGCTTGCTGACCCATCCATGCACTGGGGAAGAACAAGATTTGGGAGGGAGCTTTGAGGAATATACTGTGGTGTTGGAGGGGTCTGCAGTGGGAAGGGTGAGGCTGGTGGTCATGGGTGTGTTGGGCACTGCGTGCAGGGCTGGGGCAGGTCAGGTATTGGATGCAGACACTCCAAATGTCCATAAAGATGGGATGGTTCAAGCAATCAAAGTTTTTAAGATCAGAATGAGTATAAAAAATCTGTAGATGAAAGGCGTGCAAGCTTTACCTCCCTGAGTCTTCTGCTGAGCCCAACAGCATGTGTACAATTTGCTTTAATGGTTAGAAACATCTGCTGTTAAAAGTGATTCTTAATATATTTGGCTTCCATTTCTAGTCATTAGTTCTTTTTATGCCTTTTTCTGCCTAATTAACAACCTTTTAGTACCTGATATTGTTTCCACTGAATGTGCTGCTATATCGTAATCAAGTCACTTCTTAATCTTCTCTTTGATAAACGAAAAAGATCAACCTCTTCAATTCTCTCATTTCAGACATTTTCTGCATCCCTAGAATGACTCTTACAGATCCGGTCTCTATCTCCTGCAGTGTTCTACTAATCTCCTTAAAATGTCGATGTGGAACCACTGAGGGCTCTGGAAGGAGTCCCTCGGTGCTGGAAGAGGAGGCTGAGCCACCTCCTCACTCCTACTTCCAGCTCCAGGCTTCCTGCACGGAGCAAGAGCAGGTTTGCCAGGCAGCAAAGACTCATCTTCATCAATATTTCACATGTGGGGGGCTGGAACAGGATGATCTTTAAAGTCCCTTCCAAGCAAAACGGTTCTGTTTCCGTGGCTTTACCGAAATCCACTGTGTGCGAGTGGTGTTTGCCATAGTGAGCTGATGATACCTCGGCACTGGTGAACCCTCTTTATCCCCCAGCTCAGCCAGGTAACTAGTCCGAAATCCATTTAGCATATTCACAATTCATATTCTGTAGTGCTTTTTTTGTCAGCATGTCATACATTACTAGGTCAAAACACCTTTTGGACATCAAGGATATTGCTTCTGTGCATTACTAATATCAGCTGTGCAGGGAATAAAATCAGGTTTGCTTTGCTGTGACCTATTTTTCCTAAAACCACATTGACTGGCATATATATAAGTGTCCTTCAGTTCCCTGCCCTGTCTTTCTGCCTTGGACAGATGTCTGGCTCTCTGTCCCCTTCAGGCCATACCTTTGCCTTCTTGGATATTCAAGCAGAAGACTCTTCCAGATTTCTAAAATTTCCTCTTAAAAAATGAACATCAGCACGCAGCAGTTTTCTTAGTTCTCTTAGATCTCTTGGATGCAAAATTATTCAGATCTGCCAAATTTAAATGTCTTCTGGTGCTGGTAGATGTTGTTGAATGTTCTCCTCAATTGCTAATAAGTTGGAAGTGCTTCATCCTCGTAACGAGTGTTATCCTGCTTGTTCCCAAATGTTCCGGGACAGTAGTTACAGCATGTCCATCATATCTGTCTCATTAACAGCTCCCCCATCTCCACCCAGTGATGGACCCCTGTCTTTTCTAGGAAGAGCCTGGGTGTAAGTCTTTACTAATCCAACCCCTGAAAGCTTTGATTTGGTGAACTGGGCGAATAGGAGCCAGTAACAGATGAAACTGGACTATTTGGTTGACCTGCATCACCATCCTCTTCTTGCTCCTCTTCTTGCCTGCAGACTCACCACGCAGGGAGAAAGTGCTCCAAAACCAGTAGAGAAATAGGTGGAAGGATATGAAAAGAATCATTTATTTTATTACTCTTCATCACCCAGGCTTTTCTCTTTTTCATGGGGAAAGGATCTTTGGCAAGATGACTGGGCCCTTCCTCTTTGCTATCTTCCCTCCAGCATCCTTTAAGTTGCCTTTGATCTATGTAGCCCACACAGTGTGTCATCGGTTGCATCAGTGGAGGCCGGTCAGGCAATTTGTGATAATCCCTACTCAATTTACATTTCAAATGCTTGCTCTGGGAGCCCGTCTCCCCACTGTATTCCCTGCAGCTTTCTCCTGCTCCTCAGGACAGATGTTCCCCAGCAGTTGCTCACCAAGTCGCTGAGAGCAATTGGATGTTCCCTATCCCATCTGATAACCCTCTGGCTTTTTCCTGTCTGTGTTGCAGGTTCATTGTGGAGGGTGAGAAAACTGCAGTGATCACCTTGTTCCCCAGCCCTGAGCTCAGGGAGATCCTGGTGGGCTTGTCCATGATCCGTAGGCAGCTTGCCTGGCCATGGGACCGGGGCATGGTGCCTCCCAGTGCCCAGGTTTTCCTGCAGGAGCCTTGGCCAGGGGCAACGTGGGCACTGTGTGTGGCACGGGGAGGGGGTGGATCTCCTCGTCCGCCCCATTTCCACCTCACCGCAGGGTCTTAAAGTGTGAGTAAGGAGATTATGCGGAGAGGGAGGGTTTGAATTTCTTGCATCCGGGCAACAAGAACCTGAATAGAAAGGATTGGTTCTCCCTTAATTTGAGCTGATGGGGATGGTGGGCAAAGCTGATGGGATTTTGGTAGACACTGTCTTGAAATAGAATAGTGGGAAGAAATTCCAGGGGGTGTGAAAGCAAAAATAACGCGAGAAATTCTGGATGTCAGAAGAGAGACAGCAAGACCATAGGAAATTATAAAAACCAAAGCACTATTTTCACAAACTAAATATAATGTGGCTCGTTTGGAGCAGCTTGGAGAAACGACAATGTAAAGCAAAATTGCTGGGGAAAAATTGAGGCTGCTTTTTCCTTGGCTCTGAGTGAAGGACTTGAGCGGAGGCTGGTGCAGAGAGTGGCGTGGGAGCTCAGCAAGCACATTGAAGGCTGGGAAGAGCACAGAGCTGACATGCAGCCAGGATTGAAGGGTGTTAGGAAGAGCCTTGCTGGAGGTGAAGGGGCCATACAGAGCCTTGGCACCCAGCAGGGGCTGGGCAGAGAGGGAAAGGGGCACGGCGGGCAGGTGGATATTTGTTCATCCACACCCCCTTAATTTGAATCCATCTTTCCTGGTTGATCTGAATTTCCTCTGGTTTTAAAGGTTTATTATTTGAATGCTGGGCTTTATGAGAGCCCTCCTAGGGAGGGGAGTTGGAAGGAGGGGTTCAGGGCACATCTACCTCTCCTCTTGAGGGCTCACCGTCCTGTCCCATCACAGGACCTGCCATAACACCCAACTGCAGCTCTGTAGGCAGCTCCTTTGAGCAGAAAGAGGTTCAAATGTGCCTGTGGTTGGAGTGCAGGGGGAAAACCCTGTGGCCAGGTCATGAATCACCTGTGCCTCCAGCTGCAGGACCAAAAGGCCTCACAGACCTGGAGTGATGGGGTTGGGTGAGGAGATTAATATCTCTGCAGCGGGATTAAGCTGAGCCTTAGAGGTGATCCTGGAACGAAGAGATGGCTTCTGGCATGAAAGGCAGGAAAATCCACATCTTGTGCAGTGGGTGCTGGCCCGTGGGATGTGCAGCCCCTGGAGAGCACAGGGGCCAGGAGCTGTCGGGTGCTGCTTCTGCCTGGCTCTGGGTCTGCTTGTCCTGGGTGCTGCTCCTGTTTTTGGGAATGTTCTGGTCCTTTTTGCCGTCTTAGTTGCTTGTCTTGGAGAACTGTTTTGCGAGCAGACCTGGCTGTCCTGCTGACTGTGCTGTATATTAATACTTGTGGAGCCTCTGAGCGTCCTGGTGATTCCTCGTGTGGAAAGGCTTGTACAACCTCTTTAATTAACTTAATTCAGACATTAGTGTGTCACAAGGAACGTCTCTCAAGGGGGGAAGTCTTTCCTTTATCACCACTTAGCCAGGGAACGTTATACTTTTCATTTGCATCCAAAAGTTCATCCTGGCGAGAGTGAAAATTAACCCTTTGCTCCCTGACCAGCACTTTGCCTGCCTGGCAGTGAAGATGCATCATGCAAGGAGAACGCACTTCTGCTGTCCCTTACAGGGTTCCAGTGCCAGATTTTGGGGTGGGATATCACAACCACCACACCAATTCCAGAAAAGCCATCTCTGCTGGCCCTGGAGAGGGCATGGCACAGTGGTGTTTCCTGTGGGAAGCACACAGGGTCTGAGGGGCTCTGGCAGTTTTCTGTGCTGGCTCCGGTCACCAAGCAGGAGGAAAACATTGGGCATTAGGGGAGGCGGGGGGGCCATGAGCCCTGGGAAAGGCCCCTTTTCCCCCAGGGGAGGCAGAGCCTCATGGCTAGCAGTCACTTCACAGCAGAAGCCTTGGAAGCAGACCAAGACTAATTAAAGCTGGCGTTCACGCTGTCGTGCTGTGCTGTGGGTACCTGTGACAGATGGGGGCTGCTCGCCCTGACTGCGAGATACTGGTAGGGAAGAACATGGTACCAGAATGTTTTTCAGGGGCTGGTGGCTGGTTCCTATGGCTACATGGGGTCTGCTGGGGGGAAGCTGGGGGTGTGCTGGAGCTGCCTGTGGGTGTCTGTACCTGCCCACTGCTCACTGTCTGTGTCCTCTCCTTGTCTCACAGGTGAAGGAATGGCTGTGCTTGAACTGCCAGATGCAGAGGGCACTGGGGATGGACATGACCACCGCTCCTCGCTCCAAGAGCCAGCAGCAGCTACACTCCCCTTCACCATCCCCCTCCCACTCCCCAGCCAAGCATCCGCCACCCTCAGGTCCGGATAAGACCCCTCCGGCCCCCCGCACCCAGCCACAAGAGCCACCCAAACCTCACCCCACCACGCCGCAGAGGGAGCCGCTCGGCCAAGGACAGCCAAAACCTCAGGAGGCAGCCAGGTCCTCCCCGCAGCATCAGCCAGCCAAGCCTTCCCCCTCCGAGCAGAGAAAGGCACCGGGAGATGTGGGGGCGAAGCCTGCAGCCCCGGCTCCCGGGGCTGGGGCACCAGAACAGCCCCAGGAGGGGCTCACGGGGAAGCTCTTTGGCTTCGGGGCGTCCCTCCTCACCCAGGCCAGCACGCTCATGTCCGTCCAGCCGGAGGCCCCCCCTCCGAGCCAGCCGTCCCCTGGCAAAGTGCCTCCAAAAATCGTCTTCAGCGATGCCAGCAAAGAAGCTGGTCCCAAAGCCCCGGGGGCACAGGGCCGGGCTGGCGCCGCGCCGGCCGCCAAGCCGGGCAAGCCAGAGCAGGGTGTCAAGCCAAAGGAAGTGCCGAAAGCAAGGGTCTTGTGCCCCCTCTGCAAGGCGGAGATCAACGTGGGCTCCGGCGAGCCCCCCAACTACAACACCTGCACGACCTGCCGGCAGCAGGTCTGCAACATGTGTGGCTTCAACCCCACGCCTCACCTGGTGGAGGTAAGGGGCCTCATGGGGGTGGGCGTCTCCTAGTTTGAGGATGTGTGCTCTCTACTTGCTTAAAATGGAGGAAAGATGGTGTGTTTGCTTTCAAAAGTCAAAAAAAGCCTTTAAGAAACTGCCGAAGTCAAGTTGCTCCTGGGGCAAACCCCAGGGCTGGAGGCCATGGTCCTCCACCTCTTAGCAAAGACTTGGGTTTCCTGTGTGTACACTGATTTCGTGCTGGTTCCATGTAAGATGGCTGTTGTTGAGGGCACCTTCATCAGTGCCCACTGCTCCCCAAATGTGTCCAAGGGTACAGAAATAGGAACAGGTCATGCAGGTGCCAGAGTCACCAACAAGCATCCTCGTCCTGGTGCTGTGGATGGATGCCTTGGCTAGACTTGGGATGAGGCTAATGTGGGATATTCTGCAGCTCCTGAATCCTTGGATGGTGAAGGTGTAAGGAAAATGGTATGGGGAGGAAACTGTCAGGATGTCAATAACAAGAGCCTGGTGCAGGGCAGGGGAATGGGCTGAGGACGGGATGGATGTGGGGATGCCCACAGTGCTGTTTGGATGTGAATTGTGTGGGTGTCCTGCAGCCTGATGAGATGGAGTGCAGGCAGAGAAGGCAGGTTGAGGGGGTCTGGGGTCCACCTAGTCTCACCAGTCGTGATTGAGGATGTCTCTGAATTATTGTGCTGCCCACCCAGATCATCTTCCCAATCACCAAAAAGGCACCTTAGCCAACTCTAGCCAGTGGAGAGGAGAGTGGTACAACTGGGTCTCAGCTGAAGCATCCTCCTGTCCCTTCCACCTTGGAAGCTAGGGAGAGAGATCTTCTAGACCCTTGGAGAAGGCCTCTGTTAAAGCCTAGACCCTCACCCCCTGCTGTACAAGCAATTTGAGACCCTGACCAGAGGAGGCCCAGGGCCTTGCTCCTGAAGTGCTGCGTCTTGCAGCCAGTAAGACACGGAATCGATACCATCAGCACATGGAGAAGTTAATGAGAACTTTAAATGACCAGAAGTAGGATTGCTAATCTTGGCTCTGTTCCACGGCAGATAATTACATTTTATGTCCCTAGCTCCTCCCTGCAGTTTCAATTACACCCAGTAATTTTCTGTTCTTCGTGCTGCTGCTGCTGCTGCTGCTCACGGTCACGTTGGTGGTGGAGGAGAGACACTCTCCCAGCATGTATGTGGAGGTGCAAACCCCCCAGATGGCCATCTCCATGTTCATAATGCTGTTTTCAATGCCAGTGCTCTGCTCCTGCTCATTGCTCCCCACACTGCTCCCTCCTTACCCCATGGCTCCGGTGAGGAAAGAGGGTATCCAGGTGTTTGGTGCCTTGAACCCTGTGTTGCCATGCCCTTGGGCAGTGATGTGTTCCCAGGCTTCAGAAAGCTCAGGGATTGGTGAAAAGGCTTCAACGTGCTCCCTGGCACCCGGCTGTTAATTAATTAATTAGAGAATCAATTTGGGGTTGTGTTGTAGCCAACAATGTGGTGCTCTCTGCAGGTACCAGGGAAAGGTGAGCTCTCCCCAGTGCTTGTCTCCAGGGTCACTAGCTGACACCTGGGATTAAATTTCAGATTTTGAAGGCTGGACTCTGCCTGGGCTCTCTCAGCTCTTGAGCAAACACCTTCAGACACCTTTGGCAAACCCACCCGTGCACGTATGTCCCTTTTAGTGTTTCTTGCTGCTACTCATCCCTGCATTATCCACATGCCTCACATACAGTGAAGGCCCACAGCAACTACCTGGGCTTTGTGTTATCATGGGGTTTGTTTCCCTTTACACAGAACCATTATCCAGTTCAAAACGGTTAGGTTGGCTTATCGGATTTATTTTTATAAAAGTTAAGAAAGAAATGCAACACTTGAGCTGTGAATGTTCTTAACAAAATCTTTCTGAGGAAAGGAAAACATTGCAATGTCTGTTAGTGTGGTTGGGCTTTAGGTTTGCTTGATCTTCTGGGAAAATTGCTCTGTGGTCTGATCTCTTTTTGCCTGCAGCTCACATGGGCTTGTCCCAAGCCCTGAGATTGATGCAAATACCAGAACTCACTCTTTGAAGTAGCGAGGCTTGATCTATTAATTGCTTGATGAATTAGGACCTTGGCTATAAGCTGCCCTTGGAAGTTGTGTGAAAACTAATGAGGGATTTGAGCCGTGGTCTGATAAGTGCAGAGGAGCACAAGCTGCGGGGACGGACAGCACCCTCTGTACACGCTGAAGGAGCCTGGGCAAAGACTCCAAAGCCTGCACCCTGGCTCCAAACAGCATTAGTCCCCATGGCCCATGGTGGCCTGGTTTTTGGAGAAAGGACAGAGTGTTGCAGGAAAATAGTGCAAAAAGCGTGCATTTCCTGCAAATAAAGCTGTATTATCACTGCAAGCAGTCAAGGCTTTGCCACAGTGTTGTCAGTGGACGATACATGGTTATAGTTTCATAGCAAAGCTGTTTAACCATCTTGGGAGGGGAAAACTAAATACTGTTGCATCCTTGTGGAGGATAAGTATTTGCTGACGAGCTCACCTCCTGCCAGTGAGGCAAGACTGAACTCACACTGCAGGAGACTGGTCTCCCTGTGCTGGTGTGGGCTATCCCAGCTCGGTGGGAAGCATCACTGAGACTCAGTCTGGTACTTGTTGGGAGGCTCCCAATAGTGCAATGGGAGCCAGCACCTCTTCCTGTGGGACCTGAGCTCCTTGGTGGCATCCCACATAATGCTGAGGGTGAAGAGAATTCCAGCACCCACTAACTCCAGTGCTTTAGCTTGTGCTGACTTCACATCCATCGTGGCTGTCCAGGAATAGATAGTCCCTGCAAGTGGCTGAGGTGGATCTTGAAAGGGAGCTTTGAACAGAGCAGATCCTTGGGAAGGGGACAGGAGGTCTGGAGGAACTGCATGCTTAGGGAGACCACAGAGATGTACTGGCCTGCTGATGGAGGTGAGACAGTGTTAGGCTGTTGCCTGTGTGTGTTTTTGTCCTGTGGATGGGCAACCAGCGGGACGTGGCAAGTCCTTGCTGGACACACAGTCAGCATTACAAGAGGCTACTGGTCCAACCTCTGGGCTGCTCTCAGTGGAGGAGAGGGGTGTGGGAGGTGTTGCTGCCTGATGGTCACTGATATGAAATGGGGGGAAGAAAATGGAGAGTGAAATCCAGAAAGCAGTAAAGGCTGTTGCCCCTATCTGCAGCCCCCTAAAACTTCTGATTTCCCTGGAAAAATATGCGTTATTATTTACCCATGGTATTTTCATCCCCATCCCACTCCTGATCTAAAGATGGAGTCGGAGGCTCTGTGTCCCTGCTGTCCCCTCCCACCCTCTGCAGCTGCCTGGGGAGGTATCCAAGGAGCTGCCTCCTCCCCAGCGCTCCGTTCAGTCAAACCTACCAAAAGAGAAAATACTAGAAGTGACTTGCACTTGCACTAAAGGGTGACTTGCACTTCCCTTGTGTTCTTTGCAGTGCTGTGGACTGATGCTCATCCAGGTGAAGGTTGCCTCAAGAATATCCCACCTGTGAGCAGCTGGGTAGTGCCTCTGAGCCCAGAGCTTCCACAAGATCCACCAGCAAATCTGGCTTTGCTCTGGCCATGAGTCTTGGTGGGAAAGGCCAGAAGGTGCTGGTGAGGACTGGGAGCCTCAGGCATGTGAAGAGTTCAGGGACAAGGACGGCATTTTGGCAGGACAGCATAGGAGAAATGTGTTGTCTGTGGTGGCCCATGGCACTGGAAGCTGTAGGTGACCAGCAAAGGAAACCCAAAAGCATGCCTGACCTCCACTTCCTTTGCTTGTTCACCATGATACGCATTACCCAGCTTTAAATAAGTTGTTTACGTGAAATACCAGGAGTACAGGTGCCAGCTTCCTCCCACCTCATCACACCTCCTCCAGGAGCTGGCTCCTGGAAGCAGTACCACGAGCTATTCCCAAGCCAGGGCTGACACTTTGGGACTCTCCCAAATTCCCTACAGCCTCAGCCTTGTGCCATGCAGGCAGGGAAGAGGTTTTTGTTGCAGGAAGACCAAGTGTTGAGCTGTTTTGCTGGGGATTTAGGAAATCGTTCCTGTTTGTGGCAGAGTCTGCTGAGGGAACAAGTAATCTGCCAAGAGCTGGCTTGCAGTGTGATTGGCCTGTGCTGGCACGATGCTCTCCCAGTAACCCCAGTTGACCCCAATTGACTCCAGGGGTTTTGTATTAAGGAACAAATGAACTATGCATGTTGTGTTACTAAATAAACATGGCAGGATGCCCCTTTGCCTAATTAAGCAGCCTGAAGCAGGAGCAGTGATGAGTTTCATTGCAGAGCACTGCTGATGTCCAGGTGCCAGGCTGTGACCTCCAACGGGTACCTGACCCTCAGGAGGATCCTCTTACTGATTTGTGGTGCTCACCACGCCACATCCAGATCCTAAAACTGCTCTTATTTTCTTGTTTTCCCCATGCATTGTAAAAAAAAAATCCCTTTTTTATAACATGTGTGTTGTCATGGGCAGTACTACTGCATCGCCCTGTCTGGTCTCACCCGTTAATGCTGTTGGGTTCCTTATTTACATGTATTATATGCATTTATAATACAGTATATGCTTATCATATGGGGAGGCACTGGAACAGGCTGCCCAGAGAAGCTGCGGGTATCCCATCCCTGGAAGTGTTCAAGGCCAGGTGGGATGGGCCCTGAGCAACCTGATCTAGCAGAAGGTGTCCCTGCCCATGGCAGGGGGGTGGACCTGGATGGTCGTGAAGGTTCCTTCCAACCCAAACCATTCTGTGATTTTATGACTGTCCTGGATGAGGTATCACAAGGTGCAGGAGCAGCATTCACTTGAGCCCTTCATGGGACATGTTCCCGTTCTGCTGCTCCCCTTGTACCTGCAGCCAGGTACAAACCAGCCTGTTGGGATGGATTTCTTGCAAACAGCTTGTGAATCATCCTATCAGATACTTCCCGGAAAACTCTGGACCTCTCTTTTCATCATGCTTCAAGACCTCACGCTGAGTAAAATTGGTCTCTGAGCAGAACAGCTCCCCAGGGTGGGATGCTGCACTGCTCGGGTTTGAGATGCTGAGGATGGGGCTGACCTGCTCTACTTGCAGAAGCAGCCGTGGCAGCTCCTGCACTCGACTGCAGGGAGGAATGCCTGGGAAAAGGGACTTCAGTGAGATGGAGAAAGCTCCATGAGATCAGCCTTTGTGCAGAACAAGGTGTCGCTGCCGCCAGCCAGAAGATGGGTTAGAGAAGGAGGGCTGAGGAGAGGTTTTGTGCCAAAATTATTTTGGTGTCAGCACATAGATTTCATGGAAGAGCTAAAAAGAGAACAGGGAGGAGTGTCGTGCTCCTGCCTCACCTGCCCTCGCTGCAGGTGGAGGCTGGCAGCCACAAACCCATGTTCCAGTCCCAGTGTGCTGTGCCTCCCTGTCCCCTTCCCAAGGGTCCCTGCTCTCACTGGGAATGTAATTAGCTCCCAGACAAAGAGGATTAGCTGGGTTAAGAGAGAGCCTCCAGCTCGGCACTGTCCTGAGATGGCAATCCCAACCCCGGTCTGGCATCTGGGGCCATTCCCCCTTCCTTCCAGGGGGAAAAGCAGGATATAGGTGCCTCAAGAAGAACCTGCCACTTGCCCTCTGGAGCACAGGCAGTGTCCGTGGTGGGGATCCAGCAGCTTCCTGCTCTGGGGAGCCCAGTATCCTTCCCCCATGCAATGCTGTGAAACACTTCTCAAAGATCCACCTGCCTGCATGGGGGGACAGGGAGGGTGGCAAGCAAGAGACAGGTGCCTAAAGTTTGCAAACATCATTTTCCCGTAGGAATCCAGGTCCTGTTACTGTCCTGTTATTCCTTCCAGGCTCACAGGGCTGCAGGACACCAATGGACACGCTCTGTGGCCCCTGATGGAGCAGGGAGCAGCTGTTGTCAGTCACTCCTTTGAGGCTGTTTTCCCTGAAATTGGGTGTCCTGCAATGACAGCTTGGCAGGGTCCCCAGGGCTCAGATAGGCACTGGAATGGCCTGGTCCTCTCTCCAGGATGGGAGGAGGAGCAAGGTGACACACTGGAAGGGTGGGCAGGGGATTAGACCCCAGAGTTTCCTGCAGGAGGAAGAGGTAGGCAGATATGCAGGCCACAGAGTGCAGCAATTGCTGGGTTTCTCCTGGATTTTTGTGTAGAAATGATTTTAAACAATACCCCAGCCCCAGGGGTATAAATATTTGGGTCAGTCACATAAACTTAAGTCAAACAGAGAGCTCTGCCTACTACAGCTTGAGATGAAGGCGGCTTCGATGGCGTGAGCCCTCAAATCCTGTTATGGGTTGGTAATTAACAGCTCGCTGTGACTCAGGAGTTTCTGTGCTGCTAAACCTGCTGTAATTAAGCTGGTTCCTGCTGCTGGGCTGGGCAACATGGAGCTCCGCACTGGCTCCTCCTGCAGACACAGGGCTGGAGTGGGGTTGGGGGTCAGTGTAACCCAACGGACCAGTCTGAGTTAAGAGTGGGGTCCCACCTGATGATGGATGTGGAACATCCATGGCTGGTCCACCCATGCAATCCATGTTTCTGTTCCAGACCCCACTGCTGCTTTTTCTGCAGAACTGTTAGTTCCATGCCTGCTACAGGCTCTTGGCTTCTGCTGGTTGTCTTTGGAGGTTCTAGGACTGGGCTTTGCCTTGCTGAGCCTCCTCTCAGCTTCTGGCCACTTTAAAATTATCTTAAGAACCGGTGTTCCTTTCTTTAATCAGTAAAAAAGGCCAGAGCTCCAGGTTCCTTTCCTCCTTTAGCTGCAATTATATTATTAAGGGACAAATGTCAGCCCTGCATGAACCCTGCTGATTGATGCTCTGGCTGCAGCCGCTGCCCGCTCTGCAGATTGTTTTCAATGGTTCATAAAACCAAACTATATTTTCAGGGGGGTGACAGTGGCTGAGCGAGGTAAGGGGTTTCTGCCTTCTAAATGAAGATATATTAGAAGTGAACGATACTTCCCTGATGCAAGGCTGGTTTTCCAGAGCACATTTGCTGTGCCCTAGGACTTGGAGCTGCTGCCTGCTGTATTGCTGTGCTCCTGGGCTATCAAGCTGCTGGGGCCAGCAGTGCCAAGGTGTCTCCGGAGCTGTCTTGCTGGGTATGTCAAGATCAAAGCCTGAGTGCTCACCGTGGCTCAGGCAGTCCAAAGATTTGGGTTTGTAACAGGGAGCCCTTTGGCATAAGGGGGTCAGTATTGCTTCTGGGCCAGCCCACGGTACTTGATGTCAGGTGGGCACCAGACCTCATGCCTGAGTTTCTTCACAGGTGTCCTTCAACACCCTGTAAGGGCTCTTGGAGCCACCACCTCACTGCGGGTTCTGCTTTAATTGATGGTGAAACTTCATCCGTGCAGTATTGATCACGGTATTTCCTAGAAAGTGACAAGGAAAAATTTAAGGAAGTGCTTTCTGCCCATATAACATGGATGCTTCCTGGCAGCTCTTCTCTGCTTCTAAGCTTTGATTGCTTTTCCCAGCAAGTACTTATTTTTGGTAGGTGTTGCAGATCTCCTTCTCAGGGGTGATGGTATTCTGTCTGTGAAGCTTCCATGGCACAGACTCATCCTTCAGAAAGTTGCTCAAGCCATCCTTGAGCAGACAAGAGGGACTGTGACCTTGCAGCAGGGACGTGGACACAGACGTACAGGGCTGTCACTGCCAGGGGATTGGATATTCCCTCCAGTCGGGTGCCATGAATATTAAAATTCACCTACCTGGGAAGGGCCTGAGTAACTTTCCATCACCCGACTGAGGTTTCACAGTTTGGAGGTGCTCCGGCAAAGGCTGAGAGAAGATCAATAACTGCCCTAACGTACCTCATTAGGGACTTTCTTGACCTTGAGAAGCTTTAAAAAGAGTTACTGTTGTGCACATGAAAGGTTGAAGGCAGCAAAAATAGGCGAAGTGGAAACACAGAGAGGAAGCAGAACAAGCTAAAGCTGCTGTAGTGTTTTGTGGATATCAGAAAAGGTTTCATATGTATGTGCTGGAGAGAAAAAAAAACCAACAGTTCATTCACAAAATTCAGGTGTATCTGTTTTTAGCACAGGGTTTTCTGCCTTTGCTCTCTGAGTCAGACCCAGCGGCTGTGCTGGTGTGGCAGCCCTGGAGCCCCGTGCCTCCAGGAGCCCTGTGCCTCTCCAATGCTTTGGGCAGTGTCAGGGATATCCACTGCAGGACCAACTCAGAGACGTCCTCGTAGCTCCTCTGATGAGCTCCTCTCACAGGGAGCTGGTGCAGACCTCAGCAGACACCTCACTCAGACACACAGCTGGCACGGGGGCAAAGCCAGGGGTTCCCATGGCATCCTCCTAAAGGTGTGCCAGATGCAGCAAAGAGCGGGAGATGCTGGAGGAAGGCAGGGGAGGAGGAGTGCAATGGTACAAGGGAGCTCTCAGTAGGGTGAAGACAGCCTGGACATTCATTCCTGCTTCTGCTGTATCTTGCATTGAATTATCAGTGTCTGAACAAGCTCAGAATCAGCCCTAAGTGCAGCATCAGCAGGTTATCACCAACTCTTCCCTGGGAGAGGCTGTGGTGGGATCAGAGGGATGTGGATCATGTCAGTGATGGGATGGCTCTTTAGGGTCCGGTACGATGGTCAGCACTGACCCCTGAATCCAGGCTGTTTAGTGGAGTGTGTGAGCTCCTGTATCCTAGACCTCTCCCTTGCCCACAACAGGAGCTGCTGGTGGAGATGGAGAATGTCTGGCTTGGTGGGCACTGCTCTTACAAAAAGTCTATGCAGGAGGTCGGGTTGGAGGGGATCTCTGGACCAGCATGCTCTGAGGAGCACCGTGGGGACTGATAGTCCCTGGGGAGGTACCAGCAGCAAATGGCAAGGCCTAAATCAGTCTTGGTCTAAAACTACAGTGGGCAGAGAGAAACAGTGGGAGATGGTGAGAGGATTTGGCTGTTCAGCTCCTGTTTCCACCCCTGGGAGCAGGCACAGCTTATCCTGATGTGCTCACAGGCCTTTATACAACCTGTATCTTTCTTCTTTGTATTTTTTTTTATAACATGCCATGTTAGTGCTTTATTTGGGAACATGTTGGGACACTTAATCGAGCATTTAATTGGCTTTGTAACAGTGGGCTGAAGAAGGAGGCAGCTTTAGAGCCTGGCTGCAGTGGCGATGCTTTTCCAGCTGTGATGGGAGCATTTCAGACTGAGTTTTCTGGTGTTGATCCACCTTGCAAAGCACTATGGTTTCTCCTAGTGAGCTCAGTGGCATTTTGCAGTTGCATCTCACAACCTTTAGGATCTGTAAAATTCCATGGAAAAAATAAGAGAGAGGAGAGTGGCTGCCGGTGGTGAAGCATGTGGGCATGGTGGGGAAGAAGCCAGTGGAGATGCTGATGACGGGATGTGATCGTTGGGGTTGGATTTTGCTAGCTCAGGCCAGGCTCTTGTGTTGATTCCCTCTTTCTCACATCCAGACTGTGTTGGTGTAAAGTCCGTGGGCAGAACAAGCCCGTGTGGGCAGTGCAGCCATGGACACTGGAGGGACGTTGGTGCCGTGCTGCTAAGGGAATTCAAAGCCTTCATCGCCATGTGTGTGCTAGTGAAGGCTGTGTCCTGCTCCAAGGAGGACAGCAGGACCTGAAGGACAGTTTTGTGGTATCTACAACTCAACTGCTCCAGGGTTTCCCCCGGTTTAATAGTGTTCCACGTACCGACTAGTTCAGCCTTCAGCCCTTGCCGTGTGCTGGGCGAGCCATTTGAGGTGAGGACTAAGATCCCGTCTCCAAACTCCCAAGAAGTGCATTGGGTGTTGGACAAAATGCTGCTGGGCAAGGGAAGAAATGACATTTCTTTCTATGGAAAGAAATGGCATTATCAGTGTGGTTACAAGTGACTGCTTGGGAGTTTGCCAGCTGGGTGTTCCTGTTCTTCCTCCATTAAATCATTTAATCAACATAGAATCCTTATGGGGGAAGGCACCTTAAAGCTCATCTAGTTCCAATCCCCACACCATGGGCAGGGATGCCACCCACTAGACCAGGCTGCTGGTGGGGCTTTGGTGGAGGGACACAGCCTGGCCCCATCAGGGTGGTGGCACTGCCAGGAAGTACAGGATGGGGAGCTGAGCCATCACCATCATCCCTCTCCTCCAGTCTCCCTGCTCTGCAGTGTAAACTCTGCTCTCCTGTGAAACAAAACCTTCCTCCCCAGTGGAGAGGGAAGCCTTGTATAATTAATGCTGTCGGGGCAATCAGGGTTCTGCAGTGCCGCAGTGCCCGGGACTCACCCGAGCTCCGGTGCAGCATTCCCTCCACACAGCCGTCCTCTGGGCAGCGAGGAACAAGCAGTGTTAGCCAGGGCACTTCAGCCTCTCACTTAAAAACGTAAAACCCCACAGCATGTTAAAAGGCAGAGAGCTGAATGGACTGGGAGGGTGCACCAAGGAGCTGGCTGCTCCTTCCTCCTCCTCTTGGCCTGGTTACTGGGCTGATGAGCTGGGGAGGGTGGATGGCACCAGCCTGAAGCAAAAATAAACACCAAAGTGAAATAGAAAATGAAAGCAAGCTCCTTCTTTGAAGCACACGGAGGCTCTGAGCCTGGGAAGGTCTCTGAATGGATATTTTGAGCGATGTTTCATTCTTACATTATCCAGGCTGGGTTTCAGTCTCAGTGGTGGATCTGTTAGCGTGGCCTGTGGCCACCTCACAGCCACCTTTCCAATGATTTTTCTGTCGCAGGGGTCAGGGACTGAGTGGTGAAAAGCCTTTTTGGTTGACATTTGCTGCTTAACTTGAGAGGGAAATGTTTCATAGGGCCAGTTTGCAGAAGCCAGGTGCCCATGTGGCACCCCAGGGCAGGTGCCCTCTGGCAAAAACAGATGCTAGAAACTGGTTTATTTTTATAATTTATTGATAATTATTTTCTGCTCTCCCAAAGGAAGTTCTTGGGATGGCTCCTGGGGACCTGCATCCTGGTGTGTGGAGGAGTTGGGTACCAAACTTTTACAGGCACTTTGACCCCTCTACAGGGTTCATCTGCCTCTTATCTGCTTAAAAGCCTTTGCACAGGGTCAGGTCCCTTGGCCTTGTGGACCCTGGCTTCCTCCACCTGTGTTTTCTCTACAGAGAGGGAATGACACATCCCTGCATTTTCCACTCCCCATTGGTTTCCCAGCCCTCACTGAACCTGTTCAGGGCAGATCATTATCCCTGCCCCTGCCATTTAAACCAAAGCAGCTTCGTTTTCCTACATGTCACTATTTTTTTATGCCTAACAGCAACTGCTCCACTGGGCAGAGGAAGCCATGCTGCAGATTCTTCAGTGCTGAGACAAGATTCCTTATAAACCCTGATGCTTCCATGGTCTCATTTTTCACGTAAGGCTGTAAACCAGCTCCTTTCCAACGATCTGGAGTGTAGGAGGGATTAGCCAGGAGGTGCCATTATTAGCATAAGTGATTGTAATTGTAAGCCAGGGCATTAGCAGAGATGCTCGTGCTTGATCCTGCAATGATTGCACTCTTTCCCATCTTCGATTTTTGTCCCATTCCTGCTCCTGTGAGTGAGTGGAAAGGCTTGTCCAGAGCTTGGGCTTCCACTTTTCCTTCCCTCGTGTGTTCACCGTGCAATATTCCAAAGGCATAGGCAATATTTAGAAGTCCCCAGGGCATAAAATGTTCCAGCAAATGTTCGGTAGATCTCTGGGAAAATGGGGAATTTTTAGAAGATGTCCCTTGAGAAGCTAACAGAGCTGAGGAGGGTGCCAGGTGCCAGTCTGGGGAGGTGCCTCCTGGGGCTTTCCTGCTTTCTAAAGACAAATACAAACTGTATTTCTGTCTGCTGTGAGGGTGGTGAGGCCCTGGCACAGATTGCCCAGAGAAGCTGTGGCTGCCCCATCCCTGTTCAGGGCCAGGCTGGTTGGGGCTTGTGAAGGTATCCCTTCCTCAGGGGTTTGGAACAAGATGATCTTGAAGGTCCCTTCCAACACAAACCCGTCCGTGATTCTGTGACCTCCCAGCACAGGCACAGAGGGAAGGCCAGCACCTTTCCCTGTCCTGTGCCCCCTACATGTCTGCTTGGGGCCAATGGCATCAGTGTGGTTGCTCTGCCATTTTTTTAATTTAAAATCCCCCAAATTTTAAAGGCAATCCTGGCTGGGCATAAGAAACTGGATGGGACACAAAGTTTAAAGAAGGAGAGTAACCATGGCTTTACTGTACCCTCAGGAGACTGAGCAGGAGCTCGTGTGCCTGCCCTCTGGGAAAAGGACATCCAAAATTATTTTTTACTTTGTACTTTGCCAAGAGTTTCTAAATATGCTGTTTGAAATGGCACCTAGAGAAGTGAGATCTCTTAGAAAGTACACAAAATGAGCTGTTACAAGTAAGCAGCCCATTAACAGGAATGCTGGCACCTTCTCTCTGGGGAAAGAAAAAAAAAAGTTCTGCTTTTGGATTTTTAAATGCTTGTTTGCAAACTGAGTGGGGGTTGTTTCATAGTCCTGGTGCAGTCACAGCCAAACACGGGTGCCTTTCTCTCCCCTATGAGCAGAGGGGAGCTGGAGCCCCAGGGGAGGGCGATGCCAGGGAACCCAGGAGTTAAATGTCCCCCTGCCTGGGAACATCAGTTTGGGAAGGTCAGCCAAGGGATCCTCCTGCACCGACAAAAGGGAATAGCAAACTTTTTCTTAAAAATTGCTAAAATTCTTTGTGTGGCAGAATGAAACTTGCTGGTGGAGGCAGAGGTGTAGCCCAGTGCTGGACTTGCTGCCCAGCTGAAATGCTTTTCCCTTCTGAGGCTGTTCCTGGAGCTGATATTTAAAGCTGTTCAGGAGCTCCTGGAAACGATTCCCGACAAAGCAAATCGTTTCAGCTAATTAAGAACCTGATTGGAAAGCCCCAGGTAATACTTTGCAACTTAAACAACTTTCTGAGGCGTTTGGAAGAGAAGCAGTTGTAAAGGAGCAGCTGCTGGCATTATGTTTTGTGTGTCGGAGGACAAGGGGGAGGCACACAGATCTGGGGGGTGCAGCTGTGGTTACTGTGGTGCTTTATCCTGCTGGTCACAGTGAACATGGAACCAGGTGAAGGGGAAAGGAGGAACACTGGGATGTCATGGCTCTTGTGTGAGGATGGAGTCTCTGAGCATCTCAGTAGCTGCACTGGTGGGGTATAGGGGGTGCAAGGAGCCTGTGCTGGGAGGTGGCAGTCCCTGCATGCTTCTGTCCTGATCCCCACTTGTGCAGACGCTCAGAGAGGAGGAAAAACCGGGGTGCTCTGCAGAGCATCCCCTGTGTTTCAGGCAGGGAAGATCCAGCCCTGAGAGATGTTCAGGCTCAGCCATGCAGAAATCCATGGTGAGATCAGGGAAGGGAACAGCCCCAGCTCCCCCCAGCCCCTCGGGCAGGAGGCGGTGCAGCCCAGGCTCCCCTCGCCAGGGCTGGAAGCCTCTGAGAGGGCTCTGCCTCCTTTGCTGAGGATTATTTCAGTCCTGTTTCTGCCTCACCGAGGCCGCGCTGAGCCAACGCCAGCTGTCCCTGTCCGTGCCAAGCAGTATTTGGGAAGCAGGGCAGGCTTTTCCCTGTCTCTGCTCTCCATGGCTGTAGGTCCCCTGCAAGCAAACCCTTGAGCTACCTCAAAGCTCATCCTGGCTACAACCACCAAAACCCTCCAGACCTCCTCAGCAGAACACGGGGCTTTATTTCCAAAGCCTTTTCTTCGCTGCTGCTTTGCCTCCTCATCTTCCCACTGCCATCTGCTCTGCCTGCTAAAATAAGGCAGCGTGCTGTGGGTGAGCTGTGCTGTGCTCAGGGAGCCCCGTGCTGCCCTGCCCAGGCTGCTCAGCACACAGTGACCCTCCAGTGGGCATGTTGAGGCCTCGGGGAACAGGAGGGGAGGGTTTGTGTCCCCCACCACTTTCAGGTTGATCTCTCCATGCTGATGGAGAGAGTGGTACCCACCAGGGTGATGCCGTGCAAGGGACTTGGCTTCTCTCCTGGAGATGCTCATCCCCCACCTGGGGCAGATGGTGACTTGCTGAGACTGGCTTCCAAATTTTAGACTGTTAAGTGAAATAAACCATATGTTCGGGGACCTTAAGTCTGCAGAGAACAGCCTAAGTCCTTCATGCCTCTCTGCTCCCTTGATGCTGTTTCCTGTGCTCTCCTTATGGAGGAGGCACTGTAAGGAAATGGACACAGGACAACCTCTACCACCCTTTTCCCTGGAATAATGAAGTCTCCAAGGCAATTTTCCGGGCAGCCCCTTTGCACCCAACAAAGTGGATAGCCAGGGCTGGATGGAATGGGAGTCACTCCATGCCCTGCCCTGTGGCAGAGCATGGTCCTGCCTTGGCTTTTGGCACTTCTCACAACACAAAACCAAGAAGAAAAGTGAGGCTGGGACATGGGGAGAAGATGTTTTGCACAGTTAGCTCAGAGACTTCATTGCAATGGAATACTGGGAGAGAGAGTACAACAAAACACTGCAGCCCAGAGGGAGGATTTCGGGGAAATGCAGACACCTTTGGGAGTGATAAGAGGGCTTTTTTAGTATAGAAATCTGCTTTGGGATCTTCAGATGGGATCTCTGAATGCTTTGTGTTTTCCCATGCCATGGCTAGAAGTCTTTGGCCATTATTTGTGCTGTGATTGGGAGATAAGTAGCAGCCTGTGAGCTCTGACATGAGGGGCTTTTTTAGGGCTTTTTTTTTGTTAGGATATTTTTCATTGTTTGGAGCTCAAAGAGCACCTGGTTCCCAAGCCTGTTGAAGCGTTGATTTCAGAAGGGTTTGGTTGACTCAGAGGACAAATATTCTCAAAAAAACCACCCTAGTTTGGCAAAGAAATGAGATACTTGGTTTGGGAATAACCGCAGAAAGCGTGGATGTGGATGTGAGGACAGGACCTGCGCTGTGGGTTTGCCCATGGCTCTGCAGGTGTGGGCTCTGTCCATGCCAGGGCAGCATCCAGGCTCTGGAGCTGGACCCTGGGGGTTCACATGGCCAAGTGCTGGCTCAGGTGAGGGAGCTGTGACGTCAGATCCCATTGGCTGCCGGGAATGAACACCCGCGCTCGGGTCTGCGAAGGAGCTGTGAAATTCCCATCTTTACATAATTTCCTGATTTACTCCCAAGCTGTTAAGTATGACCAACAGTCATCTGCTTGCTGGGAGCAAATAGGACATGAGGAGAAGAGGAGCAAACTAGAGCTAGGCAGCAGTATTTTTAACAAATCTGGGCTTTTCTTCAGGCTGGAAGTCAGGGAAGTGTTGCCAGCCTTCAGAGGAGCAGGTTTCTGCACTGGTCTTGAACAGCTCTTAAAGTGGAGCTTCTTAAATTACTTAAAGGGTTTATATGAGGTGGTTCCTCCTGTGGCTTCAGGAGCTATGAGGTCCCACAGGCATCTGTCTGTAGAAGGGGCAGCTGGGGAAGGAAATGCCTTCACAGATCATTTTAAACTGAGTAAACACGTGATTCATATGATTTTCTGAATTTTTTTAAAGCAACCATTTTATGTGGACTTCACCATTTCACTTCATTTTGGCTTCTTAGCTTCATTCTTGCTGCATTTACTCTTGAGATGGAAAATCTCAGCTCTTCCACCCCGGTTCCTATCTCCCAGCTCTGGAGAGACCTGGCACTGTTGGTGGGAACGTCCATCCCAGGTCAGGGTCACCATCAAATCACTGCTTGGCAGCTGGGGGGCTATCAGCTATTTTTAACAGAAGTTTAAGTTAAAATAAGGTGGTTTTGAAAAGGATCTGAATTTTTAAAATAATTCTGGAAGATGATGAAAATTGTATTCCACCAAGACACGTTATCCCTCTATAGGCAGTTTGTGATTCCTGACTCCATCAAAATGCCCAAAATCTGGGCTGTAAGGAGTCAGGAATCACTCAAAATGAGGGCAGACAGTAAGGATGGGGGATGTTTTCCCAAGGAGGATGGCTGGGAACTGGACCCAGGCAGATGGGGGATGCTGACTGAGCCAGTCCAGCTCTGCTGTGGGCAGCAGGCCAGGGGATGGGAGAGGCTGTGCAAGGCACGAGCTTGGACAGATGCTGTGCTGGGTGTAATTTGGGGAGTAAAATGGCTCATCCGTCTCTGTTGTAACAACTCATGTTTCTAGAACGTTTCCCAGCCTTTTACTGTAATAGTTTATTGACCCGCACAGCAGCATGAAAGATTATGAGAGTTAATTTTTCAAGCTTATCACTTGATTTATTCCATAAAGGTAGTTCATTTAATTAAAATATTTCTGCTGCTGGAATCGGATTCACAATCTTGAAGCCTGGAGCGGGGCGTGTGGGCTTTTTTGAAGCAGCAGTCATTTAATGCGGTCAAACAGCATTGCCCACAGAAACCAAAGCGTCCAGTTCCCCAGGAGTGCACGTATTTCAGGGCAAAAATCATGGATGCAAATGTCTCCTCTCAGTGGTGCATCTCCTTGCCATGAAAGGACCATGGGAAGGGGGATTTGGTGCATCTCAACAGTAGAGCCCTGAGTACCCTTAGCCATCTCCACGTGGGGTTTTCACTCTCTGCCAACATAGGGTTGTCTCTTGGGAAAATATGAGTATTTTTAAAGTTTGGAAAGCATTTTGTGACTGCACAGGTACCACAGGATGTCGGTTTGTGACATCCTCAGCTTCCAAGCTGTACCACTGATGTCTCCCCACCATACCTTGAAAATGGGCCATCATGATTGTGACATAGGTTCAAATCCCCTTTGCTGCTGCTGGACTGGTTTGGGGTGAGGAGGGACTGAGCAGCTCTTAGTGGGAAGGAAGCTGAAGCTCCCAGAGATGCAGATTTTCTTCTGTTTTGGAAATGAGAGGCTGATAGACACTTGGGGCTCTCTGCAATTTAAAAAGAGAGCAATCAGACAGCTTGAATCTGCGTTTATCAGATGCAGCAAATTACTAGTTGGATGGCTGGGTATTTCAGTCAACACTAGTGCCTATGAAAAAAGGAGGTTTTGGTTAAATAAGGTTCCTCTGATAAACTTAGCTTTTCTTGGATTTTCTTCTGTTCTGTTGGAAAAACACATAGAATAGTGGATTTGTTTTCTGCAGAGTTGGCCAGGTTTCCCTTAGCAGGCATTATTTTGCTGCAAACTTGAAATTTTCCACATGCAGGTTCAAATGGTTCCTGAGGAGACACAGTTACTGCGTCAAACGTGTGCATGAAATAGCAGAGTGGCCACGAGGAGCACCTTATACCTACACCAGCCTTGCTCCAGTGGGAACTGGGGTCTGTGGTGACCAGGTGTTGGCTCTGCTGGGCTCTTTCTGTGTCTCCTGGGCGTTATTGTGGGGTTATTATCATGCAGCCGGCGTTCAGAGATGCTCCTGCTGCTGCTAACCTTGGCTGAGAAACACATCCCGATAATGGGGGCTGTTAAAGATAAGGCTGGCTGGCAGGCTGATAAATCTTGTTAGGGAGTGCTAGATCACCGAGTAAATTACAATGCACGGCTGGATCGATTCAGGCAAAAATGAACAATATATTACTTCTTTATTGGTCGGGGAGGATGGACTCCTGGCTCTGTGCTGGTGGGTTTGGGTGCTGGATGGTAGTGATGGAGGTTGCTGAGAAGATGCAGCTTCTCAATGGGTGCTGGCAGTGCAGGAGTGGGAATCTGGCGGGGTCCTCGGGGAGGGTGCACTTAGAGGAACTGGTCTGTGTGTGGGTGAGAAGGGACAGGGAGCCTGGACAAGAGGAAAGAGCCACGTTCCTCTCTCCTACACGGTTAGGTGATGGTCATCATAGCCTGGTCTGTAATGACTGTAAACGATCCAGACAGCTCTATAAACATCACGTTGGAGCAAAATGGGAAAATTGGAGCTTGGCATCCTTGGGACAGCCATAGCTAATCTGTGAAAACCAGACCAAACCCTCTGCTGCTTTAATACCGTTGGCTGGATTTTATTGTGAACAGAAAATCTTCTTAATTCTTCATCCATTTGGATCCAGTCTCTCGGAACTGAGCTGGTAGTTAAATTAGCTCTTTCTCTGAGATGAAACAGAGAGGAATAGTAAGGCTCAGTGAAAAGGAAAATGGAAAGTGCTTTCAGCATCAGACTTGCTTTCTTGTTCCTCCTGTTTTTCTTACTCTTTGTGATTTTTCTTTTTCTTAAATACTCAGTGCGTGCTCACATATCTCCTCCCACCACGGCACCTTCAGGTGCCCAGCCTGGATATGTGATTTCACCCACTTCTTTGGGAAGATGCTCACTGCAGGAGGGGACGTTGGGTAATGGTCCAGGTAGCAGAAGGTGTGTGGTTGTGGCCAGGAAAATCAGGAGCACATCCAGACTGGAAGTAGCAAAAGAGATAAATGAGTGTCAAAGCTGCTGCCCAGTGGTGGCGCCTGGGTGAAATCAAGGGTAAAATCTGAAATCTGTGAAATCTGGACCAAAGTGCTAAGGGGTGACCAGGTGCAAGTGGGGGTGGCTGACAGTAACACACAGGACGTCCCCTTAGAGGAGGCTGGGGATTGGCCTCCACATTTCACCTCCTCAGCATCCCGAGGCAAACCTGCTCTCATTCATCACCACCACCATAGCCCTGCTGGGAGCCAGCATCTCTGCTTCCCATTCCCAATGGCAGCTGGTTTATTGCTGGATGTCTGCATTAGTGCAGGAGCGTGGCAGCAACACTGCTGCTCAGCAGACCATTCCCAGGGCAGTGGGTGCTCACCTGCAGCCCTGGCCATTGGTCCCGTGGCTTTTAGACAAGCCAAAAGCATCAAAGTGCTCTCTTCAATATCCTACTTATTTTTGGAATTTTTTTTTTTTTTAATCTAATGAACTGGAAGGAAATGTGTTGAGTGGGGAGGGATGTCTATATATATTCCGCAAAAGCACCGTTTTCCAAATTTTGGACAGCTGTGTACCCTTTTTTAGCAGCCCCTTCACACAGCCCACACAGCACCCAGGCTCTCGCCATCGGCTCGTTTGGAAATACGCTTCCTTGATTGCAAAATAGTTTAAATCCTTTGACTTAGAAACATTCTTGCCATTCAAAAAGGATTATTTTTTTTTAAAGTTCCAAAAATACAGAAGGTGCTTCCTGCTGCAGCAGCTGCCCTAATTTTGGAGGTGGTGGAAGATGGGCAGGGATGAGTGGGGGGAGCCTGGCTCGTGGCTGTGGCCGTGCAGGGATGCAGGTGATGAGATGCTCCCAAGGTGGGAGCTGCTGAGAGCTGCTGGCTGTGGGGGCTTCAGCTGGATGCCGGAGCTGGGGATGAGGGGGTTTATTCTGGGGTCCCAGCCAGACAATCTAAACTGGTTGTCCAGCTGGCCCCTTGGCACTTGAATTAGTCAAGGTGAGCTTCTTTCCCAGCTCTGTGGAAAAAAATTATTGGGGTCCAACAGTGAAATATCAATATCAAAAAGTAGTGTGAACTTGACTAACACCGTAATTCCTGATAACATGGATGAGTTGGTGGCCTTTTCCTCTAGCCTCTGTCAAGCCAAATTTGGGAAGGACTCTTTCTGGGAGCCCTGGGACAGCTCAGGAGGCAGCAGAGCAGGATACCTGTCCACTGGTCAGCACCCCAGAAAGCTCATCTGTTTGCTGCAGAATCAGACAATGAACCTGGAGAGGGGTCTGGAGCACAAGTCTTGTGAGGAGCAGCTGAGGGAGCTGGGAGGGCTCAGCCTGGAAAAAAGGAGGCTCAGGGGGAACCTTCTCTCTCTCTACAACTACTTGAAAGAAAGTTGTAGCCAGGTGGAGTTTGGTCTCTTTTCCCATGTAACAAGTGATAAGATAGTGGAAACAGCCTCAGGTTGTGCCAGCGGAGTTTTACATTGGATATTAAGAAATATTGCTTCACTGAAAGAGTTGTCAAGCACTGGAACAGGTTCCCCTGTAGGGAAGTAGTGGAGTCACCATCCCTGGAGGTATTTAAAAGACATGCATGTGGCACTTAGGGACGTGGTTTAGTGGCGGGCTTTGCAGCGCTGGGGACTCCATGATCTTAGAGCTCTTTTCCAACCTAAACAACTCCATAATTCTATGATTCCACCTCCACTTCTGCCACGGGACAGGCTGCCCGGGATGGCAATGCCCTGACCCAGAGTTACAGCTACATGGGTTTGCAGCTGGGCAAGAAGCTGCAGGTGGTCCAGGCTGGCCATGGTGGTGACAACCACGTCTGCAGCTCTCCTTGGCCGAGGAGGCTCGCGCTGCTTTCCCCTTCACCGGCCCGGCCATCGGCTGCTGCAGTGGAATAAGCTGGACTTGGCAAGAGCACAGCTATTCCTCGAAGGCGAGCGGAGGGGAGCATTGCTATTACTCATCAGTCAAAGACTTTCAGCTGGAATAATCCTCTGCTGGTTATGTGGAGTATCGAACTGCAGGGTGGGAGGCTGTGAGCCCCACAGGAGCCACTTCACTAACCCTCAGGCTCTGCCATGGAGGGACACTGCATCCCTGCCACAGCCAGGGGCAGGGAAGGGACATAATCCCTGGGAGAGGCAAGGAACAGGACTGCGATGGCCACTTCGGCACCTGGCTGTTTCCTGGCTCCCCATCTCTGCTCTGCCTTCCCCTCTCCATGACACCAGTAAAGGAGATGAATGGTGGGGGAGACACGCTGCTCCTGCTCCAGGTCCCCTTGGGGATAGATCTGGGGAGGGAGCATTGGTGTGATTCACACCATCTCCCCTGTGGCCATTATGGAGCTGGGAGATGTCCCCTGCTCATGTCCTTCTCTTCCCTCCCTGCACACTGACAGCAGCCTCAGCGCCCGACCTTTGTGTGCAGCTTCTCCCATCCTCTCCTTCTGTGTCTGTTTTTCCATCTGAGAGAGGTCCCAGCACAGAGAAGGCAGAGGGATGGAGTGGAGCAGATGGGAGGCAGAAAACAAGCCCTGCGAGGCAGAGCTCATCCCAGCGAGCTCATTACCCTGCGCTGCTTTTAATCACATTATTGCGGTGTGAAGGCCAACGATACATCACACACATCTAAAATAGAGCTGGGGAGGGACCATCAGCTCCATCAGCCCGAGAGAGGCCACGAGAACAGATAAGAATAGGCTGTTGCTGGAAAACACATCACTGGGTTGCTTAGTCAACTGCTAAATTTAGCAAGGGATTGAAATAACTGTGGTGGCTTTCAGTGGGGCTGATCTGCGAGCCTGGGTTGCACTAATACTCGCCTAGTTGATGGTAATGAAGTCAATTAGTGTGGAGCAGTTGGCAGCCAAGGAGACTTGGCTGTGGAAGGTGTGTGCGCTCCCCTCTCTACCTTTCCCCGCAGATGGACCTGGGACCTTGTGGCTTTACACTGGAGGAGCGCTGGCTCCATGGGCGAGGGAGCCAGGAAAGGGGAAGGGTGTGTGGGGAGCCCAGGGAGCCTGCCAGCACTTCTCACTCTCCTGGCCTGGCAGACTGGGCCTGTGTGTTGCCAGCTGGGCTCCAGAAACAACCTGGCCTGCTGACCAGCACTTGGGAGTTGTATTTAGTGCTTCTTTTTTATTTATAGGTTTTATATACATATATATATACACACACATATATTATATATGTATATATGCACACAAATGCTAAGTTTCAGAAGCAGCACACATATGCTTGCAGTTAGCAAGCTCACATGCAGACAGCTCTACATCTAGCTTGAGTGGGATTTTGAGGTGTTTTTAGAGGAAAAAAGGCACAATTAGGACAACAGAATACCCCACATTTTCTGCCCTGTCCTGGAGGTGGCTGTCCCATGGCGGTGTGGGATAGATGACCCCATGCTATCCCCAGGGCTGCCCTCACCTGCCTGCTGCCCCCAGTCCCCCTTGGTCTCAATCCCCTCCTGGTGCTGGGGTGCCTGAATCCCCTCTCATCTGTTCCCACCACACATGCCAATCCCACAAGCATTTCCTGCGTGTGCTCTATCTCTCCTCCTGATCTCTGGTGTTCCGCCGTCACTGCAAGTTTTGTTTCCTTGCCCTCATTTCAAATCCCATCACTGCCTCAGCCTCCTAGGAGAGATAAGGGCTGGGGTGGAGGTAAAAC
Source organism: Myiotriccus ornatus (assembly GCA_036023395.1). Taxonomy (NCBI): domain Eukaryota; kingdom Metazoa; phylum Chordata; class Aves; order Passeriformes; family Tyrannidae; genus Myiotriccus; species Myiotriccus ornatus. Next base: position 17,226,198 of record JAYRBT010000023.1, read on the forward strand.
CAGGCCTGTGGTTGTCGGCTGCTGGCACACGATGTTCAAAACACCCTTTGTGATCATGCCCTGTTTGGACTATGATGTGCATCCTCCCCTCCATGGGCGAGCATCCCCAAAAAGAGCCTTAGGAACAGGTCAGCACACTCCCCCTCACCTCCCAAAACTGTGGCAGCTTGGTCAAAGGCATTTGGCAGAGGTGTGGGGAGGGGATTTGGAGGGATTTAGGAGCTGGGAGAATGGGCTGAATCCAAGGAGGAGCGAGCATCAGCCAGTGCTCAGGCAGCAGCATCTGAAATGAATGAGCACTGGGATTTGCCCAGGGAGGCTGCTGGCAGAGAGAGCATCTTGGCCGAGAGGAAGGAGTGGCACAGGAGCGCTTAGAAGGTGGGGAACCTGCCAGCCAGACCCCCGACACTGCCCGAGGTGGGTCTGAAACAGCCCTGGCAGACAGTGATCAAGCATGACTCAGTCCCTTTCCTCTAACACTGTGCTAAAAACTATCCACAGCACGGACAGAGCTGCAGTGTTCTTAGAACAAGGATGCAGAGTGCTTGGGAAATGGGATCACACAGTGAGATGCCCCCATTTCTGCTGTGAGAGGGTGTGTGGAAGGTGTCTGGATGTCAAGAGCCCTCCTAAACGGGAGCTTTCCTGCAAGCGGGGCCAAGAGGAGTGCTTGGGAACTGATTTTATGAGGTTCTTGTTAATTTGGATCTTGATTCAGATACCAGAAGTGTTTTCCATATTTTCCAGGCACCCATCTGTCACAGTGATGAGCCCTGCACAGTACTTGTCAGCAAATAAATGAAATATTCTGGTGAGATTCACTGCATTTAGTGCTGGGAGATGAGATCTGGCTTGCAAGATACTTATACCTCATGCTGCTTATCTTATTTTGTACAGATTTTTGTCCCAGTATTTTAATAGATACTGTTTTGATTGTGTAAAATAATACTGTAGAGCAAAAATAGCTGGGCATAGTCCTAGGGGTGATATTGTGGGGAGCTGTTTGCGCCAGGATGAAGATCATGGCTGAGCATCTCCCAGGCACCGGAGAGGTTGCAGCGAGAGTGTGGGGGGTGATGGGGATGGTGGGACTGGTAGCCAAGAGCTAACTGGGGAAGCTGGGAAGCCTCTGGCATCACTGGCTCCCACCAGGTCTCTCAGACCTCCAAGTCACTGACAGAGGATTCATGTGCAACTGTGATGCTGAAGCTCTCTGGCTCCATCGTTAAAAAAAACCCCGTCGGCGCCAGGGGATTCAGCATTTAATTAACTTGCCAAGTGGTAACGTTGACCAGAATTATGCAGGAAGACTTCTATTTTAGTTAATTACAGTTTTCTTGTAGCCCATTAGTAAATTAAAACAATTGCAGGGTAAGACCCGTCGGAGGTTGGCGAGCGCGGCTGGGGCCACCTGCCAGCCGATTCCAGAGCTCCAGGGTGGCTGGCACAGCCCCATCCTTGCAGCCCCTCAATGCACACAGACCCCACGTGTTGCCCACCCTCCCTCATCCCCTCGGAGGGAGCCTGGGCAGCAATTGGCACGACCATTGCTGCCCCTTCAGCAGCCTGCAGGAATTGCAGACTTATCCAGCATTCCCCAATACCACTTTCACGGTGCACAGTTAAAAACTGGGATGGTCACTACTGCTTGAATATGATGCCCTGAACGAAGCCACATGCCCTCGGTCCCTCATGCCTTGCACCTGGAGCTCTGTCCTGCCTCTTGTGACACCACCACCACTTCTCCAGAAACCCACTTTTTCCATAACTCCTCTGCTAATCGCAGTGGTTTTGAGGTGAGGAAGGCAAGGAGCCTGAGGTCTGTAAGCTGATAACCAGCTGGGCTGGGCAGTCCCCCGCTCCCTCACCCCCCTGCTTCCAGCTGGCTTTTTTCCAGTGTGCCCTGCCATGCCAGCGCCTCTTCACTTCAGATGGCATCTCAGGTGCGCTTTGGTTTCATCCGTCTCTTTAATTATTGATGCTCTCTTTTGCCCGGAGCCTGCTCTGCATCCCAGCAGTGCTGCCCATCTTCCTTCCCTGTGTGCCACAGCCTTCCTCAGCCCCAGCTCCCCATCACCTGCGCTCCGTGTAGTTAAACCCCCCATGCCCACCCCCATGGTGATCCTGAGGCAGCAAACCTCAGTGCCAGGCAAGCTCCCATCCTAATCCTGATCAGGGCCAAGGTTTCCAGAATCTTTAAATGTGGAGACGCAGACAGGCACCACCATACTTTTGCCATAAGCTCCTTAACCGTTTTCCACCTCTGCGAGGGGCACCCTGACTTCCTGGATATCCAAGGGTTTGGACATGCAAAGCACTAAATACAGCCTAATTATTATTATCTTCGTGGGATCTGGTTAATCTTGATGGGGATTTACAAGCTGTTAGCAAACCAGACAGTCCTCCAATGTTTGCATGTTTCTCAGGGGCAGCTTAATCCCCTTGGCTGTGTTCGCTGGGAAATGCCCGAAGCCAAGTTATAAGGAAGAGGGAGCTGCTTCAGAGCCCGTCCTCCTGAGAGGGAGCAGAGGTGCTGTGGGATAACAAACACCGAGCTGTTAACACTGCAGGACCACAGGAGAGGGATGGATCATCTGTCACCAGCAGAGCATGTGGGGTTGGCACAGGGCTGGGAGGTGCCTCAGTTTCAGCATCCTCATGGAGCCTCTGGGTTTTACCACCCAGATGCAGGACAGGTGTCAGTGCTGGTGTTCATGGGGCTGCAGAGGTCTCTTAAGGATGGAATGAAGAGCTCTGAATGGTTTGCCAGAGGCATTCCCTGAGGCACAGACAGCTTTGTTTGCCTGCACCTTCCTGCAGCTGCCACAGGCAGGATTTCTCCCTCCCTGGTGTGCCTGTGGGAGCCGGGCAGCTCACAGCTGCTGCTGCTGGAGTGTTCACTGCAGCCAGTGCGGGATGTGATGGCAAACGCCACGCTGGCTGCTGCAGCACAGTCTGTGCTCACACACGGCTCCACACAGCACTGGCTGTGACAGGGACAGGGCTCGCCCACAGCTTGGGAAAATTCACTTATCCCTTCACTGATTTTTTGCCATCCAAGGCTGTAACCATGCAGTGATTTTCCACAGGAGTTCAGACTGAAGCACAGCATGCTGGACTGTCAGCAAGGTCCCCCAGGAAGACCCCAGAGGTGCTGAAAGAAAAACCAGGAAGAGAAAATGCAAACTCCATATATGCCAGCCTCTTGTTTTGGGTGTTTCTGGGCTTGGCCAGCACCTCTCATGGCTGGCAAAGGCCAAGGACCCTCTCCACCTGCCCTTTCCCTGGTTCCTGTCTCCACGCTGTACCTGTGCCTTCCTGCTTACTTTGAAAGATGAGGATCATTTCAGAGTGAAGCTCCACAATCTTTTTGGCAGGGCTATTTTTAACAGAGATTGTTCCCTTGTCCACTTCCTAGTGCGGTCCCGTGAAGAGTGGAGCTGTCACATCTGTGAGAGCAGGATGGCAGGGTGAGCTGCTCAAACTGGGGCAGCTGCCAAGAGGAATGGCTGCAGAGCCACAGCTGGGAGGAACCTGAGGGAGGAGACTCAGAGAGACGTGATGAGCCATCAGATCACAGAATCATAGAATGGTTTGGGTTGGACGGGATCTTCAAGATCATCTTGTTCCAACCAAGGGGCAAAATGTCCATGCCATGGGCAGGGACACCTTCCCTTAGAACAGGTTGCCCAAAGCCCCATCCAGCCTGGCCATGATAATAATATAATGGCCAGACTTCACGAGCGAAGAACCGGGGAAGGTCTTTACACCTTCCAGCCTGCGCATTGGATTTTTTTAGGTGAGTTACAGTGTGCGCGGAA
>JAYRBT010000023.1:17230118-17263590 GCA_036023395.1 Myiotriccus ornatus
CTGGGGAGTGGCCCTGACCAGGAATCGAACCTGGGTCTCGGCGGTGACAGCGCCGCGTCTTTACCACTAGACCACCATGGGGCATCCCCATGAAAGGAATCAATACTGTGCTTGCCTAGTTTTGGAGACTTTGCCTAAGCCTCATGCTGATGAGATTACACCAGCAGTGACTTCTGCCTCTTCGTGGACACAAGAGCCACCTCCTTGGATGGGACCTGATTGTCACTCAGCATCCACAGTTGGCACTTGGTGGCCACTGTTGGTCTTCCATGGTCTTCCTGGGCTTGAATTTTGCCCTGAAAGGGCAAAAGCAGCCATGCCCATCCCTCATCCAGAGGTCTGCCAGCCAGCACAGTCTGGCAGGTTGGGACATCAGGAGCATGGGCAATGCCCTGGATGAGGCAGTTTGGGTAGTTCAAGGCATGCTGATCTCCTCCAGCTCCTGCAGGATCATGCTGGGAGCTGGTACCATGGCATGGCAGAGAGGGATGGGCAGGAGCAGGGCTGAGCTCTGTCCCTGGCACATCCAGCCCATCCCCTCTGCATCTCATCCCTCTCCTCACTGCCTGCATCGGGGACGGAGCTCTGGTGAAGAAAAATGGGATCCCTGAAAGAAAAATGAAAGGTCGTGTATTTCCATGAGGCAGGGTTTCAATTTGTGTCACACAATCACATTTCCTTCTGCAGTCTGGAATAATTACACAGCGGAGCGGGGCGAGCAGATCTGATTCAGAGGCATGGGGATGAGAACGAGATCTGAAATAAAAGAAGACAAATGCAATCATTAAGATACAATAGGCTGCACTTGCCCCTTAATTAGACTTTCTCTTTGATTAAGCAGTAATTAAATATTACCGTGCTGAAAGGGATTTTTTAATGGCCCTCCGAAGCCCTAATGTATTCTTAAGATGTTTGTGTGAAGAGCATGGGCTGCTGGGGGGAGCTGGGGGTGGGAGGATGTTCTATGCCTACCCCATCCCCACAGGAGCAGCCCTCCCACCCCTCTGCTCCCCAGAGGGCGTGGGCTGGTTGCTGCTCCTGGGTGGGATTGCTGCAGGAGTGAAGTGTCCATGGGGAAGCCTGCTCTTCCTGGCCACCCCCGGCATCTCATCATAACCTGGGCAAGGCTATCACAGCGCTGCTGTCCTGTAGGTGTGGGAGTCAGTGTCGTAGAATAGAACCATGGAATTGTTTAGATTAGAAAAGATGCCCAAGATAATCCAACCGTTTCCCCAGCACTGCCAAGCCCATTCAGCTCTGTCCCTAAGCACCACATCTACGTGTCTTTTAAATCTTTCAGGGAAGGTGACTCCACTGCTTCCCTGGGCAGCCTGTTCCAGTGCTTGACAACCCTTTCAGCGAAGAAATTTTTCCTAATATCAAATCTAAACCTCTTCTGGCACAACCTGAGGCCGTTTCCTCGATGTCATTTTGGTGAATCTCAGTCTTCTACAGGCAGTCCTTGGTCTTTGTGGCCCCAGGGAACATAGCTGGCTCACAGCTCTGGCCCCAGGCTGGCCCAGCTGAAGACCAAGACCACCTCTCTGACAGTGTGACAGCTCCTTGGGGCCTGTCCCTCTGAGGTTGGCCACCCCGAGCTTTGGGAGACATGGATCAGCAAAGGAGAAGTCTGGGAAAAGGACCTGGAGCATATTTGTGCTGTTAGCAGCAAAACCAAAAAGACTTAAGATGCTGAAGCATCTAAAGGGAAGGAAATGTCAGGCCCCTATTCCTGGACATTCCTGGGTGGGTAAAAATAGCCCTTGGGTGACCTGGGGGGGAAGAAAGTGCTTCTGATCTTTTAATGCAGAGCCCCTGCTGTAGCCCTGCAGGCTTTCTGCTACTCACAGCCCTGCTTGCCTCTGCTTTTTCCAGGCCATAAAACAACAGCTCTTGCTGAGAATTTCACTAGAAGAGATTGGCTTGTTCTTTTCCTGCACAGCGTGTACTTTGGGTAGTATCTTCGGGAAATTTTGGCGCACTTGTGTACCCAGTATTTTTGTTAACCTAGAAAAAATGATCCCTAAGCATTATGATTATGCTATTAAACCTTTATTGTATCAAAGAAAACAAATTGGAGCAAGAGAGGAGCTGTATGGAGCTGAGAAGTGGTAAGCTACAGTAGTAATCTGCCTTTATTTGTTTAATTTTGCTTAAAACTGAAAATACCACAAGGCTGGAGATGAAAGAGCTGGTGGTGCTGAGGGGTTATGGGGCAGAGTGTGCAGTCTCTGTGCTGTACCCACGGTCCCTGTGGCTGGACATCACTGGGTTCTGGACAGGGACAGGGGTGGGTTTAAGCTGGATACGGATGGTTTGTAGGGTATGGCAACACCACTGCGCTCCCCTCCACGGCCGGTTATTTGGTTTGGGTGGGCCGAGTCCTTTGCACCATGTGTAGAGCTCCTCGTTGAGATCCCCGCTTGGGGGGAAGCTCCCAGAGCCTGAACAGCATTTTTCCTTCCGCTCTTTTGCAGAAGAACGAATGGCTGTGCTTGAACTGCCAAACCCAACGGCTGCTCGAAGGCAGCCTCGGCGACCCTGCCCCGATGCCACTGCCTACCCCAAAGCCACCGTCCACCGGCTCCCCGCGGCACCAGCCGCCCGCTGCTGGCCAGCAGCAGAGAGCACCCACACCGGCACCCGCACCCGCAGAGCCAGCGGCACCCCCTGAGCCACAGCCCTCGCCTGCCAAGAGCCTCCGGGCTGCCGAGCAGAGCAGGACTCCCAGCCCCATCCCGGCAGAGAAGAAGCCCCCGGCACTGGCAGAAAAGAAGCCTCCAGTGGTGGCAGAAAAGAAGCCCCCAGCACCGGCAGAAAAGAAGCCCCTGGCAGCGGCAGAAAAGAAGCCCCCAGCGCCGGCAGAAAAGAAGCCTCCAGTGGTGGCAGAAAAGAAGCCCCTGGCACCAGCAGAGGAAAAGCCACCGCCCAAAGCTGCCACAGAGCCTTCCAGAACTCCTGAGATTGCCATTCCGAAGGGGAAGGGCGTGACCCCCAAACCGGAGGTGGAGAGCAAGGAGAGCCGGGCACTGCCCGAGGCACCGCGGGCAAAGGAGCAGGAGGTGAGCTCTGAGTGTGCATCCATCTCCCAGCATCCCCAGAGCCTGCTTCCTGCCCCAGGCTGGCTTGGTGCTGAACCATGCCTCTGGTGGCATTTGTGCTCACAAATGGGGACAATTATTCCAAATTAGAACACAAACCATGTTGTTGAGGCCATTTGGCCCAGGAAATGGTCTTTTGGGGAATGGTGAGTTCCAAACACTGCTGTCTCAGCATTCCCAAATGCCTTAGGACCTTCATAGGCTTCATGGCAGCATGCTGGTATTTGCCTTCTATTTATTAGGACTACATCAAGTTGGGCAAAATGTGATAGTTCAGGTCATCTCTGGCCTTTGGATTTGTTTTAAAATAATATAAAGGCAGTTGGATTTGTCATGAAATGAAAAACCTGTTTCCCCACATTCCATGTTGCAGCAATGGGCATTTTTCAAGCTCCTCGTCCCACTTTTTGCAAATTCAGTTCAATTTTGAGAAACATTTAGCTGCAGTGGGATAGTGTTACCCCATGAGCAGCCATCCCAGCAGCAACCAGCAGAGCCCCCCACAGTGAGGGGATGCAGCAGGAGGTCCTCACCAGCCGGGAGGGGTTGGCTGCCCCCCTCACCGCTGTGCAGCCCCAAGGAAGAGGCTCCTTGTGCCCCCAAAATCAAGTGGTCTGCAGTGCCTCTATGTTAGGGTGGCAGGCCCTGAGTGTGATGGCACTGTCCCCGTGGCTTGGAGGCTTGCCCCCCACACTGCCTGATTGCAAAGCCAATGCAAGGGACCTGTTTATTTCTGCTGGTATCTAATGAGGATCCTGGGGGCTGCCCTGCTTCTGAGGGGTGGTTTGGAAGCTGGGGGCTCCCAGTTTTTTAAACATATTTATTAGTTCCCTGATGCCTTTGTCCCCAGGGCCATTTGTTGTGCCGTGCCCTGCTTGCAGCACTGCCTGTCACCTGCCTTCATTAGTACACACAAGTTGCTGATGAGCCACTGAGTTGGGAACGTGGCGGGGGGAGCCCCCAGCCTTCATGCGGTGCTGGCTCCCAGTGCTGCCCAGACCTTCTGCATGCTCCCTGGGAGTGGGTTTTGGGGGAAGCAGGGGCAGCAGCTCTGGAGCTGCCCAGGTCTGACGATGTGCTCTCCCTTGCCCACAGGATGGGAGCAAGCCTTACCCCCCAGACCTGTCCCGCAGCCCCCAGAGCCTCAGTGACACCGGCTATTCCTCCGACGGCATCTCCAGCTCGCAGAGTGAGATCACCGGCCTGGTGCAGCAGGAGGAGGAGAAGCTGAGCAGCACAGGGCTGGCTGGGCAGAGCCCCCCCAGCCCTTCTGAGCTCACCAAGCTGGAGAGCAGCATGCGGCCCCTCCTGGAAGGCCGGGGCGCCCCAGCAGAGCCCACCGAACGTGGCAAAGGCCGTTCGGAGACACAGGAAGACCAGCGACAACGGCAGCGGCCACGGTACCTCTCTATTACCCCCGAAGCCTTCGACTCGGATGAGGAGCTGGAGGACATCCTGGAGGAGGATGAGGAGTGGGATAACCAGCGGGAGCGGCGGGAAAGTGCTGAGTCCTCAGATGAGTTTGGCAGCAAGCTGCGACACGACTACGTGGAGGACAGCAGTGAGGGGGGCTTCTCCCCAGTGCCTCCCCGGGCCAAGGGCCGGGAGGCGGAGGTGAGTGATGAGGAGTTCATGCGGAGGCAAATCCTGGAGATGAGTGCAGAGGAGGACAACCTTGAAGAGGAGGAGGAAGGCTACGGGCGCACCAAGTACAGCATCCCCAAAGCTGGGCAGAAGGCCGAGGCAGAGAAGGGCAAAGAGCCAGCGCCGGCCAAGCGGCGCCTGCCACATGGTGCCAGCAGCATGTACACAGAGGAGAGGAAGGAGGTGGAGGCGGCAGAGGGTGATGACTTGAGCACGGCCCAGGGTGGGCTGCGGCGATTCAAGACCATCGAGCTGAACAGCACGACTGGCTATGGCCGGGAGATGGAGATGGGCCAGGAGGCAGACACCAGCCTGGACCGGGAGCCCGAGCTGGAAATGGAGAGCCTAACAGGCTCCCCTGAGGAGCGCTCCCGGGGCGAGTATTCCTCCACCCTACCAGCCACGACACCCAGTTACACCTCGGGCACCTCACCCACCTCCATCTCCTCTCTGGAGGAGGACAGCGACAGCAGTCCCAGCCGCCGGCAGCGGCTGGAGGAGGTGAAGCAGCAGAGGAAGGCTCGGCACCGCTCGCATGGCCCCTTGCTGCCCACCATTGAGGACTCATCTGAGGAGGAGGAGATGCGGGAGGAAGAGGAGCTGCTGCGGGAACAGGAGAAGATGAGGGAGGTGGAGCAGCAGCGCATCCGGAGCACAGCGCGCAAGACCAAGCGTGACAAGGAGGAGCTGAGGGCTCAGCGGAGGAGGGAGCGCTCCAAAACCCCCCCCAGCAACCTCTCCCCCATCGAGGACGCCTCCCCCACTGAGGAGCTGCGACAGGCGGCAGAGATGGAGGAGCTGCACCGCTCCTCGTGCTCTGAGTACTCGCCTTCCATCGACTCAGAGGCAGAGAGCTTTGATGCTGTGACCTCCAAGCTGTACAAGTCGGGCAGCGAGTACAACCTGCCCACCTTCATGTCACTCTACTCCCCAACAGAGAAGGTGGAGACTGGGCCCAGCCAGCCCACCAGCAAGCCCCTCAAGAGCGCCGAGGAAGCCTACGAGGAGATGATGAGGAAGGCAGAGATGATGCAGAAGCAGCAGGTCCAGCAGGCCCAGCCAGCCTCTTCCTTCGGCAGCACCTACCAGCAGATCAGCTACCGCGGCACCGAGGGCCAGAATGGCTTTGAGTACCAGTATGCTGATGAGTACCGGTACGACGGCGGCCTCACACGCTCCTCCCAGCCTGACTATCCCAGCACCCTGCCGAAGGTGGGAGCAGTGTATGAGGAGATCCTGCAGACCTCACAGAGCATCTCCAGGATGCACCAGTCGTCTTCCTTCGACCTGACCCTCGAGCAGGGTGAGAAGGTGAAGGGGCAGGAGGAGGCGTACCAGGAGAAGCGCTTTCTCAATGCCGAGAGCGCCTACGCCGACCTATTGAAGCAGAACGGCGGCCCGCTCACCCCCGGCACCAGCCCCACACAGCTCTCTGCTCCCGTCTCCTTTGCCAGCTCTGACAGCAGCACCGGCAAGACCATTCCCGATGTCCGGGTCACCCAGCACTTTGCAAAAGAGGGGCAAGACCTACCCAAGGTCCAGAGTGCCCCGGCAGCACCCAGCCCAGTATCCAAGGCTACCACCACTCCTTATGCCTACAGCAAAGGTGCCAGCACGGTGACGACAGCGGCTGGCAGCCCCGGGAGCACACTGCGGAGCTACAGCTCACCAGCTCCAGAGGCCCCATCCATAGCTGGGAGAAGCTACACTCCAGCAAAGAGCACCGTCAGCTATGGCTCACAGACAGAGGACACCAGCAGAACCAGGACGGTGGAGATCAGCGTGCAGACAGCCAGGGAGAAGCTCCCAGCCGCAAGTGACAGCAAGCCTGCACTGCCCAAGACATACCCTTTCTTCAAGACCTCCAGCCCTCCACTCTCTCCCAGCTCCCCCACACAGAGTCCCACCCGCACCACAAAGGCCACGGCCGAGTTTTCCACGCAGACGCAGAGCCCCGTCCTCTCCTACGAGGGTCCCTCTGCCGCGGACACCTCTTCCCCCATGGTGGCACAAGGCACGCAGACACCGCACCGGGCAGGCTCACCGCGCCTGACCCGGCAGGCCTCCTCACAGGACTCCGCCTTCATGGTGATCACACTGGCAGCCGACACAGCCAGCCAAACCAAGCCAGTCAGCTCTGGCGCCTTGACGTCCCCAACCTCATCCCCCACCAGGCCAAGCCGGCAGCTGCTGGCCCACGGTTACACCCAGACACCAGAGCCAGAGCAGCTGGCAGGTGCCTACATCAGGGCACAGCCAGTGAAGGACCATGCCCAGAAAGCACCTGCTGTGACTTCAGCTGCTGACGGCATCACAGGGCTATACAGCTGGGGAGCGCTCCCTGCGGAAAACATCTCCCTCTGCCGCATCTCCTCCATCCCCGGCACGTCCCGAGTGGAGCCGGGGCCCAAGGTGCCAAGCAGCAATGCTGTGGATTTGCGAACCGCCCTGAAGTCTGCCCCCATCATCATAACAGACCAAGGCATGGATCTGACATCCTTGGCTACTGAGGCCAGGAAATACTGCCTGACCCTGGACCACATCCCAAACCGGCAGTCCACAGCCATCCAGCCCTTGATCATCAACCTCAACGCCCAGGAGCAGCCCCATGCCATCATCGCAGCAGCCAGCACTGCCGGCCTGGCCATCGCCTCCCCCATGATCCTTTCACAGTCCAAACAACCTGTGGTCTATGGAGACCCTTTCCAGAGCCGTGTAGACTTTGGGCAGGGGACTGGGAGCCCAGTGTGCTTGGCACAGGTGAAGCAGGTGGAGCAGGGAGTCCAGACGGCCACTGTCAGAGCCAGCGGGGTAGCCAGTGGCAAGCCCGAGCCTGCCGCTGCCCCCCAGACCAAATTTGCGAGGTATGGAGTGCCGGGCCAGATAGCGAAGAAGGATGTGCTCCTCACACAGACTGGCGGAGTGCAGAATGCCGGTGGCCTTCCGCAGTCCTTCCCACCAGAGCCAGGATCGGAGGTGTACCGGGCAGTGCCGGTGGAGCTGAAGACCCAGAGCCCTCTCCTTGCCCTGGGCGGCAAGAAGTCCCAGGTGATGATGGTGCAGATGGAAGAAGCAGCCACTGGCCCAGTGACCAAAGTGCTGAAGGAGGAGGCGCCAACCAATGTGCTGGACCTCACGGGCGTGAAGCCAGAAAGCCAGGTGGCCTGCTGTGACATGGTCTACAAGTTCCCCTTTGGCGGGAGCTGCACTGGCGCTTTCAACCCCACCTCCAAGATGCCAGAGAAAAAAGCTGGGGAGGCAACAGTGGCGCCTGGACGGAAAGCCAGTGGGCCCCTGTATGGCAGCAGAGAGCCAGAGCTGACAGAGACCTTCCCCTACCGGGAGCAGCCAGCCCCAGCACCCGCACTCTACGAGGAGCAGAAATTTTATCCACCTAGCGCCTTTGGCCGCCTCTACTCCTCCATGTCAGACACAAACCTCTCTGAAATAGGGATGGGCTACTACCACACGAAGGGGGATCAGCCCTTCCCCTCCCCAGCGGGCGATGCCGCTGTGGACCTGAGCACCATGAAGCACTCCTACAGCGTGGGCTTTGCTGAGGGGGTTTACCTGGGCCAGGGGCTGCAGTATGGCTCCTTCTCTGACCTGCGACAACCGGGAGAGCTGCTGAGCCACCCATTCCCCATGCGGAGGTACAACTCAGCCTCCAACATCTACTCCGACTACCGTTTCTCGCCCCGAGGGGACCTGGCCAGCTTCCAGGAGTCCAGCCTGGCCCACTACAGCGCCACCACAGCACGTGAGATCAGTCGCATGTGCGCTGCCCTCAACTCCATGGACCAGTACGGGGGCCGGCACGCCAATGGCCCCGACATGCTGCCCTATGGCCCCAGCGCTGGGCCGGGGGGCACGGGGGCACTGGCAGGTCAGCAGCAGGGCCCTGTACCGCCCAAACCCAGCGGGATGTACAACCCCACCTTCCCTGAGGGACGACAGGGCTTCAGCAACCTGGCACAGTACAATGTTCCTGGCGTCCGCCTGGGCGCCATCCGGCAGATGCTTCCTTCCACTGCAACCGTGCGGGCCGCCGACGGCATGATCTACTCCACCATCAACACGCCCATTGCCTCCACGCTGCCCATCACCACCCAGCCGGCCTCGGTGCTGCGGCCCATGCTGCGTGGGCTGTACAGACCCTACGGCCCTGGTGGCGTGGCAGCGGTCCCGCTGGCCAGCCTGGCCAGGCTGCCCGTTGTCACCCCTCGTGTCCCGCTGGCGGCACAGGGCCTGTACCGCTTCCCAGCCCCAAGCCACGCAGCCCCAAGCCACGCAGCCCAGAGTCACGCAGCCCCAAGCCACCCGCCTCCTAGCCGTCCAGCCCCAGCAGCCTCGCTGATGGAGACACCTGTCTACCTGGGGAAGCCTGTCGTCAGCACAGCACCAGCAACAGCGGGAGCTGGTCCCACTCCCAAAGCCCCTGCTGCCCCAGCTGCCCCTGCCAGTGGCTTGCAGAGAGCGGAGCCACCACCGGCTGCCCCCCGTGCAGAGGCACCGGCAGCACCAGCAGCTGCCAAGGAGAGCGTGCAAGCAGCTGCAGCGCCCAAGCCGCCACTGGATGGGGCTCTGCGGGAGGAGCGGGAGCGGGAAGAGGAACGTCAGCGCAAGCAGCAGGAGCACGTGCTGCAGCTGGAGCGGGAGCGCGTGGAGCTGGAGAAGCTGCGGCAGCTGCGGCTGCAGGAGGAGCTGGAGCGGGAGCGTGCGGAGCTGCAGCGGCACCGGGAAAAGGAGCAGATGTTGGTGCAGCGGGAGCTGCAGGAGCTGCAGTGCATCAAGCAGCAGGTGCTGCAGCAGCAGCAGGAGGAGCGGCACGCGCAGCTGGCGCTGCAGCGGGAGCAGCTTGCCCAGCAGCGCCTCCAACTCGAGCACATCCACCAGCTCCAGCACCAGCTGCAGCAGCAGCTGGAGGAGCAGAAGCGGCAGAAGACCATCTTCCCCGCACCCGTCGAGCCCACCGCCCGCCCACCTGAGGGGCCCGCCGAGGCACCACGGGGGCTGCCACACAACGGGCAGGCATGGGCCCCACCAGGCCAGGCACCCCCAGAGGGGCCCGCCGGCCCCCGCTACCCTGTGCCGCAGCGGCCGCTCAGCAGCTCAGCCTCGGACATGTCACTGCAAGTCGAGGAGTCCTGGGAGCCCAGCCGGGGCATCAAGAAGAGGAACTCGATGCCACGGTTGCGGGATGCCTACGAGAAGGAGGCGACACGGGAGGCCTTCGCAGCAAGGAAGACAGCAGACAGTAGCGTGCAGACGGACGAGGAGGATGGCGAGGAGCGGTACATGCTGTCACGGCGGCGGCGGACGCGGCGCAGCGCTGACTGCAGCGTGCAGACAGACGAGGAGGACAGCGGGGAGTGGGAGCAGCCCGTGCGCCGTCGGCGCTCCAGGGCCTCACGGCACGCCGAAGCCAGTGCTGAGGGCAAGACGGACGGGGTGACCCGCGGTACAGCCAGTGTGGGCATCCAGACCATCAGCGACTGCTCAGTGCAGACAGAGCCCGACCAGCTCCTCCGTGTCTCCCCCTCCATCCACATCACCACCCATGACCCCCGGGTGGAGATCGTGAAGTATATCTCAGCCCCAGAGAAGACGCAGCGGGGTGAGAGCCTGGCCTGCCAGACAGAGCCGGAGCCAGCCCCTCAACCTGGTGTCGTGGTCCCCCAGCTGACGGTGCCCACCACCATCCCTCCCTACTCTACCAACCTCCAGATAGTGAGCACAGGCCCCCTAGACCCCCACGCAGTCCGGCAGCAGACCCTAGGCAAGTTCGAGAAGAAGAAGCCAGATCCTCTGGAGATCGGCTACCAGTCCCATCTGCCGGCCGAATCCCTCTCCCAGCTGGTGACCCGCCAGCCACCCCGCTCTCCCCAGGTCCTCTACTCGCCCGTCTCCCCCCTGTCCCCTCACCGTCTCCTGGAGTCCTCCTTCGCCACCAGCGAGCGGCTGAACAAGGCCCACGTCCCCCCACAGAAGCACTTCACCACCGACTTAGCCCAGCGCCAGCAGACGCTGCCACGCCCCATCAAGACCATGCAGCGCTCCCTCTCTGACCCCAAGCCCATCAGCCCCACCGCCGAGGAGGCTGGCAAGGACAGGTTTTCCCTCTATCAGCACCCACTGCTGCCCAGCACCCAGGTATGTCACCACAGGGAACAACCTTCCCCTCAGGGATCAGCCCTGGGAGGCACCTCAGGACATTTCAGTTTCATTAGCGCTGTGGCAATTAATATTTCAAAAGGCCGGCTTCTTGTGGCAGCTGATGGCAGCCAGTGGGCATGGACATGCACTGACACTGGCAGCCAGAGGAATGCCTTGGAGGTCCACTGGCTGCAGAAGCCTGTCAAGCAGGCAGGAGCTGCTGTGGGATGGCAGGATCAGGGCTGTCCCCTATCCCATTTCCCCTGCTCCAGCTGGGTCCCTCTTCTCACACAAGGAGCCACCATCACACATAACTCCATTTCAGGTTGCGGTGGCTCTTGCTCACACCTTTGTCTCTACACACTGAGGTTGCCTTGAGCTGCCAAGTGCCCAGGCAAGAGCCAGGGGGCAATTCCTGGGGCAGCAGCACCCTGGGCAGTTTCCCGAGTCTCTCTGCCACGTGCCTGCAGATAGAAAGCATTTTCTGCGGCAGAGGGCACACACGCGGCCGTCTCGGCACTTGGCCGGCTGCCACCCCCCGTAATTACTCACAGAAAGCGCCCTGCCTGTTACTTCCATCCTATTTATTGCGCTTTTACATAAACGGCGCTTCCTCGGTGCGTGGGGGAACACATGCACAGTGGGATGCCTCACCACAACCCCTGGGGCATGGGAGGAGCACTGTGATGCTTGGGGTGGGACACGGGGGGACACCCACCTGCCCCCCCTCTGACCCAGTGTCCCTTGGCTTTGCAGGTGGGGGGGCTGCAGTCAAGCTCACTGGCACGCAAGGTGAAGCGGACACTGCCCAGCCCACCGCCCGAGGAGCCCCACGTCCCCCTGGCCAGCCCAGCTGCCTCCCAGCTCTACCTGAGCAGCTTGGCCACCAAGGCCACCGCGCCGGTCACCAAGGCCAGCCTGCTGAAGGAGCTTGACCGTGACCTGAGGCTGGTGGAGCACGAGGCCACCAAGCTGCGGAAGAAGCAGGCGGAGCTGGATGAGGAGGAAAAGGAGATTGATGCCAAGCTGAAGTACCTGGAGCTGGGCATCACCCAGCGCAAGGAGTCGCTGCTGAAGGATCGGGGTGGTGGGCGGGACCACCCCTACCTGCGCTACCCTGGGGACCGCCGCGACTACCTGTCGGACAGCGAGCTGCACAGCCTGCGCCTCGCCGCCTACGACAGTGCCGGCCTGCGCCCCACACCTGCTGGACAGTACCCCGACTACACCGCTGCCGCTGCCGCCGCCTCCTACGGCGCCTACCCCTACCCCGCCCCGCAGGGCCCCACTGCCTTCCCGCCGCCGCGCCTGCAGCACCCCCAGTACCCCACAGCCAGCACCTCGCAGGATGGCTTGTCAGCAGCCCCATTGCCCACCTTCACCTCGCCTGGTGCCTTCCCGGCCCACGGCACCACATACCCAGAGCTGGCCACGCCAGCCCAGCCAGGCTTCCAGCCCCCAAACCCCTACCAAGCCCCCAGCGCCTATCCCGGGGCAGCTGCTGTGCCAGCGGCACAGCCCACCCTCTACCAGAGCCCAGCGGACTTAGCTGGTGGGCACCAGAAGCCAAGGCAGACCTCACTGGCTGACCTGGAACAGAAGATCCCCACCAACTACGAGGTCATCAGCGCAGCCACCAGCTCCTCCGCCGTGCCTGACGTCACCTTCAGCACCGCACCGGCGAGCGGCGGCTACGAGCAGTACAAGGCGCCTGAGACCCGGCCAGCCGAGAGAACCAGCACGACACCAGGCCCCTCGGCCAGCTACTCTTCTGAGTCCCTCTATACCAGCCTGGAGCAGAACATCCCCCGTAACTATGTGATGATTGAGGACATCAGCGAGCTCACCAAGGAGAGTCCAGCAGTGGAGGGGCACAAAGCAGAGCCGGTGGGCACGAGCGTCGACACCCGTCACGGCAGAGAGAAGAGCGACCTGGGGGACACCGAGAGCTCTAGCCGGCCCTGCTGCTACACCAAAGCTGAGGAGGAGTCTGAGGAGGATATCTACGACCACCATGGCTCTGACTATCGTGGGAAGAACAGCTACTACCGGGGCACAGAGAGCAATGGCAGAGTGTCAGGGAGCTCCACCAGCTCGAGTTACTACTATGGGGACAGTGAGTACCGGCACTCCCCACGGGTGGACAAGCATGGCTCTGGCACACCACTACCGAAGCATTCTTCCAAAAACCTGGCACCTGCCGTCATCTCCTCCAAGCGCAGCAAGCACAGGAAGCAGGGCATGGAGCAGAAGATCTCCAAGTTCTCCCCCATTGAAGAAGCCAAAGACGTGGAGTCAGACCTGGCCTCCTACTCATCAACAACCTCAGTTGGCAGCAGCAACGTGGCCTCCAGGGCCAAGAAGATGCAGGACGAGATCACCTACGGCCTAAAGAAGAACGTCTACGAGCAGCAGAAGTACTACGGCGTCTCCAGCCGGGATCTGGTGGACGAGGAGGAGCGGGTTTACTCCAGCAGCAGCAGAACCCGCTCCTCTGGCTATGGGGTGGAAAAGTCCTCTGGCCGGGAGATGGGCAGCCGGAGCAAGTCCTATGAGCGGGAGGGCATGGAGCGCTCCCAGAAAGTCAGCTCCAAGCCCTCATCCCTCAGCATGAGCCAGAGCCGCGGGCGGGCGCCTATGCGCTCACAGCCTTCGGAGGAGGAGAGCCCCGTCAGCCCCCTGGGGAAGTCAGTGGGGGGGTCACGCACTGCGGGGGGGCCAGGCCCTCAGTCTGCAGGGGACCCCTGCTCCCAGTTCTGCTCCAGCCACTCGTTGCCTGATGTGCAAAAGCACATCAAAGATGTGCCAAGGAGTCACTCGTACAAGCACGAGGAGGGCTACGGCATGGACGATGCCCATTGCGTTGTCTCGGACAGCGAAGGTAACGGCTCCCCGTGGTGACCACCCCAGAGCATGGCACTTCCCCGGGGCATGCCTGTCGCTCGTATGCAGAGACACTCTCACCGCCTCAGTTTGCTTGACACGTGCCTTCCTCCCCCCACCCCGAATGTTCGGTGTTAGCTGGTCCTGCACGGTGCCCCACCGCGCCGTGCCGCGCCGCGTCCCGTCCCCACCGGCACGTGCTGTCCCCCGCGCGCGTGCCCGCTGCTTGCCTCTCCCACTCATTGCATGGCTTCCGCCCAGGCAGCCTCGAGCGAGAGATTGACTGTGGTTTGTTTTTGGTTTCCGAAGCCTATCATTTGGGTCAGGAGGAGACAGACTGGTTTGATAAGCCCAGGGAGGCGCGGGCGGAGAGGGTCAGGCACTACGGTGGCCACTCTTCCTCGCAGAAGAGACCCCCAGTTAAGCACACCTACCACGATTATGACGAGCCCCCCGATGAAGACCCGTGGCAGCACGACGACTACCCCCAGCACCGCGAGCACCGGCACCACAGGGAGTACGATCGCCACGCTGGCACCTCCCGGCACGCCAGCGATGAGCCCCCGCGCCGCTCGGCAAAGCAGCACCCACGGGAGTCTGGCCGCCACGAGCCCCGCGGCCATGGGCAACCGTCCGGCCCCAAGAAGGCACAGCAGCCTGAGTCCCGTGCGCCTTATGGCCCCAGCTCTGCTGAGTATGGCCCATCATCCCGCCCTGCTGCTCACCACCATGGCACCGAGGCCCCCAAGGCACAGAAGCCTTCCCAGCCACATGTGTCGGCCACAACAGCGCCCAAGTCGGAGCCCCTCGCACACCCGCAGCAGCCTGCGGCCAGGCAGCAGCAGGCAGGGCAGCCGGCAGCACGGCAGCAGCCAGCGGCACGGCAGGCTGCCCAGCCGGCGGGCTCGGCACAGCCCGAGGCCAGGGGCAGGACACAGGGACCCACCTCGGCCCGGCCACCACAGCAGCAGCCGGGGCCAGCCCAGGCAGCAGGGAAGGCACCGGCCGCGCTCCATGCACAGCTGGGCGGACACCCAGCACCGGCGGTAAGTACGGGCATGGCTGGCTGGGCCCCACAGTTCTGCCTGGGATCGGACCAGCTGGCTGTGGCCAGGGGCTGGCAGGAGGGCTGGAGACAGGAGCCATGGGGCAAAGAGTATCCTACTTATGTGCCTACCACAACCATCCCTGGGTGCCTTGGGAGCAGCCATCCCCTCGAGGAGACCCAGGAGGGGACATCCCTATGCCCTGGATCCCTTACTGCCTCTTTTGGGGCTGTGGAACACTGGGCATTTCCTCCTGGATTGGGCCACCTCTAGAGGATGCTCTGCTGGGACAGTGAGCCCTGAGAGCTGTTTTCCCCATTCCAGACAAAAGCGGAGCCGACGGACACATCCAAACCCGCAGCGAAAGTGCCACAGCAACCAGGGAGAGCGCCAGCAGCACAGCCCCTGGGAGCAGCAGGTCAGTGGGCCCCAGTGGCACAGTGCCATCTGTCCCCTCTCGTGCCAGCTGCCTGGCACCCTGGGGGCTCGGCCGAGCTCCCCCAGCTGGGCCTGTCCCCTGCTAATGGTGGTTTTGTTTGTCCCACAGCAGACAGCAAGGCCGGTCCAAGGGCGGCCGGGCCACGTGGTCCCACTGGCATGGCCACAGGGCAGCCTGGTGGGGAAGGAGAGAGTGTCTTCTCCAAAATCCTGCCAGGGGGGGCAGCGGAACAAGCAGGCAAACTGACTGAAGGTGAGGGCTGCTCCCGGGATGGGGATGGGGTGATGATGCTCTTCTCTGCCAAAGGGGTCAGGTGCTCTGGCTATGGTTGGGGTGCAGTGCTCCCGCAGTTTGGGGCCTGGGAAGAGGGGGACCAAGGGGGCCACACTGACACCTCTTCTGGCTTCCCCACAGCGGTGTCAGCTTTCGGCAAGAAGTTCACTTCGTTCTGGTGAGAGAACGGCACAAGGTGAGTGCAGATGGCACCAGGCACTGCGCTGTGGGCTCTCCCTGCCCCGGTTGTGCCTGACACCTTCCTACTCCCTCCTGCTGCAGGAGTTTGGGAAGCGAGTGGAGATTGAGTCGTTGCAGTGGAAAAACCTATGAAGAAGCCATTGAATTCAGCACGCAGCGCCAGACTCTGAGTATAACGGTGAGTGCCCATGTAGAGGCCTGGAGAAGTTGACTGCCCTCAAGGATGAATCCTCACACTGGGGTCCCCTCTACCATGCCCTCCCTGTGGCTCCTGTGGCACTGCTGTCACCCCAACATATACTGAGCTCTGCCCTGCCACAGTCCCAGCCACCACTGTGGGAAGGACCTGGTGCATCCCTGTCCCCTTCACTCTGGGCCACTCATCCCCATCTTCATGTCCAAGTGCTGGCCCCAAGCCAAAGCATGGGGGCTTGGCCTTGTTCCCCACTCTCAGCAGAGCCGTGTGGGCCGATGCCATGCGGATGCTGGTGCAGACCTTGGGTTTGCAGGGAAGGTTTGGGTGGCCCAGGCTCTGCTCTGGGAGCCCGTCCAGCGCGGGGGCGGCAGCAGCTGCTCTGCCGGCAGTGCCTCTTGGCTCTCTGGGGCCCATTTGCTCGGGCCGACGCTGCTGCTCAGCAGGGCCCTTCCGCGGGGACGGGGCTGCTCAGACTAATGCCTCTCTCTCTGTCTCTCACAAGCTTTTGAAAGCAGGGCGATCCCTGGATGCTGGACCAAACAGCGGCCGAGCAGGGGCCCGGCGGATGCTCTGGGGCAGGTGCCCCCCAAGCCTGGCAAGCAGCTCCAGCGCGGCACATGGCAAGCCCCAGCAGCCGCCACGAGGGGATGGGCCTGATCCAGACCATTGGGTCGGGTCCTGTGGGTGGGCTGCGGCCCTTTCTCAAGATTATACGCAGAGTTGCTCCCTCCAAACCCCAGCTCTGGCCTCTTCATAGGTTTTTCCGCCCCACAAGCCGAGGGCTGGGCGCCATGGGCGCCGCTCCTCCTTCCCAACCCCATCCGCCCCACCGGGGCTGTCCCCGTGCCCCCTGCACTGCGGCCCGCTCCCGGTCCCGCCGGGGAGCCCCCGGAGCGCGTCAGCTAGGACCTAACACTGTTTCACTACCGAAATACGAGGCCATAGGACTCTGACAGGCGGCGCGGCCGGCTGGGCGCGCGTCCCAAAGCCATTGGAAGCATTGAAAGGGCCGCGCTCGCCCTCGCCACGCAGCCAGCGCACCTGCCGCGGGCACCCCTTTTCTTTCAAGAACAGCCTTAATCATCCCACTTTGATTTCTGTGTATACCTCATCCGCACCGGGGGGGGCACGGGGCGTCGTCAGGGGAGTTCCTTTTTTTCTCGGTTTCTTTGGGTTCATTTTCTTTTGGTTTTTGGGGTTTTATTTTTCTAAAGTTTATACCAAATCCTCTTCCCTCTTTGCTTTGTGCGATGAGTTAGCACACGGGCTGTCGTCTGTAGAAGCAATAGAGTGCAGGAGGCTACAAAAGAGCACAAATCCCGTGGAACAAGATCAGGAGAGCTTTGCCTCCAGCAGTATCCTTCCTTTTACTGTGCAATCCAAGTCCTTCTCAAGCCATTTTGCGGGGACGGCCGGCGCAGCGGCCGGCGGCCAAAGCCCACTCGCCCTGCCAGGAGGGGGTTTCCCAGGGGGGGAGGCATCCCGAGGAGGGGGCTCACCCACGCCCCGCCGCCTCCCCACGCTGGCAGTGCCCCGCCGGCACCCCTGCGGCGGGGGGCACCCGCCCACCCACCCGCCTGATGTTCTATGCAACGAAATAACACGACTCCAGAACAAGACCTGTGAATAGCTAATGAGTTCAATGTCGCGCCCAAGGGTTCCATCGCAAAGCGTGCCGCCGAGCGACCCGAGAACTACTCTGTACTGACCACCCGTGCGTATGAATTCGTGGCATGTTCGACCCACGGAGGGCCACTTTGCCAAAGGGCAGCCCTAGCACCCGTGACCGTCTGTCCCGTCGTAGAGCATGGCTTGCTACTTCTCTGCACGGTTCCACCCGCCTTTCAGTGCTTGCTGTTCTTTGCCTGGACTTTTCTTTTTTTCTTTTCCATCAGTCCATCGCTGTACTGAAAGCTCTTAGCAGATTTATGCACTTGTGATCGAGGACCCGGTTGCCGCGGGAAGCCCACACTCCGTGGCAAATCCCTCGCCGGAGGCTCTGCCGGTGCCCAGGGCTAGGGGGGAGGCCGGTGGCTGTGGGATGGGGGGGTCAGCGCGGCACTGCCGGGGGCAGCCCCACCGAGGAGCCCCCCGGCACACCCGCCGCCTCTCCCCGCCGCTGACAAGTGCAGAGCCTGAGGGTGCCTCCCCGGCCCCGCCGCTCCTCGCGCTGTAAATACTTGTACAGTGTGTAAATCGCACGCGGGACCGAGACCCCACCGGGGCCTATCTCGCCGCCCGAGCACATCCGCCACCTTGCCTTCGTGCCTGCCGGGACCGGGGGCACAGAGCCCACCCCCGCCAGGCAGGGCCCCCAGCCCGAACCGTGGCGGTCTGTCCAGGGCGGGGGGACGGGGGGTGCAAAGAGCGAGGGCCGAGCGCGGCTGGGCGCTGTCTCCAGCGGTGAGTGCGATGCCGGGTGCGCTCCCTCTGAACATTGTGACGGTGTGCGTGTCTGCTGTGCTCTGTGCCACCCGTAGTGACCCCGTACCGTGCCGTACCGTGCCGTACCGCCCCCGCCGCTGTGTCGTGACTCCCTCCCAGAAGCTGCCCCCTCACCAGGTGTTTCTGTGGGAACAGAATAAAAAGGACTTGACACAAACGACGGACTGGCCCCGATTCCTGCCTGCCTGCGGTGTGGGGGGGGGCGGGGGGCTGGGACCCCTGGGCATGGTGCGGGTGGCCAGGATGGGAGCCCCGTGGGTCTAGTTGGCACCAAGCCCTGGTGGGCTCTGCAGCCCACACCTGGGCTGCTGGGCTGGGGGTCCCGGTGAACACCAAGGACCCAGACCCACCCCCTTGTCCAGGCTGCTGCATCCTGTGGGCTCCCAAGTGTCCAATCCCATCTGGCCGGGCTGCTGGGCTGGGGATCCCTGTAAGCATCAAGGACCCAATCCCACTCTCCTAGACAGGCTGCTGAGTTCCGTGGGCTCCCAAGGGCCCAATCCCCCGCCCTGCCGCAGCCACCTGGTGGGGAAAACACCGCGGGGCGGCCAGGAGGCTGCGGGGCCGCTCCCTGTCTCCCGGCTGCGGCCTCAGAGCGGCCCGTGTGGGGATCGGGGGTCCGGGGCGCGGGCGGCCGCCGGCACGCGTGGGGCGGGCACGGGGGGTCCCGCTGGCTCCGCCCGCGCCCGCCAGGGGGCGCCCCAGCGCGGGCGGGGCACGAGCGCCGCGGCCAATGGGAGGTGCCGGAGGCCCCGCCCCTCCCCCGGAAGTGTCGCCGCCGGCCACGCCCGCGCCCCGACATGGAGCCGCCGGTGAGGGGCTGGGGGGCGGGTCGGACCCCGGGACCACCCCCGGCCACGCCGCACCCCCGGCCCGCACCCCCGACCCTCCCTGCCCCCGCTCCTGCCGCCCTGCTCCGGTGGCTGCCCCGGCTCGGCACCCTCCTAACCCTCCCCGTGGACTCCGGTTACTGCTTCCCAGCGCCCCCATACCCACTAGTACCCGGTAACTTCCCCGAATATCCTCCTAGATGCCCCCTGTGCTCCAGTAGCTGCACCCAGTATCCTCGTACCCACTGGTACCCCAGTAAGTGCCCCGACACCCTCCCGTGTGCCCCAGTACTGCCCTCCAGTGCCCTCCTAGCCCCTGGCACCCCAGCCCCTTGGCTCTGCACCCCAGCGGTGCCTCAGCCGTGCAGTAGCTGCCCTCTACCCTCGTCCCTCCCCGTCTACCCCAAATCTGCCCCAGCTCTCCACCCCGAGGCGCTGCCCCCGGTACCCCCCTGTCGCCCCAGTGACTGCCTCCTGTTCCCCGTCACTGCCCGGTCCCTGCCCCCCACCCCTCGCCCCGCACACCTCCAGCCACCCCGCTCCCGCAGGTGCCGCCACGCACGGAGGAGCTGTCTGAGCTGTACCGGGAGCTGAGTCAGCACCCGGGGCTCAGCGCCGCCTGCCTCGGCCCCGACCTCACCACCCAGTACGGGGGCAAGTACTGCAGCCTCTACACCGGTACGGGGACGGGCTGTGCCCTCTGGGGACCGGGGGAGCCCGGGTGGCTCCTGCCTGCCTGGTGGGGAGACAGCTGGTATCCTCATCCCCCCTCCCCCCAGAGTGGTCGCAGAGGGACCTGGCGAGGGCCGAGAACGTCAAGTTCTGCCGCCAGTACCTCCTCTTCCATGATGGAGCCTCCATCGTCTACTCGGGGCCTGTCGGCACCTGCTCCGAGATCAAGGACGAGTGAGTCTCATCCCGCACCCCACATGGGGTCCCCAGGGTGCTGGTATTAGGGCTGATGGGCACCCACCCACCCACCCACAGGCTGCTGAGCCGCGAGTCCCCCAGCGGGACACTGAAAGCCGTCCTGCGCAAGGTCCCCGGCAAGGAGAAGGAGAAAGAGAAGGAAAAGCAGTTCCTGGAGGTGAGGGGGGACTCAGGGGGGGCTGGATACTTGCTGTGTCTCAGGGCCAGATCCACGCTGTGTCTTGGGGCCGCCCCACGCTCTCTGTCCCCAGGTGTGGGATCAGAACCGCAAGGTAAAGAGCATTGACCTGACGGCGCTGGACAAGCACGGCAGCGTCTGCGACGATGGTGAGGGGCCTGGGGATGCCAGGGGCTGTGGGATCCTGGGGGAAGGGGTGGCCAGTGCTGACCATGCCCTGCAGACCAGTTTGGGTGCCTCGCCTGGTCACACTCGGAGACCCACCTGCTCTACGTGGCGGAGAAAAAGCGTCCCAAGACCGAGTCCTTCTTCAAGAGCAAAGCCCCCGAGCTGGGCACCTCTGATGAGGACACAGGGCAGCCCAAGAAGGAGGATGTGCCCCTCAAGGTGGGGTTCATCCGCCCTGGGGCAGGTGGGGGCTGGCCAGGTGGCTGTGGGGCTGACGGGGCTGTGCCACAGGGCGAGCAGTTCGTGTACCACGAAGACTGGGGGGAGACTCTGAGCACCCGCAGCGTGCCCGTCCTCTGTATCCTGGACATCGAGGGCAGCAGCATCTCAGTACTGGAGGGCATCCCTGAGCACCTCTCTCCCGGCCAGGTCAGGATGGGGAGCTGCAGGGAACTGGAAAAGGGAGATTTTTGGGGCCAGCAGCCATCTGAGCCACTCATCTCCCCTCTCCCTGCAGGCTTTCTGGTCCCCTGAGGACACGGGCGTGGTGTTTGTGGGCTGGTGGCACGAGCCCTTCCGCCTGGGGCTGCGGTACTGCACTAACCGCCGGTGAGTCCCCGTGGGGCACCCACAGCCTGAACCCCACCGTGTGTCCCCGTGGGGCACCCTGCCCCACAGCCTGGTCCCACAGCCCTGCCCTGACACCCCTGTGTGCTGGCAGGTCAGCGCTCTTCTACGTGGACCTGACGGGTGGGAAATGCGGTGAGTGGCACAGACCCCAGCCCTGCCAGTGCCCTGGCTCCCCACAGCCCCTCACCGTCCCCTTGTGCCCGTGCAGAGCTGCTCTCTGAGGACACCAAAGCCGTGTGGTCCCCACGGCTCAGCCCCGACAGCTGCCGCATTGTCTACCTGGAGAACGATGTCCTGGGCCCCCACCAGCAGTGCAGCCGCCTCCGCATGGTGAGCAGCACCGGGGGACACCAGGGGAGGTGGCAGGGTGCCTCTGCCAAGGTGGGGGCTGGCAGGAGGGCAGTGGTGCCCCCTTCCTGTGCTGCAGTGGTGGCAGGCAGGATGAGACCCTGCAAAACTTACCCCATTCCATGTCACCCACAGTACGACTGGTACACCAAACAGACCAGCACGGTGCTGGAGGCTGTGCCGCGGCAGGAGTGGGGTGAGTACAACCCTGGGGGTTTCGAGGGGGGGACACAGGGGGATGCTGAGTGCCACCACTGTCATCATAGGTGCCTTCCCGGGAATCTACTGCGGGGCACTGCCAGGGATGTGCTGGGCAGCTGACAGCCGCCGGATCCTGCTGGACACAGCCCAGCGCAGCCACCAGGTGAAGGGGGGGTGGGAACGTGCCGGGGGCCAGGCCAGGTCAGGGCTCCACTGGACTCTGCCCTCATGCCCCTAGGACATGTTCGTGGTGGACACGGCGACGGGTGCCACGACCTTGCTGGCAGCTGGTGAGTGATGGGCCAACAGGGCCATGCTGGTGCCAGAGGTGGGGAGGGGGTCACACCTGCAGGTCTGACCTCCCTCCTCCCCAGATGGCCCCCGGGGAAGCTGGTCTGTCCTGACCATCGACCGGGACCTCTTGGTGGCCAGATTCTCCACCCCTAGCTGCCCACCCGTGCTGGTAAAGTCACATCCCCCTCTCCAGCCCCTCGGTGCAGGCAGTGACCCTTCTTCCTAGTGCCCACCTTGACGTGAGCACTGACCCCTCTCCCTGCACAGAAAGTGGCCGTCCTGCCCGCTGCTGGCCATGAGGCACAGGCACAGTGGATCTGCCTGCAGGACACACCCCCCGTGCCTGGCATCAGCTGGGGCATCCGCACCCTGCAGCCCCCTCCAGAGCAGGAGCACCCCCAGTATGGTGAGTGCCCAGGGCGGCAAGGCTGGACTCCACCACCCCCACTGATCCCTGACCCCTCACCCTGCCTCCGTAGGGGGCCTGGACTTTGATGCCATTCTGCTGCGCCCGACTGAGGGCCCCACTGCCCAGAAGCCCCCCCTGGTCGTGATGCCCCATGGTAAGAGCTTGTCCCCACCCTTCTGTACCCCAGCTGGGCAGCGTCACCCCCCTGCCTTTGCCATTTGCAGGGGGTCCCCACTCTGTGTTCACGGCCGGGTGGATGCTGTACCCGGCGGCACTGTGCCGTGTGGGCTTTGCTGTGCTGCTGGGTGAGTGACACTGGGGCTCTGGGGCACTCCCCATAGAGGGGCTGGGGTGGGGGCAAGGAGGAGGAAGGGCTCTGACGCTGCCCCCCACCCAGTGAATTACCGCGGCTCACTGGGCTTCGGCCAGGACAGCGTGGCCTCCCTGCCCGGCAACGTGGGCACGCAGGACGTGCGCGACGTGCAGGTACGGCCCGGCATGTGGTCCTGGGGCACACACGTGCTCCCATGGGTGCCCTGAGTAGAGAAAGCAGGGCTGCCTGCCTCAGTGGGTGTCCCCTGTGGTGGCAGCTCGGCGTGGAGCGGGTGCTGCAGGAGGAGGCGCTGGATGCCAGCCGGGTGGCAGTGGTGGGCGGCTCACACGGCGGCTTCCTGGCGTGCCACCTCATCGGGCAGTTCCCCGAGACCTACCGCGCCTGCGTGGTCCGCAACCCCGTGGTGAACATCGCCTCCATGGTGGCCACCACAGACATCCCTGACTGGTGAGCACTGCTGCCCGTGATCTCCCAGGCTCCCTGCCACACCAGCCCCACACGTGCCCCTGACTCTCACCTGCAGGTGCCTGACGGAAACGGGGCTGCCCTACGCACCCGACGCCCTGCCAGACCCAGCCCAGTGGACAGAGATGCTGCACAAGTCACCCATTCGCTATGTCAACTGGGTATGTCCCCATCCCTGTCCTCATCCCTATCCCTGTCCCAGTCCCTACCAGCAGTGCCAGTGCTGAGGCCACGTCACTCCCACAGGTCCGTGTGCCCGTGCTGCTGATGCTGGGGGAAGATGACCGGCGCGTGCCCCCGAAGCAAGGCCTGGAGTATTACCGTGCCCTCAAGGCTAGGGGGGTCCCCACACGGTAAGTGGGGTGCTGGGTGCCCAGGTGGTGGGGTGCAGGCACGGCACTAACCCTTCTCTCTCCGCAGGCTGCTCTGGTACCCAGGGAACAGCCATGCACTGGCCGGTGTCGAGGCCGAAGCCGACGGCTTCATGAACATGGCATTGTGGCTGCTCAAGCACCTGGAGTGCTGAGGGCCCCCACTGCTGCCACCCCCCAATAAACGATGTAGCTCAGCACCCTGGTGTCTCTGGTGGTGGTGCTGGCACCGGTGTCACCTCCGCTCCTGGTGCCCCAGGAGGTGGTGGCCCCTGGACCTTTCACCTGCGTGGGTGGGTGGTTGTGCAGCCAGGGATGCGTTGAGCCATGGCAAGGGTGAGCCCTGCCTGGCCGTCCCGGGCAGCAGGGAGCAGCTGGAGGGCTGGCACCGGCCGGGGCGCTGGCGCCGGGCTGCTCCCACGTGCCTTGGCGGGCAGCCCGGTGGGGCAGAGCACGGCCCATGGCCACAGGGACCCAGCCGGGCATGGAGGTGAGCAAGGGGGCTCGGGGGGTTCTGCATGGGTGACCACAGACCCGTTTCGGGAGCTGGGCACGGGCCTGGGGGTGAGCTGTACCCCTCCAACACGCCTCTTCCCCCGCCCAGGCGGCCGGCAGCCCTGCTGCCTGCTACCGGGAGCTGAGCCAGTTCCCTGCCATCACCCGTGCGGCCCTCGGGGCCGCGGCGGAGGGACAGACCTTCCTGCTCTACACCGGTGAGTCGCAGGCTTGGCCCCCGCCGCGCCTTTGGCCCGCGGGACCGGTGTGAGCGGGCGCTGACCTCCCCTTCCCGCAGAGTGCAGCCGCCCCGACCTGCCCCGCCGCCGCCTCCTGCGCTTCAGCCGCCACTACAGCGTGCGGCGCACGGCCGGCGGTCGCGGGCTCGCCGCCAGCAGCGCCGCGCTCAGCGCCGGCATCCACAACCAGTACGGCACGGACGGGCTGCGCGATGGGGCGGCGTGCCCGCTGTCTGTGCTGTGCCCGGTGCCCGCGGTGGGCCCGGTGCCCGCAGAGTGCCGCCCACCGCAACCTCCCTCCCTCCCGCCTTCAGGCTCCTCAGCCAGGACTCGCCCACGGGGCAGCACCGCGCCGTGCTCAGCCGCTGCCCGCGGCAGGGCCACGAGCTGCTGGAGGTGAGGCGGCTGTCCCGGGCGCTCACCAGCGCGGCTGCAGTGCCAGCGTGGGGCGGTGGGCACGGCGGACACGGTGTGCCCGTGCTGACTCCCACTCCCCCAGGTGTGGGACAGCGGCGGGCGCAGCCACAGCGTGGACCTCACGGCGCTGGGGAAGCACGGGGAGGTCTACAAGGAGGGTAGGGCCCCTTCCCCGTGGTCCCTGCCTGCAGCATGGGTGAGGGCTAAAGTGCCTGCCTGGTGCCTGCTGTGCCTGTGCCGGGCTGGGCTTTGGCACCTCTTACCTTGCCAGGGCCCTTTGCCTGCCTGGCCTGGTCCGACTCGGAGACACGGCTCCTTTACGTGGCTGAGAAGAGCCAGCCCAAACGCCACCCCCCCTGCCCCTGGGATGTGCCCGGGGCAGCCCGGCCAGCAGAGGATGAGGATGAAGAGGTAGGTGCCATGTGCCCCATCAGTGTGTTCTGTGCACCGCTGGAGCGTGCCAAGCACACACACCATGAGCATGTCAGTGTGCCACGCACCTCATGAGTGTGTTGTGCACAGAGCCTCATGCCTGGGGCTGCAGGGTGTGGTGCTGACAGGGCTGTGCTGCAGGGCGAGCAGTTCCTGTACCATGAGGACTGGGGGGAGGCGCTGAGCACTCGCAGCATGCCCATCCTGTGCATCCTGGACCTGGATAACAGCAGCCTCTCTGTGCTGGAGGGTGTCCCAGGGCACCTCTCCCCTGGCCAGGTCAGGACGGGGATGCAGGGATTGCCCCAGGGGATCCAGCCTGGGGCTGTGGGATCAGCCTGGCTGTCATACAGGCCCTGTGGTCCCCGGGTGACCGTGGCGTGGTGTTCGTGGGCTGGTGGAACAAGCCCTTCCGCCTGGGGCTGAGTGCCTGCTCCAACAGGAGGTGGGTCCCTCTCAGCATCCAGCACTATGCCAAGATGCCCGTGCAGTATCAGCATAGTGGAGGTCCAACCCGACCCACACTTCCTCCCCAGGTCAGGGATTTTCCACTTGGACCTGGCAAGCGGGTGCTGCGGTGAGCACTGAGGCCCTGGGGGGTGCCTGGGGGGTCCCTGGGGTGCTGACCCCCTGCTGCCCACAGAGCTGCTGTCAGCAGAGAATGGTGCAGCCTGCTCTCCCCGGCTGAGCCCTGATGGCCAGCGCCTGCTCTACCTGGAGGGGGCTGTGGGGGGACCCCACCGGCAGTGCCTGCGCCTGCGCATGGTGAGTTGGGCCCCAGGGGCACCAGGCACAGCTGTGCCACCCTGTGCTGCCAGCGTGGTGCCCAGCTTGCCTGTCACAGCCTCTTGCAGTGCCAGGCTGGGGCGAGGGGACTCCAAGCCCCCCTGCCTCAGTTTCTCCCGGCAAGGGCCCATCCCTGACCACCAGCTCTCCCCAGCTCACCTGGCAGACGAGGCAGACGGTGACGGTGCTCGATGTGGTGCGGGAACCCACGGAGGGTGAGCACAGGCACGGTGGGCAGGGCTGGGCACTGCCAGGGGCCTGGGACTCTCCCCAGCCAGATGCCCACCACCCCCAGCTCACTAGCCCAGCACTCTGCCCCACTCGTAGCCTTCGCCGGGCTCTACACAGAGGTGCTGCCGCCACGGTGCTGGGCAGCCGACAGCCGGCGAGCCGTGCTGGGCACCCCGCAGCGGAGCCGCACGGTGAGTCCCGGGAAGGGCAGGGCCGGGGTTTAACCCCGCCTCCTATGGTGACACCCTTGTGTTCTGCCCCCTCACAGGACCTGCTGCTTGTGGACACGGAGGCAGCCACCGTCACCAACCTGACGGCAGGTACGTGGTGCCAGGCTGCCACGGTGCCCCAGGGAGCAGCTGCGATCACCAACATGCTCTCTGTCCCCAGGGTCACCTGAAGGGTGCTGGGAGCTGCTCACTCTCCAGTGGGACCTTCTGGTGGCCACCTGCTCTGCCCCACACCACCCCCCCAGCCTGGTGAGCAGAGCTGTGGCACCGTGTGGCACAGTGGGATATGGCACGGTGAAGTGCAGCCAGGCACAGCGTGGTGTGGCACATACGGCATGGTGTGCCATGGCATGGCGTGCCATGGCATGGCGTGCCACGGCATGGTGTGCCATGGCATGGCGTGCCATGGCATGGCCAGGCACAGAGTCACATGGCTCAGCCAGATCCAGCACAGCACAGCCTTGTCATGGCACAGCCTTGTGGTGCATGGCTCCGGTGCCACCTACTACTACCTGTGCCCAGGTGATGGCTGTGCTGCCACCGGCAGGCCAGGAGCTGCCCCTCCACTGGGTGCCAGTGGAGGACACCCCAACAGTGCCCGGTGTCACTTGGAAGACCCTGACAGTCCGGCCATCCTGCAGTGGGCAGAGCCCTGCTGCACACAGTGAGCACTTCTGGGCCCCCACCACACCTGGGTACCAGGGACCCTTGGGAGCAGGGGGTGGGCAGGGTGCCCAGGGTGCTGGCTGCTGAGCCGGACCCCTTTCCTGGCACAGACACCCAGGATTTTGAGGCCCTGCTGATGAGCCCGTTGGATGGCACGGCACCACATCCCCTCATTGTGTGCCCCCATGGTGAGTGAGGGGACGGTGGAGACACCCTGGCAGCACTGGTGGCACTCCAGGTAATGTCCATGCTGGCCCCAGGTGGCCCCCACGCCGTCTTCGATGCCCGCTGGCGCCCGAGCATGGCTGCACTGTGCCGGCTGGGCTTCGCTGTGCTCCTGGGTGAGTGCCAGGGAGCTTGGGGATGTGTGGTCCTGTGTCCTTCTGGAGACATGGCACCCATGGCTCCCATCTCCCCAGTGAACTACCGTGGCTCCCTGGGCTTCGGCCAGGCCAGCATCAGCTCCCTGCTTTCCCGTGTGGGTGAGCAGGACGTGGCGGACACCCAGGTGGGCTGGGGCTGCTGGGGGGGTGCTGCTGGGAGGATGCTGATGTTTGGGTGCTGGTGGTGGGGTCTGCTGGGAGGACAGTGATGTTTGGGTGCCAATGGTGGGTGCCCCACGGGTGCAGCTGGCAGTGGAGCAGGCGCTGCGCAGCGAGCCCTTGGACCCGCACCGCCTGGCCCTGCTGGCTGGCTCCCACGGAGCCTTCATCGCCCTCCACCTCCTCACCCGTGAGCCCGAGCGCTACCAAGCCTGTGCCCTGCGCAGCCCCGTCTCTAACCTGCCCGCGCTGCTGGGCACCTCTGACATCCCCGACTGGTGAGTGCCACCCCCATCCTGTGCCGTGCCACACACCAGCCACCCCCACAACACCCACCAGTGCCTCCGTGCCGCAGGCGCTACACCTCCCTGGGGCTGCCCTACTCCTTCGAGCGGGTGCCACATGCTGAGGAGGTGGCCACCATGCTACTGCGCTCGCCCATCGCCCAGGCCGCCCAGGTGAGGCAAGATCAGGATGGGTGTGGGATGCCAGGCACAGGGTGCCACATGCCCACCAGGGCTGTGCTGCAGGTGAGGACGCCGGTGCTGCTGTGCGTGGGCGCCCGGGACCGGCGCGTCAGCCCCACGCAGGCGCTGGAGCTGTACCGGGTGCTGCGGGCCAGGGGTGTGCCAGCACGGTGAGTGGGGTGCACGTGGGAGCAGGGAGGGAGCCCCAGGGTGCTGGCTGAGCATTCCCCCATCCCGTCCCACCCCGCAGGCTGCTGTGGTACCCGGAGGGCGGCCACGCGCTGACCGGTGTGGAGACAGAGGCCGATGTCTTCAAGAACTGCGCCCGCTGGCTCCTCCAGCACCTTGGGCAGCCCAGGCAGGATGGGACAGGCCAGCACAGTCCCTAGTGCCCACAGTGGCCCTAGGCTATGCTGGCCCCAGGGTGACCACTGGCCCTGGGGATCACACCAGGACCAGAGGATGGACTAAGTGTAGCTGGGGGGCAGGATGGGACACGGGTTGTTGCTTGGCACTAAATAAATGTGTGAGACCACCTTCTGCAGTGTCAACCCCCATGGCCACAGCCGTGCCTTTATTGCGCAGTGGCAGCTGTGCCAGGCCAGTGGGGCTGAGCCAGCTCAGCCCATCTTCATCACCTTGTAGATCCAGTCGACATAGAGGGAAACACGGATGAAGAGGGCAGGCTGGTCGGTGCGGGCGCAGACACGGGAGGGGATGATCACCCCCTCCAGCACCCAGCAGTCGGCGGTGAGGCAAGCCAGCGGTCCCCCGTAATCCCCCTGTGGCACAAAGAGAGCAGTGTCACCGCAGTGCTGGATCCTGCAAGGGAAGTGTCCCCAGCCCGGCTCACCTCACAGGCACCCACGCCGGCGCGCAGCGGGGCAGTGCACAGCTCGCTCTCCTTCAGGCGCCCGCGCAGCGCCTTGTTGCAGTCGCCGTGGGCCAGCACCGGCAGCCGCGCCACGTTCAGCACGCTGCTGTCTGCTGTGCCTGCAGGCAGCAAGCACAGGATGCGCCAGGAGGAAAGCAGGGATGCTGGGGAGAATGGCAGGGGCAGAGCGTGCTGTGGGCAGGAGGTGCTGTGGGAAAGGGATGGCATGGACAGGAGGATGTCATGGGCAAGGGGATATCATAGGCAGAGTGATGCTGTGGAATGGAGATGTTGTGGAAGAGAGATGCTATGGCCAGGAGATGCTGTGGGCAGGGAGATGCTGTGGGCAGGGAGATGGCATGGGCAGGAAAGCGCCGTGGAAGTGGGATGCCATGGAAGGGAGATGCTGTGAGCAGGGGTATGCCAAGGACCTGGGCTTGCTGTGGGCAGGGGATGCCATGGACATGGGAATGCCGTGGGCAGAGAACGGTACAGACAAGGAGATGCCATTGCAGAGGAATGGCGTGGGCAGGGGATGTGTTGGATGGGGATGCTCTGGCAGGGGCTGCCCGTGGCAGGTACCTCTGGTTTCCCCCCAGCCGGCGATCTCACAGACAGTGCCCGCAGGCACGACGTAGCGCTCAGGGGGCAGGCAGATCAGGGCCACACGCCTGTTCAGAGTGGCTGGCCTGCGGCGAGAGGGCAGCAGGATATGGTGCCAGCCTGGCCAGCAGTCGGGAGGATGGAGGCCAGGGCACAGCCACTCACCTCGCCAGCTTCAGCATCACCAGCTGGGACTCAGAGGGTCCGCAGACGATCCGCACAATGGGGATGGTCTGCTGGTCAGGGTCCCCAGGGCCAGGATCCCTGAAGAGTGTCCCCAGCTGCACCTCATAGCCCGTTAGGTCGGCGTCACTGCGGGACAGGGACGTGAGGGCACAGAGGGGTCCCAGCACCCCATGCCCCAGCCCCAGCCTTACCAGGAGGAGAAGCACTGGCGTGTGCTGATCACCCACTGCTCCTTCACCAGGGACCCCCCGCAGAAGTGCATTCCAGCCCTGTGGGAATGAGGGGTGAGCTCTGGGGGAACACTGGCCACACGGCAGTGCAGGCGGGACACCCGCTCACCGGTTGCGGATGCTGACAGTCCAAGGCGAGTTGCCAGGCTGGCCGCCGACGATGCGCCCCTTCCACTGCAGCCTCTCGTCCCGCTGGCCACACTGCTCGAATGCCACCGCATCTGCAGGCAGGGTGGGCATCAGCCAGGGCTGTGCCATCAGCACCCGCCCCACGGCACCCACCTGGCACCTGCGGACCCCCACCTGCATTTTCCAGGATGGAGGGCACCGGGCTGCCGGCTGCAGAGAGAAAAAGCACAGAGTGGCACTGAGGCAACATCCAGCCACCCTGAGGGGACCAAAGCCACCCCAGTGGGTGGCCAGGGTCCTCCCCTAGCTCTGCTGGGGTGTGGGTAGGGGCTCACAACAGGGCTTGATGGCACAGTAGTCAAAAGGGGTGCGGGGGTCCATGGTGTAGCACCAGGGGCCATGGCTGTCGTTATCGGGGTTGCGGCAGAAGTTTTCCTCCAGATGTGCCTCAGGGTGGGTGACAGGTGAAATCCTGATGGGAGAAAGCCACCGTCACCATCCCTATCCTCATTTCCATCCCCAGCCCAACCCCACCCCTGTCCCTGCAGCCCCTCCTCGCACACTCACTGGGGCACGTGGGGCGTCTGGGCAGCCCAGGGCTGGCAGGTGATGCCCTTGCGTGTCTTGCTGACATGGCCGTGGTAGTGCTTGCCGTTGCCGTGGTAGCACTCTGGGGACAGGCAGGGAGGGCTGGCACCCCCAGCAGGCACCTTAGGGTGGGTGCCCGGGGGCAGGTGCCTGACGTGGCTCACCTTGGGCATCCTGCTCGTCGGGGCAGCGGCGGATGTGGAAGCAGAAGGCGATGCGGACAGTAGGGCGTGTGGTGAAGCACCACGGTGCCTCCGAGCCATCGGGGTTGCGGCAATAGTTCTCCTTCAGGTCCCTGCAGGTGTAGGGGCCGTATGGGTGTCCCCCCTCAATCCCACACTCATGGGTACTGCCCACTGCCACTCCTCCTGGGTGCATCCCCCACCCCTTACTTGCACGGGTACTTCTCAGGCACAAAGTTGTGCTTGTGGGGCACCTGGGAGTCCCAGCGCTGGCAGGGGATCCTCGACACGGTGACGTTTACGTGGCCCCGGTAGCCTTCGCCCTTGCCCCTGAAGCAGCCGGTGGTGACGTTGACAGGACGTGGGTGTTTTTCTACTTGTGTGGCCAGAGAAGGGCAGAGCAGCAGGGTGAGGGTGACACCTGGGACCCCCAGTCCCAGCTGTGCGTGGTGCCAGCATGGACTTACTGCAGAGGCGGATGCGGCAGAACTCACGCTCCCGCCCGGGGTCGGTGGTGTAGCACCAGGGCCGCTCGGAGCTGTCGGGGTTGCGACAGTAGTTGTCATCCAGCCCCTTGTCGGGGTACCTGGGCCACAGACAGGGAGCAGCAGTTGAGGTGGCACCACCATCGTGGCACCTGGCACAGCCAGGGCACTGTGCGCTGCCTGGGGCTGGGGCTGGTACTTGTTGGGGTGGTAGGGGTGCTTGTGCGGGTGCTGCAGGTCCCAGCGCTGGCACTCCGTCCCCGACTCGGTGTGGTCCACGGTGCCACGGTAGTCCTCCCCATTGCAGGTCATGCAGACAGCTGCCAACAGCCAAGGGAGGATTCAGCGTGGGAGGGACATACAGCCCAGGGTCACCCTGGCATGTGGCACGCACCGTCCTCACACTTCTTGATGCCGCAGCTCTGGTGCCGGACGTTGGGATCGACGGTGTAACACCACGGGCCCCGCTTGTCCCGGTCGGGGTTTCGACAGTAATTCTCCTCTAGCCCGTTGCGAGGGGACGGCAGGAACCTGCGGGCAGCAGGGTGGGTAGGAAGGCTTCCAGGAGCCCCCTGCCCCAGGGTGGGCACAGCTACAATGCTGTGTCAACCCTGGTTGGTGCCACTGCCCTCATGCTGTCCCCATTGCTCCTGCGCTGTTCCTGCGCTGTCCCCATCCCATTCCCCGTTGCCCCATGCTGTCCAGGGCCACTGGTGGGTGCCATGGGGCAGCCAGAGACACGGGGGCACCTGTGGTCATGCGGTGTCATGGATTGCCAGTGCTGGCAGCGCAGCCCCTTCTCGGTCGTGGCCTGTGTGCCGCGGTAGCTGGAGCCATCGCCCACGATGCAGTCCCGCAGGTAGTCTGGGCAGAGCCAGGCACCTCATCAGAGCCCCGGGGCCATGAGCACATGGGCAGTGGGAAGCCCTGTGCCAGGTGGCCTGTGCCCAGTCTGTGGTGTCGCCTTGCCCACCCGTGGCACCAGCCCACCTTTCTTCTGGTACAGGTCGTAGCGGATGTTTTTCTGCAGCTGGACACGGGGCGAGTGCTGTGTCCAGGGCAGCAGCTGGCACAGGTGGCTCTGCTGGTCATGGTGGAAAGCCCTGGGAGGCACAGGAGGAGTCTGGCATGGAACTGCGCGAGGCCAGGGCCCGTGGGAGCCGGGTCACATACAAGCACCCAGCAACCAAGTGCACAGTGACCCCGGTGTCCTGGCCCCCTGCACTCCCACCCATCCTGGTGGCCCGGTGTCCCGCTCACCGGCAGGCCAGGCTGGTGGCGCAGCGCTGGGCACACTGCTCTGCAGAGCCCTGCTCCGGCGGCGGGGGGTCTGTGGCCACTGTCAGCAGCTCGGTGGCTCGCAGGCGCTGGAAGTCATTGAGGGGTGAGCGGTGGCCTGGGGAGTGTGGCAGGAGCTCAGTGTGCCTGCGGGGGGCACAGCACGGGCACTGGGGCCCTGTAGAGTGTGGGATCCCTACCCCACTGGAACAGGAGATCTCTCTGTCCTAAGGAGCAGGGGATCCCTGCCCCACAGAGCATAGGATCCATGGAGCAGGGGCTCTCCATCCTATGGAACATGGGATCCCTGCCCAACAGAGCACGGAATCCATGTCACATGGAGCATGGGGTTTCTGCCCCACAGAGGATGGGATCTGTGTCCCATGGAGCAGAGGATCACTGTCCAATGGACCACGGCATCCATGTGCAAGCGGAGCAGGAGGGTCCCTGCCCTACAGGGTGCACAGCCCTCGCTGCAGTGCCCTGGTTCCCGCTGCCCCCCTCTGCCGCGGGACAGGGCAGGGCCTGCGGAGTCCAGACCTGTCCCCTGGCACTGTCTGAGCCCTGTGCTGCCCCGCACCCTTCAGCGCCAGGGCAGCCCCACGGCGGCCCAACCTGGAGACCCCTACCTGAGGCCAGGGCCGCGGCCAGGACGAGCAGGACCCCCGGCACGGGCTGCATGGCGGCGGCCCCGGGCGGCTGGAGCTGCGGGACGGCCCCGGGCAAATATTTGCGGGTGGGCGCGGGGCCAGCGGGGCCAGCGGGGTCCGGGTCAGCCGGGCGGGCACGGGGGGCGGGGCCTGCGGCAGGGGGCGGGGCCTGGGGCGGTGGGGAGTGGCGGGGCCGGGGTCAGCCCGCGGCGGGCACGCG
>JAYRBT010000023.1:17264454-17314346 GCA_036023395.1 Myiotriccus ornatus
GCCCGGCGGGCCCGGGCGGGAGGCGCAGCGGGCCCGGGCACCGAGCGGCCGGGCCGGGCTGGGCTGTGCCGGGCAGCCGCGGGGCTCCGCCGGGAGCGGCCCAGGTGCTGCCGGCGGCGGTCGCCCGCCTTGGGCGTGACAGTACCCGCGTGGGCGTCTCGGGCTGTCCCCGCGCACCGGCACCGGCACCGTGGGACCGCAGGTGGGTGTCCGGGGCCCCGGCGGAGTTGGGGGTCGCTCGGGGACAGGTGGCGGTCCCAGGCAGCCCCTCGGCCCGGCCCCGGTGGGGCTCCGTGGGCCCCGCCGCTTCCCAGGGCTGACCTTGGCTCGGGGAGCCGGGAGCGTGACTAACAGCAGGGGCTGTGCCGGCCGGGACACACCGGCAGGCAAACTTTATCTGCACTCCGCGGGGCAGGTGGCTAAAGGCCGCTTAAGAGTTGTGCCGTACCAAAAGGTGTGAATGCTGAATATTCCTTGTGGCCTCCCTGGCTCCTCGGAAGCAACAGGCTGCCGAGTGGCTCCAGCGCCCATTGAGTCAGCAGGCCCGGGTTTAGTGGGTTTTGTCACTGGTTTGAGGTTTGCAGACTTCCCGTGTGTGTTTTTGGAGTGTAACAAGGTCCTCCTGCTCGGGGTTGGAAGGTGCAGGCAGAGGAATGGGAAGGTGCAGGGAGGGGGACGTGGGACCTGGCAGCAGCATTGGCAATTTCTCGCTGAGGTCCTGTCTCTCCCTTTGGGCTCCTAGACTTGGGAAAACGGTATGCCATCGTTCACCTGTCCAAAGTGAGATTAAAGTCTTCTTTTTGTGTGAAAAATCCAAGAATTTGGCTATCTTCTTACAGCCCGTCCTCTCAGGGTTCTTTTCACTGCTGTTACGTGATGGACCACTAGCGTCTCTTGCCTTGGGAATACTGTTCTTAACAGAACTTGTTATTTAACTTTCTAAGTGGAGTGCTGTCTCTTCCCACTTTTAGCTTTACAGATTCCTTTCCTCACTTTAGGAGTTTCTAATTCTTAGGTTTCTTCACACTGCTATACTGAGCATCGTAAACCACTTATTCATTCTTCCCGATGCTTGTCATTGCGCTCTTCTATCCTAAATATAGGGTAGTATGCCAACGGAAGGAGCTTGAGAGCAAGCTGAAGTGCTGGGAACACCACTGTTTACTCAGAGGAGTAATCAGCAGAGCCTGACTGATTCCAGGTCGCACCGTCTCCTTGCTGCTGGAGTTTGCTCTCACTTCTTTGGGGAGCTGGCACAAACGCTCCAATAACTAGGAGAGATGTTGCTGACAGCACAAACTGGCTTAGACATACCCGTTTCTTTAAGCATTATGTAAATATTAAGCACAAAATTGTGCTTAATTGTTGGTGTTAGGCCTGAAGAATCAGCAGGAGCTGTGGGGCTGATAGAAGTAAAGGTGTTCTGCTCTCGCTGTGTGCCAGTAGCTTTTGTATGGGATTTCTTTTAACCCCAAGCACTTTTCTGCTTTTAGAAATGCTGGTGCTCATTGGTAACTTATCCAGTCTGTTCTCCTTGTTTCTCACTGCCTGGTGTGCTGGGCTTGGCTGCTGTTTGAGGTGAAGGAGGACATGTGACAGGTAGAGAGACCTTTTGCAGCTTCAGTCCCGAAGCGCATGGTCAGGGCTGGGCCAACGCTCTTGTCTTCCACGGGCGGCTGCTCTAGAGGAATTCTGGCCCGTCTCTCTGGCAGTGAGGGGGTAACATCAGAGGGAGCCCTGCTGCGTCCTGGCTTGTGTGACTGTGACAGCAGACAAACCTGAGAGGTGACTTGGGGCTTTGCACTAAAGACCACTGGTCCCGCTGGGGTCAGAGGGAGAAGAGGAACGTGTGGTTGCAGCACCTGGGTCCCGGGGGAGTTTTCATGCTTTAGTGCCTGCAGTACAGGTGTGAGGTGCAGTGTGTTGTCAGCCTGGCAGAGAAGGTGTCACAGTTCTGCCCTGGCAGGGGTGGTGTTGCTCAGCAGTAGGAATGGTGTCTCTTTGCCTTTCCCATGTCCCTTGAAGAGGTAATGACAGAAACTGTCCTGGAGAGGTAGCAGGGTGCTGTGCCAGCCTGAGGAGGAACTCCAACTAATGGAGTAAAAGAGTGTCTCATTCTGGGGGTACCAGCTCTCTGAAAAGTTTTGTTGGGACGATTTTGGGTGGCTTGTGCCTTTACTCCTATTAGCTGTGGAATAGTACTGAGGATTGAAGTCTAGTGATGATTAATTCGAGTGAGGAAAATGCAAACGCTGAATTCTTCTTGGGCAAACAGGGGTCATGTAAATAAATGCCTCTGGCATTCTTTGTGGTGCTTGCACACTGTCTTCCAATTACTTCTGGTCTCTTGCTGAATCAGTGGGAGGCTGTTGCTCCTTGAGCTCCGAGTACTTTGGTGGCGATTTGGGCGAAATACAAATAAACACAGTTGGATTGACCTAGAGTATCTGAGCTCTTGGTATGCTGAAAATGTTTGTTCTTAGGATGTTTGTGCAGTCTGGAGAGCTCTGTACCTTAAACCCGATTCGCAGAGGACTGAGCATGTTTAAGCTGTGAAAAATAAAATATCAACCCGAGGAACCTGTGCTTTTAGGACTTGTTCTGTGAGACTGAGTAAGTTTGAGCAAACTACTAAGAGGCTGCTGGATGGAAAGTTAATATATTAACCTGTGTGAACACTCCAGGTAGATGCACATCCTAGTCTAGTGCCTTTTTCTATCTGTGTTTCTCCCTGCACTTATCTGTTGGCTTAAACTGTCTGGTTCAGCTTTTCTAGGATAAAATTTTAGCTTGCCAGCAGGAGAAATGTTTGTTTGATGCTACTACTGTTTTTGTCAGTGCATCTTTTATGAGCATCTGAGCTGATATGGTGCAACAGTGTCTGAAGGAGATGATCTGAGTCCCCTGGCCAGGGCCTGAGCTGATCACCTGGAGACCAGCACAGAGCTTCTTGGCTCTTGTGCCTGGTTTGGGAGCTGTTCTGGGTGACTGAGGAGGAGGAGACAGGGCAAGGTGAGTGATGTGGCTTTGTTTGGGGGGTGGGGAGGCAGCAGGGGCACCCTGTTCTCCCAAATGCAATTTCCTGCTCAAGGTGACCTCAGCCCAGCAGTGCTTCTTTAGGAACCTGGATTGTTCATGGAAGGAGCTTGTAAATACCCCAGCCAGGAGGAGCTTCAACAGCCCAGCAGTGCAGGGGCAGAGGAAGCAAGGCCCAGCCTGGAGAAGGAGGAAGAGGTGGGTTAGCTCAGGGCAATGGTTACCTCAGCCACTCCCATGGTTTGATGCTCTTAACAGAGCCCTTCTCTTTCCCTGCTTTCAGCTGTGCCCTCTTGCGTCCTCCCACGCGCCAGCTGTGGTGCTGAGCCAATGGACTGACCAACTAATCCTGCTAACTTGGCAGAAAGTTGGTCTTTCATCTCAACCTTTTCTTCGTGGGCTTAGAAAAGTGTTCAGAAGGGGAGTTTGACCATCCTTGAAGGCAGGGAGCCACTGGATCACCAGAGCTCTCCCTTGGGATGGTGCTCTTGGCCATAACAGATATTTTGTTCTTCAGGGTTGAGTTGTCCCGCAAGTTTCATTGTCCTGCAGGTATCCTTTAGGCCTGGAGGGTGGAATTCAAAGTACTGTCAGACCCTGACATGTGCAGAGTGAGGCTTAGAAATAGCAGTAAAACTTGTCCCAGCCCCACAGTGTTCAGCTTTGTTTGGGGGTTTTCTTTAGAAATCCAGTTTCCCAGCCTTATCTGACCTGTAAAGACGTATTTGAGTGAAGGTTTCGACCCATGAGTTCTCCTCTCTTGCCCTTTTCTTGTGTTGTGGTCTCACCACAGTGCTTTTGCCATCACTGCAACCCCGAGTAAGGGTATGGTGTGTCTTTCCTGCTATACTTTTCTGAGAAGGGCTGAATTCACAGAGGGTTACATGGGCAGCTTCTGAAATATTTTGGATACTGGCTCCCTGGAGCTTTCCAGCAAATTGGCTCAGAAGCCCCTTCCTGCAGTACTTGAAGGTGCAGGTGCTCCTTGTTATGGACCTGACAAGCGGCATTCCTGCCTTCCCTCCTCATTCCTGCCCTCCCTCCTCGGGGGTGAAAAAGTGCTTATGGAGAGGTTTCAGTTTACTCTGGTGCAGTTACAGGTGACAAAGTGCTGGATGTGTTGCTGCTGAATTCACTTGGGCTCTTCGTGTTTTCGTGTTTGGTTTTTTTTTAATTTTAATTAGATTGTATATTTCAACTTCAGAAAGCTTAATCTTCTGTGAAGTGTGTTCCTTAAGGGTGGGGATAAGCATTTGGTGATTTTGATGAGGGTTTCTAGTAGGAGATACTGATCATTTTTTATCAGTCCCAAGGGCTAGGGATTGATCTTTGGATGAGCTTTAGTAAGAAGAGACTGGGTGATAGTTTCAACCATCAGTTTTCCACTGGAGTGTTGAATTATGACACGTGATGTGAAAGTCTCGTGCCACTGTCACAACTTCGTGTAGGGGCTCTCTGAGCTGGGGTGGCACTGCTTGATTCTTCCCTCCTGTGCAAGTTCGGCCCCCAAATGGACTCTTTCATGCTCATTGGGAAACACATCTCTTCCCAGAGCTTCCATGAGTCCCTGAAAGGATTTCCTTGCGTGTGTGGCTTTTTTGGGACTTCTTAGTTTCAGGGGAGAAGGAACTGAGATTCCTGTCTCTAGTGTTTGGTTATTCAGCAATCCAGGATGCTGTTCAGATTCTCCTTTTATCAGGATGGAAATAGTTGCTGGGTTTTTCCAATAGGCCTTCTGTGCCTCTCCCATAAACTTTTTTAATAAAGCAGCTCTTCAGTGCTGGTCTCTAGCTGGGAATTTCTAGGAAAAAGTTTCATCAGGTTGCAGAAATAATGTGCAGAAGTGTTAAGGTGTGATCCGTTATCTTTGTATTGTGGCTCTTGGGATTCCTACAGGAAGGGCTTATACAGGTGTGGGCATCCAGGTGGGTAGTAAGAGACATATTTGAGGTTGTAGTGATTCCCTGTTCGTGTCTGGCTTTCTGGTTAGGTCTTGACCTCTGTGAGGCCTCTGTGCTGTGGGAGCTGATTCCTGCATGACAGACCATGCATAGTGTTTCCCCACCCCAAAGGAAATATTTCTAGTGGAATTTTTATGATAGTGCCTGGGGCCTGAATTAGGGGATAAAAGGTGGTTATTCTAAAACCTTCTCTGAGTTCAACTTCACAGGATCCTCTTGGAAAGCTACACAGGATCAGTGTAGCTGTGTCTCTCTTTCTCTAAAAATTCAGACTTCTGCCTCTACAGATGCAGGTAAAGACTGTCCTGGAGATGAGGGTGGGACTGTGCTGGTTCAAAGAATCTTCCTCTAGTATTTTTCCTAAAATTCAAAGCTCCCTTTGCCTATGTTCTCCCAAAACTCCTTGGCATCTTTCCTTTCTCTTCCATGCTGTACAGTAACCCATGCTTTAAGACATGTTGGAAAGTATCATTTCAGTAGTATTGGCATCAACTGAACTTAATGGGTGCAAACAGCTTGTATTATTGATTCCTTTCATTAATTCTCACATTGAGTTCATTAAAGGCTTCTGCTGGGTGGTGTTTGTGCACAGAATAGCTGTAGCATGGGGTGTGTAAGTGGTCCTGCAAGTTTTGGAGTGCAATCACAACACATACCTTCCATCCTGTGTGGAATAAAGCATCAGGAATAGGGCAGTCAGCCTTATTTTAATGAGTGTCCGGGTCAGATCAGGTGTTTTTCAGGCTGGGCATTAATGTTTTTGCTGGTGGCAGTAATACAGAATGATTGGACTAACTTTGTCGTGTAATCTAAGACAGAGGTCTATGCCATGGCACCTTACATGTTTGTATGGTATCAGTTCAGTTATCTGGAGTGAACTCTTCGTCCAAAACGTAAAACTTTGCCTTCCCTGCACAGGGAATTTTGTGTTTGCAGTGGTGTTTGTGAAGCCAGTGCTTTATGTTTATCCATATGCCAGCAGCCTTGTGCTGGTTGCTCTTTCAGGAAAGACTTCATCACATCTTAGAATAAAATTTTGTTTGTGTATCAGGGGTCAGCCTTTAGAGAGGTAAGAAACTTGAACCTCTGAGAATAACAATTGTTAAGGATAAATACAGATCTCCTTCAGAAATGTCCAGAGAAAGCTAAAGCAACACGTTGCATGCAAAACTCATGAACCCTTGGCACTAAACTGTAAAAAAAGTATAATGGGGCTTTGTAGCCTCATGAAAACTTTGCAGTGGAATCTAACATGAAAAAGGGCTTTGCTTGCTACTAGCAATGATGTAAAATTGTATATTGTGGAACTAAAGCCTTGAGAAGGCAGCGGTGCTCCCCTG
This sequence comes from Myiotriccus ornatus, assembly GCA_036023395.1. NCBI lineage: Eukaryota > Metazoa > Chordata > Aves > Passeriformes > Tyrannidae > Myiotriccus > Myiotriccus ornatus. The sequence continues at coordinate 17,270,792 of JAYRBT010000023.1, forward strand.
TGCTGTAAAGGTGATAAGCTGGGATAAAAGTTGTGTGCAGTTCTGTGTGCTGAACGTGGCACAGGGAAGTACTCCGTGATTACCATGGCTAATTCGGGCGTGAGAAGGTTTGCTCAAAGCCTTGATCAGAGATGGATGAGCTCCTGCAGTCTAGAAGCACTAAACAACCTGTGATGTGGCTCAGTCACCACCCTCCCGTCAAACCACTGTCCCAGTGCTGGTACCACTGCACTGCACACCCATTATTCCTGGAAACTGGAATCCTGACCCTTGTCTTCCTCCTGTGCTGCTCCACCAAAGCTCCTCCAATGTCCTGGTCTTTGGGTCAAGTGGGAATGGTGCAAGTGCTGCTCTCCTCCACCTCCTGCTTCCCCTGCCCCAGCAGCGGCGGGTCGGAGCCGGGACCTGCCGGGACAGGTAGGGCTGTGCATCTCTCACTGGCGCCGCGGTGACTGGACGTGGCTGTGTGAGCTCAGCCCGGGCTGGCAGTCGGCTATGCCTGGCCCGTGGGTATCCCAAGGGAGGGGGGCCGTGGTACTGTCCTGCCATCACAGGAAGAAGCTGTTTCCTGCAGACCTCTGCGCTGCATCCTGGTGCTGTGCACTTTGCTCCGGCGTGACCCAGCTCAGCAGCCTCCAGCCTTTTTCTCTTCCCTGAACTGAGGGCTCCTAAAGCTTCCCCTGGAGGTGCATAACTTTGTATAGGGAACTTAATCCTGCTGACTCCAGGTAAGCCTTTTTGCACTTCTTATGGGTTTCTTACAGTCTCTTCACATGCTGGTTCAAACCCTTTGGCTTCATATGATGCTTCAGGAGATGGTTTGAGGCAGCTTCTCCCCCGCGCCACAAAGAAAGGCAGGGAACAGAGGAGGCAGTGAGATTTAGGGTTTGATTTTTCCTGAAGTGAAGATGAAATCGAGGTACTGCAGATAGGGGCAGTTCTGAAGGCACACCTTGGCCACATGTACCTGTGTTTTTATGATGAGTTGGTCAGCTCAGATCCTGCTGGAAAAGCAGTCCACCACCATCATGAGGGAGAACGTGGAGAGCAAGGCTGGGCGCAGAGCTCTGCCCAGTGAGTGTCTTTTGGAGTGGTGTAGTGTGTGGCGTGGTCACTCCAGCTGGGAGCCCAGCGAAAAGCTTCACATGCTGAAGTCCTCGCTTCTGGTCATATATGGGAATTGAGGCTGGCTAAGCTGACTCCCTAGGCAAGTGTTCAGGGTGAGATTCTTCTTTAAGCAGTGACTAAGATGATTCTCAGTGAATTCTGTGCAGCTGACTCTAAGCCCTGTTTGGGACCAGCAGTCGTAGGCTGTGCCAACTGGAAAAGGTCAGCTGGAGCTTGGAGCTGCCTGGGCACACAGCGAGGTGTCTGGTTTGGAGTGAGGAAGAGACACCCTCAGCTCCAGTAGCACATGGCTCAGCTCTGCAGCCTGAACTGATCCAGGAGCAGACACCTTTCATTTCCTAGTGTCACTGTTTGCTCTGGTTCAAGACAGACACGGGCATGTACAGAAACTTGTAAGCACATGGGTCCCAATCTCAAAAGAGCAGTAAAGCTCTCTGCTCCCCTCTGGAAGTGGAGGAAAAGTCTTGATGGGAAACTTGATGTAAATCTACTGTAAGGACATGGCTTTGGAGAATCAGCTGAAGTAACTGAAGTGGCCAGTGCCTTCCTGCTTGGGCTTTGTGGCAGCAGCCAGCTGAACTGATTGGCAAAGCACTTTCAAAGGCAAACAGTTGTCCTATTTACCTCCTCTCCTCAGTGGAGAGGAATTACCTGTGTCAGCAGAGCTGGGAAGTTATTTTTTTCAGGCTTGGTGGGGAGGAGTGTACATTTGTACTCTTCTGGGTGTAGCTAGTTAAAGATCCTTCTGGAGCAGAAACACAGCAAAACATTGCAGCTCCCCATCTGGGTGGTGATCCTGAATGGAAGCACAGCCCTGTGGGAGAACGGTGCTACATCAGGAGCTGATGCTGCCAAGCATAATGCTGCAGGTTTTTATCTCAGGCTCGTCTCCTGGACTCAGGTTGTTGATGTGGAGGCTGTTGGTGCAGGAAAGAGGTCTTGCTGTGGCATCTCGTTCCATTTGTGGTTGGCAGGGTTTCGAGCAGTCCCTCGCTTAGAAAAGTCACATGAGAGAAGCATTTCATGTATTTTTAGATGTCTTTTTAAGTGGCTTAGTGGCTGAAAAGCAACCTGCGTCAGGTCACTCGCCTGCTTGCTGCAGTTTGCCCAGAAGTGCTCGAGCAGACTATTAATGTGGAATAGATCCAGTCGGGAGACTTCTGCTATCAGGGAGTTGTGGTGCCTGCTACCAGGATGCAGCTGGCTGTGGGAGGTGGCCCTCGCTCTCAGTATGTGCTGCTTGGACGCTGGTTAGGACAATAGTGGGAAATGAATGGGAGAAGTCCAGCTAAAATCAGTTTAATTTCTATTTCTCTCTATCTTTGGAATAGTTTGGGTTTTCCTTGGTGTCCTTGTGCAGTGCTCTTGCAAGGACAGCAGGGTCCAAGCTTGGTGTGCTCAGCTTCTCAGTTGTTTTGAGCTGGTGCTACTGTAAGGAAGAAGAGGTCCTGCCTTTACCTTGTGCTGCTGCAAGGGAAAAGAGAAGTCGTCCTGCAGACCCTGCATCCAGCCAGGAAGCTGAGCCAGATGCGAACTGGCCTCTTGTTTCTCTTGCTGCGTTCCTTTAACATGTGTCAGTTCACACATCCACTTCTCTGTGCAGCTGTAACACCTGTACCAGCACAAAGGGAAGAGAGGAGTGGGATGGGAGAGGTGGAAATGCTTCCTTGGGAAGTAACACCAGCTTAAAATGACCGTGAAGCTGTCTGTGATGCTGCTGTGGATCTTCAGGCTGGACAGGGAACATCTGGCCAGCGAGGAAGAGTCAGGAAGAAGGTTCAGCCATTCCTTTCTCTACAGAATGTTGAGTTTCCAAGTCTTTGCCAACATAGAGGAATGAGTGTTGCTCACAGGCTCCATGTTGTATGATCCCTTGAGATCTTTGTAGGTCTTTGAATAGGAGGAAAAGTGCCTCAGTGTAGGAAGGAAGCATGATGCACTGCATTAGAGGGTGGAAGTACGATCCAACATCCCGGGTTGTACATACAGGTGACACTATGCCATGTCAGTTGTTTGGTGATTGAGCTGCTGTATCAGTGCCTACCGGGTAAGAAGAAAATTTTTTTCCAGTAGTCCTGCCCTTTCAGAATAAGCTGAAAGAATGTGAAGCGATGGCAGATGAGGAGAACAGGGGACTTGAGAGAGGCATCCTCTGAAAGCTGCAGCATTTATGTACCAGCTAACACAAAATATTAATGTAAATAAGACAAGCTGTGATTTTTACCTTGAAGCATCTGGTGAGGTGACCCTTCAGTGACAGTGTGTAGGCAGGTGGGACAAGAGGGCTGGAAAGCTGCAGATCACTCTCCTTGTTCTCTGAAATGGTTTTGACCATAAATGATGGAAGTCTGACAAGAGGGGGAGGCAGCCAGACAATGTAAAACCTGGGAAAGGTGCATTGTTTTTTCCTCATATATTTAGTAGGTTGCTTAATAATGGGAAGGAGTAGCTGGGGGGGAGATGATGGCTTTCCCATCTCTTGAAGACTGACTCAAGGCAAGGTGCAAAACTGACTTTAATGAAGCGGTGGAAATTTCAGGGACCTGTGTAACAGATCCCATTGGCCTTTAAGATGATGTGGGCATGGTAAAGGACATAATCTGAAGTAAAAATGTAGAGCTTTTTGATGTGACCAACTAAACCAGTATTTAGCAAGCAAATTAGTTTTTCTTGTCCCTGTCACTTAAAATGAGTGTGGCTGTGTTAAGAGCTCTTCTGAGATGTCTCTGCGTCTCACCCAAAGCCCCAAATCGCTGCTTAATTTATGCCTCCTCAATTTGAGCCCAGCTTTATGGAGATGAATTCTAATGGAGACTGCAGAGCTGGTGCCGGAGGGTTGTAGGGTGGGTATGGCTGGTGCAGGTGGTCTCTGGGGGTCCCAGAAGCAGTGCCTTACCTTGTGCTGTCTGCAGCGGGTTGTACCCGGTGTGTGCTCCCGGGCAGCAGCAGATGGATGGCTCCATGTGCCACTGGCACCACTGCCTTGTAGGGAGATGTGCCGGCTGTTTCTGGGAAGGCTCCTGGGGCCGGTGGCTCCTGTGAGCTTGGCCTGCGGGGCTGGGGACAGGCACGCCTGGCCTTTTCCCTGGGTGCCTTTTAGTGCCTGTATAAATACCAGCAGGCTTCAGATGCATTGCAGATTCTCCTCTGGCCCTTTTTTAAGCCTAAGTCATAAATAGGTTGCTGCTTGCTTGTGGGTCCAGAGGAGCTGTCATTAGAAATGATGTAATGATTAAACTCAGTGTCGTGATGTCAGCTTTCCTGCTGTGCTGCTCTCTTGTTTTTCTGTTCTTTTCAGGCCTGAGCATCATAGGTGCCAGGTGAGATACATTTAGGCCCTGAAAAAAAGTTAATTTAGCAGAACTTGCTATGAAGTGACATTTCTTATGGTGAGCCAGACCAGCCACAGTCTCTCTTCTCCTTTTGATGCAGATTGTGCTTGCTCCGCTTCCTGGGGAGCCCATCCCAGCTGCAGCACAGCTTTACACTAGATGTTACAGTTAGTGTAATTTAAACAGTATCCAGCCAAGAAAGAGCACAAGATGTAATTCCAGTGACGTTTGTAGATTTTTTTTTTATTATTTGGGTTTTTTTTTTTTCTCCAGAAGGACAGTAGTTTCTATTAAAGGGAATTGGCAGTGCCTGGCCTTTAGCCCTGGGCGGGAGATGAGCTTTGAGGGTTCATCCCTTCGCTGCTGGGCCAAGGTGGTTTTCTGAACTCTTCAAACAGTGCAGAGCTCAAATCAAGACGATCCTTGCACAGCTAATATTTTTGTAGTTAACCTGTGAAGCTTTTGTGTATGAAGCAGAGGTCCTGGGAAGGTATGAGAAACAAGCTATTTTTACTCCATCACAAACAGGGCTTGGCATGTTTATTTTAGACTCTGGAGCTGCTCAGGACAGTGTGGGGTTTTTTATAGGCGTCTACTGTTACTGTCAGATTAAAAAATCAACTTGAACTCTGGAAAACACAGGAAAATAGGGTGTCCCGGTGTACTTGGCTCCAGTGAGGCTCCGAGGAAGCTGCAGGGTGGAGTTGGTGGCATTGCGTGTGTCGTGCAGAATGGCAGTCTCAGGGTCTCCTGCATATCAGAGAAGTCTCTTCTGAGCCACCAGCTGTTCATGGACTACTTGCCCTTCTATTGCATCAACTGCCCTGCAGAGGAACGGTTTCCTTGCTGGTGTCCTGAATGGATCTTCAAAAAGTCCACAGCTGAATAACTTGAGGGGCTCTGGGAGGCGAGGGCAGAGCTTGGCCATGGGGCGAGCGATGCTGCAGCAGGTCGTTTGTGCCTCCTGCTCCACGGAAGGTTTGAGTTGCCAGGTTGCCAGCATAGCTTTGAATATTTTTTTTTGCTGCAGACAAGTTCACCAGGCAGCAGGAGGGGAAATTAATGAGACCAGCTCATTTTCCTCCTGTCACTGGAGTCTGAAGGGGGAAGGATTTAGGTCAGTCCTGCTCAAAGAGTGGGAGGATGCATGGAAGGCCCCATCCTTCCTGGCCGGCTCTCTGCTCTTGCTGATGTGGTATGGTTGAGGAGTGTCCCTTTAATTGCAGGTGTGCTTTACCCAGGCACTTCCAACTTCTAAGCTCCTTATCCCAGATTATTATTAGAAGTTATTAAAAGTGTGGCCAGTGGTGTGTTCACGCTGTGGTGGTGGCATGCACAGTTTTCAGTGGTGGGTCGGCGTTGTGCAGACGTGTAACACAAGCCCAGATTGCCTCTGCCCACGCAGGCTTAACCTCTCCACCAAGGAGCCTGGTCTGCATCCAGCCCCAACCCTCAGGCCAGGGGATCCTACTGAGCCCCAGGCTGATCCAGCCCCTTTAGGGTGCAAGCTGGAGCCACAGCTGATTATGAAGCAACACTACCGAGAAGCTCGTTGAGTTATTGACTGTTTAATTGATTCGCTAATAAACAGCACTGGTACTAATTTTCAGTTAGAGCATTTTGCACACTTAGGATTCTAAAGCTTGTAATTATTACTGCTAAATCTGACAAATGGCACCACTGCTGAATGGCAAATCTGTCACCCTTCCCCCCGTGCCACTTCGTGGTAGGGTGGGAGTCCGCCCTGGTTTGCCTTCTCACAGCAAGTCTTTTGGACACAGACCAAGGGGAGAGTCCAGTGGGTTGTCCTGGGGAGTTCAGTCTGTATGTTGGGGTCATGGCTGTCCCTAGCTGCCCCTGCTGCTACCAGAAGCTTCACTCCCCTTTTTTCTTTATGTTGCACCTTATTCTCTATTTTTTTTTTTCTCTGTTTTAAAACCCATCTCTTCTTTTCTCCTGTCTCTCCCTTTCTCTGCCCAGACTCCCAGGTAACAGCCCCTTATTACTTTGTGCTCATTGCTTTCAACTCTGCTATATCCATACCTAAATCTGGCATTCCTGGTACACAGGCAGTCTCAGCCTTAGCTGAGTGTATGGTCACTTCAGTACAGGTGGCCTCCCCACACCCCAGCGCTCCCCTACAATTGCATGGTGTGTGTTGGGTACACTACCAGACAAAAATCCCTAAGACAGATCACTCTACTTTAGCCTCGATTCCTCTGCCCGTGTCCAGTGAAGCAGTTTCTTAGGTGCACTCTGCATACCACCGCAAGAAATTAACATTTTTCACAATTTTTAGGTTTACCTGGCATCCTTACCCTGGAGCTGCTGAAACCGCTGCCGTGGCTCCCTGCAGGGGTCCCAGCTCCACCAGGACCTCCTGCTCACAGCTGTCCCTGAAGAATTTATAGCCTAAGCTGTAAAGGATGGAAAAGGAGATAGAGGGGTCATGTAGCTCCGTTCCTGCTGAACAGTCACGGAGCTCCTCTGAGCTGATTTAGCTGATAGCGGTGAGGAACGCTGGCAGGCAGGTACCTGCCCCAGGTACCCGACCCTGCAGGCATGTCTTCACTGATGGAGATGACTGCAGTACCTCAGGGTGATGAGCAGGAGGGTTTTGTGGTGAGGACTGGGCTTTCAGCTTGGTTGTTATCTGTTTGGTTGACTTAAGTCTGGCTTTCATAAATAAGTAAGGCAGCCAGGCTTGGAGTGTCTGGTCTGTTCTCCAAACGAAACACATGCTTGGCCACAGTGGTGTGTGTTTTGGATTAAACAGGCCTGAATTTTATTTGTGAATATTAATATTTGTGTACTGTAAAGCAGCGGTGGAAATCTGTGCTCTGAAGGTTAAGCTGTGTTCTGTGGGTATCTGGTGCTCAAAGATCTGTATCCCTGATGGGATGGAAGCTGGGGGTGCAGGATCAGCCCTCATCAGCCATACCCTGCCGTTTGCTAATGCTTTGGACCTTCCAAAAGCACGACTGCTGTGTCTGGGTTTTCCCTTTAGCAAGAGAGCTGGATATCCCCATGCGTGCAGCATGTTTGGGTTGAAGTGTGTGGGTAAACACTTGTTTGCAGGCAGGATAACCCAGGTCAGGACACAGGATGATCCATTTTCTCTGGACATGCTGCTTTGCCATGTCTGTAGAGGAGCAGGGCCTTTGGGGAGCTCTGGCATGTCTGCAGTGTAGCTGGCTTCTTACGTGCAGTGCTTGTGTCCTGGCAGCCCTGAGCTCTGCTCAAACAGAGCTCCCAGAAATCGCTGCCAGTGGTATGTACTGTGGCTTTGTCAATGACAAAAATACCTAGTTCTTGAGAGAGTTACTTTGCATGCAGTTACTAGTGTATTTTCTTTTGCTTATTTGCCTGTAAAAGAGGGGAAAAAAACCCACATAGATTTTAAAATAAACCCATTGCTGATGGGTTGTGAATGAAGGTGTGTTAATCCACAGGGCTTGATGTATCAGTAGAGACCTGATGTTATAATACAGAATAAATGTGTTCGTAGGAAAGCGTCTAAAAAAAAACCCCATGCCCTAGGTAACACGGCACAGTTTTTAAAATCAGCAGCAATTTTGGCTGGAAGCCTGCAGGTCTGAAATGGGAAGCATTGCACTGCACTTGAGTAATATAATAAATTTTTATACAAAGTGACTTAAAATACTTATTTATAGAAAATATACTCAGGGACTGGAATGCAACTACACTAACACTTAAAATATTCCTGGAAGAGTTGTATGGCTGGTTGGTTGTTAGGTTGTTTTTTTTTTTTTCCCCAAACTATTTTCAGCTCTTCCAAACGTATCCATAGGTGTTTTGGACAGCTTTTTCCTGGCGTGCTGCACCCCTGAGCTGCTGCTGGCAGACTGGGAGAACCAGCATTCCAAGAGGGCTCTGTGCTGAGTCCCTCCCCTCCACCACAGGAAACCTGCTGCTCTTGCCTGGCAGTCCCAGAGCAGGATGCTGGGAGGGCTGTGATCCCCTTCCCCACCTGGCCTGGATCCCTTACCCCAGGACAGGTGCAGCTGTGCATTTACCCTTTGTTGCCAGAGGAATTCAGCCCTTCTGCCAAATGCCTCCTCCTTCTTTTCCTGGGATGATCCAGCCTGTCCCATTGTGAAACAGCCCCTTCCAGGGTCCTCACTGCCAAGGGGCTCTCCTTCCATGGCTCAGGGTGACCACACACACGCTTGTCCTCCTCATGCACTCTGAGCAATTTGCTTTATTTCTTTTGTTTCCCATGTTTGCCGCACTGGCTTCACCCTGGCTTTTCCCATCCTCCTGGTTTCCTCAAAACTGGGAACATGTCAGGTGCATTTTTATCAACAGAATATCCCTAAGGGCAACTCTTAAATAATCCTCTCCAGGAAGAGGAAGCCAGAAGGGTTGGGGAGGGTGTCTATAACCACCTTATCGCTTGCAGCCTTGAGACCTGGCAGGGGTTGAAATCGATGTGTGTGTTGCTCCTGCAGAATAAACAGCCTTGGGAGGACTTTGGCAAGCGGAGCTGGAGCTGTCTTTCCAAGGCCCTGGTATAGTTTGCTTTCTGGGACAAAGACTACTTAGACATCTGGATTGCATTGGGGATTTTAGGGGAAAGATAAATTATTAGTTTGCTGTGAATGGAGAATGACTCTGATTGCTTTGCGGGTGTGCTTTCACCAGCTCACTGCTGCACGGGCTGAATCCACGTTCTCTTGCTTCAGAAAGAGAAACAGCAACAGTGGAGCTGTTTGCCGTGTCCTGGGAAAGGGGGGGGGCTGAGCAGACCTTTCCCGACCTTCTGGTGTGCTGAGAAAACATGCTCATTTTATGGGCAGTTAATTTATAGAAAGTTCCTGTTTAAATTTCCTCTAAGGGCCGTAAAACCGGAGGACAGCTGCACGCATTAGCTGGCTAATCAAACACTGCTCACCCCTGGCTTGCCCTCCCCTTCCCCTCACCACCACTAACTTTGGGCTCCCTCCTAGACTGAGTGTGGCAGCTTTGGGAAATACCCTCAAAAACTGTCTGGGAAGCTGCTCTGCAAAGGTGTGGCTGATGCTCCCGAGGTTTAGGGTGTCCTTGCTGAGCCACAGGGCTGGGCTCTTCCTCAGGAGTGTCTGGGATCAGTCAGATTTTGTATTGTGTTCTCCATCTTTATAAAGGCTCTGCTATGCTCTCTGCCCTAAGGAGTGGTGCTGCCTGCCATGGAAATAACTACCCTGAGCTGAAAATAAAAACCTGGTTCGCATTTTGCTTCTCTTCCCAGGCACAGGGAAAACTGCGTTTGTTTCCTGCTACTTCCTCCCTCCTTTCCCCAAAGACTGCAAATAAGTAAAACCTCATAGATTTGTTTGCAGTTGTGTGTGAGTTCATCTTTTGGTGAAAGGAAGTCACTTTAGGTGGGTGCTGGGGCACCTGAGCTCCAGAAGCCTGGCTTTGCCTTGGCTCCCTGCGGCAACCAGCCTGGTAGGATTTCAGTACGGGTATGCGCTCTAATAAATTTGATCCTAATAGCTAATTTTGATCTAGTTTGACAGAGGGGTTGGGAACCTAGACAGTGAACTCCTGAGAACTCCTCAAAACTGTTTTTTCCTCTTCTGGCAACAAGCAGGTTCATGTTCCACCCTCTGCTATAATTGTACTGGTTTGTTTTCCATCACCTTCTCACTATAATGAAAAGGAGGAACTTCCAGCCCATGTCCAGGGCTGAAAAACAGAACTAAATTTCTGCTCCTGCCCTCTGAGCAATGTCTGCTGTTGCTCTGAACAGCTGTCCTGCCTGCTGTCCCAGCTGCCTGTGCTCATCAGCTGCAGGAAAGGCAGCGGAGCTGTCACCCTTTTGGAGAAGCTGCTGTGTTTTCACCTCCACCTCCCTTGTGTTCTAGGGGGTGGTTGACCAGTGCAGAAAATTACTTTGGCTGTAGAGACTTTTCTGGAGCCCCCTGCTTTATCTGCCAGGAATTTAATAGAGATATGATGGCAGGAATGAGCAAAGGTGAGCACATAACACCCATTACAAGTTTCTGAACCTGCAAGGGCTCCTGCAGTAAACCCCTTCAGCAGATTCCCTGATGTGATGCAAGAAAACTGCTGTGCTCAGGGCCTGATATCTCTTAATTTTGTTTAAGCTGGGACCTGTTTCCCTTCCTTTAAATCTCCTCTGCAGCAGTTGGGGAAAAAATGCTGCAGAAAGAAATGCCAGGAATGTGAACAGCAGGTGGGGACTGGCAGATGTACTTATCAATCACGACAGGCTGACGAGTGGTTTATTCCTCTAAAGAGCTACTGTTTGCCTCCGGCTTGGTTTACTCCTGTCCTCTCCAACTCCCTCCAGCCTCTGCCTGGGTTCAAGATAAGAGCAGGGTACTTCTCCCAATTTTCTGAATCATGGCATGCTCCGTGCAGGACTCCCTTTTCCAGGAGGCCAAAAGAAGGGGGAGGGCAGAGGCAGACCCTGTAGATCACCCTGGAAGGGTTGCAGTAGCACACCTCATCAATAAAATGCCACATCTCAGGGATGGGCTCAGGGAAATCTTGCTTCCATGGTGCCCAAACAGAAGGCAAACTCGATTAGTTAATTGAATTTGCTGCACTGTTGCTTTTCAAAACATGACTTCATATCTCCAGAGGAGTCTGGAGTTATTTCTGTGGACAAAACCCTATTGTCAGGTGGTGATACTTTGAGAAGATCATGAGTGAAAAGACTGTGCAGCTCTGGATTGCAGAGCTGCACCTGTGGAAAGGGGGAGCAGGATCCTCTGGTCTTCAGGGGGTTCAAAGAGCCGTGGTTTGCTGTGACTGCTCCTGTTTTTTTGAGCACCTTGCACTTCATATGGAAATGCCTTTCTGTAGCAGGACAACCCGATTTACATGAAATAACAGGCTCAGTGGTGAAAAGGCTTTATCTGTTGATCTCTAAACAGCTTTCCCTGGTGTGTTGGCAGTGTGTGTTACAAGCAGAGCAAACCTGCCTCAGGAACGGCATTATGGATGCTTTTCCCTCTAAGCTTTCCTTCTGAATGCTGTGCTTGTGTCGGAATAGTTGTGTTATCCCAGTGCTTCGGATCCACTCCAGTTCTGTGCACAGGTCCTTGCGAAGCCCAGAATGAGATACAGGCTTGTAGGTGATGTGATTAGACCTGTCCTTCGATGGCTTGCAGGGTATTTTGCCTGGCTACTTCAGCTGGTGTGGATAATGTTGTTGTCTGTAGTGCTCCGGGGCACCCATCTCCAGTTCTCAGTAGTTTACCTTAGTAGGGATGCTGCTGATGTAGATAGTTGATATCTTTAAAAAAATTGAAAGCACATCTGCCCCGAGTCCTCTTACCAGTTTTTCTTCAGATTGTTTCTTGATTTTGTGAAAGAGCAGTGGAAGAAAGGAATATCTTTCCCAACGAAGCAGTGCAGAGGGCACCACCTTGGCTAAATGGGGCTTGCGTTTGGAGATGCTGCCTTCAGGTTTTAAAGCGGTTTAGAGTCTGGAGCAAAGGCAGCAGTTGAGGCAGCGATGGTAATCGCGGTGCCATTTGCATTGCTACCTGACTGCATTCTGCCTAGCACCTGGTGCTGGCCTCTGGGCTCCGGCATCCTGGCTGCTCCCTCTGCCCTGTCCGACTCCGCAGTCCTGCCCGGCTCCCAGGGGAAGTGGGTCAGCCGGTGAGTAATGTTCGCTCGGAGCTGCCTGCCAGGGGAGTTACCCAGCGGAGGCTGGGCCGGAGCAGGGCGTAGCAGCAGCAGCCGGGGGAACACGCACGTCCACATGCCATGAGCCCCACAGCACATTCCCAACGAGTCACCTCCCGGTTGCCGTGATTTGGCCGGAGCTCCCTCTTGCAGGACTTCCCCAAATTAACTCCCATTTGGAGAGGATTCAGGCTCAAACTTTAGCTGCCGGGGCAGTTTTGCGTCCGCGGGGCTGCGTGGAGCAGCGGTGAGTGTCTGGGTGACACCGGTCACACCACCTGCCGCAGAGACTGTCTGGCGCTGCAGTCGAGTTTAACTCCGGAACCTAACTGCTCGCACTGGAATTTCCCAGGCCGAATTTCCCAGGCCGTGTCCCTGCCTCAGGCTTAGTTTCAGCTCTTCAGCAAAAGCAGTCCAGCCATTTCCAAGAGTTAAAGGATTTTTAAAAAGCTTTAGGTTGTCAGTATTTAAAAGCCAAGCAGCCCCTAACTGCTTGCATTGAGAGGTGCTTGGACAGGCACAAAGGGTGGATGGAAGGCTGGCAGCCCCGGGCTCTGATTGTAAAAGATGTGCCATCTCCTCTCTCCCACCAAAATGTCCCGTATCTTATGGATCTTATCGGTTACAGGCGTCTGAAAGGCTCCCAGTTCACCAGTGCTTTGTAGAGTGGTTTTCACAGATCCTGTCCATCCAGGACCTCCTCCACTCCGGGGCTGGAGGGGCTGAATCATTGCTGGGGGTGGGAGGGAGGTGCTGCCACTGCCACCATCGCAGTGCTGGGAGCAGGATTTAGTCTCTCCTGGGCTGCTTGCTGACAGCCATGGAAGGGTGATGGGCTTGCCTGTCTCAAATGCAGAGAGAACTAGCTGGAGTAGGTGTGAAGAAAAGGAGGGAACTGTGATGCTTGCTGTGACCAGCTCTCAGACAACCTTAATTCTCAGGTATTCTGACATTTTAACTTATTTGCGACTTTGAGGTTTTAGGTGTTGCCTGTGTGACCAAGAGCAGCGTCATAATTGTTGGGAGAGGGGGGGCTGAGGCTCAGCCTACACAATGAGGAAAGTCCCTGGGTGGGATGAGGTCTTGAGGAATAACTGAGGGGCAGTGGGCAGTCTGGCTGCTGCTGCTCTGTAGTGACAGGCACGATTGTTATCTTTGGAAGCTTTTTTTCCCCATTTTTTTCTGCGGAAGGTGCCTCAGTTCTGTAACCTGGATTTGTTTGCTCTTAACAGTTGGCTGTAGTGATGCTGTGGAGCAGACAGTGTTGTGCTCCCTGATCACAGAGCTGCTAAGCAAGTGCTTGGTGACTGTAACTAGTAAGCCAGGTTATTTTTGGCGTGGTGTCTCTGCTTCATAAGGGATGGACTGAGCTGCTAAAACCACATTTTTCCACTACCATCCGTTATGAAGCTCAGAAAAGGCTCAAGTGCTAATCCGGAGTTGCTCTTCAGAGATGGGCTGTTGTGCAGATCCTGACTGTGGTGTAGGTGTTTTTTTTATTTTTAAACTTTGAGACTAGTCCCTCCTGGTGAAGAAATGGTGGTTGTGACCAGGCTTTGTACCTGGCTCAGCTGAATGACATGTAAGTCCCCTGCCCAACATCTGAACCATTCTGCGTCCTCGAAATACAATCCAAGGTGCACCTCTATCCTGCAGGACTGACCTCAGCTGGTCCCTGTACCTGCAATCTTTTAATATTAGTGAGCCAAGGAAATACTATATAACCATTGAATTAAACAGAAGCAAAGCTTTGGTGCACGTCATTGGGTACCTAATTGCTGCGCTTGCCACCTGGGGATTGGAATTATTCTCCCGCTCTGGAGCCTGAATGGGACATACTGTGATAAGCAGTTTAATTGTTTCCCCACATCTGCAGCAGCTCTGTAAAGAGAAGGAAGGCTGAACACACCTTCAGAGCTTCTTGGCCTCTCTTGCAACTCCAAGACTGCCTTTTTCCTGCTGTGCTTGAGCATCTCTCTCCATACAGCACGTATGCTCTCCCTAAACTATTTTATGTTCTCCTGTGCTGTCTGGTAGCAGTGAGCCCTCAGGTTTTTCTGGGAAGTGTTGCAGACCTGTTAGGATATAAGAGCAGCCATGGGAATGTGACTGTGAGCAGCAAGGATAGTCCAGTGGATGCTAGTAATAGGATGCCCTCTTAAACTAATTACTGGGATTTGGGCATCGCATTAGTAATGAAGGTCAGTTGAGTGCTGAGCCGAAATCAAAGTGAGAGTGACTTGGGGGGTGGATTCAGAATAAATGCTCAGAGTGAATAAGGACAAATGCATTTGTCTGCTGTTACACGCTCTCGGGAACACTTAGAACTGTTGTGGGTGGCTGCTGGGCTGGGAAGTTGGTAGTTGTCATTTCTTTCCCGAGGTCAGCACAGGCTGTGCCTGGGGCTGCGCTCTGCTCTGCGTGCCCCAAGGCAGAGAGGATGGTTTTATGGGAGCAGAGCTCCAAGTAATGGAAATTTGGGCATGGAGGCACAGGATTACACAGTTGGAGTACACCTAACCTGGCTAAGAAATGCAGACATAAAAGGGAACGTGGCTTTTGGGCGTCCAGATCATGTGTGGTGAACAGGCAGAGATGATGCTTGACTCGGAGAGGCTCAGACTGTTACAAAACCCAGCTGAGTGTTGGTTTAATTTTCCTTGTTGCCTCAGAATGGCATCTGACTCTGTTTTCCTGGGGCATACATTGGAACTCTGATGACTTTGCCCCCATTCTTGGGATTCTTGCAGAAGTAGTCATCCCGTGCACTGGGAAAGAAGTTGGTGCAGAATCTGTCTCTTATTATTAGGTTTTTTGTCTTTTTATAATATAGAGTCATATTTTAATCTGCCCATTCCTGTTGCCACGACTGTTGCCATCTTCCATGCTGGAGTGCAGCTGTGAGTCCATGCTGCTGTCCCTTCACAGCCATCTGGGTTGTCACCTAGGAGTCTGTGGGGACACAGTGTGCTAGGAAGGCAGGGCACAGTCCTTGGTCTGGCAAGTCAGAATAGACGGATGAAGCCTGTGCTCGCACTGTTTGAAATATGCTGTAATTTGCGGGTTTTTTTCCTCATAAACAGGCAGGTCTTGCTTCCAATACCTCTGACCTGTACAAGATGGAGAAGGGGAAAATTGCTGGATTTCTCTGCTGTGGCTAAACCTCAGGACCATTTTTTGAGGTCTGATACCAGATACCATGCCAGCTAGTTAACTGTTGCAAATGGGTTACACTACGCAGGCTCTGTGGCTGCTTATGGAACAAAAACATCAGTTTGCCTTGCCTTGTCCTTGCAGTCTCTGCCTCCCCCTGTTCCTGTGATTGCTCTTTACCCAGTTTGTCCTTGGGTCCCAGTTTTAAATAACTTGTCTGGTGGCAGTTTGATCCTATTTTTAAGTCCTTTGGACTTTCTTGTTAGTGGAAATTTGGGTTCAGGGAATGGCAGGATGTTTGTGTTGGAATTGCTGCAGGGGGATTGCTTGGAGCAACCCTTGGAACTTCTTTGAGGTGTGAGGTGCTGTGCTGCTCACAGAGGAGCAGGTTACCCTGCACAGCATTTAGTCAGTCTGCTGGCTTTGTGCTGTCAGGGTTGTTTCTCTGGCCCTTTTTGGCCAGATCCTCAGTGTGTGATTCCTGGTGTAAGGAATGAAGTTGAGCACTGTGACTGTATCCATATGGATGGGGCAGGATGTTAGTGTTTAAAAAAAGCCCTAAATCCCACTGATACTCATTACAGTGAAGAAGTCTGGTCTCGCCTTGAAATAATTGAACTTGTCTCTTGATTTCTCAATTCCAGAGCAGGGTGGGGAGAAAAGCTGTAGCTATCTCAGCATCAGTGGACCTGTGATGAGCAGTCCCAGTCTTCCCTGCTTCTGGCTGAAGCCACTGAGGCCATGGTCAAAACCAGATGAGGGTTATTTTTTAATTACAGACTACAGGTAAACAAGATAATTTAGCTCAAATATAATGCAGTGAAATTAATGCAGCAGGAATGTGATGCAGACTCGGTTAGTGTCTGGTCTTTTGAGGTGTTCATCTTTGCTTTTTAATTTAAATCGGTCTTCCTGCACCAGAGCAGTTGGGAAGGAGATGGACCTGTGAGGCCATGCACTGTCCTTCTGCCTTGGTAAGTGTGTGCTGTTGGAGATCTGATGCTTTTGGATATACTGTGTGAAGGCCAGCTTGGGCCAGAGGTGACTGTGAAGAGCAGACAATGTCGCTGATGCAGTGCAGCCCTTTGCTCCTGGTCTCCAAGAGGAGGAGACAGAACCTGTAAAAATGTGCACTTGCAGGAAGAGGTTATTCATTTGATGGTTTTTGGTGACTCCTGAATTTCTGCTAGTTTAAGGGAATGTGTTGCCCAGCTGGAAACTGCTGATCTTCAGGGAGTTAATTCCTCCTCCAGAAACTTTCTGTGCTTCTGTGACATGGGAGCAATGCTGCTTCATTTCGCAGCTTTCCCATTTTATGGTTGATGGTTAAAGCTGGAATGTTTCTATCTCATTCTGCCAAGAAGTGTTTAGAATAGTTTTCATGAGAAACATTAGAAGTTGGAGGTCCACGGCTGATGCCCTGGGTGCTCTGCATCAATCACTGGGGGGTAAATATATTTAAATGAAGAGCTATGGCAGTCTTGCTAGCTGAGTAATAAATCAGGGCTGAGCAACTCCATAAAGCTGAATCTTAATGCCTTGGCTTGGAGTTGCAGGGTGGGGTGGTAAAGCTGATGGAACAGCGGAATGTTTCTAAACAGAATGTGCCTGCCCTTAGTTACGCTGCCACAAAGAACATAAATACTGCTGCATGCGCAACTGGAGTGCTGAAAATGGCTTTTTGTTGGTGCTGCTTCCCTTGGTTCCTGTCTCCGCTTAATGTCAGCTGTTTGTGCTTTGCCTCCCCTTGGTAGCAGCAGCAGCTCCTGTGCCTGGCAGTCAGGTCCCTGGCAGGTGGGGGAGAGATCCAAAGCCTCGCCGTCCGTTCCTGTGCTTAGTGCCTCAACCCTGGTGCTGTGACATCAACCTGTAGGAAATTATGGTGCTTGAACACTTTGGAGGACCTCCTCGAAATATTTCATTATCTGAGGAATTTTGTGGAATACCCAGGAGGTGATTAGAAACCTTTGGAATGTGGCTGCGTCTCCGCAAAGCACTCCAGCCAAACAGCATTTTGAGGTGACTCTGGAGTATGAAACCTCCACCAAGGCTTTATTCTTTTCAGATTTGGGTTTCGTGCCCACACCCCTCGGGCTGTGTGTTCCTGGCACTGGAGGATGCCCTGCCCAAGCTGCCCACACCCTGGTGCTCCTGCTTCAGTGCCATTAAAGTCAGTGCTTGCCTGGTGGCCATGGTGCAGGTGTGTCCTAAGGAAGCCCAAATGCTATTCTAGTGATGAAAAAAGCATGTCAAAACACAGGCAAGGGTCCTGCCAAAGATGTAGCCTCAGAAGGGTTTCCTTCAGAACAGGATTTGGAGGTTTGATCGAGTTTGCTAAAAAGTTGATTTGCTGAACTGCTCTGCCCCTCAGTGTGTTCTTCACCCCTCTGGTAGCTTCTGCTTGCTAAATTGACAGAAAGAGCTTTATGCCTTTTTTATTCAAAGCAAAGCAAAGCAAAACAATAACAAACAAAAAAATAGGCAGACAGGTGGGAGTTTTGGCTGGAAGGGTGGACCAAAGCTCACCTCCCTCCTCTGTGTGACCTGTTCAACACATAATGTGCTCCAAAAGCCAAACCATGGCAGAAATTCCAGATTTCCTGCCTTGGTGGACCTGGGAGTTTATCCCTCAAGGTCTTTCTCTTTTTGTGTGGACTCTTTAGTACTTAATAAGACAAGATGTCCCGTGGAATCTTCCTCTCTAACTAGGATATTCGTTGCCTCTCTTCCGTGTGGATTACATGAAGCCTCATAAGGGGCTTTGTTCAGCCTTTAATTCAATTAAGAAATCAAGCAAGAGATGTAAATCTTTTTAGGCTCATTGGTTTCCGTGCTCATGACTATAGCTGTAGAGAACATCTCCTGCATACTACAGCTGAGCAGCTTAGGGAGGGTGTGTTTTTCCAGGCTGAGATTTCAGGTGCTGCTGGAGACTTGGGGATGACTTTGTCCCTTTGGAGCATGGGCCAAAGGTTGCAGTCGCCTGTTGGTGATGGTGGATTGCTTTAAACCTGTTTTCTGAAGCAGCAGAAACCTGCTCTTTGATAGAAATCCACTTTCCAGCTCGGTGACTTCTATCAAAGGTCATTAACGGGTGTGAATTAGCCTTGGAACAGCTGGTGGATGGTGAGTGATACCAGGGGACAGGACACACTGTGGTGACTGTCATGCCAGCTGCTCCTGCACATGTCCTTTGGTGCTTGCTGGGGAACAACCTTCCTGCTCAGGAGGACAAGATCAGGCTCTCGTGCCTTGTAGTCCTCGGGTTTAAAAAGTGACATCTTGCTTCTTGTGTTCGTGTGCCTTCTTGCCTTGTCGCCCGGTGCCCCAGCTGCCAGCCCGGTGTCCTCTGTCCTGGCTCTCCCAGGGAGTGGCTTCTGCTGAAATGCTTTTCTGCAACCCTGTGGTCGTCACTGCAGAATGAACGACAAACAAATTCAGCATGATACAAAACTTTCCTTACGACAGAGAAAGTCGGAGTCAAAAATCCCTGTTTTATCTTGGTCCCTTGAGTTTCTGTTTTTTACTAAATCTTGGAAACTTATGAAGCATTTGTATGTGTGTGTGTATATATATACACACATCTGTTGTGTTTATCTTCAAAATATGCATTCTTATGGCATTTGTATGGAAGGATATCTTAGTCCCATTTTTTTTTTCCATAAACTTTTGTCATTTAATTTCCTGTGGATTTTAATACTAGCTTTGGCTTACATTCCCTTAAACATAGACTTAAATATTAGGATTTTTATCCACTCTCGCTCTATTTCCAGGCAAAACCAGGAGTTATAAGCAGGGTTTTTAGGGGCTTGCTTTGGCTGGAAACCCAAGTGAAGCCAGAGCCAGTTTACAGTGCGTGCCCTGAGGCAGGCAGACCCTTGCTCTGCCCTGCTGCAGCTGTATATTTAGTCTATATGCCCTTTCCAATAAAAGCCGGGAGAAGATGCCTGGGGAGGAATGCGAGTCATCATTTCCCTGAATGCCGTCCCCGAGATCAAGTGCTGCTTGAGCCAGAAATGCTGCCTTGGTAACTCTGCCTTCTATAAAATTGTCCTGTCCCACCCTTTTTTTTTTAAACCCACGAGAGGTTTTAACATTCGTGTTCACAGCCCCATCAGGTCTTTGAGAAAACCCATTTTGTTTGGATTTGAGCCTCATTTGGTTTAGTTTGGCTTCTAGTCCTTTTATTAGAGGAGAGTATGGGCTCTCGTTCCCCATCTCTCTAGTGCCCCATTGCATCCCACTTTGTTCTCTCTCAACTTCCTCCAGGAGGGATCCATTTTATACCTTTGATTCCCATCACTCTTCTCTGCCAGCCTTCCCTTGAGATGGGGCCTGCTCACAGGATACAAGAGGTGTGGGAAGGCACTGCTGAAGGTGTCCTCCTGCTTTGGCTTATTGGGGGATGTTTATATCCTAATTTTTCCTGGCTGCTGGCAGCAAACAATGGCAGTTCTACCTGGCTGCGATGTTTGTAATTACAGGGGAAAAATGATCTCTGAGGCCTTCTAAATAGTTGGAAAGATAATATCTGAGTTTCCTTTCAACTGAATGCACTTGAAGATACGATCTGAGTTGGCTGTCTGGGAATAACAAAGTGGAGGAAGGGATTGATTGTGGTTGCTGAAACTTTCATCAAAGAGTCAGAAGTGATGCCTGGCCAAAATTTGCAGCTGCCGGTCACTGCTGCGGGTCAGGCCCAGCCAGACACTCGAGGCATGGCTTGAGCACAGGACAAATAGCACACACGGGCTGCAAGGGCCACTGGAGCAGGATGGGCAAGAAGGGAGACATCTGGAAGATCTTCCAGCAAATCTGTCAGGTCAGTGTGCAAAATGCAGAGTCAAGAGGCACTTGTGGCTACCATACTCGCCCCTCTTGCCTCCACAGGGCTGCAGGAGGCTGGGGAGGGTCCTGCCTCTAGAAGAAGTTTTACTACTTCACTTTGCTAGGTAAGCGTGCTCTGCAGGGAAGAAAAAACACCACTCTGTGTCCAACTGGCAAAAGGATCTGGTGTCCTTTGTGCCTCTGCTGCTGCTCTGCGGTGCCCTTCACATGTACCTCTGTAGGAGTGCCCCTGGCCAAGGGTTTTTGGGGGCTGCTGGGGCTGCTTCCTCCCCTGCACATCACTTGGTGGAGGGAGGGGTACTGAGATCATGTCCTCAATGCTTACCTCTTCCAGGGCAAGAAGTCTTCCTGGGAGTGGAATCCCCAGCTGGGGAGGGCAGTGCAGTAGCTCAGCTTCTGGACAAACAGATGCAATACAGGGGGAAAAAAAAGGGAAATTGTACTTTTTGCATCTTTTCTCACTATCTCAGAGCTGTAGTTTTCAAGCAAAAGATAATAGAAGTTAGCAGAAAGCTTCCTGTCAGCTACAGGAAAGTTAAATATCTCGGTGCTTGCTCTAGCAGAATAAAAGCCACTGCGAGGTGTCTGTGGCTGTGACCACTTCCCTCACAAGCGTCACAAAGCTGCCTGTGGGACTTGAGAGCAACAAGTTGGTGACAGTTCACAGCTGAGTTCCCCATCAGTAGGAGGGTGCTTCTTGTTTCCCTGGCCAGCACACATTTTTAGCACGGCTGTTTCGAGTTTGTTTGGGTTTGTTTTTTCCCCCTAGATTGTTTTTCAGCGTCCAGGTTTCCTGTTACTGACACCAGATGTGCTGGAGATGAGCAGTGCAGAAATACAAGAGGGGACAAGGCTGAAAAAGGCAGCTCTTTCGTGCGTATGTCCTTTGGGTTGGGTGTCACTTCTGTTGGGCTTTTGGTGTGGTGACAGTACACAGTGGGCACAGCTGTGCTAGAGCCTGTTGAAATGCAGGTTTAGGGTGAAGAACTGAGTGCAGCTTGGTTGGTACCTCCTGGGCTGTGGGGGGCAGAGGGTGGAAGGGGCTCCTGGAGCCTCAGGAGCACTGCTCTGGGGCTCCCCAATCGGGCAGGTCTCTCTTGCAGTCTGACCTCTGCTGCTTTGGTTTTGATGCACACGTGGCTATGAGCAGGCAGCTATGAGTGCAGCATTAACCCAGAAACTTGTACATGAACTTGTCTTTCAGTGAGACATCCGGTCTTGGTATAAACTCACCATCCCCACAGATGCCTGGTTAGTGCCATGCGGGACAGGATGTCATCGCTCTGAGCACTGCAGAGCAGGAAGATAGTTTAAGGTGAATCTTTCTTCTTTCACTTGACCCATTCCCTCGTGGTAGCTGCTTGCCCTTAGTCTGTGTGTGACCAGTGCATCTCTGTGTAGCTGCTCTGCTGTAGATCCCTTTCCATAACTCATCCTGGGCACAGCAGTCTGAAGCCTGGGTCATCTGTGAATGGTCATCTGAAAATAACCCCCAGAGCCATTTGCAGCAGTTCCCATAGCCCATAACATAGCCTGTTGGAAGGGCTGCTGCCTTTGTTTCAGGGTACAGCCAGAGCGGGGCAGGCGCAAAAACTCTTACTGTTTCCTAAATTTCACGCTCCAGAGTGTTCTTTGTCCGTATGATGTCTCAGGCTAACATGCTCTTGGTCTTGTTGAGACTGTATCTGTTAGTTCATAACTTGGTGGTGGGCTACTCTGTTCAGACACGCTGCCTCCGAGATGTTTCTCGCTCCTGACCCCCTTCCCAGGCTCCTTCAGCCCAGCGCAGACGTGTGCGGAGCACCAGCCGCCTCTGCCTGGGCCCCGCTGCCAGGCTGGCACCAGGGGTGCCTGCTGTCGTGTTTTGGACCCAGGAGCACTTACGGCAGAGTGCCATCTTTGTGTGCCTGGCCGGGGACGCTGGATTTCATCATTCCTGCTGCTCGCTGCCTTGACACGCAGGCGCGCGGTAGCTGACGGGACTTGCCCAGAGATCCTCCTGTGGAAACACGCACAGATCTTTGCAGAGGAAAAAGCTCTGCCCTGCTCTGGAAAGTTGCACTGGCTCTTCTTAGCCAAGTCTGAGTTTGCTTCCTTAGAGAAAGGCCACTTGTTTAGTGCTTCCTTTAATGAGGATATTGGTAAATAAGCAGTCAGGTAAGTGGGATTCCTCCTAACTCCTAAATACCTTCTTAACTGGAGTCAAGAACTGCCCAGCAGTTACTTGATCTTTCTGCACGCTGGGGCTCAGTGGCTTTAATATGCTGGTTGTGATTAATTACCACAGCCCAGTGATGTGATTGTGTGCTTGAGCAATTGGATTAGACGCAGCTGGAGGGAGACTTCACTTTCACTGGTTCTTGCCGAAGTGGTGCCGTAATCGGCCACAGAGGAAGAGTGATTTCTAGGGCAGCCACACCGGGATGCTTCCCCTGGCCCTATGCTCCTGGTTCTGCGGTGGGCAGAAGGAAAGGTGTCTGGGAAGATGTGTGGCTGGGAGTAGCTACTTTGTCCTGCTCTCAGTCCTTCCCGTCAGTCCCATCTCCTGCCTGCACTGTTCAGCATTCCTGGATAATGAAGGTACAGCATATCCTTACCATGTCAGCAGGCCTTGTAGCTGCACGGAGAAGGAGCAAGCTCCAGCATTGCCTTGACAAGTCAGCATCATATCAAGTGCAGGATCATATCAACATCACCAAACAGGCCCAGTTCCATGGCTCTGCAATGGGGGGTTTGGCACTGGAGATCAGGAATCAACCTTGGCACATGCACTGAGCACTAGGACTGAAGCAGATGTTGATTCTGACTTTGATGTTTCATCCAATGCTCTGGAGGCTCGAACTTGAGACCAAAAGAGCTCTCACAGAAGCAGGAGAATAAAGAGAAAGTCAGTTCTTTTGGAAGATCAGATGGAACGAAACATCCTGAAATTCAGGACTAACCTGAACCTTTGTGTTTGTTCTGCGAAACTGGGCAGTGCAGATCCTGCTGGAAGGAGGAGCACAGTGTCGTGTAGAGAAGCTGGGGTGGTCTAGCCTTCCCTTGTAAATGGAAAGTGCTAAGTCAGTCAGCTCTATGGCCTGATGCTTCTCAGAGATCAGCAGAGAAGTGCATGCAGAATTCCATCTGTGTTTGGGTTTTGGCCCTATTTTGTGGGAAGCTTGTGTGAAGCGTCGAGGTTTTGGCTAAAGCTCTGTGCCTCTGGACAATAATCCAGGACACAGACTTTTTCCACATACAACTCTGATTATATCTTAAACAAAGTTATCAGGGTTGTGCCCATGGTAGTGCCATGTGAGGTGGTGTGGGCTCTCAAAATTGGCAAAGGCACCAGGCAGGTCCCAAGCGCTTGTTCCAGCTTTGCTGAGGTAACATTTACTCTGTTCTGCAGCTGCATCCAGACCCACAGTGCTGGTGGCCAGTGGACTTGCAGAGCAGCACTACTGGCTTTAGGCAGAGGGCCTCCTATCCCAAAAAGCATTCTGCCTTGCAGTAAAAGTCCACGTGGATCTCAGCACTGCGGGGCCATGCGTTGTACAGCTCTACAGATATCTGGAACCACCCTGCCTTTCCTCCTCAGCACACACTGTGAGAGGCTGGCAGTGATTCAGCTTCTGTCCATTGTGTGGTGAGGTGGAGCTGTGTTAAGAGATTTTTTTTTTTTTTGGTGGTGCAAGTTTGTTCTCACCTCTTCTCTTTGTTCTTTGTTATCAGCTACTGATTTCTTCCTATACCTCCTCCATGCTCCGTTTCCATATGCTGAGCCAGTTCTTCTGTAGTTCCCCCTAAAAAGAAACCTTGAATTTTGCAGCCTGCAAGTGTCACATGAGCACTTAATGGCCAGTTGCTGGGCTGAGGGGCACATATTGGGCAGTGTTTGTTGCCTGCTCTGATAAGTGTTTCTGAAATAGGTGATGACTTCATCTTCCTCTTCTGCTCACCACAGATATCAAGAACCAACTTCTTTCTGTTCAAATACTCCTCTTCATCCAACAAAAACGCCCTAGGCCAGATCATGTCATTTGACTGAGCAACACAGAGCTGTACCACACTCACACAGAGCTCCAGAGCAGTGTGACAGGGCAAGGGCAGGGGCTGGGACTGACCTGAAGACGTGGTGCTGAACCTCTCCAGGCATCTTTACAGCTCCATATGGTTGTGGGCTGGGTTTCAGTGTGTCTGGGGTGCTTCTCCTCCGCTCAGGTGTGGCTGCTCAGAGCAGCAGTGAGAGGCAGCCATGTTGCCCTGATAGCATCTCAACCCTGCAGCAGCCACGAGGCTGCTGCCACATTCCTCTCCTGGCTTCAAGACTCTGATCCTGCCTGTACTTGCCATACACATCAGGACTTTCCAAGGAGCAGGCTTCAGGAGAAGTAGCTCTTGGACAAAGCGTCATCACTGCAGTGGCCATGCCCCGGGTTGCATGGAGAGTAAAGGTGATTCTTTCTGCTTTCTAAGGCACTGTATGGGGATGGGAGTCCCCTGATTCCTGCTGTGACGATCAGTGGCCTCCTTAGGACCTCTTGCATGTGTGCTCCATCTCTGTAGCTCCTTCAAGTGCCGTGTTGGATCTTCTCCACCAGACATCTACTGGTCTTCAACCTGCTGAAGTCACTCTAGGTTCATCCAAAATAAACTGATGTGTGTGAGATCCTCCTCTGAGCACTCGGGGAGCTTGTAGGAGAGATGTGCCCTGCAGGGAGTGTGACTTGTCCTTACCCTCAGCCACTTCATGATGAGAACCTCTGGAGAAGCAGCTCGAGCACCTCAGTTTGGGTGAATACCACCACATGCTGGTGGTTTTTGACCCAGAGGGTGACTGAGTACTGGAACAGGCTCCCTAGGGAAGTGGTTGCAGCACCAAGCCTATCTTGAGTTCAAGAAGGATTTGGACAACGCTCTCAGGTATATGATGTGATTCTTGAGGTGTCCTGTGTGGGGCCAGAAGTAGCACTTGATTATCCTGATGGGTCCCTTCCAGCTCAGCATGTACTGAGACTGTGCTCAGCTGCCCTTGGGACAGCTTGGCCTTGGCTTCCCTGTTGTTTTGTCTGGTGTATTCCCATCCCAGTCAGCTCAGACAGTTGGACGCACAAGAGCAGTGGGGAGTGGGCTTTCCTGTGGTGCTGGCCATCACACCAGCCACCCTCCCATTTGTCTTGTGGTTCCCAGCAATGTTATTCTGCCTCTGCTGTCTCTTCTGCCTTTCACTCGAGGCAGGTTTTCCACAACTGACAGCGGTCAGGTCAGATATCTGCCTCGTGGATGCTGTAGCCAGAGGTTACATTCAGCTCGTAATCCCTACTACCCACAGCCTCTTTGCCAGCTCCAGCAGTGCCCTGGGCCCGTTACCTCGGGCTGGGAGGTGTCAGCCCCTCCGCATTGTGCGGTTTGTTGTGAAAGGCCCATCAAGGGGTGCAGGTCCTTCCAGGCTGCCCCTCAGCTTCTCTAGAGCGCAGGCTTTAGGATGAGCAACCACATCTTACCTCTCCTGTTATTCCTAGAGCCTGCTGTGGTAGCCTTGGGCTGGGGGGCCTGCGTGGGCAAATCTTCTGCCTGCTTCTGCAAGCCTGTGGGGGGCAATACACCCTGTCTGGCCACAGCAGAGCGGGTCAGCTGAGTCCTGTCACGCTGCTCCAGGAGCTCTGCAAGGGCAAGAAGCAGTGGGATTTCCCTTCCCACACGGTCTGGCTCCAGGGTCTCTTGGGACAGCCTGATGTGCATCGCACAGATGAAACAGGCTAAAATAAATCACAGAGCCCTGGGAGCCAGTGGTTAGAAGTTGGGCTGGGTTTGCTCTGGGAATTTGGAGCCACTTCTCTCTCCAGCCTGGAAAAAAGGAGTTGGTTCAAGGCATGAGTGCCTGGCCTGCAAGATCCCAGTCCTGTGTGCTCCTGGTAGTAACACCTGCTTGTCCGTGTGTCTGTCCCCCTCAGTACAGCAGATTGGTTACTGAGGGTTGTGCTAGCTGCAAACTAGGATGCCAGAGTGGGCAATACAGCTTTCTTGGGGTCCCAAACAATTCTGTCCCGTTCCACGAATCCACTGGTCTCCTGCAAGCAGGCTGTGAGGAGGAACGTGGTGGTACAGATCTGTGACTCTGTGTGCCGTGGTTGTATGCGGTCTGGAGGGAGAAGCAGCTAGGGAAGGGAAGGACATAATGCACCAAAGGAACAGAGGAGAGAAGGATCTGTGATCTGGGGGAGCAGAGAGGGTGGGGGGGAGCAAGTGAAAGAAGAAAACAACAGAGGGAGAGCTGGAGATGTGTCTTGGCAGAGTGAGAGGACGGACAAGCTGTGCGAGCAGGAGGGAGCTGGATGGCAGCATGGAACAAGGTGTGTGCATATCTCACTCCAGTCTGATTTGGGGGTGTGTATTGCTGGCCCCCCGGTCAAGTCTAAACATTAATACCAAAAGCTGGACCTGAGAGGAGACCTGGCTTGAAAACCAGGCTTGTGGGTCAGAGGAGCAGAAACATCTGTCATGCATCACTCATCAGGATGGCAGCTTTGAAGTTCTAGGGGTTGCTTGGGACCTTCCTACTCGGTAACTGGCATTTAAATCCACTGATGTCCCAGCCTGACTTCAGCTTGCCTTGAGAGGTCAGCTCTTAGCACTGTGCTGTCTCAGCTTCATTTCTATCTGCCCTGTCTCCCTACCTGTGGCTATCTTGGGATGCTGTGGCTCCAGAACAGCAGAAACACAGCTGTGTGTGTGGAAGAGCAGGAGGGGATCTTGTTTCTCTGGAGATGCTGTCCATCAGAGGAGGAGCTGAGAAACTCTTGCTTTCTTTAATGGTAGTGGTAACTTGCAGTTAAATCAAATGCTGAGGCACAAAGGGTTGCGTGGCCAGTAGCCCCTGCCTGTTACAAGGTCTGTGTGTGTTGGCTGGTTGGTTTGGGTACTATAATTAATGTGCTGATTTGGTTTCCTATGTCTAACCAGGTTCCCAGGACTCCTAGAATGAGGCTGCTGTGAAGGACTGGTGGATCCCTTGCCTGTGCTGCCGTGCCTGCGGATTCCCTGTGATCCCCTTTCCGGCTGGAGCACTGTTGCCGAGGCTCCTGGGAAGAATGACTGTTGGATGCCTACTGCAACCCCCTTTCCTGGGGAGGACTTGGCTCCCCGTGCTGCTGCTGGCAGCCTCTGCCCACTGCCACTGGCCCAGCGAGCCGGCAGAAGTGGTTCGGGACTGGGAGAACCAGCTGGAGGCCTCCATGCACTCCGTGCTCTCGGACCTCCGGGAGACTGTGCCGGCTGTGGTGGGCATACCGGACAGCTCTGCGGTGGTGGGACGCTACTTCAGAGTCTCCATCCCCACGGATTTAATTGCTTCCAATGGAGAAGTTGTCCAGGTGAGAAACACCATTCCCTGAGGGCTCATTTTCAGTTATATTCGTGCAGGAGTCAAGTGAGTCACCCCATTATTGACCTGGGTCATGAGGGTGGCTGGGAAGCAGCCTTAATGTTTTGTAGGACTACAGGAGAAGGATTTTTGTTAAAAAATAAAGTCTCACCTTTATTTGCAGAAAGGAATTGCAAAGTTCCTTTATTCTGTAACAAAGAGAGGAAAGTTCTCAGGGATGACTAATCAGGTTTGTTGGGTGTATTTAAACCCAGATGCTCTTCCCCTGGAATGACGGGTACGTTTGTGAGGAGACGTTGCCTCAGGATCTGGGGAGCCACAGATTCCCTGGGATTGCTGCTCAGGCTTTGAGAGTTTGCTTCACTGTGGTAACAAAACATTGCCAAACAGACCCTGTCCTACCAGCGGGGCTCTGGACTGTCTGTAACACAGTCTCTTCTGACCTTATCTCTAAGTCCTCTTGGGAAAGATGGGAGCCTTTCCCCTTATCTGACTTTACCTCACACTGCTGGCACTGCAGGCACCTGAAAACTGAGTTTTGGAATCAGTCCTGAGTGCAGGAAAGTGTTAGAATAGCCCAGAGGAGGGTAGGGACACAGCTGAACACAGGTATGCTCATTGTTAGTCCTTTCCTGGGAGGGTTTGCTTGGATCATGTGGAGTTCAGAAAATTCTGTTCTTAAAAACCAGAATTGCCTTCCAAAGAGCAAAATTGAAAAATAAGTTTTAAATATCCATTTTTAGAAAGCATTATAACAGGACAGGCTTCTGGAGTGTCTCAGAAGATCAGAGGGAGATGGAGAGCAAGTCAGGAGCAAGTCTGACAGCTCAGCCTCTGCTTGAAGGCAGGTTTGGTTTAGCTCTGTGTACTGTCACACGGTTATCCCAATTCCGGTACGTGATCCTGCTGGCTCCAGCGAGGGTGCCGGGTGGGCAGAAAATCTGAAGAATGCAGCTGTTACTGACAGAGGGTCAGACAGGGAGGAGGAAGGCATGGAAGGAGTCGGGGAAGGGGCCAGAGGAGTTGGGGAAGGGGCAGGGCAGGTCTCAGTGATGTTGAGTTGACCCCGGCTGAGGTCCCTGCCTGTCTTTACCTGCAGCCTGTTCAGAGCACTGGGCTGCCAGGGCCCAGGCGGGTGTGGTGAGCCCAAGATCTCATGTTACAGAAACGATAACTTTGGTTTGGGATTTTGCATCCGAGTGGCTTGTTCTAGTGTTGTCTAATAACTGCTTTGATGGCAAGAGTAATTGTCAGTGTTTGTGTAACACCACAGCTTCCTCTGTCGTCTTTTCCTGGCACAGAAGTCATCTGTGGTAGCTCCAGTGGATGCAGGAAAATCCTAAAGGATTATTTCAACCCCACCTGATGGCTTCAAACAATACTTCTGCCTTATCAGTGTGTGTTGGATAACACCAACATGCCTGGAGAGCCTGGAATGGACTGGGCTGGGTCAGGACCAGCAGCTGCTGGTTGTGTATAGTTCAGCATACACTGGGACCGATTTTTCACACTCGTCCCTGGGCTTACCCACGTGCATATTGCATCTGTTCACCTTGAAATCGATTTTAAAAGTGCAGCAGGCTCTCACTTAGCTGTTGTCTCTGGAAAGGCTCTGCTTGCAGGGAGTGCACGTTTGCTGCTGAGCACAGCTGACCTTTGCCTCAGGGATTTGATTCCTGGCAAGTGAGAATTGCGTAGGCAATTTTGGGTGCTGGGGTGCATTTTTGTTTTACTGGAAAGTTTCACGGCAAATTGCTCTGGTCTTTTTCTCAGGCTGCTTGCCTTTCTCAGCTGGAGCAGTACAAGCACAGTACTTCTGGATCTTGCTAACTGGTGTACTTAAACTCTGCTAAAAGGGAATAAGGGCTGTTCCCTCCGAGATGGGTCAGGGCTTACAATGAGGTGTGGTTGCCTGTGCCTTCTCCCTTTGAATTTCAAAGAAATTTGCTATAATTTTATTTAAAAAAAGATGCTGAGAGTTGATGTCCCCAGACTCCCCGGAGCTTCCTGCTGGAGCTAGGGGAGGTGTGATTTGCTTCATTTCTAGATGATTCCCACTGATAGTTTCTAGGACTGTGGTGGTGATCGGCTTGAAACTCCTTCTCAGATCCTCTCTCTGCTTGTAAGCAGATTCCAGCCGTCTGCAGACAAAATACTTTTCTCTGCAAACTTGGTTGTGGGATGGAAACAACGCCAGGCATGTGCAGCGTGGCGGAGGAGTTCCCCGCAGGCACGCGCTCCTGCACAGTCAGGTATGTGCTCCTGGGAGCCATCACCGGTGTTTCCCTGCCACCCCCAAAGCTGCTGGAGAACAGGTGAGATTTTATGGTTAAGGAGAAAAGAAAGGTTATTCTGCACAGAAAAGAAGTAGAAAAACTACCGTGTGTCTTGATTTCGGAGTCTCCTTTCCATGTTGCTCAGACCCAGCTGCCAGCAAGGCATTGTGGCCATGGTAACTCCCTTCCCCTGTGCCTTGTGTTCCCAAGCGGGTGCCTTGGTCAGGCATGATCATGTCCTCTGAAGGGCAGCTGCAGCTTGCAGGTATTCCAGCTGTTGGATTTGGCAGCAGCTCGGTCCAGATGTCGTCGTCCTCAAGCTTCCTCACTACAGCAAGGCTTCTCGCCGCAAGATTCCTCTCCTGCTGTCTGAAGGTGTCTAGGAAATTAAAACTCCTTGCTGTGCCTTCCCGAAAGGCACCTTGCAGCCCTTTCTGCCATGTTTGACGCCAAAAACGTTGACATTTTTGCGAGGTTTGGGTTAAAACACCCAATTTCCCCGTGTCATACAGCCCCCTTGTCATGTAGATGGGTAGTGTGAGGGTGTGCAGGTTCCCACTGGCTCCCGGCAGATGCTGGTTGGGACAGGATAACTGTGGGCACTGGTGCTGGTACCCTCACCAGTCATTAACTCCTTACCCCATTTGCACTGAGGACTGTGTGCAGTCTGACCTGTTACCTCTCAGCTGTGTCCTGTCAAAGAATAGATCATGCTTGGGTCAAAGACCAGCTGGATTTCCTGTTCCTTCCACTTCCATTTGAAGCTGCTCCAGAACTTGGCTGCTCCGATTAAAAATGCAGCTTCTAGCCTAAATTTAGGGATGGCTAGAAATATTTATGTGTGCTGCCCTTTAGCTTAAATCAGTTCTACCTTCATAATATTTACTTCCTTTATGTATTTATAGGTGACAGGCATATTCCCCATCTTGATTTTATTAGGTTAAACAAGCCAACCTCTTTAGTTTTTTCTCATAAAATAAGCTTTCTTTCCCTCCCCTCAGCTTTGCAGCTGTCTTCTGCACCTCCTCCGGCTTGAGTTTATTTTTCTTTATTTGCATGACCACAGCTACAAAAAACACTCTAGATGAAATTTTACCAGAACCTCCTATAAAAGCATCAAAACTTCCTTTTCTCTTCTATAAATAACCTTGTTTGATATATCCTCCGATCACTTGCTTTTTCACGTCTCCTCTGCTTTGCTTTGGACATCTTCCCATCAGCTGAAATATCCTGGTCTGTAGTTTTTGCTGCTTCCCGTTGTTGAGGTCCTAGAAGAGGATGTCAGGCGAGGTGCATGATTTGGGATGGGGGCTGTTGCAGTAAGCCTGGCTCTCCCCTCATCCCACCAGCCAAGATACAATATCCCCACAAGGAACTGAGCCCGTGCGTAGTCTCTGATACCCTAAATGCATATGCCCACAGTACATAAAGACATGCAAATAAATGGCTTTTGTTTAAAGATGGATCTGTAAAGTATGCTGGAAGGAGAGAAGCTCCTGGTGTGCACTGCTTCCCAAGACACATCCCTGCCAGAGCAGATTTGCTGTGTCTTCCTTGAAGATCATGTAAAGCTGCTGACCTGTCTTCAGGCTGGGGGTGTTTGCTGTGGGGTGGATTCCACTGAGCAGGTCTGCTGTGGGTTTGTAGGCGATTCCAAGGAGTTCAGGTGAGCACAGCTGAGGCTCACTATTCCCAGCTGGGTCTTGGCCCCTGATTATTTTGGGATTTGAAGTACATGGTCTCACCAGCGCTTTGTTGGGAAAACACACATAAAACACGTAGCAGAGGCCCCAAGAACCTCTTGCTGTGAGCAAACATAGCTGCTGGCAAAGTGATTAGAACAACTGAATTCACTCACTCAGCTGACTTACAGGGCAGCTGTGGAGCAGGTTTGGAGGTTATCAGAGTACTGGATATCCACCTGGGAAAAAAGGAGTCTTGCTCTCATTGAATGTTTAGGTTGGAAAAGAACTTTTAGATCATTGAGTCAAACCATTAACCCAGCACTGCCAAATACACCACTAAACTTTCCAAGCAGGAGCCTAATTTTCCTGTGGTTGTTCTGTGTGGTGTCTGTTGAAGTGGCTTTTATCAAACATCTTTGCTCTCATCAGACGTCAGGGACCTCGATTTATAAACAGGATCCACAGGGGTTGGGGTTGCAGGAGTCCTGACATGGGTATCTGCTGTCAGGGCTGTGCAGTTCACCTCAACCCTGCTCTGACCCCAAAGTGAAGGGCTGGATGTTGGCAGCCAGCCTGCAGTGCCAGAACACACTTGCTTTCAGGGAAGAAAACCACAAAATACTGATTTTTTTTTTTTCCTCTTGCAGTGATCTTTATTTCAAAGCACTTTAACTGAATGTGAAATTTATTAAAGTGGCATTTCTCAAAGGAAGAGGAGAAGCGAAGAGCGCTCCCGAGGGGCTGTGTCATTAAGTTGGGTATCTTAAAAGGCTCTCTGTGTCAAAGCATTTGAGCTTCACCTCGTCCCTGGGGTCCCTGGTTTCCTTGGACTAACTGGGAGTTGTAGCAACAGCCACTATTTACAGGAGAGCACACAGGGATAAATGACAGTGCCTGGAACAGGTCCAGGCAAAGGAGGACTTGGGCAGGGCTTTGCTTAGCTGCCACACTGCAATCTGAGCAATAAGATGAGCTGATAAGATTTCTGTGGGGAGGCTTAGGGGATGCTTATCTTTTTCCTGCAGCGAGAGGAGACCGAGTCAGGGAATTTGGCATTTTTAGTGCGTGCTTAGTAACAAGCTCTGAATTTGGAGGAGTGGAAAATGTGACTCGATCTAATTATAAACTGGATTTTCAGACGGGCTGGGAAGTTCCTTGTTTTGTTCTGCTCTTACAGGTTGTTGTTCTGAGCATCCAGAGGATGTGACGGTAATGAGAATTCTGTGAAGGAGCAGACCTGAGACTGAGGGATCCGGTCTGCCTTTCCTTGCTGTGCTCTTGAAAGCCAGCTTTCCAGCAATCTGCTGATGGCAGGAATAAATTGCCAGGGCTGGTTAGCTGTGCGGTGGCAGCACTAAACCCCCAGCGCTTGGCATCCCTGCTTTGTGGTATTTTTGCTTCCCTTTGGCCTTTCCCTTACAAAAAGTTGCACTGAAAAAAGAGCCCGACTGAACTTTTTTTTTTTTGTTAAGCTGTTTGAGGCTTTTCCTGCCCCGTACTCGCCCCCCGGCCGAGGGAGAAAGTGGGGTGTGGGCAGCCAGTGCTGACCCCAGCCCTGGCGCGGGCGGGCTGCGCCTTCCCGCTCCAACAATAAGTCTAAACAAATCCTTCCAAGCTGCTTGCATGGACCGATGAAAGGAGGGTTTCTTGGGACACTCAATGTTTTGTAGTGACCTCCCAGTGAAACAGCTGTTGTGTTCCCTTGCCCAGGCAGAGTGGGACGCTGAATAGTGTCCTTATAGCCAACACAGAGGCGCATCTGGAAAAGAAGCCGTCATGGCAGCAGTATGCGAGGGTGGCATGAGCTGGGCGTAGCCGCTCAGCCTGCGCCGCTGCGGGAACATTTTACTGACCCTAAAGGACTTGGTCGGACAAAGCCCAGCTCGTGGGGAAAGGCAGGCTGGGTCCGCAGTGAAGGAGGGGGGCTGCTTTCTGTGCGTGAATGGCTGGAAAATGTAGATTAGCAGCAGACATGTAAACTTCTCGGGTTTTCATAAGCATGTAAAAGCAGAGCAGCTACTTCAAGAAGTTGTGCTGCCTGGTCCTTCAGAGGCTGAAGTTTGAAGTTGAAGTTGAGGGTGAGGACTGCTGATGTGGCCTCTGCAAGCCTTGTTCTCCCTTAGCTCAGCTTTCTGAGCTGAAAGGTTTGATTTTTTTTATTTTTTTTTTTTTCTGAAACGACAGCTTCAGTGCATGGAGACATGCAGGAAGAGCTTTGCTGGGCTTTGGCTGGGACCAGCCAAAATGTGGGGTTAGTTCAACCATCCTGACCTACCTGTGCACAAAGGGAAGCACCAATTACCAGCTGTCCCCATGTAGCTTTCAGTCTCTGAACAGAGATGGTGAGCTCCAGCTGGTAATGAAGGGTGAGCTCCTGCTGGTAATGAAGGCTTGGGTCACTGAGACTGACGTACTTCTGAGGGCCAGTGAAGTTTCTGTGCTGTTTTTAGACTTTCGGGGGTAGGTGCATCTGCATGAAATGTCCTGGAGCAGCTTGTTTTCGTCCATGAGTTCCTGGGCCTTTTGTCCAAGGCACACAGCAGCTCAGAGGAGCAGTGTCTGCTGAGGACACCCAAACACCCTGGCAGGTATTGCAGTCCCCTCTGCGGGGAAGCACTTGTGCTGCAATTCCTCCCTGCTCTCTCTCTGCCCAGTATATGCAACATTCCTTTCTCCAACCTGAGCTTTCCCACAGTGCTGATGCAGCAACACCATAGCTGTGCCCAGTGAGCAGAAGGCTCTAAGAGGTTGCACTCTCTCCTTGCACCACTGTTTTCTGGGCCTTGTGTTTCTAGGCATGGCCTGTCTGATGTCCTAGTTTACAGTTCTGTTGTATTTGAGAAAAGGAACAGAGTGTAATGTTGGAGGCTCCTTCACACATCATCTCCTGGATGCACACAGGCCAGCCTTGCTGACAAGGCTGTCCCTTGGGGCTGAAGACTCACAGCTTCATAGAATCATAGAATATCCTTAGCTGGAAGGGACCCACCAGGACCATCGAGTCCAACTGCTGGCCCTGCTCAGGACAGCCCCAAGAATCACACCGTGTGCCTGAGGGCATTGTCCAAACTCCTCTTGAACTCTGGTAGGCTCTGGCAGCTATTGTGGTCTGAGGGTTGCCCAGCTCCTGCCTTGCACCATCACATTCCCTGACCCAGTGCAGCAGCTTCTGCCACCCTGGGATCTGTCTGGGGCCATGGTGCCTGGACAGCTTGGCCCCATGTCTGCAGGCACCAGTGCAGCTTGTGTCAGCTAAGAAGAGAGTGCACATGATGGACCCACAGGCATTGCAGTGCCCACAGTTCCAGCAGCACTGAGGTGGATCTGAAATCGGTGTCTCTACCCACATTTGTGTGGGACAAGGCAGCAGGAATCTGCCTGCCTGTGGATCTGATTGGGGCTGAGACTCTGTGTTGCTTCTGCTGCCAACACTGCCCGTGCAGCAGCATTAGCAGGGGGTTAAGGTGAAGCTTGGGCTTAGGCAAACAGCTTAGGCTTGACTCTTTCTCTGCAGTTATATTTGCATTTGAATTGCATTTGAATTTCCATTTTCTTCCCCTGCCTGCTGGTTAATTGCTTGCAGAAGCCTGAGCCTGCAGACTTGGTGTGGCACTGGCTGGGTCAGTCAGTTGGGCACAGCTCAGCTCGCCTTCTGTTCGGGTGGAGAGGGCTCAGCCAGCGTGTTCCTCCTTGCTGGCCATGTGTGTGGGGGTGATGCTGAAGGAGTCTGGCTACAGTAAATTGTCATTGATAATTATACCCCAGATGAAATCCCTGACACGGGGTCTGTCTCTCAGCAGCAGCTGGACATGGGGAGGGGAAAGGGCCAGTGGGAGATCTGGCAGAGCTGCAGGACTGTCCATGCTCACTCTGCCCAAAAGCAGTCAGGGGCTTTTTAGGACTGATTTGAAAGGAGAGGATCCGAGTCCCAGCTGCTGATGCTCACGGGAGGGCCTGGCAGCACAGACAGGGGAGATCCCATTGGATATTTCCAGGGCTGGGAGGATTTCATAGTGATGTACCAAAGGGAGACTTGTGGCAGGATCCTACAGTACCTGTGTTCTGGCAAAAGACTCACTGCCTCCTTTCTGGAGGATTCACTGGGAGGAGGAGGAGAACTGAATACTTGGAGGATTAGAGGTCACTCTTGTACACAAGAATGTGGTTTTTGTATGAATTCCCTTCGAGGCAGCAGTTTTGCTCACTGCTCCTTTGCTTATCTTTGTCTTGTTGGCTACAGGGCTTTAAGATCCAAGTTTAAAAAAAAACAAATCAAACTGAGCTATGTTCTTTCATGAGCTGACTGCTCTTGGCTGGCCTAAAAATAACAGGCCATATCTATCTGAAAGGATTTTGTGAACAAGGTCTTCAAAACCCACCAGACCACTGTATATATTTAAAATCAAAATCATGGCTTATTTTTTAATGGTCTTCAATACACTGCCAGTCTTGTGTAATCTTTAGCCGATAAGCATTCATTTACAATTTTCTCAAATAATTGGAAAACAAAGACAGCCTTTTTTTTTTATTTTTTTGAAGTTGAGCAACGGAAGAATTATTTTGAAACCAGACCCCGTGGGGGAAATGGCAGGGCTTAAGGCTGATACTTATTGCATACATAGAAAACTGGGAAACTTTTAACATGAAAAGTAGAGATCCCAAATCATTAACTCTGTGTAGGTTTAACAAATACCCTTTGAAGCAATATTTGAAGGAAACATTGCTAGAACAGAATCCAGGACTCCGTGCTCCCAGTTTTGCACCAACACAAACACAGCAATGATCATAACCAGGACAGACCCACACCAAGGGCTCTGCTGGTCAGTGTTTGTTTAGGAACAAGTATTTTTATCCAGCCTGATAACAGCTTTGATTATCTACTTTGCTCTTTCTGGGCTCTTCCTTTGCCTCTTGAACATGGATGAATTCTGCTGCCAGGGCAGTAGTTGTGTTTAAAGCAGAGCCAAGGCATCGAATACTTGTGACTTGTTGCCTTCCCAAAGATTTCCCAGGGGAGGCACCGGCATCTTCATGGACTTCATAGGCATAATCCACATAAATTTGATTTTCTTAATCACCTCTTGTAGAGCCCTTAGAAACAGTCCACATGTCCTCGCAGGCTGAATACAGCTGAACTAGCTCAGCTCTTTTTAAATCAAGTTTAAGTGGGTTTATAAATGTTTTGCAACTGTCGCATCCCTGCTAGAACAAGTTGTCCCAGTCGGTGATTGCCTGGCCTGTTTTTGTTTTTCAGGAGAGCCTAGTTTTTGGTGTGAATCTGTCTGGCTGCAACTTCATTTTATAGCATGGCCCTAAATGTAAACTGCAAGTTAAAAATGGTTTTCCAAGCAGGAATACTCAGACTGGCCTATGCCTTCCTCGCTGTCTTTTCTGCATGGGGGGTCGACCATCTTCCTGAAGTGAGTTTGGTTGTCAAATGTAGGAACAAACATGACTGAAGGGAGAATCATCTTGTGACAGGAGATTAGGTAAAGTAATGCTGCTTGTACAGTCGCCTCCTCAAGTCATGCACCGTGCCCAGGGAAGGGGGAGCACCAGAGAACCCCGGCTCCCAGGAAAGCTGTATAGAGTGTGTGATCCTGTAATTAAGGGCTTTTGCAGAGTGCACAGAAGGCGAAGGTTTGTTCCAAATGTAGCCTAAAATTACACATTCAGAGTGAATTTAACCACTTGCTATTAAAGTTTTTATTCTTCTTGATTGTGTAAGCCTCAATAATGCTGTGGCTTTGTCCTAGCTCCCCATGTTTCTGTTCCTGATGTGTGCCCAGCCCAGCCTTCCCTCCTCCTCAGTGGGCAGGTTAGCGGCTAATTTTGGCACAAGAGGACAAAGAGTGGCGCCATCCAGCTCCTGCTTCTGTAAATGGTGGATTGCACTGGGCACTGTCCTGGCATCTCAGTTTTTAGAGGGTGTGATGAAATGACACTTTTAAAAAGGAACATAAGGGCAGGTCAGTCCTTCTTGTGGCTGGGCAGCAGCAGACCCTGCCTTTGTTCTCTCTTGGCAGAAAAGTTGCCAAGGAAGGACAGTTCGGTCCTTTGTTCCTGGAGGAGGGAGGCTCCCTGTGCCGGGCACAGGTGAAGGGCTGCCTTTCCTTGGGGATGGCTGGGGTAAAAGCACACGCAACCACAGCCCTGCCAAACCCCCCTGCTCTCTGCCAGACACGTGGGCACACAGCAGGGCCCAGTGGAAGGATGTTCATATCTCAGTGCCTCAGTCCAGGTGGGGTATATTGGGGTGTATGGCCCCTGAGACAGCTTTCTCCAGCTTTTTTAAGCAGGAATCTGAATTCCCTGCTCTGGGATGTTGCTGATGAGTAGTTAACTAAAGCCGTGCTAACAGCTTTAAACTCTGCTCTGTAAACTGTACCCGGCATGTGTCTCATGATGTCCTATCCAGCTTGTCCAGGCTGTCTGAAAGTGGGACTGATCCTTCACGAAGGAGAGGAATGAGGGTGTTGCCTGTGTGATCGTGGCTGAAACCCTC
This sequence comes from Myiotriccus ornatus, assembly GCA_036023395.1. NCBI lineage: Eukaryota > Metazoa > Chordata > Aves > Passeriformes > Tyrannidae > Myiotriccus > Myiotriccus ornatus. Next base: position 17,308,753 of record JAYRBT010000023.1, read on the forward strand.
TGTGGCTCTTGAACAAAAGCTTTCTTGTGTTGCTCTTGCCAAAAGACTTTGAGGTCCTACGTTATCCTTGCAGAGCTGCACATCCAGACCCTTCAGTGTGCTGAAACCCTCACCATGTGGGTGAGCCCTGGGGTGCTGCCTGAATCCTGCCTGCAGCCAGGGAATGGGAGAGGCACCCAGGACTCGTGGTCTGCCCAGCCCTACGGCACTGGCCATCACTCCTTGTCCATCCCAGGGGCTTTCCTCAGCAGGACCTGCGGTCTGGTGAGTCCAGCCCTGGCTCTGCACCCACTGCTGGACCCAGGAGCACTCCTGCCAGGCAGGTTTTCTTGTGAAGTTCCTCACCCAGCTTTGCATTTGGGTAAATTATGAAATATGTATGAGCCTTAGGGAGCTGCAGAGAACTAAAGCATCCTTTCAGCAGGAGCTGGAGCATGGCTCTGTGTTGGACTGCAGCAAGCCCAGAGCCTCAAACCAGGCAGCTGAACGTGTCTCCATAGGCCACAAAGCATCCTCTTTCCTCTGAGTATCGGGGGGAGATGCCTTGCGGAGTTGCATCCGCAACCAGGGCACTTGCCAAATGCCTCCGATCCTGGGAGGTTGCAAAGCTCAGGTTACTCACTCTGGAGTACCTACAGCCCCAGGAAATGCCACAGCCCACCAAGCTGGCAGCGTCACCCCCTCCGCTGCGCAGCCCGAGCGGCTCCGCTGCGCCTCGTGATCGGCAACTGGCTGTAGGGCAGACAGACCAGTGTCAGCTGCTGGGAGCTGGAGGGTTTGAGGTTTTGTACCCACCTTCAGCTACAACCCAGGGCAGGAAGGGGAGTCCCCTGGGGCAGGAGAGAGTTAAAAAAAAAGCCAACTGTTGCCATTGACCTAAAAGAGGTAGTATGTAGTGCATTAAAGTTCTGAAGTGCCTGTGCTCTGACACAAAGCCTTCCCTTGCGGGAGGAAGTTATTATATGAAAGTGAAATCCTTCATTTAAAGCTGAACCTGAGACTAAAGCTGAGCTGAGCCCCTCCGGTTCAGCCTGGCTGCTGGGGACAGCAGGAAGAAGCTGAAAGTTATCAGAGAAAATATATGTTCTGCTGAGCTGCTGGAGCAATGGGCTTGCAGGGTATGATGGAGTGAGGAAAGGAGGAAGATGGCAGGGCTGGGAGAAGAAGGAGTGGGAAGAGGGCTGTTGTTGGATCAGCTCAGCTGTATGGCATAACTTCACCCTCTGTTTGTAACTGTCCCCATGACGTAAACTCCCCATCCGCCCTTGGAGAAAATGAGCCACTTGTGTGGTAGTTGCACAATAAGGCGAGGGGTCCTTGTGGAACTTTATGACCTTTAGTGGCTCCTTAAGCCTTTGAGACCAGTGCACCCTGCAGAGCTCATCCTTGCCACCATGCGGAGAAGACAGCATGGGCCACTGTACTCTGGCCAGGGTGCTTCTTCCCCATTTGTTACACTTCTTTAATCCTTTAATTTAAGTATTATTGCTGCTAGAACCTATCCTAAAGCTGTACTCCTAAAAACATCTTTTTTTTTTGTTTGGTAGATCTCCGAAGCTGGGAAGGACTCCTTGCCTTCTTGGTTGCACTGGAACGCAGAGAGCAGGTCCCTGGAAGGGCTGCCCCTTGACACGGACAAGGGAGTCCACTACATCTCGGTGACCACGCTGCAGCACTTCCCAAACGGGAGCTACGTGCCACAGACCACAAACGTCTTCTCCATTGAGGTGCACCAAGAAGACCACAACGAGCCTCAGTCGGTGCGAGTGGCCGTCCAAGACACAGGTGACACAGCGCCGTTCGTGTGCGGCTCGGAAGAGCCGGTCACCATCCTGACTGTCATTTTGGATGCCGACTTGACAAAAATGACACCAAAGCAGAGGATTGAACTCTTAAACAGAATGAGAAGCTTCTCAGAGGTGGAACTTCATAACATGAAGTTGGTTCCTGTTGTAAATAACAGACTCTTTGACATGTCGGCCTTCATGGCTGGACCGGGAAATGCAAAAAAAGTGGTGGAAAACGGGGCCTTACTCTCGTGGAAACTGGGATGTTCTCTGAGCCAAAACAGTGTCCCCAACATCAGCAAGGTGGAGTCTCCAGCTAAGGAAGGAACCATGTCTGCCCGCCTTGGGTACCCTGTTGTTGGCTGGCACATTGCTAACAAGAAACCTCACCTCCCAAAGAGGATGCGGCGGCAGATCAACGCCACCCCTACGCCTTTGACGGCCATCGGGCCGCCCACCACTGCCGCACAAGAACCACCCACCAGGATCGTCCCCACCCCAACGTCGCCTGCCATCGCGCCTCCCACGGAGACGACAGCACCCCCCGTCCGGGAGCCCATTCCCCTGCCGAGGAAACCCACGGTCACCATCAGAACCAGGGGCCCCATCGTTCAGACGCCCACGCTGGGACCGATCCAGCCAACCAGGGTAGCAGAAGGCACAGGCACGGCCTCCGTCCCAATTCGCCCCACAATGCCCGGGTACGTAGAGCCCACGGCGGTGATCACGCCGCCCTCAACTACCACCAAGAAGCCAAGAGTCTCCACTCTGAAGCCGGGCACGCCGTCCACGACGGATTCCTCCACAGCGATAACACGAAGGCCTACTCGAAGGCCCAAAACTCCCCGTCCAACAAAGCCTCCCAGCACAACCAGATCCCCCATCTCCAAGCTGACAACAGCCTCCCCACCGTCCCGCGTGCGCACCACAGCGAGCGGGCTCCCCCGGCCCTGGGAGCCAAACGAGCCACCCAAGCTGACGAACCACATCGACAGGGTCGACGCGTGGGAGGGAACTTACTTCGAGGTTAAGATCCCGTCAGATACCTTCTACGACAAGGAAGACACCACCACTGACAAGCTGCAGCTGACCTTGAAGCTGAAGGAGCAGCAGATGATCGAGGAGAACTCGTGGGTGCAGTTCAACAGCACCAGCCAGCTCATGTACGGCATGCCGGACCACAAGCACATCGGGAAGCACGAGTACTTCATGTATGCCACTGACAAGGGTGGGCTTTTTGCTGTGGATGCTTTCGAAATCCATGTCCACAAACGCCCACATGGGGACAAGTCTCCAGTGAAGTTCAAGGCCAGGCTGGAAGGGGACCACAATGCAGTGGTGAATGACATTCATAAGAAGATCATGCTGGTGAAGAAGCTGGCTCTGGCATTCGGTGACAGGAACAGCAGCACCATTACGGTGCAGGACATTGCCAAAGGCTCCATTGTCGTGGAGTGGACTAACAACACGCTGCCCCTGGATCCCTGCCCTCGGGATCAGATCCGGACTTTGAGCAAAAAAATCGCGGATGACTCTGGCAGGCCGAGCCCGGCTTTCTCCAACGTCCTGCAGCCCGAGTTCAAGCCCCTGAACGTGTCGGTGGTTGGCTCCGGCAGCTGCAGGAACATCCAGTTTGTCCCCGTGACCAAGGACGGCAGGGTGATCTCGGAGGCGACGCCGACAGTGGTGGCAGGCAAAGACCCCGAGAAGAGCAGCGAGGACGACGTGTACCTGCACACCGTCATCCCTGCCGTGGTGGTGGCCGCCATCCTCCTCGTGGCCGGCATCATTGCCATGATCTGCTACCGCAAGAAGAGGAAAGGGAAGCTGACCATCGAAGACCAGGCCACCTTCATAAAGAAAGGCGTGCCCATCATCTTCGCTGACGAGCTGGATGACTCCAAGCCTCCGCCGTCCTCCAGCATGCCCCTCATCCTCCAGGAGGAGAAAGCCCCGCTCCCCCCGCCAGAGTACCCCAACCAGAGCATGCCAGAGACCACGCCGCTCAACCAGGACACCATCGGGGAGTACACGCCGCTGCGGGACGAGGACCCCAACGCACCACCCTACCAGCCTCCCCCGCCCTTCACCGCTCCCATGGAGGGGAAAGGCTCCCGCCCGAAGAACATGACCCCGTACAGGTCCCCACCGCCCTACGTCCCCCCTTAACGAACGGGAGGCCCTCGGGGGAGAAGGGGCCTCCAGCTCCACACCGGTGCTGTCTGTGGGCCGGCAGCCCCCTCGCCAGCCGGGAACACAAAACCCCAGCCCGCTCCCCAGCAGGCTCTCCCTGGCTGCGCCCGCCGCACCAGAGCGCTCGCGGGACTCGGGGGGACACTTGTTTTATTTTTGCCTAACAAGCTTTGGTTTTATTTTATTCATAGAAAAAATATTCTCGGCTCGAAGACGCCTTCCCGGTGGCTGGGCTTCGGCCGGGGCCGGGGCGGCGGGCAGGGAGGGGGGTCGGGATGGGTCGGGCTGGGTCGGGAGGAGCAGGCAGCACTGGGGTAGCACTCTGGGTCTCCGCTGTTTGCCTTTAACACTAACTGTACTGTTTTTTCTATTCACGTGTGTCTAGCTACAGGACGTAACATGAAAGGTAGCCTAAAAATAATTAAATTCAAGGGACTTTCTGAAGTCGATGGTTTAAGTTTTTACATTTAATCTGCTGTTTACCTAAACTGGGATGTGTAGATTTTGGGGAGGGGGAGAGCAGTGCTGTGCTGCAGGCGAGCTCAGCACTGGTTTAGGGGAGGGCTCTTGAGGACAGCAAGCCTCCTCTTCCTCCTCGCTTCTTGGTTCAGGAATTGATTCTTTTATCATTTTTATTTTATTTTTAATCAAAGAAATCCTATTTTTCTCACGGATCATAGAATAGTCATCAGGTGGGTCACCCTGGCTTGGGGTGCCCGTGGCTGAGCACTGGGTGCAGCGCTGTGCTGGGGATGCTCACAGGAGGATGAGCAGAGCCCCGTGCCACCACAACTTCTCTGCTTCCCAGCGAATGCTGGAGTTGGGGGGAGTTCTTTTTTAAGTAAAACCCCATCCCTCAAGGGGTTTTGGCGACAGTGGGGTGTGTTCTCCGTCCCGGCTGCTCCTTGGGAGCGGTGCAGGAACGGCCTCGCTGGCCCCATGCCAGCACTCTGGCCCGGGCACTGTTGGAAAAAATAAAAAAGTTTAAAAAAAAAAAAGAAAAAAGAAAAAAAAATTAAAAAGCGCCAGAAATAGTTAATAGTAAAAAAAAAAGAAAAAAATCAGTGCACTCTCAAATCTAATTTTTTACTAAATTTTTGATACAGCCTCCGATTGTTTTATTAAAGAAAAAAGACTTACAAACCGGTGTGCGGCTGCCAGCAGTTTGTACGGGCTCAGCCCCCTCGGGCCGGCCCCCGGGGACCCGCCACGGTACCGGTACCTCCCCATCCCCTCCGCTCCGCGCCCCGGCATCCCCAGCCGGGATCTGGCCGTGTGCGCCCCAAGTGACCCCGCACGCCAGGGCCGGACCCGCCGCCTCCCTCCCTCTCTCCCTCCCTCCCTCTCTGTCTCCGGGGCGGCGCTGCCCGTGCGCCGGGGTGGCCTCGGGAGGGGACCGGGGGGTGCTCACTCCCCTCCTCTGGTCTCGGCGCCGCGAGCGTGAAAAGCAAACCCGCACGGGGATGCGGGTGCCGGTATGGGGGAGATGCGGGGGGTGCTCCCGGGGCGGGAGGGGATGCGCGGCCCCGAGCGCGGCCCCGAGCGCGGCCCCGAGCGCGGCCCCGGCCCCGCCCCCGCCGCGGCGGGGCCGCCCCGGGACAGCGGCGGGGCGGG
>JAYRBT010000023.1:17314446-17332927 GCA_036023395.1 Myiotriccus ornatus
GGCGGGGCGGGGGCGCCCCCTGCCGGCGCCCGCGCGCCGTGACGGCCCGGCCCGGCCCCGCCCCGGAGCGGCGCCGCCATGTCGGGAGCGGCGGGGCTGGGTCCGCCCGCCGGGCCGGGCCGCTCCCCGCTGCCCTGCGCCCCCCGCCCCGCCACCCCGCTGCAGCTGGCCGGGGGGGCCGAGCCCGCACGGCCCGGCGTCGCCGTCATCGACCTCCGCTTCCCCCGCGGCGCTGCCGCCGACGTGAGTGCGGCCGCGCCCGCGGCGGTTACCGGCGGGGGAGGCACCGGGGTGGTACCGGGGGATGACAGCGGGGATGCCGGGGGCGTTGCCGGCGTGGCGGGTGCCGAGGTGGACCCTGGGGGCGACAGGGGCGATGCCAGGGGTGGTACAAGGGCGGTGGAGTCGGGGGTCGGGTGTGGTGCCGGTCTCGGGGCGGGATGGGGGATGCCAGGGGCGGCAGCGGTGGCGGGGCAGGGGGGATGCCAGGGGCGGTCCCGGGGCCGGGGGGATGCCGGAGGCGGGATGGGGGAGATGCTGGGGGCGGTCCCGGGGCCGGGGGGATGCCCGTGCTGCGGTACCACCCGCACCGATGGTGGGCGGGATGCGGGGCGCGTTCTGGATCCCGGTATGGCGGGGAGTGGTAGCCGTGCCCGCCCCGGGAGTGGGGGAGGTGCTGGTGCGGGTGGCAAAACGAGGATGTGCCAGTGCCGATATGTGGGGGGATGCCGGTCCCGGTGTAGAGAGATGCTGGTGCCGGTGCGTGGGTGGTGTCGGTGCAGGTGAAGTATGGGGTGTGGCGGTGCCGGTATGGGGAGATTCCGGTGCTGGTACCGGTAAAGGGGGGCAGAGGGTTTGCCGGTGCCCGGCTCAGTGTGGGGGGTATGCCGGTCCTGGTCCCGGAATGGGGAGGGTGCCTGTCCTGGTATGGGTGTGCCGCTGCGGGGCTGAGGCCGCCGGTCCCGCAGGTGCAGGAGATCGTCTTCAGGAACTTCTACACGGCGTTCCTGAGCGTGCGGGTGCAGCGGCCCGGCCCCGGCGGGTCCCGGCGCTGGGTGACATGCCTGCGGGACCTGTGCCTGATGCCCTGCCCACACACCGAGGAAGGTTCCCAGGACTACTTCTGCCTCCGCCGGCAGCAGGTCAGCCCAGACCAACTGTGCCCTTGGCATCACCCTCCCTCTGGGGCTCACCCCTCTTCACCCACGCCCCAGGTCCTGCAGGCCTGGTGCTGATGCCCCACCAACCACCATGGCCACAGAAGGGGGGCAGGTCCTGTGGTGCCATCCTGCCCCTGCCAGCCTCACTCAGCAGAGAGGGGTCCCTGTGCCCCACTCAGCCCAGACAGCCACCACAGGGTGATGCTTCCCTTGGGCTCCTTCTGTCTGGGGAGGGTTTGGGGTTTTTTTGGAGGATGCCCCTGATCAGCACCAGCCCATGTGGTGACACTCCCTGGCCCTTGCCCCACAGATGCTGTGTGATGTGGACCAGGTGACAGCCATGCGGTTCATCCTGCGACAGCCCTCCCCGGTCTGGCTCCACTTCACCATTGAGGAGCTGCAGATTTTCCCCCCTGGACAGAAGGTGAGTGGGTGCTGGTGCTGTCCCACTGCCAGGCGTGGGCAGGGGTCCAGGACAAGCCTGGCATTGCTCCCCACAGCTCCAGGGAGCACACACAGGAGTGTGGGTCCATGTCCTCATCCTTCACTGGGTCACTTGGGTCCCCTAGTTCTCCAAGGGTGCTGGGGAAGGGACTGCTTCAGCCAGCCCCAGCACTTCCCTGTCAGAGGTGGATGTTTGAGCAGCAGGATGGAGCTGGAAGCTGCTGCAACAAGTTACAGGTTGCAAACAACCACTCCAAACATAAAATTCCCTTTAGTGATGGAAAAGTGATACTATATCCATAGCAATATCACTATGGGTGGGCTCCAAACCCCAGCACACTGCATGGTGTAAGGGATGAAGGTGGGATTGAGGACACCTTTGTGTGACCCTTGGGATCTGTTTCAGAGCCCCCAGAAGGATTTCCCCTCCTGGCTCTCCCAGCTGACCCCTCCGGAGAAGCCAGCCAGCCTGCATGGGGTGAGTGATCCCTGCTGAAGTACTGGGGGGAAGGAGGGACCTGTGTGGGGTGCAGACTGGGAGCATTTCTGGGGGGGCTGCCAGCCCCATCCCTGCCCTGTCAGCTCCAGGCTCACACCTGGTATAGCTGTGGAGCCTTGAAATAACCCAACTTGTGCTGGAAGCAGTTTGCAGTGTTCAGAAGAAAAATATCTCCATGAGGATGTGCGATTTGAGGTGATGATTAAGTGCCTGCCCTCTAGTCTGGGGACAGGAACGACCCTAAGGGAGTAGTGGGTGCACAGCAAGGCTCAGCCGGCAGGTGGGGCATGTGGGGATGGGGACAGGGACATCCCTGTGAGTGTGCAGCATCGCTCTGGTGGGACACAGGGAGCTCCCCAAGGGAGCAGTGGGTGCACAGTATTGCTCACCCAGCAGGTAGGAAGTGTGGGGACAAGGACAGAAGCATCCCTGTGGGACCAGTGGGTGCACAGCATGGCTCAGCCAGCAAGTGGGATGAATGGGGACAGGGATGTCCCTGTGGCAGCCGTGGGTACATAGCATCGCTCAGTAGTGGGTGGGACGTGTGGGGACAGGGCGGCCCGGCTGGTCCCCGGCGCTTTGCAGAGGGTGTGCCCTGGGGAGCACGTGTCCCGGTGGGGACAGAACGGGGGCAGAGGGAGGTCACAGCCACGGCACGTGTTTACAGCTTCCCAGCCACATCTGCCTGGCCTGTGGCCTTCGGTGGGCAAAGTCCAGGCAGAGCAGGGCTGAGATGGGAGCTGGCTTGCCCATGGGAACCTGCTGAATCAGCTGGAGGTGCTACCTGCTCGAGGGTGGCACAGCACCCAGAGCAGCCAGGGCAGTTCTGCCACCTGGCTTTGGTGCTATGGTGCTCATACTGCACCAGCAGTGAGGCTGCTGCTGGCCCCAGCAGGTCTGGGAGCCCTGGTCCCTACCCAGCTGTGTGACACTTTGGGGAGAGCACCCCAAATTGCTTGGAACATATTCCCCTTGGCAAGGAAAGTCCAGGGGAGATGCCAGGGATTGGTCTGGGCTTGGCTATTCCCAGCATCGCCACGAGGCACCCATCAGCCTGGTGCCACAGAGCTGTGCCCCAGCTGGGGGAGCTGCTGCTGAGCCCGCCAGTCCCACCTGGCTAAAGGTCCCCAGGGTGAACCAGCATCTGGGGCCAGGTTTCTGCCCCCAAGCCCAGGGAGCACTGCGCAGGGAGGCTGTTGGGAAACTCTGGACTGTGTGATTAGGCTTTTAATCATTAGCCAATGATTGGCTTTCTGTCCTCGTCCTGGCCACCTGCCAGCAGGTGGGCTGTGTCGGCACCACAGCACCAGGGATCAGGGTCACCCACTTCCCCAGCTGCTTGTTTTCCTAGAGAGGGGTGCCCTGCTCACCCCATATTGGGAAACCACCAGCAGGTCGGGAACATGGACAATAGTGCCGAGCTCCCTGGGAAGCACAGCCATGCAGCCACACCACTGCCCAAACCTGGGGTGACCCAGCCCATCCAGGCCATCCCCTCTCCACAGCATTGTGACCACTTTTTTCCAGGAGCTCCCCGACCCAGAGAAGGTGTCAACAGAGGTCCAGCAAATGTGGGTGCTGACAGAGGTGATCCGGGCTCGCCAGGCAGCCGCCCGCATCGGGCGCTTTGACGTGAGTCCCCCGCCCTGCTCACGGGGATCTCGGCCTTGCTGCATGGCCAGGGAGCCCTCCTGGAGGGGCTGCTCCCGGCGGGATGGGGTTGGGGTGTCCCAGCAGTGACTGTGCTGTGCAGACAACAGCCCCTCTTTTTCCCAGGTGGATGGCTGCTATGATGTCAACCTGCTTTCCTACACCTGATCCCGCTGGTGCTGGTGCTGGTGCCGGCTGGAGGGAAGTGCCCCATCCGTGCTCCCGGGGCCCAAGTGGACTCCTGTGTTCCCGCCTTGGCCGTCGACCCCGCGGCCCCAAGGGGGTCCCAAGCCTTCCCTGTGACTATTCCCCGACTCCCCCTGCGCTGTCTGCCAGTGAGGAGCAGCGCTACCGCTCCAGAGCCCCCTGTGAGCCTCTCCCGGGCCCATCCCGCGGGCAGAGCCCGGACCCCACCCCGCGCTGCAAGGGGGTGCGGGAGGACCGAGGGGTGCGGGGGTGCTGGGTGGCATCTCGGTCACCACTAAAAGCTGCTACGTTGGCCCTGCCTGTGCCCGCCTGTCTCTGGGGGATGGGGGTGGCCGTGCCCGGCGGCCCCGGGGAGGCGGTGCCGGGGGCGGGCCGGGCCGGGGGCGGGGGCCAGGGCCGGGGCCGGGCGGACTCCATGTCCCAAGAGCCCCGGGGCCGGTCCGAGCCGTGCCGGGAGGGAGGAGGAAGAGGAAGATGCTGCGGGCGGGCTGCCGCGCCGCGCTGCCCCGCCGGCCCTCGGGCTCGGCGCCGCGGAGAGGGGCCGGGGGGACCGGGGCGGAGGGGCTGAAGCAGACGCCGCTGGATGCCCTGCACCGGGCCCGCGGCGGGAGGATGGTGCCGTTCGCCGGCTGGAGCCTCCCGCTGCAGTACGAGCAGGGCCACCTCCAGTCACACCTGCACACCCGCCGGCACTGCTCCCTCTTCGACGTCACCCACATGCTGCAGGTAGCGGGGTCGGGGTGGGGGCGCTGGGGCGGGGGGGGCTCCCGCACCGCTTCACACTCCCCCCGGCCCCTTCCAGACCCGGGTGTACGGCCGGGACCGCGTCAGGTTCATGGAGAGCCTGGTGGTGGGGGACATCGCCGAGCTGAAGCCCGGACAGGTACGGGTCACCGGGCGGGCATTGGGCATCCAGTGGGGTCAGAGGTCCCTGGGATGCCCTGGGAGGGACCAGGCAGCCTGCCCATACTCCCAAGGGCCGCATCCCGCAGGGCACCCTGACGCTGCTCACCAACGAGAAGGGTGGCATCACAGACGACCTCATAGTCACCAACACGTCGGAAGATCACCTGTATGTGGTGTCCAATGCCGGCTGTGCTGACAAGGACTTGGCCATCTTCAGGGTACGGAGCTGCCCGAGCCCCACGGGCAGTGGGGACACACAATGGGAATGAGTCCGGCCGCCTTTTGGTGACAGCTTGGCTGTGCAGGGTGAGGTGGCCGTGGCCTGGCCTGGTCCCCGTGCTAGCAACCCACTGTCACCCTGGCAGGGTAGAGCAGAGGAGCTGCAGGCCACTGGCAGTGACGTCCACCTGGAGGTGTCAGACAACGCACTGCTGGCTCTGCAAGGTAGCAGGGGCCCCACATGGGCCTGCCTTCCTCTGGGTCCTTGCCCAATGGATGTCAGTGCCCTCCCCACATTCCCTCCCTTCCCTGGGCACTGCCGTCTCCCAGCCACCACCCTCCCCAGGTCCCTCCATGGCACGGGTGCTGCAGGCAGGGCTGTCGGATGACCTGGCCAAGCTCTCCTTCATGAATAGCATCTCCACGACTGTCTTTGGCGTGCCAGGCTGCCGGGTCACACGCTGCGGCTACACCGGCGAGGATGGCGTGGAGGTACCCTGGGAGCTGTGCCAGCACCCCCACCACTGTAGTGAGGCAGGGGAAGGCCATGCCCCACTGACCCTGCCCGTGTGCCCCTGCAGATCTCGGTGCCCGCAGGGCAGGCAGTGGAGCTGGCCGAGCGGCTGCTGGATGTCCCTGATGTGTGGCTGGCAGGGCTGGCAGCCAGGGACAGCCTGCGCCTGGAGGCCGGGCTCTGCCTCTACGGCAATGACATTGATGAGACCATCACCCCTGCCGAGGCTGGGCTGATGTGGACCTTGGGTAGGTTGGGACTACATACACCTCCTCTGGTTGGGCAGAATGGCAAGGTGTTCCCAATGGGAGTACGAGGGGACCAGGCAGGCATCACCAACCCTTACCCATCTCTGCCCCACAGGGAAGCGCCGGCGTGCAGCCATGGACTTCCCCGGTGCTGCCGTCATCATGGCACAAGCGAAGGAGAAGCCGAGGCGCAAGCGCGTGGGGCTGACATCGGTGGGACCTCCCATCCGGCCCCACATGGCCATCCTGGGCCCTGAGGGCAGGCCTGTGGGTAGGTGGGGGTGGTGGGGCTGGGGTGGGCACAGCCCCAAACTGTAGCCATGGCAGGGGAGGGTGGTGCTGCCAGCCCTGGCTCACCTCCCCATGTCCTCACATCCCAGGCACAGTGACCAGTGGCTGCCCCTCGCCCTCCCTGGGCAAGAACATCGCCATGGGCTACGTGGAGGCAGTGCACAGCCGGGCAGGCACCGAGCTCACCGTCGAGGTGCGGAAGAAGCAGCACCCAGCCCTCGTCACCAAGATGCCCTTTGTGCCCACCCAGTACTACACGGCCAAGTGAGGCCAGTGCCCACCATGGGCATGGTGCCCCAGCCCCAATAAATGCCCCGTCCCATTCTCCTGGCCTCCTCTGCAGTGACGGCGGTGGTGCCAAAGCAAGGGGCAGTGGGTGGGCACAGCACTTTAATGGTGTGGGCAGTGCCCAGCCGGTGGTCCTGGCACTCCTCACTCCCGGTGCGTCTTCGTGGGCTCCGCTGCTGGGCCATCCCTGCAAGACAGGGGCAGTGTGAGGGAGGCTGGGGAAGCACCCTAGAATGGTACCCCAGCACTGAGGCAGGCACCTGCCTGTCTGTGTAGGGCTGGCAGGGCTGGGAAGGCACTTACTAGGGCTTACTGGTCTGGGGTGCAGCTGGGGGGATGCCCACTGGGGAGCACTGGTCTGCCTAGAGGCACAGCTGGAGGGGGCTCTCACTGCGTAACACTGATCTAGGGGCAGAGCTGGGTGGGGGCCCTGGTCTCGAAGTACAGCTTGGGAAGGTGCTGACTGGGGGGCACTGAGCCGGTGTCCAGAGGACCCCTCCGGGCCGTACTGGGCATGGGGCTGTACTGGTGCGAGGGTGCAGTCGGGAGAGCGAGCGTTCACTGGGGTGCACTGGGTGGGCGTTGCTCGGAGGGCGCTGGCCGGGCGCGCAGCGCGGAGGGGGCCGGGCCGGGGGCGCGGTGGGTGAGCGGTTTTGGGCCCGGTAGCGGTCGGGACTCACCGGGGCGGGCAGTGCCGCTCGGCGGCGCCGTTCCGTCCGGCCGGGCCGGCGGGGGACAGGGAGTGCGCGCGGGGCCGGGCGGGCGCGGGCCCGGAGGCGGTGCCGGTGCCAGGAGAGCGACGGGCGGCGGGGCCGGTGCGGTAGCAGAGCGCGGCCACCGCCCCGCCGTAGGCGCGCCAGGCCAGGCGGACGCCCAGCAGGCTGAGGCCCAGCCAGAGCAGCAGCAGCTGGCACAGCGCGGCCCGCACGTCCTGCGCCGCCCACTCGGCCGCCAGCTCCCGGCCCAGCGCCGCCAGCGCCCGCCACGGCGGCTGCCAGCCCGCCGCCACCGCCGCCATGGCCGCGGGAACGGCGCGGGCGGCGCTCCGGGGGCGGGGCCGACCCACGGGGCGGGGCTAATTGGAGGCGGAGCCACCGCCGCCATGGCCGCGGGAACGGCACGGGCGGGGCCTTGGGGGGCGGGACCAATTTAGGGGGCGTGGCCTCTGCCAACCGCTCCTTTGACACTGCAGGGGGCGTGGCCTCCGGGATGAAGGGGCGGGGCCTGCCCGGCGAGCGGGGCCGCCATGGCGGGAAGCGGCGGGGAGCCGCGGTACTCGCGGCAGCTGTGAGTGCGGGGACGGCACCGGGGCGCCACCGGGGCAGGGGCGGCCCGCCCCGCTTACGGCCCCCGCTGACACCCCCCGCCGCTGCCCGCAGGTACGTGCTGGGCGGCGGCGCGCGGCGGCTGCCCGGTGCGGCGGTGCTGGTGTCGGGGCTCCGCGGGACCGGAGCGCAGGTGGCGGCGGCGCTGGTGCTGTCGGGGACGGGGCGCGTCGTGCTGCACGATCGCGGCGCCGCCTGTGCCGCCGACCTCTCCCACCAGGTACCGTCGGGGCCGGGCTGAGCCGGGCGGGGCTCCCGATAACGGGTACAGGTGTGGGTTCACTGGGACAGGTACAGGCACAGGTGAGGATCTCCTAGAAGGTACGAGGGGGAATGCCGGAAGCAGGTACGGATATGGGTGAGGAGCCTGGTAACAGGTATGGACAGAGGTCCCACTTATGTGTACTGGTATGGGTAGAGGTCCTAGTAATTGATACAGGTATAGATGGAGGTCCCCGTAACATGTATGGGTATAGACAGGGGTCCTGGTTATGGGTACAGACCCAGGTGGGGGTCCCAGTACTGAGTACAAGTATGGATGGGGGTCCCCATAATGGGTACAGACAGGGTTCCTAGTAATGGGCATGAGTTTGGATGGAGGCTCCATAACATACAGGTGCAGACCCAGTGGGGGTCCTAGTACCAGGTGCAGGTGTGGATTGAGGTCTCAGTAATGGGTGCAGATGCAGATGGGGGATCCCTGTTGCAGGTATCAGTCCAGAGCGAGGGGGCTCTCAATAACAGGTGTAGGTTGGGAATCCTGGGGAGGCTCAGGATGCCTCATTGTCACAGGTAGGGTCCTTAGCAGAGGCCCCCTCACCAGTGCAGTCAGGGCCCCATGGAGCACCCCACTGTGGTGAGGTGCACCCCATACCTGCAGGGTGCCCCACCACATGTCCACTCTGCAGTTCCTCCTGGGGCAGAGCGATGTGGGCCAGAACCGTGCTGAGGCATCCCGCCGAGTCCTGGCTGAGCTGAACCCTGGTGTGGTGGTGGAGGCTTATACCGGGGAGCTGTTGGAGGCCTTTCTCGCCTCCTTCCAGGTGAGCCTGTGTCCCCACGCCCTGGGGCCCCCTGGGATGGTGACATTCACTGATAGTCCTGGCACAGGTGGTGGTGCTGACTGAGTCGCCGCTGGAGGAGCAGCTCCGCATTGGGGACTTCTGCCACGCTCAGGGCATCTGCTTCATTGTGGCCAATGCCAAGGGGCTGGCAGGGTAAGGGGTCTCTGCCGTGGGGCCCTGCCACTGGCTCCAAGTCACCTTATCCCCAGAACCCCCAACCCTGCACTGCAGTCAGCATCCTGCTGGCAGGGCTGCCTAGCCCAGGCAGGATCTGGCAGTGCTGGGGCAGCTTGGCAAGGCAGCTTCTCCAGCAAAGCCCCATCGGTCCTCTCCAGGCAGCTGTTCTGTGACTTTGGGGAGCACTTTGTCATTGATGACCCAGCAGAAGGGGACCCGGTGTGTGCCACCGTGCAGCACATCTCCCAGGTAGAATGGAGGGCAGCCCCCGCTGGGTCCCCCAAAATGCTGCTGCCCCTCTGCTGGCTCTATGCCACCCTAGACCAGTTCCCCACCCTCATGTCCCTTCCCCTCCTCAGGGCAACCCAGGAGTGGTGACATGCGTGGGGACAGAGGATGGCCACGGCCACCTGTTCTGCGACAGTGACATGGTGACATTTTCTGGCGTGGAGGGGATGACAGAGCTGAATGGCCGGGAACCTGTCCCCGTGCATGTGCTGGGTGAGACCCCCAGGGGGTCCTGGCTGCCCTGGCTCAGGGTTGGGGAACTCACTGGGCCCTTGGTGGCGACCCTGACATGACATCCATGCCCATCTCATCCCCAGATGCTTTCAGACTGGAGATTGGTGACACCAGCTCCTTCTCACCCTACCGCCGTGGGGGCCTGGTTTCAGAGGTGCGGCGGCCCCAGGAGTGTTCCTACGTAAGTCCCCCTTGGCCCCAGGGGGCTGCTGCCTGGGCTGGGGCACCACTGTGCTGTGCTGTGCTGTGCTGTGCCCGGCCCTGGGGAAGCATTCGCCCGATCCCTGGCACTGTGCTGGCAGGAGCCCCTGTGCCAGGCACTGGAGGAGCCCAAGATCCAGGTGGCAAGTCCCGAGGAACTGCCACGCAGCTGCAGCCTGCACATCGCCTTCCGGGCCCTTCACACATTCCACAGGGAGCAGGGCCGCCTGCCCCGGCCCCGGGTGCTGGTGAGTCCCCATCCTGCCCGGCTCCCCACCACTCTGCCGGGGGCTGCCCTCACCCTTCTGCCCGCAGGCGGATGCCGAGCGGGTGCTGGAGCTGGCGCGGAGCCTGGGGACACAGCAGGGTCCCCTGGATGAGGACATCGTGCGTGCCTTTGCCAGCGTGAGCGCGGGGGACCTGTGCCCCGTGGCCGCCGTCGTCGGGGCGCTGGCAGCCCAGGAGGTGCTGAAGGTGAGCGAGGCGGGCGTCCCACGCCTGGGGTCTCGCTGGCCATGGCTGTTCACTGGCGTTTGGTGGCCACGAGAGGGCACTTGCTGCCCGCCTGGGGACGCCGAGACGGGCAGCAGGGCTGAGGCGAGGTGGCGGGGGGAACACCGCGCTGGCCACCAGCTGACGGGGCCGTTCGCCCCAGGCCATCACTAGGAAGTTCCTGCCCCTGGACCAGTGGTTGTACTTCGATGCCCTGGAGTGCCTGGCGCTGGCGGGAGCCGCGCAGCTGACAGAGGTGGACTGTGCCCCGGTGAGACCCCCTGCCCAGCCCCTCCTGGCTGCCTGGGGTGCCGTGGCCACTGCGCTTACACGGCTCCTCATCCCGGCAGAGAGGCTCTCGCTACGACGGCCAGATTGCCATCTTCGGGGCCAACTTCCAGGAGCGGCTGGGTCGCCAGAAGTACCTAGTGGTGAGCTGGGGCAGGGGCCGCGGCGCTGAGAGGCTGCGGAGCATCCAACCAGCAGGTGGGGAGGTGCAGTGGCTCTGCCCTGGCAGGTGGGAGCCGGTGCCATCGGCTGTGAGTTGCTGAAAAACTTTGCCATGATGGGGCTGGCGGCAGGGCCAGACGGGGAACTCATCATCACTGACATGGACGCTGTTGCCCTCTCCAACCTCCATCGGCAGTTTCTCTACCGCTCAGCAGATATATCGGTGAGGCGGCACGAGGCAGTTCCCCCTGAAGGGCATCTTGGCTGTCCCAGGGGCTGTAGGGTGGGGAAGTGCTGACCATCCCCTCTCTGCCCTGGCAGGAGCCTAAATCGGTGGTGGCCGCGAAGGCTGTGCGGCGAATGAACCCCGATGTCAGGGTGACAGCTCAGCAGAACCAGGTGGGACCTGCCACTGAGCCACTCTATGGGGACAACTTCTTCCAACGCCTGGACGGTGTCACCAGTGCCCTGGACACACTGGAGGCCCGTGAGTGCTGAAAAGGGGAAAGGGGCTGAGCCCCTGGATGTGCCCCCTGGCTCCCCAGCCTTCCTGGCTCCCTGCAGGTGCCTACTTGGAGAGCTGCTGCCTCCGATGTCGCACACCGCTGCTGGACTCGGGCACGGAGGGGCCTCGTGGAAATGTGCTGCCCATGGTGCCCCACCTGACCAAGCCTCTGGAGCCAGGCGGGACCCCTAGGGATGGCACCTTTGCCCCCTGCACCCTGCGGTACTTTCCCCGCACCATCCAGCACACACTGCAGGTAGGCTGAGCTGCCCCGGCCACAGCATCCAGCAAGGAGGTACCGAGACCTTTGCTTTCCTTCCCTGTTTCCCCTCCAGCAGTGGGCCACAGGCAGGATATGGTCCCAGCTGCTTCCTGCTGGTAGCCTGAGTGCTGCTGCTGGCCCTGCCATATTCTCTTCCTCCTGCTGGGCTTGGGTTGGGGGCCGTGGGGGGGGGGTCCCTGTGCTCAACACCCACTCTCTCTCCACAGTGGGCCCGTGATGAGTTTGAGGGGCTTTTCCAGCTGCCTGCAGAGCACATCAACCGGTTCATGGCGTGAGTGGACTTGGGGGCAGTGACACTGGGAGAGTAGCTGCCAGCCCTGCCAGGGCACTGCTGGGAGTGGGGAGAGGACACTAGACTGCTGCACCCCACCCAGGCGTCCCGCAGGATTGCTCTCAGGCCAGCATCAGCAGTGCCTGGTTTTGCAGAGACCCGGCTTTCCCGGAGCAGCTGCCAGCAGGGAAGGCCCTGAAGGTCCTGGAGCAGGTGCGGGACGGGCTGCGGGAGCGGCCGCGGGACTGGCGGGACTGCGTGCTCTGGGCGCGCCGGCACTGGCAGAGCCGCTACCACGATGCCATCGCGCAGCTGCTGCACGCCTACCCCCCGGAGCATGTGAGCCCAGTGCCCGTGGGGCTGGCACCCCTGCACCTCTTCCAGCCACCTTGCTGCAGCCAGGGGCACAGATCCCTGGGCCTGACTCTTCTCTCCCTGTGCCAGGAAACCAGCCCGGGTGTCCCCTTCTGGACAGGGGACAAGAGCTGTCCCCATCCACTGACATTCAACCCTGACAATGTGAGTGCAGGGAGAACTGTGGGGTCCCTCAGGGGGACGGTGTGGGCTGGGGGAGAGCCAAGCCTGTGCCAGGAGTATGGGGATGCTGGACTGTGGTCATGCTCCATCTGCCACAATCTGTCCAGAGCTGCCAGGTCCTGGGCTGGATCTGTCCTTGTCCTGATCAGCAAGGGTAATCCGGGTACAGTCTGCATGTAATATGTGGCCTGAGGAGGAGAGGCTCCTCTATCTCCACCTTGGGACAAAGCCAGACTATTCTACCAATTTGGGGAAGTGCAGGCAGCCTTTGTCCATGTGGGACCACCCCATCAAGATGTCCTGTCCCATGGCCCCCCTTCTGCCCTGCAGGATACCCACTTGGACTATATCCTGGCCACTGCCCACCTCTTTGCCCAAGTACACAGGGTGCCACCATGCAGGGACCGGAAGGCCGCTCAGGACATCCTTTGCAGTGTGGTTCTGCCACCCTCTGCACCCCAGGAAGCTCTTCAGATACCCCTCACAGAGGAGCAGGAGGAGGCACAGGAGCCCACAGGTAAGGCTCCTCACACTCCTTGGTCCCCTTGGGCACATGCCCAGGTCCCTCAGTTCAGCTTGGTTGTGGTGGGGCTATGACTGCTCTTCCCTGCTCCAGCACCTAGCAGGACTGGACCAAGGTGGGGGCACCGTGCTGTGCCCCTTGCAGTGCCACAGTGCAGGGGTACCATGCCAAGGGTCCCTGTGCCCCCAGATCACAGGGGGCTGACAGAGCTCATCCAGGACCTGGCACAGCGGAGACAGGAGCTGGTGGGTGGTGAGGAGGCACAAGTGCCCCTGATGGAGCCCATCCACTTCGAGAAGGTACTGGAGCTGGGCAGGTGGCCCTGCTGAGCTTGGGGGGTTGATGTCCCCATGGGATGCTCATGTCCCCATACTCTTCCCCACAGGACAACAATATCCACGTGGACTTTATCACAGCAGCATCCAACCTGCGTGCAGAGAACTATGGCATCCCCCCCACCGACTGGCTGACGGTGAGAGAGGTGGCCCGTGGGGTCCCTGTCCTGGGCGGGTCAGCTGGTGACACCCCTCCTCTCCTCAGAGCAAGCGGATCGCCGGCCAGATCGTGCCTGCCATCATCACCACCACGGCAGCCGTGGCT
Organism: Myiotriccus ornatus; assembly: GCA_036023395.1. Lineage (NCBI taxonomy): Eukaryota > Metazoa > Chordata > Aves > Passeriformes > Tyrannidae > Myiotriccus > Myiotriccus ornatus. The sequence continues at coordinate 17,327,823 of JAYRBT010000023.1, forward strand.
GGGCTGGCATGCTTGGAGGTCTACAAGCTGGTGTGGGGGTGCCAGGACCTCAGCTGCTACCGCAACAGCAATATCTCCCTGTCCAACTGCCTGCTGCTCCGCATCCCGCCCCCGCCACCCGCCACCTACCGGGTAGGACCGTCTCCCCAGGGGCAGCACAGGTGGGGGACACCTAGGGGTCGGTGGCATCTGCAGTGGGACAATGTGAGGGGGAGCCAGGAGCAAGGGGCAGCCCTGGTTGAAGAGCTACAGCAATGGATCTGGGTGCCACAGTGGGAGTGGGTCAGGAATGCTGCCAGGCAGTGAGGAACCAGCTCCTTCCCGTGGCTGCCACCCAACCCCGAGCTGCTGCCACTGTCCCACTCACCCCAGCTTAGAGCCCAGGTGGGATGCTCTGGGGTGCCCATGGGGTGAGGCAGCCCTGCTGCCCCATAGTGGGCCCCATGGTGAGCCCCACGGCCAGGGGTGGCAGGCCCTTGCAGCCACGCACATCTGGCTTATGGGAAGCAGCTGCAGCAGCCAGAAAGCAGCTGGCACAGGGCCGGGAAGGGCCGCCCGGGGGGAGCGGGGCCGGGGGTCCTGGCGGTGGGGGGCCAGGGAGGGAGCGTGGGGGCGGGGGCAGGCCCAGATTGGGACCGTCTGGGCTATAGAGGCCCCTTTGTCTGGGGGTTTATGGCGTGCGAGGCAGCCCTTCCGGCACGGCAGGAAGCGCCGATTGGAACCAGATTGGCCCGGGGGGCCCAGGGCCGGGGGCAGGAAGAGGGGGAGGGAGGCGACTCCACTGCCTCGCCGACTCCAGCACCACTTTGGACTGACGGCTGCTCCACAGCCCTCTTGTGCCCTGTGTCTGCCCAGCCCTGTGCCATCCTGGCCACAGTGCCCCTGGGTTGGCACTGTCCCTGGATGGAGGATGTTGCTGGGACTGGCCATGCCCTCAGGTCCCTGCAGCAGCACCTGGCACCTTCATGTCCCATGGCGAGGACACCCAGCGTGACATTTCACACCCAGCTGCTCGGCTGTGGTGGGAGCACATGTTCCCCAGGCTCACTTGGTGTGACCTGTGTCCCCAAAGGAGCCTGGGGAGCCCACCTTGGAGGCAGTCTGGAGGCATGTGCTTCTCAGGGCCAGAAGGTTGTGTTTTCAGGATGCTGGGATGGGCAGTGGCATTCCCTTCGCACTGGGCAGTCACTGCCCCGGTGAGGATGGGGTTAAGCCCTTCCCACCCCAGTGAGATAAGTGCAGGCAGCAGAAGGTGGAGGTGAGAAGGCAGCAGAAGGCAGGAGGGAGAGTGACCAGGTGTGAACACCCCTCCTGGGCAGGGCTGGCGGTGCCTGCAGCGAGGGCAGATGGTCGGGCAGCCCTGCCAGACGGTGCGGGGCCGCATCCGGCACTTGGCCCCAGGCTTGGCGCCGCGCTGGCCTCCTTGGGCTGGAGCCGGGGTCGAGGGGCCGCGGGCTTGAGAAGAGGTGATTGTGTGGGGCTGGGCAGCACTTCAATGGTCCTTTGTGTGCCTGGCCTGGCCTGGGGCTGGGGGCAGTGTCAGCCCCACACTGACCCTGATCCCTGCAGTGGACCCCAGCAGGGCTGGAGGGACAGTTGTGGCCCCAACTGCCCCTGGACCCCAGCAGTCCTGAGGCGACATTTGTGTCCCCAGCTGGCCCTGGACACCAGCAATGCTCGTGAGACAGCTGTGCCTTCATGTCTTACAGGGGGCCACCATTCTCCCCCATCCCCTGTCTGGTCCTTTTGCCAGCCCTCATGCCACACCAGTCCCTCCCCCATGGGATTGGGCAGCCAGGATATGGGGTGCCAGTGTTGGCTGCTATCCCTTGTTCCTCCTCACAGTATGGCGGGCGGGAATGGAGCTGCTGGGACCGGCTGGAGATGAGGGCAGTCAACGCAGATGGGCAGGCAATGACGGTCCAGGAGGTGCTGGACTGGCTGCAGGTGAGCCCAGTGCCAGCAGCACCCAATCAGGTCACCCTGGGTGTTACAGGGACAGATCCTGACACCCACCTCTTGCAGAGGACACATGGCTGGACTGTGACCACGCTCCTGCATGGCAACACCGTGCTCTACAACAAGGGGGACGATGAAGAAACACGGGCCCAGCAACAGGCACAGAGGTAGGTCCCTGTCTCCAGGGCCAATCCTGCCCAGGGTGGGGGCTTTCAGCCCCTTCTCCCTCCAGCCTGAGCTGCTCCAGCTGCAGTGCAGCTCCCAGCCAGCTGCTGGATAAACATCCTGCCGGCAGGACTTCCCGGGGCGGGACCCCTGCCCGGCCCCTTGCTGACAGCCCCTGCGTCCCACCAGCCTGGCCTGACACCCCTAAGGGGCCCAAGGCACCCCTAGGCACCCAGCCAGCCTTAAGGGCAAGCCAGTGTCCCCAAAACCCCCTTTTCCTGCTACAGGTTATCAGAGATCTTGGAGGATGCCGGGATACCACAGCAGCAGGACCTAGAGCTGCATTATGTGTGTGAGGAAGAGGATACTGAGGACGAAGATAAGCGTCCCCCTCTCCTCTGCTCCCTACCCTGAGCAAGGGGCCAGCACTTCCTGCCCCACGCAATAAAAGCTGCAGGAACCGTTGTCGCGAAAACTCCCTGCTTGCCCCTGCCCAGGGTCGGGGCACAGGCACCCCCCTTGATAAACGCTGCAGTGCCCACACCATACAAAACCGGGGTTTATTTACAGGGAGGGGGTGCGGGCGGCAGCAGCGGGGCTAAATGTAGCCGATAACGTCGTTGCAGATGATGGGCTGGCGGCTGCGGCTGTTCATCAGGGCGGTGAAGCGGTGGAAGTCCGTGGCCAGCTGGGCGATGTTGCTGTGGGACTGGTGGAAGCAGGCACCCTTGGGCTGCCCCCCCAGCCCCAGCGGGCAGGAGAAACGCTTGGTGGCATCGCGGCCCCCCGGCCGGGCACCCTCGGCTGCCCGGGGCCGGGCCATGTTGGCCAGCTTGCGGCGAACGTTGCCCGAGAGGCTGAGCAGGAAGGCGGGGGGCTTGGCCAGCCGGCGGGAGGGCTCGGCGGGGGCTCGGCGCCGCGGCTCGGCGCCCACTTCAGGCAGGTCCATCCAGTTCTCCACCAGGTCAGCAAAGCAGTTGTCACCCAGCACAAGGGGCTGCCGGTTCCGGCTCTGCGACAGCAGTGCTACGGTCCAGTCCTGTGTGTCGGCGGGCTCCAACGCCCGCCACTGCTCCAAGCAGGCGTCCGAGGTGGATTTGGGGCGGGCACGGCGGGCGGGGGCAGGCGGTGGGGCAGCGGGGCCGGCGGAGAGCCGGTGTGCCCGCTGGCAGGGCAGCAGGTGCCGGCGCCGCACGGGCACCTCCTCCTCCCGCCAGGTGCCCCCCGAGGCCTCCGAGTACCCCGAGTCGAACTCCAGGCTGCGCTCGCTGGCCGGGGGGGAGCGGGCGGCCGGGCCCCCCCCGTCCTCCTCCTCGCCGCCCGGATCCAGGCTGCAGGCCGAGTCCGCCGCCGAGCCGGGGCGTGGGGCACGGGGGGCCGGCCCCGGTGCCCCTCCGGGGTGGTGCGGTGCCTGCCGCGTGCTGTGCATGTGCGCCCGCGGCGCCGCCCCTGCTTCGCGCCGGCACCACTGCAGGAAAAGGCCACAATCAGCACGGTGGTCCTCACTGTCCCCAGCCAGCACCGCCACCTCCCACCCCACCCCGCGCCCCCCGCCCCGCCTCGGGGGGGCTTTGCTGGCGCAATAGGCGCGCAGCAGGGTGCGGGGAGCGGGTGCAGGTCCCGTCTTGCCTGCAGCCCCGGGCCCCGCTTTCCTGCGGCTCCTGCGCGGAGCCGGCCGGCGTGCAGCGGCATGTCGGGTGAGCAAGCAGGCACCCAGCCCCGGCCGTGCCTGCGGGAAATGACAGAGGGCCACGGCACGTAGGAGCGGGCGCTCCATTGCCCCCCCGCAGGCCCCTGGAGTCCCCCCAGCCTGGTGGGGAGGCAGCCGGGACGCTCCTCCGGCAGAACCCCACTCGGTGGCACAGGGCCAGCGGCAGCCCCAGGGCACCGGCGGGTGCCGGGGTGGGGCATTCGCCCCGTGCGTTGGCAGGGCCACCCACCCAAACCGTGCCCTCCCGCTGGGGACACCCCAGGTGACGTCAGGGTGCAGCCAGGCCATTGCTCAGGCCCTGAGACCCCTAAACACCGCGGAATACAGGGAGCCGAGGCATCCAGGGCTGAACGGAGCGTGGCCAGGCGGGCGCTGGAAGGGCCGCCTGGCTCCCGCAGCCGGGCCGCTCCTCACTCTTGAATTCCTATTGTCTGAACCCAAAAGCAGGGTGTTACGTCCGCTTTCCTTTCCGCGCTGGAGTCGCGGGAAGCTGAGTGTGCAGGAGGGATCGCTCCCAGGACGGATAATCCTGTCCCCTCTGGCTGTCCCTGACAGACCCTCTAGCAGGGCAGTTCCAGTCCACGTCCCCGTTCCGGTCCCTGTCCCCCTCCCCGCAGGCTGGGACCCTCTCATCCAGCCCTACTAGGAACGTGCCACCGCCCCGAGCTGCCCAGTCCCGCCGCTGGCCGGGAACACAGGGGCAGCCGGCTGTTGGGCGCTGGGTAGGCATGTGGCAGGCCCAAGGGAGCCAAAGGGCCACCCTGTCACCGCCGTCCCTTGGGGCAGCCCAGGTTGGGCGGCAGGGTGGCAGCTCCGGGGGGACGGTGCCGCTGGCACCCTGACAGCTGGACACTTTCGTGTCCCCACCGCCACCCGTGTCCCACCAGTCACCCCCGTCCCCCTCGCCGCCTTGGCCTCGCGTGTGATGTCACGGCGCTGATGTCACCGGCGGCGCTCGGACGTCACGGCAATGCCCAGGCGGGACGCGGGCACGGTGGTCCCGTCCCGGTGCCCGCGGCGGCACTCACCCGGTCGGCGCCGAGCTCGTCCGGCCGGGCGCTGTGCATGCCCGGTCCTGCTCCCGGCCCCCGCTCCCGGTGCTGTCGGTGCCGGTGGCGGAGCGGCAGCGGCAGCAGCAGCGGACGGAGCGCCCGTCCGTGCCCGCCGCCTCCCGGCGCTGCCCGGCGGCCCCGCCCCGCCCCACCCCGGCCAATGGGGCCGCCGTAACGTGAGCCCGGCCCGCACCGGCACCGGCCCCGCCGCCCCGGGG